>JAZFAU010000010.1:0-693398 GCA_037178615.1 Dione vanillae
TCGTTTAGTGGAAAAATATTAATAATTGTATGAGTATACTAAAAAATTATGTCGATAGTCAGCCAGAGTAAAATACACCAACTAAAGATAACAAGAAGATGGGATAGATAACTATTTTAGTACCATAAGCTCTGTTATATACACATTAGTAATGTAGTATATTAATTTTATTTTCTAAAGTATTAAATTAGCTTGTTACAATTTTGGAGTCACTTCCTATTATATTTTGAATAATATTATTATTTTCGAGAGGTTTTTTAATTTTCCGTTATAACGAAACATATGTATATAATAATAGCAACATATATACGTTTACAAGAAGATTTGCAGTAGTTGTTATGACTAGCATATTTGAAATATTGAGAGTGTTTTCAAAAAACTATATACTCGTATGTTATAAATTTACATTTTATTATAAGATCTAACATCCGTCTTCAACATGAGACCCAAATGATATATAGGATAGGCTCCAGAATAAAAAAAGCTCTAAAAATACATATAGTCTACTAATTTTCTGTAATTTTTATAGTCAGAACCTATACTACAAATATGGAAATCGCTGCTTAGTTATTGCAAATACTGTTTATTTAGTCATTTTCATTCAATAATTTCAAATTTCAGCTGGAAACGGAATGTAACATATTATTATTGGTTTATTAACGCACATTTTACAAATTCTTCTTTGTAAATAGTATTGTAAAATTGTGTCTAATTAAAGGTCGATATCAAAAGGTAACAAATGACTTTAAATATAATGTTCACGAATAGATTTCATTGGTTATGATAACGTTTAAAATTAAAAACAAAAGAGATATATTTGTTGTACATGAATGTAATCGAAACAACTTTTATTATTTGCAGGCGTTTTAAGAATATACTCGTACAGATCATAGGATGTCACTTATATATTTAAATATATACCAATTTTTTAAATATGTCAACCGGTAAATTCATTCATATATGCGACAGTGTAAAAGCCAAAGCTAAATTAGATTAACTGCCTTGTGTTTATTCAGACGCAAAACGCAATATCGAAATATTTGTATCAAACCATAACACTTGTATGATGTGGTGAAAATCATTCGGATCGCAACCACCATTTCATTTCGAAGTACACCGCAATTTTAGAAAAAAATGCATAGTAACATTTTACATGATTTGAAAGCTTAGTAATTATTAGTATACTTGACTATTTTATGCTAAAATACAAAGTCTTTTGTTTTACTTTTGTTAAAAATATACATTAAAAATCAAGGACCTAGAACATCTTATGTAGAGCCACAATAATCAGCTAAAGTATAGTAAATTTGGTAATAGATCTTTAGTGAATGTCGTTGGGCATAATAAGCATTTCGTTTTCATATGAAATTTATATTTATGAGGACCGTCGTGGCGCAGAGGCGCAACGTCTGCCTGTAACGCGACGGTTTTCTGGGTTCGATCCCCAGTCGGAGAACATGGATTTTCTATACTTAAAGAAAACATATAAAAATTTGAACGCAGCGGGACTCGAACCCGCGCCCCTCCTGCGAACCGTGCAGGCGCTCTCACCACTGAGCCATGCGTTCTACATCACGCCGCGTTGAAATTCTTATATGCTTTTATACACCTATATCGTTGTTAGCATCTCTGTAGGGAGATTTTTACAAATTTCCGCTACCCAAAGACCATTACAAAGAACAATCGTTTGGGCGAGAGAGAATGCTATTATTAAATATTTTTTTTTTGATGATTTTTAAAGTGTTAATCCACACTGAGGATAGAAAAATACTTAAAGAAAACATATAAAAATTTGAACGCAGCGGGACTCGAACCCGCGCCCTCCTGCCGAACCGTGCAGGTTCCGCTACGCGGAAATTTGTAAAAATCTCCCTACAGAGATGCTAACAACGATATAAGTTGTATAAAAGCATATAAGAATTTCAACGCGGCGTGATGTAGAACGCATGGCTCAGTGGTGAGAGCGCCTGCACGGTTCGCAGGAGGGCGCGGGTTCGAGTCCCGCTGCGTTCAAATTTTTATATGTTTCTTTAAGTATTTTTTCTATCCTCAGTGTGGATTAACACTTTAAAAATCATCAAAAAAAAAATGGATTTTTCTATTTCCAATTTCTTCGCTCTGGCAAACTAGGCAAAGCGCGGCGTTGAGTTCCGCCATTCAACACGCATTGCCTCGAAAAAGGCAGAAAGCGGGGACGGAGAAAGCAGGGACTAAGCAACGGAGTGTCTTAACACTAGGTTCCCACGGTCCCTGCAGTTCCCTCTGTCTACCCTCCCATGTGCGGGATAAAGCGTGAAGCTAAACAAAAAAATAAAAAAAAATGAAATTTATGATTTCAATTATTCTCTTCGATCTGGTAGGCGTGCTGTAACGATGGATCAAAACGTTCTACATGAAATATCTGAATAAATGCAAGGAAACTGCTGTTTTGCAAAAAAAGTTCAGTTCAGTTTATATACTGATTTACCCGGATAGAAGTCAAAGTCATAAACTTTGAAGACATAGTCATAAACTTGACTTCGAAGTCAAAATAACCGAAAATCAGAATTGAAAAGGAAATCAGATGACTAGGAAGCTAAAGTTTACGCTAATGAAGCTGTAGACATTTAGCAGCAGTAAAATAATAAGTAATGACATTAAATTATATTATATTATACTATAGTATAATAATAAAATATTTGTGTCCGTTTTGAATATTTTACAAAAAGCCGCACAAAAATTTTATAACGTACCTTATAAAAATTTTTTCTACAACATCCAACCTTTATAGACTATAAAACAGACATGATCGAATATGATAAGCAATTGATATAAAAATCAAGGATCTGTAACACTCGACATGTAGTGTAATCGTGCTATTTTTGTTTGTGATTCATATTTAAACTTAATGTAGGAACGTGAACTTAGTACGAATAAGGATGATACAAATTTTCTACTAAATATTTATACACGGCCGATTTCATTAAATAAGACAATATATTCGGGTACTTGCAGCCAATTTATAAGAAATAAATAAATGACTCCAAAATATTTAGTTTCAAATAGTAGACGACATTTTGCAAAGTGCATACTAAATAAAATTTAATCAAAAAAAGAATGAGTCATTAGTCACTAAATACGTTACTATTAAAGTATATCGACTTCATTGTTAATATTATGTAAATAAAATTGAGATTTTTAATAATTTAGAGAAAGTAGACAATGATATCTACATTCATGATTATGGATATCCTATCTTTAAGCTCTCGATGGAAGCACTATGTGAAAACTTAAATAATCATCTTTTTTAAATTATATATGCTTTATTTTATAAAAGTATAACGTTTATACACAAGCTCGAACAAACCGAGCCATATTGATAAGCGTAACACGAATACGAACCCGATTTTCTTTTTGCAAAACGTAAGAAATTGTCGGATATTTATGTGCAAATTTGTTAACTAATTTAAGATTTCGTTACAGCATTTTACACATATTAATACCAAAATAAAATAACACCAACCCCTTCAAATTTTCGAAGATGAATAAACAAGTATAGGTGGATACTCGACAGTCAAACGAAATAATTATAACGACAAGTAATCTTTATTGTTTTATAATAGCTTCATACTTTATCCTGCACGTAGTAGTATAGGCAGAAGGAACTACAGGAACCGTGGGAACCCAGTATTAAGACACTCCGTTCTCAACGCCGCGTTCTCAACGCCGCGCTTTGCCAAGTTGCCAGAGCGAAGAAAACAGAAATGAAAACATCTTCCCCATCTATCTATCGTTACGCCGCATACGCGCCACAACGGTCCGCAATTACTTAAAGTAAATAAATTTATAGAATCAAAATCTGGTGCAATGTCCTTGTAATTGAAATATACGTTCGATATCTTTACTTACAGTTTTATAACAGCACTACAACTGTCAAATTAGAACTGTCATAAAAAATATCAAGAAATCGGAATATTATAATAAGCTTATTAACAAATTTTCTAACATTGTGTATGTAATTTATATTTTTTGTCACTTATTTACCAAGAATAACATAGAATTAATAGATAATAAATAATAAACATGAACAATAGTAAAAATGTTATTACACTAATACCATTACCAGCGGGGACGGAGAAAGGGACTAAGCAACGGAGTATCTTAACACTAGGTTCCCACGCACGCAACTGCAGGGCAGTTCCCTCTGCCTACCCTGCCATGTGCGGGATAAACCGTGAAGCTAAAAAAAACACTAATACCATTTTTACTATTTTCATGTTTATTAGCGAAAAAATTTAATTTAAAAAATTCATTTTATAAAATACAATTCGAGGATATAAACAATATGGGAGGAACATTTACAATTTCAATAATAGAATACATACTAATCAATACAAAATTTAGATCTGGAATTTGAGTGAACAAAGGTTGTAACAATGTCAATTGATAGATCATAATATAGTGTAAAATTATTCAGTAATCAAAGATTGAATTGAATTAGCTGTTGCTAACAAATTATAATTACTATTGTATTTTGCTTTAGGGAAGAGTAAGAGTTTTGTAAAAACTATATTAACTTATATGAAATGTCTGTGAACATTAAAATTACTATTCTGTGATAAGTATTTAAACATTTTTGGATGTACTGTTTATGACAGTGGGTAGGCAATTTAGTATCAACATATAATACCTCATTTTAGCCAGAAACCTTTGCTTCTTGAGAAGCGAAAATAAACTTTTCTTTACATTAAAGAGTATTAGAGACCGTCGTGCCGCTGAGGCGCAAAGTCTGCCTGTAACGCGACTGTTTCTGGGTTCGATCCCCAGTCGGAGAACATGGAATTTTCTATTTCCATTTTCTTCGCTCTGGAAACTAGGCAAAGCGCGGCGTTGAGTTCCACCACTCAACACGCAATGCCTCGAAAAAAAATGCGGAAAGCGGGGACGGAGAAAGCAGGGACTAGGCAACGGAGTGTCTTAACACTAGGTTCCAATGGTTCCTACAGTTCCCTCTGCCTACCCTGCCTTGTGCGGGATAAAGCGTAAAACAAAAAAAACGACAATGAAAGTCTCATTATTTCTATAAACTATTTGAAATCCGTTACAGTACAAAAAAAAACTTAATAGATTACTACTAAATATATGGAATAAAAGAAACTTAATAAAAAAAACTTACCCTAATTTCAAAAAAAGAAACACAGATAAAGAATATTCTAAATCTAAATATAAGTTACAGAACAATTGTAAAAATAAATAAATCAACACTATGTAACAACTGCGTCTTTTTTAAGATTCTGTTTATTTATTTTATTTTACATTTTTAAATAAAAATTGACAAGCAAAATTGAAAATTTGAAGATTTTCATCAAGATATGTCATATGTTTACAAAATTATATTTAGATAAAACAAACATATAAATTGGGCTAATTTTTGTATGGTGCGGTTAGTTGATATGAGTCTGAAAGTTTTCAATTCAAATCCAATTTAGGCAACATGGCGCCTCAATGTCGTGTTCAAATGGATTTTAGATTTACGTATCACATAATTAAATTAATTGGATTATTTATTCAATTTAGTAATGTTTTAAATATTTTATAGGGAACGTTTCAAAACGTGTTTACGTGCGTCGCACCTTCTCTCAATACTTACTCAACTTGAAAATGATTCCACTAGCAATGAAACTTGGAAATATGTTTCAGGAACAAATTATTGATAATTGTAGACATTCTAAAGTATTTTAGTAATGTAGAGAAAGATATTACTGTTAATAACTAGCTACAACCTATTTTGTAGTCTGTTCGGTTGTTTAAATAATTAATATAATTTTAAACATTAAAAAATGTTTTTATAATTAAATATTATTTTTAATATATTAGAAATTAGATTTATTTATAATATTTCTATCATATGTCGAATAATGAAGAAAATGAGAGCTTGCTTTGAATGTCTTTAAGGATATTGGAAACAAGATTTCTATAACAATGGGTAAACAAAAAAAATATATAAATCAATGAAAAATCTCCCTATTGATAAATTATTGGGAGAGCCATTTAAAGTAAATGCTGGAATGAAAGATTTAAATAAGTTTTGGAACAGTCGTGTCTTTTAAATGTGATGTAGTACCTCATGGTGAGATTTTCCCAGGATACATGATTATCGACTTTTGTACGCTAATAGAGTTTTGATAATTTTTTTCTGATTCATTACTGTCAACTGAACAGTACTGTTTAAACCAGGAGGTTAGGTTAGGGATAACTAAATCGTTGTTTCTGTGATACTTCAGAAATTATCGTCAAAAGAGTTTTATAAATAAGACTACCGCAGTGGATGCATTAAGCTGGGCCAAGAGAAACTAAACATATATTTATTTCTTTTTGGTCTTTTATGCCTCAAAAGAAAACTTTCTTATAGGACTATTTTGTTGACCTGTTTTATTGTCTGTATGTCTGCCATAGGTAAAACTATTAAAAATTTATTTGGGCAGTTCGTATCATACAAAATAAGTGCACATTACCTCAAATTTATGTTCAATAATTATGTTTTAGTTGACCACTACTACCAATCATAAATATCTAATCATAAGAGGAAAATATATATGATGAACATAATTGTATTTTGTAGATGTGGCTATCTTTCAACATGCGAAGTTTTGTTCGTATTCATATCGTTTAATAATATTTGTCATTTGTGAATAGAGTTCACTGTTATATATTAAGACGGTCCGACATCTTATACAGGTAGGCCTATTTTCTCTCGTGACAAATATATATGAAATTGTATTGAAATATTAATTACTTTATCAAATATGAACAGCAGCAGAAACAGGAATAGTAATTTATATGAACGGAGTATGAATATGGCTTTTCAAAGCACCCGACCGACCGTTGCCCTTTTCAATATTACTATTTCAATATATATATTTATTATATATATATTGAAATAGTAATAAATAAAAACGTAATTATTTTTTAAATTCTACTAAATCTTTCATCAGACAAGTAGAGTAATCAAATTCGTGTGTTTGCTTACTCATTGTATTGCCACGGAATATTTGCTAACTATTGAAATTTGATGAGCCTTGTAAAATAATATTTATAGCTTCCTCTATATTTCGCTGATATAAATAAGTCGAACTGAAACTTTAACTTGCGTGACGTCATTTTTGACATTGTAAGTTTTATCACAAACGACAAATCACAATTAAGCTTCTCTTAGAAAGCGCTTTGGTGTTATTGCTTGGATTGTTGTAGTTTTGTATTTAAACGATATAGGATTTTAAAGAAACAGACTTATATTGAAGTAAAGTGATCACCATTTTTTTAAGTTGTTTAATGCATAACTACAAGCAATAACTCTCTGTCTTAAACTTATTTGGTATAAGTATTTTGTAATAATATAGTTCTAATTATAACCAAATTATAAAAAATGTCTTATGACTGTGTAACGATCGATGTAAAAATATGGTCATTAAATTACAAAATTAACACGATCCACTTATTTTAAATTTATCTACGCACTTTTCAGTTAGTTGTGTATTAAATAAAATAAATAATTTACATATTTAGTTTTCGTTTATGCCCAATCTACTTAGATATATACTTATAATCTGAGGAAAATGTTCATTTTTTCAAATTGACATTAAACAATTAAAATTTATTTTAGTTAATACACCTAAAAATAGTCTCATTATTAAAAAGATAAATATAAATAAATATTATGGAAAACTTAAACAAAACCAATGATCGACTCACTTTGACTGATTAAAAATAATTAATTAGTTAGTTCTAAAGTAAAGTATTTACTTTGTCAAAGTATAGTTGAACAAACTTCAGTGACATACAGAAGTTGCAAAGTGCAAATCTACCAGCAACTCATCCACTACTCACCCACTTTTTAGAAAGTCAACTTCCAAATAAGTTCGTTCACAGCACAGCACTTTCTATGTGGTTCGATCACTTTTAGTAAATTTTATATTTATACGCGGACGGCCCGAGGGCGGGCGGACGTGCTATCGGCTCGAGCTCTCAACTTGAAAAGTGACGCGGGCCAAGCGACTACCTATATGCCCCGTAGTGGAGAGTCGTAACGCTTGGATGTAACCTGTCACTTATAGGGTAAAATCTAAAAAAAATAAATATATGTCATTTCTTTTATTTATTAAAAAAAAGTTACAAAACTTTTTAATAATTTAGAATAACGATATCTTAATTTAAGTGGGGATACGCGTTCATTGGCTGATCTGGAGCGACCGAAACCAATAGCGTAGAAGGAGGAGTCAAATTTCGGTGAAACAAGTCGCCTCCCTTATTCTAATCTTTGGCGTACGCGAAAATGTGGTCACTGATCCATTAGATCTATGAGGACGAGGCCGTAGCACCAAAGAATCAACTAACATTGCCCCAACTCATAGCGCAAAACTTAATTATTTACAGAACAATATTTTTAAGCCAACACTCAAAAAATAAATATGCCAAATGCCTTTTAATTCACTATTAAATTACATTTATTTACACGAAACTCAACATGAGTGTATTACGTTTATTAAAAGCTAAAGCTTCTGTAAACTATTGGGAGGTACGTTCCGAGTGAAACATTGAATGAAAAGTTAGAAACGACAAGATAATATTTGACACCAAAGTGGTTATTGTGAATTCGATCCCTATTCGGGACACTATATTATTACTTTTTCCCGGCTTTTGTAAGACAAAGTGACATTAGGTTCCTTATTTTGTTCTGAAAAAGACTATAGGTATAGCCATTAGATAGCACTTATCTATTGTTACAAATACTTAGCTGTTGTTACAAATATAAATAAAAATTTATATTTATACAACTCTATAAATATGAAGTTGAAAAAAATATGGCATATTTTTATTTTCGTTGTCGTGGTTGATGAAATAATAAGTAGGTTATAATAACAAGGTATAAGAGAAGAAGCTATTACAAAACCTTATATATATATATATATATATATATATATATATATATATATATATATATATATATATATATATATATATATATATATATATATATATTATATATATATATATATATATATATATATATATATATATATATATATATATATATATATATATATATATATATATATATATATATATATATATATATATATATATATATATATATATATATATATATAATATATATATATATATATATATATATATATATATATATATATATATATATATATATATATATATATATATATATATATATATATATATATATATATATATATATATATATATATATATATATATATATATATATATATATATATATATATATATATATATATATATATATATATATATATATATATATATATATATATATATATATATATATATATATATATATATATATATATATATATATATATATATATATATATATATATATATATATATATATATATATATATATATATATATATATATATATATATATATATATATATTATATATATATATATATATATATATATATACATACATACATATCTTCACGCTCTATCCCTGGCGGGGTAGTCAGAGAGAACGGAGCGCCAAACGCTGCGGTCCCTGCATACCTCTTTCGCCTCGTCCACTGTCATTAACCTCTTCATGCATGCTCTCCGGGGAGTCCTCATGCTTTTTACGTGACCTTCCTCCAGTATCTTCGATACTGTGTTTTCGAAAGTCAACCGAGGTCTCCCCTTACCTCTCTTACCACACACTTTTCCATCGTATATCTTTTTTACCATTCTTTCGTCACTCATTCTTTCGACGTGCCCAAACCACCTGAGCACGTTCTTCTTCATTCTTACTGTGACATCCTCGCTGGTACCTACCATCCTGTGTACCTCTTCGTTGCGGATTCGGTCAGCTAAGCTGACTCCGCATATCCTTCGAAGAGATCGCATCTCCACAGCATTCATCTTTCTCTCATTCTTCTTCTGTAATACCCACGTTTCACTGCCATATAACAGCGTCGGAACCAAAACTGCATTGTGTACGGCCAAACGTGCAGCGACGCTGACGTTCTGCCGTCTCAACAACGCAGCTAAGGCACCGTTCATTCTGTTACCGGCAGCAACACGTCTTTCCACATCCATTTCGTATCTACCATCTCTACTTAACATACTTCCCAAGTATACTACTTCATTCACTTGTTCTAATAAATTTCCATTCACGAAAATCTTGCAATCTGTCCTTTCCTCGTCTCTTTCAAATACCAGAACCTTTGTCTTACTTGCATTCAGGCTTAGACCATTAGTTTCACACCCGTCTTTCAGAATGGTGACCAATGCCTGCAACTCGCTTTCTGATGATGCAATAAGCACTGCATCATCCGCGTACAACAAGCAATTTACCTTCAAGTCACCCACTTTTACACCCATATCACTTTCTTTCAGTCCTTGGAGACAGCTATCCAAATACAAATTGAACAACCAAGCCGACATGGCACAGCCCTGTTTGACACCCGATTGGATGCCAAACCGAGGCGACATGTCGGCTCCTACTCGCACACAGGCTGAGTGATCTCTATAAAGAGACTTTACAGCCTGCAGCAAGGGTCCGCTCACATTGTACCGGGGTAGTATCTCCCACAATTTCTTTCTCACAACCCTATCAAAAGCCTTCTCCAAGTCCACAAAAGCACAGAAAACCTTTTGGTTTACAGCCAAAAACTTCTCTGTGATCATGCGGATGGAAAAGATCTGATCCATGCATCCTCTTCCAGGTCTAAAGCCTCCTTGGGCCTCCCACAGTAGCCTTTCGGATCTTTCTTGCATTCTTCTCGCTAAAATTTTTGCATATACTTTACCACCTAAGCTAATCAAACTGATCGCCCTATAGCTTGCACAGTCTATCTGTGAACCTTTGCCTTTATACAAAGGCACGATGACTGCACTTTGCCAATCATCTGGGACCTCCCCCGATTTCCAGCACAAATTGCACAGAAACCAGAACAAGTCCAAGATGCGAGGTCCACCATATTTGATCATCTCGGCAGTAACTCCATCCGCTCCCGCTGACTTACCACATTTCAAGCTTCTTATTGCACTCTCAACTTCTTTTATACTGATTTCGCCATCTGCTACATCAAGACTCGGCTTGTCGCTGTTACTTGAGGCAGAAGCGTCATCACATTCATACATCTCCTTATAGAATTCCGCCCATCGCTGCAAAACGTGTGATCTGTTTGTGAATATCTCACCGTCCTTCGAAAGCACCCCTTTCATTCTAAAGGTTGACGAACAACTCCGTGAATCACTAACTTCTCGCCAGAAAAGCTTCGTGTTATCCCGGAAGTTGCTCGTCAACCTTTCATCTCTTTTACTCTCGTTTATTTCACGCTTCATCTTTATCAGTGCTTTCGTTTGGTGCTTTTGCAGCTTGTACTCTTTCTTTTTAATCTCTCTCATACTTTTGTTCTTACCCGAGGCTTTATAATCCTGCCATGCCTTCTTCTTTCTTTCTACAGCATCTTTCACTTCATCATCCCACCATTCGTCACGCTTTTTACTAAAGCCTCTTTTCCTTGTACCACATACCTCTGTCGCAGCTTCCACCATGCAGCTCCTAAGGTTCTGCCAGCATACTTCAACGCTTTCATTTCCTATTTCACAACTGTCAAGCTTTTTGGAAACCCTTTCTATATATTCATCTCTGATCGGTGGATCTTGAAGCTTCCAGCTTCTTATGCGATAATTCGATTCCAAGTATGAACACCTCGTGCGGTTACGCCATCCTACGAACAAACCCCTAAATCTAGCAATTACTAGATAGTGGTCCGTTCCCAAGTCGGCACCCCTAAACACACGTGTGTCCATCACTTGTTTTCGAATCCGCTGATCCACTAGGAATAAATCAATCATACTTTTCTCTCCCATGCGCTCCCACGTATACATGTGAATTTGTTTGTGGTCAAACATCGTGTTTGCCACAAACAAATTCATTTCCTTGCAAAGTTCCAAAATGAGCTTTCCAGCCTCATTCACTCTTCTGTCACCATAATGACCTAACACACCTTCGTAACCACTTCTCGCGGTTCCGACCCATCCATTCATGTCTCCACATAATATTAATTTTTCATTTCCTCTAACACTGCCTAGAACATCCCTGACACTCTCCCAAAACCCCTCAAGTTCGCTCAATGAAGCTGAGGATACCGGCGCATATGCCACCAACAAGAATATTCTTGTAATCCCCAGCTTGAAGCGAACCCAAAGCAGTCTAGGGTTGATCGCCTCGTACTCTACCACTGCACTAACCAATCGAGAGGACAATAATACACCTACACCTTGACACCCGCGTTCGCTCTCTGGAACGCCGGCCCAGAGAGCGACGCGGCTGCCCGGCAAATCGGTTGCATCATTGCCCTTTCGCTTGGTCTCAGTCATACAGATGACATCCAAATCTCGCTCATCCATCACATCTAATAGCTCATTCATCTTCTGGTCCATCCCTCCTCTTACATTCCACGCAGCTATTTGTAGCTCCGTCCTCCACTTTCCGCCGTTCCGGACATGGCGTGCTGGGTGGCGGTCCCCAACGCCGCATTCGTCTCCACTTGTCACACCAGCGGGGACGCACTGGTGCGCGTCGCCTCGGGGGGACGCCCTAGCATTGTGCTCCCGTATGGTGCTCGTGGCTGATGGAATGTTGCAGCCCTGGGTAGGGCTGGCAGGGGTCGCTACGTGCAAGCCTTCCATCTTCGACCCCACGTTCTATATATATATATATATATATATATAGAACGTGGTTCTATATATATATATATATATATATATATATATATATATATATATATATATATATATATATATATATATATATATATATATATATATATATATATATATATATATATATATATATATAATTCGAATGAGTTATTGCGGGAATATCAGTTATCAAGTGTCCCACAAGGCACAAGGCTCGTTCTAGGTCTGGCTGTGTTAGAAATTTTTAAAAGTGACTTTGTTTAGGGGTCTTAAATACTAAATACGACAATGCCTTGGCGGCCTTAAAGTTTTAGAGAAAAAGACAAATTACTAAATACGATCTCGGTATCAATTTGTATAGCAAATTAGGCTTTATGTCTTATGTTATATATGCATTTACTCAACATAATTAATGAGACTTGTATGCCGTAAGGTTTTACTTCACAAATTTCATAAGAACTTAAAGGAAAAAGAAGAATGTTCTTTACGTAGTGAGTTTTTCTATTTTATTTTCAGACACACTTTCGCTCCCGCGATCGAAGGCAAATAAGTGACTGAAGTCACTGACACATTTGAAGTACCCGCAGCAACTCTCACCTCAAGTACAAAGAGTAGCGGGAGAATCATTTAAACGCTTTAGTACTATAGTCAACACGCAAATCGTGTTTTCGATTTATTTTTATCAACTGTTAAACCAAATAGACTCTAATAATTATTACCGATATCTCCGCGACTTCACTTGCTTGATCTCCGAATTGAACCTAAATTATAAATCAATACAGGCAGTATTAGACAAATAATATGAAGTTCTCCTTTTAATCCCAATGTCTATGCAATATAATGTAAATTTTATGTATATTGATAAAAAAAATCATTTGCAATATTTTATCGTTTTTATCGCTGGTTAATTTGGCTTTTCCGCGTAAATCCTGTGAAAAAATGCCAACATTGATTCATATCTTCCGGTGTCTTTCTGTGGAGTCGTGGAGATCAACTTAGAACCTATGCAAATTGATCAAATTATGTAAACTTCCCTTGGCGACTTGCTCTTCTACTTTCAAGGTCAAACGGCATGATAACCAGACCCTAACTGACTGCCAAAATAAAAAAAAAAAACAGTTTATCGATATCGGCAAGCCGACATATTCTAAATAGATCCAATCATTGCTTCGAGTCCGATTGGAATATATAAAAATACTTATGATGTTATAGAAAACAATATATATCTTTGCCCACATAATTATACACTTTCAATGTAATAACAAGATTCAGAAATCCATTTCATTTATCTATGATTGTCAACTACCATTTTTAAATATATAATAAGCTTGTTTACAAATATAAAAAAATAAATAAGAATTAAGGAATAGCGATTAAATTATGTGTATATATATTAATTGTCTAAGAAATCTCCAAAATATTGAAGGGAAAACACAACGCCAACCATTAAATAAATTGGAAAAATATGCGTAACTATGTCAAAATTTCAAATTCTTAAAATATCTAAACTATACCTAACTATAAATCAAATTTGTTATGGACTTTTAGTACACGTCGCATATATGGGCATTTTTGAAGTACATACAATAAAAGTAAAAAACGTTGGTACAATAAAACCCTTATAATCATTTAATTTCTACAAGAATTAAAACTACTGTATTAAAATTGTGAAAATTAATTTATGCTCATTTATTTATTAGGGCATAGATTGATATCGTTAGTTTAAAATTATGTGTAAATCATCGTTAATAAATTATGTATGAAATGTTATGGTTCTTCTTAGAAAAGTGTATAATTATGTGGGCAAAAACATATTGTTTTTTTATAACATGAAAAATAAGTATTTTATATATTAGACAAGTTCTACTGCAGCTTTTGTTCAGAGAATAACTAGCTAACTAAACATTTATTCGATATTTGTATTTACGCATATAAGGTTGGCAATTGAAGAAGATAAAACTGGGTACGCCTAGAACGTCACCGGTAAACAACGCGCAGGCACATCATCTTATAACTGCAACAAACTTGCAAGAGCTATCGTATCAGGTACGGGCACGGTTATAAACGTTAGTACCCAGACGGAAATTTTGCCACTTGGTGTATAGATTTTCTAACTGGACGATGCAAAAACTCCTAGATGTACTATTCCACTCAGGAAACGTCGAGTCCAGTGTGCTTTCCTTAAAGTAATGTATTGCTTTCTGAAGAGCTTCTGAAGCATTTTCTTGAAGTTAACCGTCGCTCTCGCTTGATGCGGGTAAAGGTACTTATTAAAGACGTTTCCACAAACTTAATAAGTGCCTATGCTCATCAGGCGAGTTACATTGCGGCTAAAAAACTCATTCTGGGGAAGTATAAACTGGTTCTACTTACTATACTGTCTACAGAACAGAACTAATTAACTCTATCATTGTTGGCACTGCAACTCAAGGGTATCCTGAAAAGACGTACATGATCCCTGAAATGATGTACAAAGACCAAGCCTTTTCCGATTACAATAGGAGTTCTAAAAACTGAGCCCTGGTGGCTCAATTTTTAGTCTGTATAATGTAGTACTGGATACTGTCTCGGCACATATCCAAGACCAGCCGCCGTAACTGATGATTTATGAGTTGACGAGAATCGACTAATACTCAAGCGTAAAGTTCACGCCTGGAAGTTTGCACTTCTAAGAACTTCTTAAACTGAATGTGTACCTAATTAGCTTGCAGCAACCCTGACTACACTATCGGTATAAGATCTGAGTCAGATGTTTGTCTGTATGCCTATCTGTCCGTCTGTTAAGATCATTTTCTTAATTTCATGTACTTTTCTTTCATCTAAAGATATAAAATTTGTAGTAAAAGTATAATACGGAATCCAAAAATTTTAATTTATTGACTATTTTTATCTGTGCTTCATTTACAGACAGACAAGAAAAGTTAGTAAGTTCTCAATTTACAATATAAACAAATAGGTTGTTAAGAAAAACGAAAAATTGTTTGTTAAACACATATAGAAACCATTACAAGCTTTGTAATTAATTTGTAACAAAATGAATGGATAAGACCGCTAATTTAAGTTTGTTACTACAGGTATTCTAATGTTACTTATAAAAAAAAACATTAGAATACCTGCAATCGTGTCAACCCGTGGGTTTAGAGTGAACGAACTTGACCGATATTTTTATTTTAAAAACAGTTTTATTTACTTTTGTCCCGTTAATAGTTATCTATTTATCAAGCTGGTAACGGTTCCAAGAATAACTAATTTTAAATACTATGCAAGTACATATTATCTAGGTATCAGTAAATTTACTTATTGTTGTTTATTGTTGCTTTATTTTTTACGTAAGTACTGAAGAATTTAAAATATATTAATATTTTCTACACTTTTTTTGTTTGTGTTTAACATCTTATGTAAGCTTGGTATAATTTCAGAGTAAATATTATTGTTTGCTAGCAATAAGTTACTTTTTAATTTTTATTTAGGTTTAAGTTTTTCCTTATAAACTGCTAAGTCCGCTAGTTTCTTCTGTAAGTTCATAAAATCTCCATTCTATTAAATGATTTGTTGACCCAAGTAAATAGCTTGCCTAAATATGGGCTACAATTTATGTATTTTTTTATATATTATTATAAATGTAAGTTTGACAGCTTTGTTTATACAGCCTATCCTTGGTAATCAAAATTTCGCTAAATCTTTTCCGATAAAATGCATGATTATGCCGCATTGATAATCGACCCAAAATTTCAATTTCTTTAGTAAAAAAATACTTTACCATAGTTATCACTGATAATATTTAAGTCACTAAATTTGAATAACTAATAAATTACCAATTACATTTAGTTATTTAGCCGAATAAAGTGACACTGCCTGGTTTGTTTATGTGTACGCGCCTGTGACATAAAATAGCAATAAGTGTCTATACATAATTGCTCATATATATTTACTAATATTAAAATAAATGTTAAATTTTCGGTCACCAAGTCCGTCTGTCATATACACTACGACAGTCAAATTTTTTGATATTAATCATATTAAATCAATATTACATCAATTTATGACAATATCTTTACGTGTATGTTTTGACTTACATTATTAATTGACTTACATTATTATATATACTACCGTCGTGGCGTAGAGGCAAAAGCGACTGCCTGTAAACGCGACCGTTTGAGGCTTCCATTCCTACTCGGAGATGATAGATTTTTTTATTTCCATTTTCTTCGCTCTGGAAACTAGGCAAAGCGCGGCGTTGAGTTCCGCCACTCAAAACGCAACGCCTCGAAAAAAGGCGGAAAGCGGGGACTGAGAAAGCAGGGACTAAGCAACGGAGTGTCTTAACATTAGGTTCATATGGTTCCTGCAGTTCCCTCTGCCTACCCTGCAATATGCGGGATAAAAGCGTGAACCTAAAAAAAATTTACTTAACAACAATACTTTGTGCAGGAACGTTATAAATAAAATCTATATATAATAATTATTATATATATATATATATATATATATATATATATATATATATATATATATATATATATATATATATATATATATATATATATATATATATATATATATATATATATATATATATATATATATATATATATATATATATATATATATATATATATATATATATATATATATATATATATATATATATATATATATATATATATATATATATATATATATATATATATATATATATATATATATATATATATATATATATATATATACAAATACAAATACAAATACAAATATACTTTATTGCACAACAGCATAAACATAACATAATAATTATAAAAATAAAAAGGAATAGAAGTACAATCAGGCGGCCTTATCGCTTAAAGCGATCTCTTCCAGGCAACCTTTCGATGTTGGAGTTGTAAAAACAAACGGGTGGTGCATTAAATGCAACATATATTTAAATACATAACCAAACAAAAATAAAAATAAATAAATAGAATATAAATATACATACATACATAAAAACATATATACATACATATATACATACTCATAAATACATACATTTATAATACACATAATTTATAAAGTCAATACCAATACACTTAAACATAACAATCTTAAACAGCATAAAATATATATATATAAATAAAGGCAAAAAACTACTGATTCAAATAGTAGTTTTTAAGACGCTTTTTAAAAGTGTCCAGGCTTTTCGCACGTCTAATTTCAAGGGGTAAGGAATTCCATAGTCGGGCAGCCTTAATAGTGAAGGAATTAGAGAAAAAGGAAGAAGAATGAATAGGAATTTCGAGTAAAAGGTTACTATTGGAGCGTAAGGAACGTGAGTGGATGTCATGAAGAAACTTAAATTGTTTCTTCAAGTACGGAGGAGTAGAAGGATCAAACAGCACTGAATAGAGAAGATGAAGAATGTGTGTATTCCTGCGAAGGCGAATAGGTAGCCACTTGAGCTTATTACGAAACTCGGAAATATGATCATATTTGCGTACACCAAATATGAACCTGATGCAAAGATTTTGAAGTCGCTCAAGTTTATTCAAAAGCTCCTCTTTAATGTCAAGGTAACAAATATCAGCATAATCAAGAATTGGTAATAGGATTGAATTTGCCAGCACAATTTTGGTGGGTATAGGTAAGAAGTTGCGCAGCCTACGCAGGCACGAAGAAGCAGCATAAATTTTTTTACTTAACTCTTCAACTTGTGGAACCCAAGATAAATGCTGGTCCACAAGTAAACCTAAATTCTTAACTGTTTTACTAAATGGAATAGTTGACCCATTAATTGCAACACATGTCATATTCGATTCATCAATTTTCCGCAATAATCTAGGACTGCCGATAACTATAGCTTGACTTTTTATAGGATTTATCACAAGGCCAAAATGCTTACTCCAAGATGAAATTTCCTCAAGGTCACAATTTATCCTTTTGATGGTATTAGGAACATCCGTGAGAGTACTTTGTGCGTAAATTTGTAGATCGTCAGCATACAGGTGGTAGAGAGAAGATATTTTATGACAGATGGAATTAATAAAAATAGAAAAGAGGAGAGGAGACAACACGCCACCTTGAGGAACGCCAGCACTGGTTGAGGACCAATCAGAATAGGTATCCTCAATTCGAATGCGCTGTCGACGTCCGTACAAGTAAGAATGAAACCAATCAACCACCTCAGGAGATATGTTAAGAGAAACAAGTATAGCAAGTAGTATGTCGAAATCAACAGTGTTGAAAGCGTTACTGAAATCGAGTAATATCAGAACCGTCACTTTCTGATCGTCCATACCCTGTCTAATATCATCGGTGATTTTGACTAAAGCAGTAGTCGTACTATGACCATGGCGAAAGCCGGATTGCAAAGGATTTAAAAGACTACAATTTGATAGGAATGTGCTAAGTTGCTTATGAACAAGACGTTCAAGCACTTTTGATAACAACGAAAGGATAGAAATAGGACGGTAATCGGAATAAGAAGAAGGATTTGACTTTTTAGGCAAGGGAATAATTTGGGCATCTTTCCAGACGGTTGGAAAATCACCTTGGAGTATAGAACGATTTAAAATGGATGTGATAACAGGAGCCAACAGGTCAATTATAGGAATGATCATTTTACGACTAATGCAGTCTGCACCAACTGCATCCGACTTAATAGCTATAATATTTCTCTTAACATCACATACACTGAATTGAGTAAACTTAAACGGAGGAACCTCAGGAGTGGATATTGTGGAAAGATAATTCAAAGTATTCAGTTTATTTGTACTATCAATTGTACAAGAAGCAGTGAAATGTTGATTAAGAGAATTAAGGTCTACGTTTTTGGGAAAGATTATATGCTTAGTTTTACCAACTCCGAGAGATTTGAGAAACTTCCAGACTTTGGCTGGATCATCTTCTTCAGTTATTGATTTATGAATATGGCGTCGTTGACTATCTCTGCAGTCCCTGTTGCAACGATTTCTAGCTCTCACGTATTTCTCTCTATTGGAGTCACTTGCATTGGAAATATATTTTGAATATATATATATATATATATATATATATATATATATATATATATATATATATATATATATATATATATATATATATATATATATATATATATATATATATATATATATATATATATATATATATATATATATATATATATATATATATATATATATATATATATATATAAATATATATATATATATATATATATATATATATATATATATATATATATATATATATATATATATATATATATATATATATATATATATATATATTTTATTTACTTACATTGGTCTATCAATCATTTTAATTCTTTCCATAATATGTTTAGAGCATCTTAATGTTTTTTTTTGCTTAATGTTAATTTATATACTTTAAAAATACAATGAAAAGTTTTATTGTAAAATAAATTGGTACAGATTTTCGTTTTATTATGATTTACTTTTAATTTAAATAATTTCAAATCAAGTAATTAAAAATAAAGGAAAGTACATTGGCTAAAAAATTTATAAATAGCTATTAAGTATATTTAATAAACCATAAATTAATTTGGGCACAATAATTTCAACGCCATAAATAATGCCATCTGTCGTCTGTCAACGAAAACATATTGCAAAATATTTTTATTGACACATGTAAATAAAATATAATAATATGAATTATTATGTACAAATCGAGATATATATTTATTTTAGAAATGTAATATTAATATGATTTTATTTATTCGATAATTAACATTTGACATCTACCAAGCGTTAGAACTAATCTGCTGCCATGATAATATTGAAATATTGTCTCACTAAATAAGATTAAATTGTAAATTAAGTCAAGAATCAAACTACATAAAAACTAAAAACATTTAAATAAGTGGTCGTTTCTTAGATAACGAATTTTTATTTTCACTATTCTATGCTTAGACGATTAGATTATTATTACTAAAAAGTAAAAAGACTACTTAATCATAAAGATTTATTTGGTATATATGTATTTTTTTGGAAATAATAAATTTACTGATATCAATCTAATATTGTTATTGAGGTACATTGCATTTAATACAAGTTAGTAAATTTAAATATTACTTGTGGATTTTTGATTAACAATTTTCTAAGGAACTAATACTAATAATGGCAACACCAGCACTAAATGTCAAACTGTACTAGTTCACTATAAACTTTGGCATATGACATCAGTAGGTCCGAGATCTTCAGCCTAGGAGTATGCTCGTTAGTGTGCCTTAAGTTAATAACTTTAATTTAAATTTTTTAAAACTTTGTTCCTTTTTAATAATATCATTTATTGTTGTTTTAGTGTTGCTCAATGACTAAATAAAAATCAGCTAAAAAGGAAATTGTGTCGGGCTCTTCTGTAAGGTAAAGTCTTTATTATTATTTATTTCAAGTTTTAGTACGATAACTTCTTTTTACGTATTGTTTTTATAATGCATTTTCAATGCAATTAATTGACATATATTTCCTTATCGTAAAGATTTTTCTTTTTATTAGGTTTCACTTTTATTTAAATTGCAGTATTATTTCGGCGAATTTACTTTTAATCACGAGACATTTGTTGGTTTGGTTACAGCTGTCAAAACCACATGTTCTCGCTTATAAGGCTAGTTTTCGTCTATGTATGTTTTATTTCGTATGTTATAGTAGTAATGTATTTTTTTATTCTATTTGGATATTTAACTATTTTGTGTACACTTAGCTGTAGAATAAATTAAAATTAACTTTTTATTCCAAGAAAAAAAAATTCTTTTATTTAATACTCTTTTTACTTCAAATAAATGCTTATTTTTACTATGCACACCTTAATAAGTTCATTTTATAAGCTACTTAATTAATATATTATAATATTAAAATTTTGATAACTTTTACTGCATCAATATTTTAGAGTTTTACTGCACCAGCATGTTTTTGAATTTTTTACTGCACCGGTGTGTTTTGAGTTTTTGTTGTGGTCATGTAGTATATTTTAATTAAAACATTGTTTTCTTTTCAGCTCACAGGAAGAGAACAGACATGAAGATAAATAAAAAGCTTTTGCCCGTGAAGGGGCACTTCTTCTTGTTTAATGCGGGTAAGTGGCAACAAATAATTATTTCAGATATGCAAAGCTGGAGGGCAATATACACTAAAATTTAGATTAACAACTAGAATTAATACAGGAAATTAAATATAAATAACATTAGAAAGATATTTTAATGATTTTAAGTATTAATCCACATTAAGGATAGAAAACTGCTGTGTTCAATGCATTTTTTAAGTATGTTTTCTCAATTCTTAATATATTTTCTTTAAGTATTAGAAAGATATCTTGATTGATCAAATCTAGAATATGAAAAATCTTTGTCATGTCTCTACATGATTTTGAAAAAAAAATATAATTAATGTAAATTTATATAGAATTTTCTATTCTTATCAAGATTTATCTACATGATTGTGTTATTGTTTCAAAGACTACTTAAAATAACTAACCTTTTTTTAATATTTTAATTTCGAGGTTTACATAAAATTAAAATCTATATATTTAATTCTTATAAAATTAAAATCTATATATTTAATTCTTATATAAAAAATGATTTAATTCTTATATAAAAAAATAACTTCACGCTGTGCCTCTCATATAACGGGATCATTTGAAATTTCGATTTTTTTCCAACTTCCGAGTCATGATGAGATGCAGAAATCAATGCTGCGCTTTATCTCGCATTGTCCAGAGCGAAGCAATAAAAAGTATTATTTCACCTAATGGGTAACTTAAAATATTTCTAATACTGATTCTAGCAGCGTGCCTCTGCGCCGCGACGGCCGTGTACATGAGATATTTTTTTCAATTCCATATTTTATACTTAAAATTTTCATATTGAACTCATAATGTCGACGAAAAATTGATAGTAATTTGAGACAATGCGAGTTATGTAAGGTAAAGTTTGCTTTAAATTTTGAATTTCTCGCAGTTGACTTGCACTATGAAGACGTTATTTCAAAATATATTAGAAAATTAGATACTCAATAAGTTGGAAATGTGTTTGTTGAAATACAAAACTTGAAACTTAAGAAAATCCTCAATTATGATATTGTTGAAGCAAAACTAATTCCCCTTGTAAGAAGCATGCTTCAAGGATTTAAGCTGTTGTAAATTAGATATCTAATGAGATAACTTAGTGACTTGAAGGACTTGACTGACACAGCTTATGACTTATAAACTTATTTCATTCGTCCCTCAACTTGCTTAAAACTTATCATTCGAATAATCAAAAATGCGGCTTACATATAGACTAGTTGTATATAAATGTAAATATTGTGAATTATATTAATTAGAGTACCTATAAATTGTCAAAAAAACACAAATTATATTCATTGATTGTAAGTACCTTTTAATATTCACAAGTGTACACGTTTTGTTTAATAAGGAACAAATAAATACGTGTGATCATAATTTTGTGCCGTAGGTCGCAACAAAAGCCTTTTCGTGAAAAAAAAAATTCGAAGTCGGAAATAATATTATTCTATATCTTGCATGCTTGCTTTCTTAATAATTAGATCATACAAATGCGGACTTATCACAAGCACTGAGATATCCAAAGATACCTAAGTGATTATTGAAATTTTGATATCAATCGTCATGTGAAGATAAATATGAGTGTCATATCGAAGTGAAATTGAAATAAATCAGAAAAAAAAATATTCTTCATCCAAATAAGCTTGTGATGACAGTGCTTGACATTTTGAGTTGTCAATTTACATAGAATGGCAATGGTGTCGGCTAGGAAGACAGTTTGCTCAGAATATCGAAGAAATAATTAAATTCTTGCTCTCTTATAATATAATTTCTAACAAATGTATAACAATGATGGGTTTTCCGAATAAATATCAGCAGCAATTCATTTCACAATATATAATCATAGTAATCTGGGATAGTGTCGTTTGTCTAATACGATATTTTTATTTTGACTTTTGAATCTGTAATCTGAAATGAATTCTCTTATTTTATCTAAAAGTTGTACCAAAAAATAATTACATGACATTTTTTAAGGACAAAAACTAGGAGACATTTACTATTAATATTCTAATTTGATTTTTTTGATCATATTGCAATGCAATTGTTTGTATATATTTGTCTTATAAAAAATGTCTATTTAACATTTGTTTTGACTAAACAGTTAGGCAGTGTTGATTTTTTAGTAAACAAAAGTGGGCACGGCCTTATTAAAAGAAATGAGTGGAAGCTCTTGTGATACTAATTAATTTATACCTCCGTAAATATTGCAAATATACAATGGAAAATTTACTGTTGTCTCTAAGCGTATTTAATTCCAAGTATTTAAATGTTTTCATTTAAGAAATTCCTTGTCTAAATAGTGAATATATTGTTATTTTTTTTATTATCAATTTTAAATAAAGCAACAATGATTACGGTTTGGGTACATATTGAAGCTTGTACGCAAAACAATTTCATAAAAAATATTTTATTATAATATTTAAAACTTAACGAAAGCCTAAGTATCCAAAGATCTCTAGCCCTCCTTTGAGTGTGGCTATTATTTGTATATACAAAATAAAATCCGTTCCAATTGTTCAATACATAGTACGTAACATCTCTGAGGCAACTAAGCGATATCTGTCAACTATGTTAAACTACTTTAAAATTCCCATAGAGGGAATTGAAGGGAGGGAAGCATTAGAGAACACAAAAAAAATGTATATTTTTCAGAAAGCCTAATTTCAAAACTATTATGAATTTAATGATAATGTCGTAGATTCTGTACTATTTATTGGTGTCTCCTTTTATTTTAAACTTCAGCAGCTTTCAAGGTCAAAAAATAGTTATTATTAATTTTTTTTAGATACTTTCAGTATACCTAGTGGCTAATTTATTTTATGAATTGCGGAAGCGAATTATGTATTTATGCAATTATTCATGCTTAAAAATGGAATATGTATAAAAAAATATTACATGATTTTAACAAAATCAGTGATGTACATAATATCAATATTCGAGATAAGCTTAAACTTGCCTCGCCTTTGGCTCAAATGCATGGCATCTTCTGCTTTCATGGGACAATGTGTACGCTTTTAGAATAGGATCACAGTCAGCGTCCGAAAATGTTCTTTATCACAGTAAAAAATACTATGAAAATATGTGTTAAAGGTTACCAAATATTATCTTAACAAAATTATTACCTATTAATAATTTTATAAATACTTCTTCTGCCTTGATCAACGTTCTTGAAATTTTCCTGATACAACACACATTGTACATATAGGATATTTGATTATTTACAATTATTTAGTACGAAAAAGGATTGAGACCATGGCAGCGTAGGCGTTTTAGGCTTGACTGACTGTTGAGACATTGGATTATGTTAATTTTCGTCAATAATAGTTTGTATTGCTAAGTAAAATCACCATACATTCGAAGACGACATTATCATGTCGTCATGTTTTGTACAATTTATGTTATGACTCACTAGACTATCAACGAAATGAACAATGGGCAATTATTTTTTACCATTTATGTTGAAAAGGAAAAATGTTTTTTATAAAATTCCCGAAATATTTTTTATGAAAATTTGTGTCCATAAAAAATCCTCATGTTTATAGGATTTTGAAACAATAAAAATATAACTAACAACTAAACAATGTAATTAAAAAATACAGCCGTTTATGGTGTTTGTTATATGGAGTTTATTACATCCCGTTATACTAGAATTCTTAAATTGGACTATTTGTATTATTCTTTTACTTATCCACTTCGGCATTACATAAAAAAACTACACTACATAGATACCATAACTAATCTGTTGTTCATTTAATAAAAAATAAGTTGGTCGTAATTTGTCAATTTTTAATGGTTAATGGTTTTGACTTAACGGTCAATTTTAAAATAATTTTAAATTTTAATCTATATATATAATTTAAATAAATTTTAATTTCTATAAATAGAAAAGTAGTAGTAGTAGGTAGAAGATATCATACAGTTGTAGGTAGAAGATCATACAATATAAAAAAAACAACATTTATTGAAATTTATACCTTGCATGTTAATAACTAACTACTTTTTTTAAGAATTATATAACAAGAAAACATAAACTCACATTATGAATATTTTAATTTAACTTTTCAGTAGCAGCAAAAACGGGAATTAAAAAGTATCTAATTGCAATAATCTGCGAGTTCTTTTTTTTAACCCGATCGAATAGTCGGTAATCTCTCACAATTACACTTGGCTTTTTCATATACAGTAATAGTATTTCGTGAGATAAAGAGGGAAAAATTGGCTATTAGTAAATATTGTCGAGTATTTTTATTGATTGATTTCATTAAAGTAAAATCAAAGATCCATAACGATAATATTTAAGTAACAGGAGTTGAAAGCTTAACTAAAATTTTAATATAAAAAAGTGGATTTCTAATGCATATTTGGATATATAAGAATTACATATATAAAAAACATTCGGGCAACAAATAATAAAAAAGCATCGGTCGTAGAAGTTTTTGGGCGTTTACGTTGCCACATAATATTCTAACAAATGGAATAGAATCAAATAAAGCACTTGCATGTATTTATTTTTTTTTTCCAATCTAGCAGTATAATCATACCGTTGTGAAAAAAGTAAAATATATAAAAAATCTGTAAAACTTAATAATGTAACTCAATGTTAATAAGTACTAAATAAACTTATAACAAGCTATGCTTAGTTTAATCTGAACGGCTAAAGCAATTTTAGACTAGCTTGCTTCCCTTTAAGTGGCGGATCCCAAATAAACAGTTAATACTTAAAGATTAGCTAGTAATATTTTTGATATTTACCATAAATATAATAGGTATTGAAAAACGCAGCGGCATTTGCCCTCAAGGAAACCGTTCAAGAATTTAGAGGGAGGGCTCAAATCCCGCTGCTTTTAAAATTTCAATGTCTTTTTCAGTACTTTTTACACTGTATTTCCTTAGTACAGGTTACAACATTAAAAATCATAAAAATAAACAATTATGTAGCATAAGGTAAAATAACTTAAACTATAGAAGTTTTTAACCATACATAAAGTCTGTAGTCTATGGAAAATATGAATATAACATATTGTAATAAATTGTCAATTCAGTATAAATTTCATAAAGATACATTCTATATACCGGTAAAGTGTTGATGGGGTATTAAACATGAAAATAAGCAGCACATACGTCTAAAGAACCAACTGAAAGGAGCACGTGACGCTATTGTTAAAGGCTCTAGGGATATTGTTCGAAATTAAACACAATAACTAAAATTTACGAAAGCCTATTAGATTTTACATTAGAATTGTGATATCAAACCTGTCGTTACAGTCAAATTCACACTTTTAATACTTACTGGCAATAATTATATAATTAATAAAGGTGGTACGGAGGCATTGCGCCCGTCTGTAAACGTGACGGTTTGTGGATTTAGTGATAATTCCCAGTATAAGATAACTGGAGTAAAATGAATTATTTTCACTATCTTCGCTAGGCAACAAGGCAAAGCGCGGCATTGGGTTCCGCAATTTTGTACACAATGCCTTGTAAGGGGGAAAGTAGGCAACGGAGTGTCGTAATACTAAGATTCCTCCGTCATCGTGCTATGTGCTGGATGAATGGCACGATGCAGCGTGCAACTTATAAAAAAGAAGTATAGTAGGCTAAGACCTTTAACCTTCTTATATATAAATTATATATCGTACTTAAATCTTCATTTACTTTTTATATATGTTATATATCTATGTTGCAAAATAAATATATTAAAGTTACATGCGATCATAGTCACATGCAACCATAATAGTTTGTCTATTTACGCGTAATGAATATTGATTGTTTTGCATTACTTGTCAAAAACTAACATTAAGGCTTAGAGCACATTGCGAAATCTTAACGCGCGATTTTTTTCTCGCTTTGCCGCATGACGACTTTTGCCAACCTCGCACTGCGAAAAACACTCCCTGCGATTTTATAAGTTCAATGCAGCTATCGGCTTAGACGCATGTCAATGGATAACAAAACTAGAACCATAGTTTACCTGATACTACATCGGCGTAAAAGCCTTAATAAAATAAGAAATGGACACTGGAATCACCTATTTATATAGCACTGAGACTAATAAAGTAAAGTAGTTTTTCGAGTAGTATAGTATGATAAAATAATAATTCATTAATTTACTTATATAATTAGAATATCCTCCAAAGTGAGTAGCCCTTGACTATGTGAATCGCAAATTTGATTCCGTAGTGCGGTGAGGCCTTATTTGCCAATACACAATTTCATAGGCCACAAAATATTCATGCGAATTAAAATCCCATCGCATGGCACCAAATTTCTGCTTAACCACAGGATTTTGTATCGCACGAATAATAGTAAGTGCGTGTACATCCAAATGATTGCATGTACCTATTACAGAATTGCTAAAATAAAATCACAAGGATTTTTGACCAAGGCCTGAAAAAGATAATAGAGTACCACAATGAAGTACTACAAGTGTAGCTAAATTTTAATATAAATAAAATGAAGATAAAGTTCCTAGGCCATTCACGAAATCAAATAATAAACTCAATTAAACACTAAAGTTTTAAAACAAAAGTCTACACTAGTAAACAGTGAATCTATCAAGTTGACGCTAAATGTCGACGAATATCACATTTAACAGTTGATGATGATTTTCTTAAAACATTCCAGTTATAGTTGGCTGGTAAAAATGTAATTTCACAATATTCATGATATTTTTTTTTACAGTAAACGTGTTTTATAAAACTTCCGAGTATTATTGAAGTACAAACAAAAAAAAATGATTCTCATCCTATTTTCATTCTTTTGTTTTTAAAAATTTGCTGAATAACTGAAAATAGCTGAAAATAAGCGAGCCGAAAGAGGAATGTGCGCCCCATTCTCTCTGATTTTCCTGCTACGGATAAAGGGTAAAGCAATTTATGCACTTATATGTACTATGTACAAATATACAAAGTAGTTATCACAGAGATATAACTTTTGCTTTTCAAATAAATTTCATATTTACTAAGCTGTTCATGAGAGCTCTTTAGTATATATGGCAGTGATAGAAAGTTTAAGGAATGCAAATTCCATGCAAAGCGCAAAGCTCTCTGAAACTTATATTCACGCTTTGGACATATCACATATGAAATATTTTACAAAGTAGTTACAGGCATTCCACGAGAAACATTAATTGATTATTGTTAAATAGATTTAGTATTATATTTTGAATTATGTCGTTATAGCTTTGTATTAGCTAATTGGCTGGTAGGTACTGTTGTTGACAGTCAACATTGAATGCCTACATCAATAGCTTATAGCTAGGTTTACTTGTAAAATATACATCGGACATACAACATAAATTTAAAGTTAACATCTCTCTACTGATTTGAGCATTTAGATATCAGTATCAGATAGTATTTAGATATAAAATTATTTAGTTATATTTGTAAGTGGTATGTCGTGAGTTGAGAGGACAGACAATTGTGTTCTACGTTTACTACTCACGCTGCCGTACGTGTGCGCTATTTCTGCTACAAATAAAAAACCAGAGAATAATAATAATACACGTAAAGCAAGCCAAATATTTTTAAATTAGAATTAATTTTATATTAAGCCCGAATAAAATATTCAGGCTATTGCTGAACTTGGACAATGTCTGCAATTGATGAAATTGATTAAATTACGTCCTAGCGTGTGTACTTCACCTATTCAACCGCAACCTATATTACTCTGAAATTAAAATGTTTAGTGAGTCAAACTTAACTAAATTAATGTAAATTACAATTATAGTACAATTGGCGTAACACAATCTAAAAAATTTGGTAACAGTGTTTGGGCTATATCTATTCGTAAGTATAGTCTTTATTTTATTGGAAATTATCTATAACGATTTTAATAATGTTAATAATAATAAATTAATTCATTTATTTCTTATTTATGTTTAAATAGAATACTTATTAATAAAATAAGTAGCACGTTAATTATATATAACTAAACATTTAAACAAACGTTGTAAACAAAAAGTTTTGAGCAATAATATATAATCTGTTATTTGTGTAGATCACAGTATCCAATTCGCTTTTGATATGCGTCGAAACTCATGTTCACTGATTTCGTTGTTCTTTTTTTGTGTGCCTTTTATTTGACTGACTACCTCTGGCTGTGTATACATGGGATGCATCCGCAAATAAGGGAAAAAATATACCGATCTCGTGACCTGTAATAAATGCTTTTTAATTAGTTTTTTATAATATAGGTGCTGCTGAATTTTAATGGATAAAGCTGAATTTTAATGGATAAAGAAATTCTGTGGCTTCTGTTTGTAAGTGTTTTGTTACTTTATATTGTGACAAAGTGACTCATATGACTCAATTACTAATCGATACCGTTCATTTAGGAGATCTTTGTCTACCAAATTATTCATATATATATATATATATATATATATATATATATATATATATATATATATATATATATATATATATATATATATATATATATATATATATATATATATATATATATATATATATATATATATATATATATATATATATAATATTAATTCAATATTGTTATAATGCAACAACAACACAAGAAGAATACCAGCAAAATACTCGTTTATAAAACGTTCTTGATGTACAAGTTAATGATCTAGTATAAAACGAGCAAGTATCGAAGTTAAAGTGATTTTTTATATAATCGTGTCTTAAAGGGATCTTTCATGATATCAATAGGTATCATATTTATTATCTTATGTACGTAATATTCTATTATTGAAAAACATTTTAGTGTCTCGACAAAGAGTTGTCATTCACGGGGACTTTGTCATTGGCGTTCGTGTCCATCCAAGACTAAAATCTAAAATTATTTTATGAAATATTGAAGAATAATTTTGTGGGATCAAATTACTTATTATCTTATGTTACTTTACCTATAATATACCAATATATGAGAATTTTTCAAGTAAAATACTTTTTGTTCCTCCAGCTCCGTGTGTAGAATTTAATTAACAATATACCTATAAGTAAAAAAAAAAAAATTTATATCCAAGTACTTCGTTAAAGTATTCAGGTCGATATAAAAGATATATATATATATATATATATATATATATATATATATATATATATATATATATATATATATATATATATATATATATATATATATATATATATATATATATATATATATATATATATATATATATATATATATATATATATATATATATATATATATATATATATATATATATATATATATATATATATGTATAACGAACGAAGAAATGCAATAATATTCCTATCTACTCTTATAGCTGACGGAAATGGCGGAACATACAGCGGATATTTGAAAATAGTGTATGACGACCGCACTAAATTGACAGGCTTACATCAACATAGACGAATAAGCCAATGCTTAGTCGGACAACAATATCTAAATGATGTAACTAAATGACCAAAATACAAAAACTGCATTGGACGCGAACTTTCATAGATTAATCTGTCACACTTTAGTTCATCATAAGACTTTTTATTCCAGAATGTTAACTACTTTTCCCTTTGTATATTATTATTGCTATATTTACTATATGATTACGTTGTTTATACGTCAATAAATATTTTTTAAAAATTGTATTAAAAAATTCTCCAAATAATAAATTCTCAGCTACTGAAACTATGGTTGACTAAAGACGATGGTCGTAGGTTCCGTTTAGCGAAGGATGAACTTATTTTTGAGTCTCTGACATAAAAGTGCGGCGTTGTGTTTCGCCTCGTTGAGTGGCATTGCGCCATAGATTATATCTGCCTAACCTGCTATAAGTATTAAGGATACATTTCTTACAATGCCATCAGAGCACAATGACGTACATGACATAACAGTGGCTTAATTAGCTTAATAAACACGACACTCTATTGATTGCTTTATTGTATTATAGAATACAATCTCCTGCAACTATTTATCTCGATTATCATCATAGTATAATAAGCTACTGAAATCAGATTTAGTGCTTGTATCATTTACTTACTAGGTATAGGTAGGTATGAGCATCTTCATAGACTAAATTATGTGTTTCAGAATTATAAAGTAATTATAAGCCTTCGTGCCTTCACACTAATGTCATTCACACTATTATCTTCTGATAATCTTTCATACCTTTGTGACTTATGTTCTTCTGAGTTCTTACTTCTTAGATAATACCTAAGATTTTTTTGAAACTAAGTTTATGTCATTTTAAAAAAAAGACTATATAAGTTTGACTTAAAAAAAATATTTTAAAAAAATATTCGGTACATCTTATTAACTTCTATTAAATTATAACAATATACTCGCAGGCGTTTTATTAAAAAAAAATTATATCGAATCAGATGTCACTTTATTCTTAGTTGCAATTTAAAATTGATATTTACTGTTTTTAATGAGGGCATAGAAGATCAAAGACAAAGCTGTCAGTAATAGTCAGATCAGTGATACCTTTTGAACTACGCTTATCAACGGATTTACCTGAGCCGAGAATTGTTGACTTACACCGGATGCAATTGGAAGGACGTGAAGACGTACAGGAAGGAGATAGATTGTAGGGTTGCACGACTAGTCGACTAACAGATCAAACTCTCAGTTGTTTACGCAACACAAATTATTTTCCTAGTTTCAGTTGACCGACTTGTTCGATTATGGTTAGCAACATTGATTTACAATGTACACTAAATAACACGTTATTAAAGATCGGCTCGCGCATAATTAATGGTAAATTTGTACATAATTGAGATACACCTCGGTGTGGGCTGTGACGTTTTTGGATAATGCAGCGACGTAAAATTGATTTCCGACTTAATTAAATCTGTTTACGGTGTATTAATGTATGCGAAAACGTCAACATAAATATGTAGCTAAGCTTTATAGCACAATATGTTTTTTTGCAGAGATTTTAAAAGATTCTCTTTTATGAATATAATTCGTAGTATGTATAAGATATAAACGAATGTTGATAATAGTCGTTTAAGTATATTCTTGTGCAAACTTCGCACCATTTTGGTAAATTGCATTCCGATTCTAGAGCTCAGATTTTTATTTCAAAAATATATATGTACTATTTATTTGATCTTAAGATGTTCATCAGAAAATTGGATGCTTTAATTTTTATTATCCAAACGGCCCTGCTATGAGAAAGATAACGCTCTTTTTTGCGACGGTGTTCTGCGGCCTTAATTCTACTTTAGATGACTCTAGGACTTGCTTTGTGCGTAGGCTATGGGGCGAACTGCAATATATATTAATTTTGACGATTTGTCTGCTGATTGACAGGATTTTCGCTTTTGTGCTACCACATTTTCGCATCCAATATTACCTTGAAAATATTAAAACCATAGTGACGAGATGTATTTATTGCATATTGTGAGCCAAAGCTTGATTCTTCAAGTCAATTTTCACGATATACAATTCTTGAAAGTCAATTATTGCGCTTCAAATATTGCATTCAATTATTGCTCTTACATACGGACTTGAATAAAAGTTGTTTTATCTTTTAGAACTCTATGGAGCTCACTGCTTTGCACGCACACTTCACTTTAAATTTTACAATTTAAATTTGTTGATTTGTTTAATATTTTTTTATTCTATTAAAATATTTTTCCTTACTATCTGTATTCTGCGATTATATCGGCATTGTGATGTAAACGTGTACCGCAGGCCGTTGCAGCTCTGAATAAAGACCGACTGAAATTCACCATCTTGGGACGAATCCTTTGATCTCCTAGTTAATTCTATAAAAGTTTCAAACTATTGGTATTAGCAATAATAATCTGAGTGGTAAAATATACTAGGATTTAATTTAAGCTGAAAATTTTTACTGAAGTTGAAGTTGTCTATTGTAACAAAATTAAAAACTTGGGAGCTTAAGTTTTGACTATAATATGGACATCCCAATGTTTCTTCCCTTTTGACTAATAAAAATATGGTAGCGCAGTCTCTTCTTGTACAAATTTTAGACTACGCCGACGATTGCTGTCTGGACCAACTTAGAAAGCTAAAAATCTCGCCATTCGCTTTGTTTACGGTCTACGTAAGTGTCATCACATTCATATTCCGATTCGCCGAGTTATGCACACCTTTACACTGCTTTTCAATATTCTTTTACTTTTTAATCTTCTTCTTCTTATGCGGCCTCTTCAGCCTTCCCCTACATCTCCTATACTCGAGGCGGCCTTGTGTCATACCGGTGCTGGACATATGGAAATGTAATAGAAAATCCCACCAGAAATCCAAACCACTAACTCTGCTTATTATTATTAGTAGTTGGCTGTGAAAGGTCTCTATAAGAGATCTTTCTCAATACACTTTGGTGTACTAAACTACATGTAATGTTTTGATCTTTACTCACGTAAACCAGTACAATAAATTCTTCAATCATTCAGATTTTGACAAATACTTTCAATAGTTTAAATTATTTAAAATTATTAATTTGGTGGCAATTTTTATCAGAAATTTAAATGGTAATTTAGTTTACATAAACGTTAAAATGTAAAACTTGAATTTAAAGTTGAAAGAATACATAACCTATATCCAAAATAAACCTTCTAATAGTCTATCTATCGGAGTAGCTTTAAAGTCTTATTATGTACTAAACACTCAACGTGTATTAAACTAGCGTTATTATTCGCCAACTTACCCTGAGCCAGAAGCTAGTTTCTCTCAGGCCATACTGCACTTTAGTTCCTCATAGTCCAATCCGATTATATCAGGGCTCTAGTAAAATATGTTTCAAAATTTGATTGACAATTTTACCATTTTTAAATTGTGTTGAATTTTTAGAAAATAAATATTTTTCTAATCATTAATCTATATTGTAATGATACATGTGAAGTCAATATTTTTATGAAAAAATTGCAGACTCGCAAACTGAATATTAATGAAAAAACTGAATGAACGTATATAAATAATTATAATAATAATTAATATTTATGGAACATTAATAATTATGGAACGTATTCAATACATTTTGTTGTCATGTAAAATCTTGCATGTTAAATACAATCGCTTAAATCTCAAAGATCTAAAAGCTCATGCCAAAGTTAAATTTTGATAAATTACGAGTATATTAGGAGAAAATTTATTGATCCAAATAAAATTTAATATAAAGAAAGCTTGAACGTTTTAAAGGAAGGATATCGACTTGATACCAGTCTCTGGAGACGGGATATATATTAAAGTTTATGTAATTTTGCTAAGATTAGATTTGCTAGATTATTTATTCATAGAAAATTTTCCTTTTTGATATATTGCAGGATTCTGAACAAGACTATAACAGTATAGCCAATATTCTCTTTGACTAAAAATTAATTATTATTTTAATTATACATTACACTTTAAAATATTTTCTTCCTTTTGTTTATATTTTTCTTACATTTCGGATCGAAGTCCACATTTGCTTGTAATAGGTGTGTTGTTACTAATATTGAATGTTTAAAATATTAGCACTCTTTTAATTTATAAACTAACACAATATATGATTGTGATGAAATATTTTTCTGTCGTGAATCTTTTGAGTGCAAACTGTTATCTGTTTAACATGAAAATGTAGGCATTTATATATCTACTCATTTCCATGACATGAAACAGCTGGTACGATTGTTCTATTATATTAATGAGTAAACTCAATAGTAATATTCATCAAATCGAAATATTATTTATAGTAGTATAACGAAAACATAGTGAACTTGTAATAAAAACCAATTTATAACATCGATATCAAAATCTACGTTTACCTCTGATACTGTAATACATAAAAATTGTAAAAAAAGAGTAAGTTAATTAATTTTCTTTAATATTGTTGGACTGCATTCTTCAATTAAAAATTCAGTATAAAATGGTAAAAAAGGACCATGTTATCTGGATTATTAAACTCTACAACAATATTTTTTAAAAAGTGAAAGACAATGAAGAAGAAACACTTTTGATAAGTATTTTAATTGTCTCCCAAACAAATAATTTGCATTGCATTAAAAATGATGTGTTTGTTATGAATCAAGTATTAAACTATGTATACATTATGATATATAACTTTTTGGATTGAAAAATTAGCTTATGGTTTTCTATTGCATTCAAAGCAATCACATACAGTACAATTTAAACCTTTTTTCCTGCACCTACAAGACAAGATAATTTTTCTAATGATTTAGGAGCCAGTCGTTATTAGTATTCTGTATTTATATTTCCGACTCCATTTTTCTGGTGATATTTTTCGTGCCATATTTGAATACGAAGATATTCTTAAGAAATTTTCAAAGCGAACGGATTGTATTAACCCCATGTTTTTTGTACCTAACAGTTCTGCGTACCCTGCTGTGTTCGGCAAACACGATACAAAATAAACTTAAAAAGTAATAATAATATCGCGAATTTTTTGTGTACCTTTATTTATCCATTCTTAAAAAACAATTCAAATGTTTATATATGGATTCTGAGGTAGGTATTCTTATTGGTTTGTTTTTATTTTCAATTAATCCTTTATTGTGCAATGATGTAGACTAAACTCTCCCATCTTGCCATCTATGAGTCCTAGTTCCTTTTCCTCTCATTGTTATTTTTACACAGTCAGATGCTTTTTATATACTATATTACCAAATATATTTTTGCTCTATTCTATTAAACAATTTTTTTTAGCTTCACGCTTTATCCTGCAGAGGCAACTGCAAAAACCGTAGGTATTACCTAGTGTTAAGATACTCCGTTGCTTAGTAGACATTCCCTGCTTTCCTCGTCCCTGCTTTCCGCCTTTTTCAAGGCATTGTGTGTTGAGTGGCGGAACTCAACGCCGCGCTTTGCCTTGTTACCAGAGCGAAGAAAATGGAAATAGAAAATAATCTTCCCCGAGTGGGATCGAACCCTCAAAACGTCGCGTTAAACAAATTAGTTACACATAAAGGTACTAGTGATATTTAACAGCGCATCTGAATAAATTCTATTCAAATTATTTACTGTTGCTTTTCATATAATGTAATAAAATAATACAAATACAAATATATGAAATTATTTTGTATTTTATGTTTGTTAATTTGATTGATATGTTAGTATTGCTACAATGTAAGGTTAAACTTGTGTACAGTAAATTAAATAAATGAAAAACTTTATTCAAATTGATTTAGTAGCCTATAGTCGATTACTATGTACATTCAGTAAACGAATGATTATTTAATCGGTAACTGATGCATTCCAGCTCAGCCATGAAATTTGAATATAATGTCAGTCACTTCATTACGTACACAATGTCATGCCTTTTATTGGAAAATAAATTAATTTCATACAGTTAATAAATTGAGTTTGATATATAACTTACGACTGAATATGTGAATGCTGATAATTTAGTGTTGCCATTTTGAATTGCATTTAAGTTATGCTGCACAGCTGCATATGCCCCCACATACCTCTTCTGGGGTGATTAAATTATCACCATTTGAATAGAAATATTACCTGAATTTGAAAATTTGTAACAAAACTTCAGCAGACAGAAATTTACGAATATGGATCCGTAATGATTTTTTTGATTGTATTTAAGGTGTATGAATATTTTAATTGTTGTGTTGTTTAGTATATAATATAGCTATATATAACAGCTTGGTACGCTCTTGCTTCTCATTACCTACAAGGTACGAACACAGTAACAAGCACAGCAATTGCACTCGAGCGTATTTCCTCATTTGTGTGTAAGAATTCATGCTCTGATCTTAAACTAATTAGTTTCTATTTAAGATGTATCGACGTAAGAGTATATAAGTTTAACTTTATTTTCAAGGTTCTGAACTGAAACTGATCTGCACTTCTATACTTTTTAGTATTATGTTTAAAAACTTGTATTTATAAATTTGTTACTCAAAAACTTCCAAGTCTATGTATATGACCAGGCAAGCAACATAGTTAAAGTAATTTCTTTGGTTGACATAAATGTCTTTTCCGGATGTTGAAAGACCTTTGATGTTGTCCTATTTATATAATAGTTAAAAATAGTGATGAAGCTAGTTTTCTTGTTACTTTTCCGAGATAACATTAATTGACTTAGCAATTGGGAGGCATGTTGTATTTTTAATCAAAGTTATATGAAGTAATATAAAATAAATATAGTAGGAAAACAATATTACACTTAGACAAATGACTTTAACTTTAGAATTTCGTCACCCGGATGTACCTCCTTATTGAATAAGGTAAGCCTCTGAGCGACACATGCACCATTTAGATGATACATTTACACATCTCACTGGTCTCGGTCTGCAATACTCCTAAGCGTAAATCGAATTCCATTTGCGTACCCTAATATGACTAAATAATCAATTAAAGCCAAAACTATTAGTTAATGGAAATCACTACTAGCTTTTCCCTCAAATTGTAAATCTGAAGAGCGTGGCTGATTTTTTATCTTCAATGGACTTCTTTTTCTATATTACATCATATTACTCTTTTCTATAGACCCGGGCAAAGCTGTTGTTTTATTGAGTAACAATATACAGTCACGAATTCTGGCACACTGACACCTGTTGTACCGCTGTAAAACTTCGATAAAATTGCTTCTTGCGAGTATTTATGCTGACTATATTATATATTTCAATAATTATCTATACTAATATTATAAAGCGGCAAAATTTGTTTGGTTGTAATGAATAGGCTACAAAACTACTAGACTGATTTTAAAATTTTTTTCACCATTTTTAAGCTACATTATCAACGAGTAACGTGAGCTATTTATCTTGGAAAATATAGGGTTCCGTAACATATTTGGGTTTATCGGGAAGAAGCTGTAAAAATCAACAAGAAAAGATACTTATTTTGCGTACGCTGCCTAAACTATAGTCTATAAAAGATAGAACCATAAAATATTTTAATTAATTGTAGATCTTATAAATATTTATAAAAAATCCGCGACACACTATGCCTATCTTTATCGAGTGAGAGAGAAAACAACCATATCTTTATTTAAGATTCTTGATTTTTTAACTCCTTTTAAACGCGTTTATTTTACTAACGCTAATAATCATTATTAAAATAAATTATTTCATCATTAAATATAGTTTATTTTTTAGGATCTTGAATAAGTTCTCGTTGTTTTTTTTTTGTTTAAAAAAATAATTTAAAATACAATGCTTACAATTAAATTACTCAAAGTATTGTCCATCATTAGAAACTACTTTCTTTCATATCTGGTAGCAATTTGAATCCCCCGTTGGAAAAACGACTAGGGGGGCTATGTCCGGTGAATACGACGGGTGGGGTAGAACTTCATTGCATTATTATGTAATAAAATCACTTTATCGTGTCTCTGCTCGTGTAGTGGCCACTTTTCTTTCAGAGCGCGACTCAAACGCATCAACTGAAGTCGATAGCAAGCTCCCGTAACATTTTCATTAGGTTTAAGCAGCTCATAATAAGTTACGCTCCGTTGATCCCACCAAATGCAGAGAATATGCTTAGAACCATGATATTTGGTTTTGGCGACGATGATGATGCGTGCCTCAGGATTTTTTTCACGTTGGATTATCGTAGTGAATCCACTTTTCATCCCCGATGATACGATGCAGAAAATCTTTTCTCTTTTGCCGTTGAAGCAACAATTCACACGATGAGAAAACGTCGCTCTACGTCTCTCGACTTCAACATATAAGGCACCCAATGTCCTTGCTTTTGGATCATTCCTAAAGCTTTTAAGCGTTTTGAAACTGTTGACGCATCTACTTGTAACGTTTTTCCGAGCTCTACTATCGTCTAATATAGATGTGGTAAACTCTATTCTACTATAATTTTAGGTTACATATAGTACTACTTTGCTGATTCGTTACCATACAAAATTCCATGCACAGGGTGACGCAACGTCATCTTTCAAAAAACAGCGAGAACTTATTCAAGGTCCTAATACATGATATTTGGTCTTTGAATGATTAAAATTGAACACTTCGTTTTGAAGATATGGTGAAAATAAAATATTAGGATTTCTACTGAACCACCACCACCAATCCACAGAAAGACAATCTGTGCAGTCTGCTAATGGTGACTGTCGCCGTTGATATTAGTGTCGATGTCTGTGAATTGACCTAGGGATGATTTTGCTGATCGTGTTTTTCTTGGGTAGGCTTTTTGAAGCGGTAACCGACAATTACGCGGGCGGGGCAGCTGGCGTCCGCTAGTTATTCTATATAAGCACACTCTTTTCATATGTTACCGACGAAGTTGTTGGTTATCAGTCAGAAAAATTGCCTACAACCTATGTCTTGTTTTTCAAATCATTTTGACCGATATTAGACTAATATATGATTTGGTTTTGAAATAAAAAATAAAATTGTCATTAAAATCTACCATGTCATTTATCAGTCTAATGTTTAAGAATAAGTGCTCATTATAAAATAAATCTTATTATTTTCGTAAACATTATTATCTAGTATTGCTTCCTGTGTAAATTTTATCTAAATCGATTTAGTTTTTAGATTACTAAATTTGTCATACATATGAAGGTTATAGGTTACAAGATTTTTACGTTATCTAAATGAAGGACTACTATGTACATATACTCATTTTAAATTAAATTTCTTATTCGTTAAATGATTATGTTACAGTAAAAACCAAGAACAAATAATAAGACCCTTTGATGATGAAGGAAATCATTTAAAATGGTACATAAATTTTATATCGTTTGTTTAGCATTTTTTATTGCTTTCTTGTAATTAATTAGGAATTTGATTAAAAATATACTAAAGTATTTAAATAAAAATTATAATTTATATGCATTTTTTATATCGGCGCTTACTTATTAATACGAACTTGTTACTTGCGCGACTCTTTATCTTTCGGTAAAGGTATATAAAATTTGGTTCAGGTTCCGAAAATTAACCGGGCAACAAACCGAGTGAAAGTAAAAAAATGCTTAAAGAAAATACTCGTCTTTTGCAAACCGCACGAGGAATGAAAGTCAGGCAAGCATTTAATAATGCTTTGTGTTTTAGTAGCATATAAATAACTATAAGCGATTAAAATATATACCTTATTATTCTGAAATCATAAATAGTTCAATTTATAAAGCTTTTTTTTAATTGTTGTGGTTTTTTATAAAGCTTTTTTTAATTTGCCTTTAATTATTATCTAATATATAATGTGTTCAGTACATAAACAGTTATAAACACCTATAGACACGTTTGCGACTTATAATTTGGCAATGGAAATAAACATTGGTAGAGTTCCATACTAACGCCATGACGAAAAATACTAGTTTTAAAAGTTAAGTTAAAGTTATAAAACTTAAATTTGCGGTTGCAAACATTAATTTTTTCTATAAATATCTTCTCTTGAATGTTATTTATTTATAGCATACAAAGGCAATAAATTTAAAAGAAAGAACGACGAAACTGCCAAAGTTCAAAAAGTGCAGAAAAACCTACTTAAGATACAGATTATAGCTCCATACATATGTAAACATCAAAAACAGTGACAAAAACAAAAAAAGATTGAAATTATATTTCAAGATAAATAATCAATTTTTGCTCAAGCTAATGTGAGTGTATATTTGTGTGTGTCAAATTAAAATTATCGAAAGCCGTCAATAATCTTCTCAGTCTCATCATGAGACAAACTTAGAAGCCATTTAGAACATTTTCTTGCATTGTATCCGAGTTAAAGGAACGAGAGCGTGTTATATAATTGACACTGTGGGCACATATCGAGTTGGTTAAAAGTTTGATAAACTAACCGCCGATACTTTGAGGTGACACCTGCAGAAGTTTTTAAACTGTATCTGCTTAATTAGAGCAGTATTTAGATTTTTGATCAAATTGCTTTTATAAACAAGCTTTTATTGCCAGCATCTATTGAACATTACTGTAATGAAGATTCTTAAAATCTTAACTGAAAAATTGTACATTTGATTGTCTTATTTAAAGTAAAAAACAATTACGAAGAGCCATTGTCACTTTTTTGTATTTAAATTATATAAAAATATACGCCGTCGTCAGCCAATCGCTGTCCACTGCTGGACATAGGCCTCCACAAGTTTGCGCCAAACATCCCGGTCCTCCGCAACCCTCATCCAGCCTGTTCCGGCAACCCTGCGTATGTCGTCGGTCCAGTGAGCCGGAGGGCGTCCTACACTACGTTTGCCAAGACGCGGTCTCCACTCCAGGACTCGTCTGCTCCAACGACTATATAAAAATATACAGGACTAAAAAAATATTTCTACTACTTTTTTTGATATAATAATCAAAGATAATATATCGATGTTTTCCTTCTATATTCTTGACATGTCGATATTTTTCGATATTTATATATCGAAAAATATCGACATGTCAAGAATACAATATTTCCATCCAAAATTATATATTCTTTTGGGGACGTGAGGAAACGTAAGCTAGGATACGGTGAACCGTAAGCGCGCTTACAAGTTGACGCGCAGCTCATCGCCGTTCACGAGTTCCGGTCCCGAGAAGAATCCGTTTACGTTACGTTCCGCTTAGTGTTATTTGAAGTAAGGAGTGCAATACAAAGAATACTGAGCAGCTTGGGTTGATGCGCTTACATTTTGGGTTGGTCCATTTTCCGAGTTGGTATGCGCGGGTAGTGTGACACACCGTGTCTATGCTACCGGGGAAAAAAAATTAACATTTCCTTTGGGGCTGTTAGAAAAGGCACTGTACCATGATATTAAAAAGTGGCTATTACTCAGTTATAGTTTCCCCGCAATGAGTACCTAGTGGCAAGACATTTTCCTCGTTCTCTATTTTTAGTATTGAGTGGCGGAATTCGACGTGGAGGAAGTCCTTCATATAGTAGTGTAGACAGAGGAAACGCGAAACTAGTGCTAAAACTCTCCGTTCCCTTCTTTTTGTTTTTCCAAATTTTGCGTGTTCAGTGGTGGAACTCACCTCCACTTAGTTGCCAGAGCAAAGAAAATGAAAAAGAAATAATCCATTCTCGGGAATCAAACCCACAAGTAGTAGCGTTTACAGGCAGACGCCACGTATCCGTGCCACGACGGAACTTTCTTTGAATTTTTATTACTTGTAATTTTCAGTTTAGAATACCTCTAATCATGAAATAGGTGCCTGAATAGTGTTCTCACTAGACCCCATGATTTTATTTTAACAGGCTTTCTAGAATTATGATATTTTTGTTTTGTTTTAGGTACTGCGCCCTTGGTACCATATTTGACTTCATATGCAAGGCAACTTGGATTTTCATCGGCCACTGTTGGCTTAATTTATACGATTTTGCCTATCTTTGGCTTAGTTGCCAAACCATTTTTTGGTGTGATTGCGGATAAGTAAGTATACTCATTACGCACTTTTTAAATCATTTATTTACCTTCATTATTCCAGTCACATAAGACCAGTCATATTACAATGTGCTTTGAAAATGGGGCTAGTAGATTTATTATGAACTTGGTTACGTATAAATGGGACGTGTCTGTGCAGACAGTAGAGATGATCATTAATAAACATTCTATAGAAGCTCTTAAATTTCTTAAGTAACTAGTACCCAGTACTTTTGTGCCGACAAATGACAAAGTTACAAAGACAGCGTCTTTGGAACCTGATGAGCTTTGTCGTTTTTTCCAGGCTAAATGCACCACCGAGTATTTGAAAAAATACTTGCCTTATGCTTGGCGAATCTGATATAGATGTATAAGTGGAAATTTATATTTATTTTATTAGAAATTGGCGATCCTTGAGTTAGGGGACTGTGGGTGCGTCATCCACTAAAAGTTATATAATACACTAGAACAATTACCACTAATTGATATGTATATTAAATAAAAAATTGTGTCCGAGTTGTATGTGTTTTCCGTCAGGGATAAATCTAGCTACTCAATATAAAAGTAATGTAAAGGAGAAACTGAATAACGGGTAGTCTTTCCATTTTCCGTTTTACTTTTTTTATTTCATAAACGTTTAACTTTGTAAATAATATTAAAATATAAAAATAAAATAAATATTAAATAAAATTGAAAAATTTAATATCCATAGTACTTTTCCTTGAAAATTATTATTCTGAGTAATATTCGATACGAGCAAATATTTGAAGAACTCCATACATAGGTGTTAACAACAACAAAAATAAGTTGTAACAAGCATTTTAATTGGCACCGCTTTGACGGCTTCCAAGTAGTGCAGATTCAAACTTGAAAGTACCTTTTATACGCTTGGAATCATTTTTACATGAAATATGCCTTATGATACGACGATATTTATCGATTGATTATTTTTGTGACAGATACATGCTTGACATTTATTATGGTGACTAACATCCCTTGCATAAAAAAATTGAGATATTATTTTTTTTAGCTTCACGCTTTATCCCGCACATGGCAGGGTAGGCAGAGGGAACTGCAGGAACCATATGAACCTAGTGTAAAGACACTCCATTGTTTAGTCCCTGCTTTCTCCGTCCCCGCTTTTCGCCTTGTCGAGGCATTGCGTGTTGAGTGGCGAAACTCAACGCCGCGCTTTGCCTAGTTTGCCAGAGCGAAGAAAATGGAAATAGAAAAATCCATCTTCTCCGATTGGGGATCTAACCCAGTAACCGTCGCGTTACAGGCAGTCGTTGCGCCTCTGCGCCACGACAGTCCTCATGAGTACATATATTGTAAAATAAATAATATTTAAGTACATTTTCAAATAGAACGTTTATATTATTGAATACATTATTTATATATTTATAATTCCTAGATAACACATCCAACACATTTGTTTTTTGACGTCATTTGATCGTATAAAGGCCGTAACTTGAACCATGTTTCAAGAAGATTAAGATATCATAGATAAGGCCCTCGCGTGTCTTTAAATTGTATTGCAATACTGATTACTTTGTCAGATAAATGATTCGGAACAATTTTTTGTAATATGTTAGGATAATAATAAATTTAACAAGCAAAACATTTTTAACGTCCATATAGTAAACACCCCTTGTTTATATTATTTGATTTTCTTTATTATAAATACTTAATAAATTACGGCGGAACGAGGTTCATTAAAATAATCCTGAGTGACTATATGTATTATGAAAATAAAACGGAAATTTTAATAAATATACATGCTGATTGTAAATGTTTTATTTGAAAATTAGACAAATAATATTAATATTAGTATGTTAAATATATAACAAGAATCGGGCAAAAAGTATTTCTATCTTAATTAAATAAATTAATTTAACCGACACTTGGCAGTAGCCCGCGGTGATGGACTCCTTCGATTAGAGGAGTTCGCTGGCTGCTTGCATAAAGCAATCTTTTATATTTTATATCATCTTATCTCTTTACTTGAATATATTCAGATATAGCCGAGTCTGTAACAGACAAATAAAACTATACACACTTTAGAAAAATGAAAAGAAGATTTAAGTTCTCCATAATTTCAGGTACAAATCACAGAAGACTATTTTTATTATTTTTCAAATTGTTACCATCTTAAGCTTTTCTGCTATTTATTTTATACCCCGAGAAGCATCCAAAACTTCAATTGAAATGGATTGTGGCGACACAACGTCAGTGATTAAATCATGCTACCCAGAGTCTGGCGATATTGACCAATGCAAAATATCCGATATAATAAAAAGTAATGATACGATGTGCAAGGTTAGTCTTTTGTGTGTTATACGAGTATATAGGCTAACTTATAAAAAATTGGAGGTTCCATACAATAATAATAATAATTAATATAAATTGTATTTTTAAGGACATTCATTATATAATATGTACATTAATGTACATATTTTTGTTTACTATGAAAGCGAAATATCAAATTATATTTCATTAATAATATATGGCTTCTGCGAATTAATTTAATTCTTATGTAAAGCGACTAATGCCTTAAGCAATATTGAAGTATATTTCTACTAACTTGAAACATCCGTTAAAATAGACTCGAAGGACTTGCATTTAGTTAGACTGCACTTTGGAAAAATCATAACATTGTGATTATGTTAATACTAATATATTAAGACGAAAGTTATTAAAAACCTAAAAGTTTATGTTTGAGTATATAGTTAATTAGAATATTACGCTTACTGGTATTTCATGAAATAACTGAAATATCAATTTTTTTTTAAATTAAAACTTAAGTGAAACGTGAGTTACTAATATTTGAGGACATTTTTAGATGAATTGCAACATGACGAATCCGTCCATGTGGCAGACAGTCTGCGAGCATTGGCACATGCCATTATATTGTTATAGAATGGTAAAGAAGATGCAGTACACAGCAATGTTAAACAACGTCACTAACACCAGCAACTGCCTTTCGATCTCGACGCACACTGTGAAGCTAGATGGTAGGTAAATTGCAAATGTTACAAAACACAATACTAGAATTTAATGGACAGTTTATAGTATGTGTAAAGTGTGAAAAATATAATCAATATCTTATACTGCTACAAACTTTTACTAAGCTACGTTCATTTGTTACGAAGTTGGTCGGGTGCGTGATATTTCCCCTACGAGATCCGTAGAGTTGTGATCTCTAAACACTGCCATATTCTATTCAGGACTTTTGTATGAATCTCGCTGCCGCGGAGCCAAGCCTGAAGTTATTATGAATGAGCCTTGCACTCTTGACTGCAACGACTCCTCAATGAGGGCTTTAATCAATAAAAACAAAGTAAATATGACTTGCAGTGATGGAAAAATTGATTTTAGAATTTGCAACTACGATGATGTTGCTATCGATAATGTGATGGATAAGCCTAATCTGGGCATCTGTGAGGTTGGTTTAACGTTTCCTATTTTGTGAATGTTATCTAAGTTGATTTTCTTAATTAGTAATAAAGTTAGTATAAAGATATACGTATTGGAAAATACACAAACACAATGCCAATAGATTGTAAGTTTCAGAGGCGTCGGGGTAAAATATATTAATTTTAAAAATAAAATTAATATATAATTTATGTTTATATGTTATTTTTTCACTAACTATTTGTTTCTTACAATTGAGGATAAATATCTTCAAAAATATCTTTTGATATATTTATATTGTATGAACACTTACGAATTTAATTTTAAATTTGGTAAGTAGTAAAATTAAGTTTGGTTGTAGGCTTATTGCAACATAAGTTCACCATTTGTTTTAATGGAATTATGTGAAAGTTGGAACGCTGGAGTTGCTTCTAGTTGCCATACGAGAAACCCAGAAGCTTTGCCAGACCAGTTATCATTCGATACGTCATTAGCGCTGTCTAAAATGATGGTTGAAAATAATTGTGTCTTCATTGAAATGGACTACATTAGGACGCTAGATGGTAAGAAATATCTCACTGTATAAAAATAAAGAAAACATGTTTTGCCAAGCAAAAAATAACAAATGCCAGCTGTTAATATGATATGCATTAGATTTAGAATTGATACAAATTATTATATAATTTGTATTAAAAATTATCATCATTGTATATAAGTAAAATATTGAATCATAGGTGTCATACGCTATCCATATTGCGGCCCCAAAGCGTACTACGAGCTTTGGCCTAACGAGTTCAAATCTGCCTGCGACATTAATTGTGATAATGAACTGGTAAGTTAATTTTAAGTTTTACGTCTTGGATCTGTCAATAATGCGTTAATTTTAGATGTTTGGTAATTTATGAAATTAATTTATTTTAAAAAATAATTTCTTTGTAACTATTCGAAGTATTAGTGTCAACAATTACAGTAGTCTCCATCAATATATGTTCCTATGACATTTTACATTTTTTATAATTCTTCAAAATTATTTTGAATTATTTTAAATATAATTTGAATAAATGTCGACATCGGGCGGAGTGGAATGAATTAAGACTACAACAGCGTTCCACAAAACCCTTGAATGTCAAACTGCAGAAAGTTTTAACAAGTGGTTCAATAGTACTACTACTTAACTAACTTACTACTTCGATTGTCGTAACTACTTCGATTATCAGCACCAACATTGACAACAATTTAATATAAATTAATTAGTTAAATAGAACTTCCTATTCGGTTTCTGAAACTATTGATAACAAATTCTTGTAATTTATTAATTTATTCATATAGTGAATACAAAATGTGCCAATTTGAAATTCTGACATCTTTATATCTTCTTAAAGTATTACCGTCTTGTATAAATACCTACATACATATTGAATAAATGTGTTATCACATCTAACATTAAAAGAGAGCAGTTAGTTAGGTTGTTTATATAGACACTTTAGCCTTATATAGACACTCTAACCTTTGGTATGTGATATTCTGTAAATATTACGCTGAAATGTTCTTGAACAGTTGACTCAGTCCACATATGAACTCCCACACCATTTCTATTCAACGTATTCGTTGCATACACGGCAAAGTATCTTATATTCCTTTAGTAAAGTATCTCAGTCGCAAATAAAAGCTCATATATAGTAATAGTACGTAACATAAACGTACGTAAGACGTAATTTTGTTACTTGCAGTTCCTTATTCAAATGAATATTTATTAAATCATTAATAATACTTAGTCGAATATACTAAAATGTTTTATTAAAATTTTATTATTATTCATTTAATTTAAAAATATATGAATGAAATTACTGATACTTACATAAATATTTGAAAAAAATCTGTCATAGCCCCTAATTATTGTAGAGTTACGTTTATTACTGTCGTTAGCTTGTTAATATTATTATAGATGACTACACCACCTCAGAAGCAATCTCTTTAAAAAAAACTCATATATATAAGTTTTGGAAATGCTATGTTTAGGTAAGATTTAATTATAGACTAGACAATAAATATAAAGAAAAATCGATACTTATATTCACAAGGTAATTGTTTTCCACTTCCACGTTTAGAACCAGGACTTATAAGGATTTTCTTGTTGTTGATGGGTCTAGTGAGTTGATGAGATAAATAATACCCGCCGTAAACATTATTAAGAAGAAATCTGATTAAATTCTTTTTTTTATTTGTGTTCAGTTAAACGAACTATTCCAATCGGCGACTGGGGAAAAGAAGGCGGAGACGCAATATAACGAACAATTTTGGATGTTTTTCTTTATGATGATCATAAGTTGGATAGGTCAAGCCGTTGTGGTAACATTTGCTGATGCTATATGTTTCAATACGTTGGGTAAGTTGGCTTACATTTTTTTAGCTTTACACTGTATCTCACATTTAGCAGAGTAGGCAGAGTTAGTTTACTATTAAGACACTCCGCCGTTCGAAGAATTGCGTTTTGTGGCGTAACTCAACGCGGCGCTTTTATTTTGTAATTGAAGTTTAATAGATCATTTGGACTTACATCCTGCAAAAGAATCTAAAAATATAATAACAAAATGATTGAATTTCAATTATTATATAACGTAATATACATATTTATATGTTTTCATATCTCAGATCTCTTTGCCTTATAGACATTGCCAAATGTGATAATTGAGGTGTTAGTTATTTCTCTTTATTATAACAATAATCAATCACAGTTTATGTAAATAGTACTGATGTCGTATACATACGAAACAGTGCCATTATAGGAAATGTTTTAATATATTATCTTAACCGACCTGTGAATTATTATCACAGTGAACATAAAAAAAATACAGCTAACAAGTATTTAAGCCGTGAGGCGTAAGCATTTGTCTTATTTATAAACAGAACATATTAACACTGAAATTAAGAAAAAAATTTTTTATAAACCTATTATTAAAAATTCATTTTCTTGTGAATTTGTCCTGTCGTATATTATTAATATTACTATGTTAATGTACATTCAGTTTTAGTACTCCTAAGAAGTCAGTTTCGTGCAATGTAACAGTGAGTACTCAAAGAACTTTATGCTATAGAACGAAATGATAGTACCTCCCTACGTTTGTAAATTGCTTTAAGCTTTCAGCTGGATTTCACCTCCTATTCATAAAATACGTTCATAAGACTTTGAGATATTGATAATTTTTCATCGTAATTAACATTTAAATTAAAACATTTTCTTTAGAAGAAACTTATGTTTTTAGTATAATTTAGTAGAAATATAGTAAGTTATATTATATTACAAGCTAGAAATTTATGTTATATTGCAAGGCAAAAGTGCGGCGTTGAGTTCCGCCACTCAACACGCAACGCCTCGAAAAAGGCGGAAAATGGGGACGGAGAAAGCAGAGACTAAGCAACGGAGTGTCTTAACACTAGGTTCCATAGTTCCTGCAGGTCCCTCTGCCTGCCCTGCCATGTGCGGCATAAAGCGTGAAGCTAAAAAAACAAGCTACACTTTATTTCTATGTTTTACGACATCGTATCAAAAATTAGCGATGTTCTCGCATCTAATCATCTGCCTCCTGCCACCGGAGTGTAATTTTGTTTGCTTTTTAGGTACAAGGATATCTCAATATGGTAAACAAAGACTATGGGGTTCTGTTGGCTGGGGCATATTTTCATTGCTAACTGGCACTCTCATCGATATTATGAGCGAGGGAACCTATAAGAACTATATGATAGCTTTTATTCTAATGTTCATATTTATGCTCGGTGACGTTATTGTTTCGTGCTTCATTAAGGTATGTTTTCATTGCAAAATTCTTATTTATATAGTAATTTTGTGTACAGGCTACATGATTTTACATAAATATGATGGGATATTTTTCTTTCGTTTAAACTGAAATTCATATCTGTATTTTAAATAATCTTAAAAATATCTTTTTGAATTTATTTTTTTAAATATAGGTGGATATGACGAAAATTTCCATTAATATTGTCGCGGACGTTCGAACCCTACTGTCTTCGCCTCCAACTGTTGTATTTCTTTTCTGGACCATTGCTGTTGGACTCTGCACCGGATTAATGTGGCAATTCCTTTTCTGGCACATTGAGGATATTGCTGGACAATCTTGCGACGGCACTAACTATGTCAAAACTCTTCAAGGATTAGTCAGCGCGATTCAAACCTTCGGCGGTGAAATACCTTTCATGTTTGTTTCTGGTAAGTTTGAGGGCTTGTGACTAGTTAAACTGTCTCATAAACTGTTAATTACATCTTACACTATAGTTTTAATTAAACTAAATTTAAATAATATTTTCTAAATAACGAAAACTAATTTGTTTTGCCATACAAGCAATTATTCAAGAAAGCTGCTATTTTAATTTGTGTTTAACTGAGTCCTTACCATAGTACCTAAATGCACGTAGCATTTGAAACGCAAGTATGTGGATTAGTTTCTAGAAATTAGAAAATATTAGATTTGTTCCTTCATTTATTACGAGAAGTTGAGTTCATACAATTTTCAGGATCATTTCGAACTAAAAAATAGAAAACCAATTTAAATGAAATAGCTTCTTGCTTTTTGTTGTACAAAATACCGGGTACAAAGGGAATCTAGTGTTAAAACAACTAAAGGAATTCTAGTGTCGACAACAATTTTTAAATAAAGCTTATTATGCATTGCGAGTTGAGAGGAAACTCAAAGCCGTGCTTTGTCTTATGAGTACAAAGACGATAATTATCTTTATATATCAAACAGCTTCAACTAGACACCATAATTACAGGACACCTGCTTAAGAGATTCGGTCACAACAAAATGATGACTCTAATCCTCTTTGCCTTCGGAATCCGTCTAATTCTATACTCGTATCTGACAAGCGCTTGGTGGATCCTACCCATTGAACTGTTCCAAGGACTGACTTCTGGCATGTTTTACCCGACAATGACTTCTTATGCCAACGTTGTTGCTCCCCCTGGCACTGAGACGACCGTGCAAGTAAGTTATTTTAAAATACACGGATGTTTCAATTAATTATAAGTAAAAGAACTTTTTCAAATATATATCATTTGTCTTGTGTGGCGTTGAGTTCCGCCACTCAACATGCCACGCCTCGAAAAAGACAGAAAGCGGGGACGGAGAAAGCAGGGACTAAGCAACGGAGTGTCTTAACACTAGGTTCCACGGTTCGTGCAGTCTGCCTGCCCTGCCATGTGTGGGATAAGGCGTGAAGCTATACATACGTCATTTGTCTTTCTTGTAACTTTATAATACGCTAATAATAAGTTTACTTCGCTATCCTTGATTTGCTGTCCTTTCATGCAGAACTTAAAAGATAAGCTTTTAATACAATAGTAGCTTTTATTTATGCTTAATCGGTTTATAGTTGAATAAAAAAATTAATGGAAATGATATTGACACTAGGGTCTAGTAGGCGCCGTGTTCGAAGGAGTAGGTTCGTCTTTAGGCAGTTTTATCGGTGGACGTCTCTACGGTATTTACGGTGGCTGGATCACTTTCCGTTGCTTTGGTTACGGCGCCTTAGTGGCTTGTGCCATCCACGCGGTCGCCATGCTCATCTTCAAGAACAAACCTCACCTCGCTTTGACCCAAGGTAATAAGACTTTAGAATGATACTACAATGCAAATTATGAAAATGTTGGAGATGTTGAACATGTCTATCCTGTTAACCGGAGAATTTAACTTCAAATTATGCAAGATGTACGAGGCGCGTATTGTTTCGCTAAAACATGTCGATATTTCACGCCCGGAGACCGTTATTTGATATTATTATTAACTCATCCAATAAACGAAAAGCTATGAAATATATCTGTACTACCCGTACCCGATGTTTACGCGTGACGCATTTATACGTCTTGCCCGGTTAACAGGCTATTGTATGAACCTTGCAAATCTGCAAATGTGTATTTAGTTATGTTTAATTGTTATATGTTGAATGTGTAATTTGCTATGTTTTCCCGTAACACATATCGATGTTTACTATATTAAATGAAAGTTTCGATTTATTTTCATTGTGACTATAAAAATGTTATTTTAATGGCATTCTGTGTGCGATAGGTAAATACTGACTCGTCTCTGTTCACGTTTAGTTTTGTTTGATGCAAGATACAAATGTATCCAAATATTTTTATTTCGTATAACGAATATTTGATACATTTTATTTTTCTTTATTACATATATATTTTTTGCTTTTAACATTCTAGTTTTCTCCTTTAGGAGAATTTATTCTGTATTTATTAATTATGGCATACTATTAATGATTTTTTCACAAAATATTCTAATATTCAGTGTGTACTCAGATATAGTCATATAATTTAATAATAGTCACCGATTGAATATTTTTTCATTTTTAAAGTATTATGATAAATGATATTAACAAGATGACAAAAAGACAAGTTATCTTAATAACCGTATTTATTTGGAAAATAATGTTCATTTAACGCGACTATTATCTATAAATGATAATATAAATTAACACAATTGAATGAATGTTCTTAAAAGAACATCGCCATTACATATAATTAAATTTATAAAAGAAAAATTGAACATTTTCATTATCTGTATGCTATATGGGAGACTACGTTCAAAGTACCTACAATTAGTACTTAATCATTTATAAACGATTTGCAACGAAATAAATCTGTAATACCGAGAATCTTTGTTATAACAAAAATTCAAATATATTTTATTAATAACACTTGAATGTTAAGAGTGGAAAATTTACTCTATTATTGTTTTTTTAACATAATACGTATAAGGGACTTTAATGATTACTTAACTTTATATATTTATACTCTAGTAAATTGTACAGTAACATCGGCCAAATATTAGATTAATATAAACAGTTAAAAAGGAAAAAGTTTCACCTAGCTAAGTTAGTAACAGACCGATTTTATAGTGAAATTTAAAACTAAATACTTGTATATAGTACTTATTACTCGTACTTATATTTATTTTAGTAAATATTTATCAACATCGCAGAAACAGTCACAGAGCCTGACAGCAGTTGGTAGCTGATTGTTATTAATTAGAAATATCTTTCTTTCTAATTACAAATAACTCAGCTCGGGTGATTGTAAAGTGACATAAATATGATTTTCTGATATTACTAGTACTCATCTCTTTTATTAATTCATATTTAAAATCGTATATTTAAAAATATATTTAAAATCCTATAAATCGATTCTCGTCGACGTATCGTTATAATACACTGATATATATAAATTTATGCATTAAAAGAATAAAGACAATAATTAATGTTGCCAACGTACCTTTTGGGTTTAGTTTATTTTGTTCACTCAAAAATGCATTAGTAATTAATGGCTAGCGATACCAATTAATCGGATTTACGTACAATATCGGATATTCGTTGAATTTAATTCAATATATAAACATGGATACTATTTACTGCGAAGTTGCTAGCACTGTACGTCACATTATATAAAGGGATTTATTTCTTTTTATTATTTTAGCTTTTACACTACTAATGCTTTATGTTTGTTGCCTGTTTTTGAATATTAAATTTGCACTATCATATAATTTGATACCATTTATAAGTAAATATATAAATAAATCAAGTTCAATCAGATGTGCTAAGAAAGAATTGATATATCTAAGATGAGCTTATAAGTACTAAGAAAGTTTTCAATAAAAATGTTTATAGAAAATCATCATGCTTAAGTTACTCTTGATAAATTTTAAATATAATCATTTTATAACATTTATATGACAAACAAAAGATAACATTTTCATTTTTATTGTACTTTATATATTGCTGATTTTAGCCCGTATTTATCAACATTATTATATCATCTGTTATAAAATATTTATTATTTTACTCTAGAAAATTCCACATCTAATTACGTTGGTAGCAAAAATTATTGTGTATACGAAAATAAAGGAATTATATACGATATATTTAGGTATCCTCCATATAATAGAAGTAATACCCATTGACTAAATAGACTACGACCGGGTCATGGTCGGCATAATAAAACCTTTGTCCTTTCTTCATTTAAATTCTCTCAAAAATAACAAAAATTAGCATATAAGTAGCTATATTACAAAATAATTTTAATTTGAGACAGACCAAAATAAATAAATATAATTTTATGTATGTAATACAGTTCACAAACATTTTAAATGTTTAATTTAGATTTCTTTAAATCGGCTGTGTATTTATAGAATATTTTATTTTATAAATTAATATAATGAAACAAGCTTGCGAACCAATCTTTACCTATAAGAAAAACTACTTAACTCTTTACCTATAAGAATCTATACAATACTTTTTATTTTTGATGATTAGCATTTCATACTGAAATCACATTAAATTTACCGAGTACCTTTTTTATATAAAATATTTTTATATAATTACAGATTTATAATTCGTATTATTAATGTTTTGTATTCTAAAATATACAAACTTATATTTGTTGTAGGGGTAAATAACGTAATACTGTAAGCTATAGTCAATTCATAAGCCTAATAAATATAAATTAATTAATAAAACTTGGATGCAATTGGTCACTTTAAAACACGAAGCATTAATAAAAATCGAGATCAAAATTATATACTTGATCTTCTTTGTACTTAAATGTTTCAATGTGTACTTATGTGATAACTTAAATAACACTTCGATTAAAAACCTAAATATTATGTCAAGCTTAAAGTTCTTTCTATGTCAGCGTAAATAACATTCAATACATAATTTAATTAGTAAAACAAAATTTCTTAATATAAAAGATTATTTTATTTATTTATTTAACAAATAGGTATAAAATACCTTAATATTTCTTTTTGTGTTCGTTTGATTAAGAATCTGAAATTCATTCAGTAAGTAATAATACCCGTGTTGTAGTTCACCGGTGTTATATCAGCTAGTTTTGTTGGAAATTTTTATTTTTATTCTTAGACCAAACAATACCTCGGCTTTTTAATAATTGACTTTTAAAAGTTAAGACTAATGAAAACAAATTTAGTGAAAATGTTATTTCGACTTTGTTTTTCTTTCAATATTTGTATATTTTTTTACTTGTGTATTTTATGTACAAATAACAAACAAACCTACGTATCAATTATTGTAAATGATAAGACTATTTGAAAATAAAACTCTACCAATATTTTATCTTGCTTTTAAATATTTATATTTGTTTATTGACTAGCCTAAATTTAATACAATCACAATAGTTTCTTTATTGAAATAACATTAATTTTCAATTTAAATTTAACTACCTTATTTTATTTTGTCTTATTCTATATATTTAGCCACAACAGCGTAATATTTCATGTAAGTATATATAAATTGACTTTTTAACACCCACTAATGGCATACTTAGAAAATATTGCAATTTAAAATATAAACTGTTGTATTAGTGTAAGGTACAATATAGAATCGATATATGATATATTTTAAGATATTCGACTTTTGAGTTTACCTAAGCTAAGTTTAATGTTCTTAATCAAGTAATTGTACTTTTTACATATCGATTCTACATTTTTTTGTATTTCTTATTATTTTTTTTTTAGAATATATTTACTAAGTTTTTGTATTGATGTATGCATAAGCTACACGCATCAGATTCTTCACATGCATGTTAAGTAGTTTGTTTTAATAAAGATAGGAAGTTAATGTTTCAGATACAATACTACAATATATTTTTTTGTCACAAAATATATAATTTTACGTAAATATAGTATATTTGTTTTAGGGCTCGTATTGCTTTAAAAGATTTTTTAATTTTGAGTAATATTATAGAAAGAAACAATAATACCTACCTATCTTTATGAAACCGTGATAGCAATTTTTATTTTTAAGCCAATTGCATTCCAATAATCCTTTTAGTTTTTAGCAAAGAAAATATTGAAATTAAAGTCGTCCTCTTATTGTGATCTTAGATCACATCGATTTTAATATAATTAGTTAATAATCTCATATCAAATGTCACGTAACGTTGTAATTTAACTGCCAAATACTTAAGTTTTATGCCAGTGCCTACTAAGTTTAGTATTCTAACGAAATAGTTTTAATTTTTAAATGTTCCCTATTTGTATTTGTTTATGTCTACCTGTGTACTACGCATGAAAGCTTTTCAACACTTGAATGTTTAAGTTTATTAATGTATTATAAAAATGCCATTGTTTATTTATTTATTGAAATGCGTTTTAAACGTCTTCAAAATGTGTTGGAAATTCCTAATTAGGCCGTATAAAATACAGCCAAATATAGAACTTCCATCACATTTTTGTTATATTTTTTTTTTATTTTTAAAAATTTTTTGTGTTTAAACATTTACCTTTCCATTCTTAATCGTTCGAATTATTTAATTCATTGCAACAATTTCACCAAGTGTAAGATTAGATGAATACTATGGAATAATTTCAAATAAACTTACACGCCTCGAGATTTAAAGGACTGGAACTCGATACTTATGTAACTTTGGTACTTATTATTTTATTTTTTTTGTGATTTTGGAAATTATAAGTATAACTAGTTCCTTTTATGTGCAGTATTATGTAATTGTATGTTTAGTTTATTCTATTATTTTTTACTTAAAAATATATTTTTGTCTATAATTACCGATGTGTTTAATTTTCCTTGAAATTTATAAATAAGTATTTAGATTAAACCCGCTTCTTTTAATTAAATAAGACGCCGTCAAAACTGGTAATATTTTTTTAGGAATAAATATAATGGATTGTTTATTTAATCATTAACTCTAGTATATCTTTCTTTTTTCAGTATTATAAAAAATATCATGCTTTGACTTTTGTTTTTTTTTTTCATCTATTTAAGCTTTATAGAATATTTATTCAGTTGTACAAACAAAATAATATTTTCTTACTTTTAATTAATTATTTCAAAATCTGAAAAATTTTGACGTTTTAATTACTTCAATCATTATTTTCATTTATTGTTTTGCTCATAGCGTTACCTTTACATATATTATTTTAATATATTTTATTTACAATAATTTCAGCGGAGTGGATTCTACAAAAAAATGTACCTACTTATATTTCAATCCTTATTTTTTATTTTGACATCTGTCATGTAAGTGTTTTTTGTTTCTACTTTCTATTATTTCAACAAAATCAGATCATGTTCATATTATTTTACGTAAATATAAACATTTTCAAATTCATTTTAAATAATATTTATAGTTGTACTTATAATATTTGCGGTATTCATTGCGCACTATTTATTAATAATATAATAAATATATAAATAATAAAGTAATTTATTGTTTCTTAATTTATTTCAGAATTATCGACTACGGTGCACTTCCGTAATGATGATGCTGATACGTCGGTGCAAATGTTAGTCGACGAAATGGAAGGCACTAGCCTTAACGTATACTAAATCAATAAATGATTTAAATACAGGGGCTCGAACCTTTGGTGCTTGGCGACTTAAGTCTGAATGTAGTGTTGTAGGAAATTTTGATAGTTATGATCTTGTTGGTTCGAGCTCCTTTCACGTATTAATCTGCTTGTAGTGTCTTTGACAGCCGCCAGTTAAAACGGCTTAGTAGTGCAGTAGTTGATGATTGAATTTACATACTTACGAGTATCGTAAACCCCGTAAGAGGGTTAGTATTTATCGACATGTATCCACATTTGTTAATCAAATTAAATTAGTAGTAATTATAGTAGAATGTAGTGATTAAGATTTATTATATAACAAAAGCTAAAAAAAAAACGTTTTCTCCTGTTCCCAGACTGATGTCTGGGAACATATTTGTTTCTAAATTTTTTAACTTAAAACTAATTTTCGTTCAAAAATTTTATTAGATTTTTTTTAAAATCCATCCGTTTTCTGAAATAGAAAAAAATGTTTCTTATAGCTTCTTAATTGGTAAGTAGGTAATAGAAGAAAATAATTTTACATAATACACAAAATATTAAAATTACCCTGTAGTTTAGAGGGTTGTAGTGTTTAATGGCATATAGTCACAGTTATTAATAGATTTAAAGTTAATTTAAGCTTCCACATTAGTGGCGCAGAGGCGCAACGTCTGCCTGTAACTGACGGTTTCTGGGTTCGATTCCCAGTCGGGGCAGATGGATTTATCTATTTCCATTTTCTTCGCTCTGGTAAACTAGGCAAGCGCGGCGTTGAGTTCCACCACGGAAGGCGGAAAGCGGGGACGGAGAAAGCAGGGACTAAGCAACAGAGTGTCTTAACACTAGGTTCCCACGGTTCCTGCGGTTCCCTCTGCCTACCCTGCCATGTGCGGGATAAAGCGTGAAGCTACAAAAAAAAAGAAAAAAAAAGATTAGTGAATTTGCTGTTACCAGCGTTTCAGTGCTTCAAACTATCTACTATACGAGATTTTGCTTATTATAACTATTATTCTAGCGATGGTATTTCAATTATGTTGAAGGAACATAATGGAATATCAAAATGAACAAAAATATATGAACAAAATATATAAGTTTGCATTGCTATATGTGTGAAGTATATTTAGAAGTAGTGGAAGGAAGGATAGGTCTACATTGACAGAACAGATACACGTTAATATAACTGCGTGTAAACACATGCGAAACATTGCGAGATACACTGTACGCCACTTCAAGAGGGCGAAACATTTATTGAATAAAATGGAACAAACGGAGGGCTGAAAGCTGCCATGCCTCATAGTATATGAGAAGTTAGTTTAAGAGATCTTATTCACGAGTAACCTATGAAGTAAGAGTGTGGAGGCATGTCTTGAAAACGAAATGATAAAGTAACAGCAGTTAAGAAATATGAATAGTGTGTGACAAATGAGGGCCAAGTCTACCACCTCTCAATTGTCTTTGCAAACTGAAACAAAAATTTCTGGTAAAATTGTATAGTTTTACATCTTCAGTTACTTAAGTCGTAGTATTTGTGCTAAATTGTTCTCTTATCGCTTGATGTTGACTAATTAGATGAATGACCTCATTAGAAATGACCAGAAGATGTGATCGACGCCTTTTCTAATGCGTGGTATAAGTGACAATTTTCGAGGCTTTAAAAAAAATTGAAGAATTTATTATAATATTTAAAAATATCTCCAAAAATACATAAAGTCTACAATTTACTCCTTTTGAAGACCGCATGAATCTACTCTAATGTATACACTTATTGTAAATCTCTACAATGGGAAAATTTGCGTGTCCAGAGAAATCATGTCCAAATATTATATTTATATACTTTTACTACTTATATTATATATTTACAATTTACTACATTTTCACTTGAATTACAAATTCTTTTGAAATTAATATTACTGATTCTAGTTTTTATAAATATTTAACTAAGGAGATCGTATTTATTTACACTAAAGATGCGTTCTCTAGTCTATTTAAAACAGGTACGGACCGTCTAAAGTCTATGTAAGTTTAAGTATTTATTTCATAAAATAAAAAAAATACAAAAAAATATACTAACTAACTAACTATAAAACAGTCATAGTTTTAACTTATTTACAATTTAAATATTTGGTATTAGGTACATAACAAATCCTTTTCTTTAGCGAAGTATGTTTAGTAGAAATATTATGTTAAAATAGATGTTAAGTTATTGACGTTAATTTTATGTAAACTTTCTGTAATTTATAACTATGGTATTTTTTACGGTAGTTGTAAATGTTTTTTTGGTTATTGTTGTAATATTATGTTAACTAAGATTTTTTACTTATGTTTATATATATATACACAGTGTTTAGGCTAATATCACTATTGGTAAATGAGGGTTTCAAAATTAAAATTAGATATAATTGATCGCTGGTTGTCTCTTACTGTTCAATGTGTATCGTCAGTGTATAGTTGGTAATAAATAAATTTACTCTATTTTCTTCTTTTATTTAAAATTATAAGTGTAGTTTTTAGATTACAGAATAAACTTAGTATGTTAAAAAGTGGCCATTAGAAGAGAAGAAATTAAAGCCGTGATAAACAAATTTAATGCCATAAGCTATATAAAAACACCCATGAATATGATACCTACTAAGAAAAAGAAAATAATAATAACATAATATTGATATCTAGATACTATTTCTTTATCACATCAGCTCTACTACTTTAGTCCCTGTTTTCTCCGTCTCCGGGAATAAAGCAACGGAGTGTCTTAACAGTAGGTGCGTATGGTTCCTGCAGTTCCCTCTGCCTACCCTGCCACGTGCAAAATAAAGTGTGAAGCTAACAAAAAAGCTGTACTACTTTAATATACTCTGTTTAAAACTACTTTATTCGAGTAAATCCCACTTGATATACTAGCGACTAAAATTTGTTTACGTGTTCATTTTACAAGGTAGTACTCTTAATGTCTACACTATATATTTTGAACACAACCATAAATATTACTAGTTAATGGTAATTTTAATAAAATCTTAATAGAAAATCTATCAAGTTTAAAGAATTGAAAAAGAAATCCTCAATAATCAAATTAATACATTTTTACGTAATAAATTTATTGCGTTTTCCTTTGGAGTCTGTGACATTTCGTAGTATATAGTCTGTAAATTTTGCAGCCTAAATTATAATTTAATCTGTGAAATGTCGATCTGCAGAAAATGAAGTGCTGTGAAGTGAAATAAAAGCAAGTGTAAAAAAGACTGACTCAATAACACCTTTCATAATAATTAGGAATGAACTACAATTAAAATCTATAAAAAATGCTCATCATCAAACAACAGTGAAATCTATGGCTTGTGATGTATCATAATATAATTAATTTTTCACTTACCACCAACAAATAGTTATACTAAGATGTAATCAAAATTTTATCAATCTCTACGTCCAGACATGGGTTCCAGAGTAAGGTAATCATAACTATTGATAGTAATGCTTACTATGATTATTATATGTTGCGAAGTTCATAATGTTTAACGTTAACATTTTGCCATATCATCATCTTATCATACCAGGGAGTTCTTTTTGACTTTTATTTTTATATATTGTCAGTTATTATTTTATGTTTTATTTTGAACTCACTTCCTGTGTAATCACCAATACCCGAGTGGTGTTTTTTGTTAATTTACTTGTTTACTGATAAGCACAAATAAAGGATGTATGCTAAATTTAAACTTGTAATTGATAATTTTAGAGAATATTTGTGTTAATTGAAAATAGTTTAGCTATTATTCTATATTCATAATGTAGTTGTTAAATTTAATTGGCTACATATAATAGATGAAACAGTATTTATTTTAATACTCACATGTCTTATATGTTAAAAAAAGTCAAAATAATGTTATTATAAATATTATAATGTAATTATAAATATTTAACTATAATAATATTGTTTTTGTATATTTTTCAGAGATACTGTTCGCTATCTATTTGAATTATTCTGTGAAGTATCACCTGGTGATCATGTCCGAGATCCATATATTGTTAGGAAATATCCTGAATCATACAAAAATGAAGAAGAATTAAAAAACATACCCAAGTTCACATTCCCATGTCAGTTAGAAAAGTAAGTGTTTATTATATTTATTTAATCATAGATTACTAAATGATTGACAGTAAAATAGTAAAAATAACAAAAAAATACTTTTAAATTTTTAAAAAGAGCTATTTTTTATTAATAATATCAGAGAATATGCTTAAAAGATTGACAGTATAATATATAACACATTCTTTCATTATATTTTACAAAGAAGTAGATTTATTTGACAGATTTCATTTGATAAATGGTAGTTATGTATTCAAATTGAGTGATTGTTGATTTGTGATTATGTTTATTATGTACATATGTTTATTAATATAAATAAATTATTTTCAGCACATTTGTCCAGCATTATTCATTTGTAATGACATCTGTGGACTCCAAGTACACATTTTGCTTCTGTCGATATGACCCCAAAGCTAATACAGCACTTGTACTGCTTTCACATTTGCCCTGGCATGATATATTTTACAAGTAAGTGTTTTATAGTTAAATTATATTATATATGAAAATATTATTAGTTGTGTCAGTTGAGTCTTCTATATTTCATACATACCAAATTAACATTATTTGTAAGACTAGTTTATTATTCAATTTCATATAACTATTATTATAATTGTACTAAGGAAGTATTGATTTATTTCGACAATGACAATCTATCTATATTAAGAAACTACAAGTACTATTTACTCTGATTCATTAATGCATTGCGAAACTTTGTCCTTGGCTCGCTATAACAGTGTCTCGATCATAAAACTATGTTTATATATTTTTTTACTTTTTCAAGCTTTGTTTGTCTATAATAATAGTGAGTCATTTACAATTACACAGAAAGTATAGTCTGAAGATAGACTTATTTTACATCTAGTTATAAGAGATTGGATAGTTCTTTATCTTATTGGATCGGATACTTCTTCTTTTAATTAATTGCGTTTTAAGCATGTCACTTGAGTACAATTCCCTTCGCCATTGTCACTTTGAAGGGCCGGGATACTCCAGACTTGCGTGAAAGTGAAAATGCGTCCACCTACACCTTTAATAATGGCAACTCACCTCTAGCACCTCTTTCACCTTTGGTGTTACATGAGGTTGTGTAAGGTTATGGTCACGTACCATCAGTGGACTCGCATGCTCGTTTATTTAGTCTTCCCCTTTGAAATTAATCAATAAATACAAAGCAAAAGCCTGCAGATGCCTTGTGAAGTTCATGTTTTAAAAGCTCCTGAATCGATTGTCTTAAGTAGTTATATTTTCTTAGACAGATCTAGGCAGTTCCAGTTGATGCATCAACAAGTACGCAAAATTTATTTCTATTTGTTTTTTTTTTTGTTTTTTTTTAGCTTCACGCTTTATCCCACATATTGCAGTAGGCAGAGGGAACTGCAGGAACGACATGAACCTAATTTTAAGACACTTTGTTGCTTAGTCCCCACTTTCCGCCATTGCATTGCGTGTTGAGTGGCGGAACTCAACGCCGCGCTTTGCATAGTTTCCAGAGCGAAGAAAATGGAAATAGAAAAATCCATCTTCCCCTAGTGGGAATCGAACCCACAAACTGTAGCGTTTACAGGCAGACGCTTACGCCTCTGCGCCACGACGGCCCTCAATTCTATTTGTTGATTTATTATTAATATAGTGTCTTATGTATTTTAAAGAAATTTTATCCGTTGTGTAATATATTTGCTAGTACATAAATGTTTAAATAGAACGTCCCCGTATCGTCTCACTTTTGACATAGATTTTGGTGAAATATGATTTATATGCTAATTATGCCTCATCTTAGGTAGTAGTGTGATATTTAAAATGGGAGCTGTTAGCAATTGATTCCGAGTCGATTAAAGAATGCGACATGTTTTTTATTCTGATGCAAAAATTAAAAATAATTTGAATATAATTAGTTTGTTATTCGTTCTTCTTTATAGTTTTGCACTATATCGACCACTTATATGTTATATGTTGTTATTGTTGCTCGCTATGTTTTCTAATACTGTTTATTGTGTGTTGTAATCACTGCGCCCTCTATCTCAAGAGAAAAGGGAAGTAGAAATAATTTAAAAATATTTTTAACTTTAAATTCCAATTATAATATAATTTTATGAATTTATTATAGAGCCTGTAACCATTGCGTGTACAGTCCTATTTGCTAACTGCGCCACAATAGATATATTATTTTACACATTACAGTGTCCTAGTATCGACAGCTTCATTTTGTATCATATATCAACGCTGATCATATTTTATTGCGAGTGGTACGTTATGAAAAATAATTGCGATTCATTGTAAGCGTTGCGATTTTTAACAATTGGCTCAATAGGTTTTAAACGCGACTAGAATATTTAAGAATTGTATTATAGAATATATGTTATATATACATACATGTAATTTGCGACATCTCTAAGTACGTAATGCAGTGTCTTAAATATTTGTCATATATTACGTTTTATATTTCATATTTTAGTATGAAGTATCTTTAGTCATTTGTGTATTGACACCAATCATTGTTTACGTTTCAGATTATTAAATTGCATAGCTAATTTATTAAACAGTACGGAGAGAGGAGAGCTGGTTTCGTTTCTAGAAGCATGTCGGATCCGACCTCCCATGCCGGGGCACACGCTCAAAGTGACGTACAACGCGGGCCACAGTGTCTTCTCGTGCCAAAGCCCGGATAACAAGTTGCCCAGTATACCTGAGAATGTAAGTTTTCTTATTGATTTAATGTTTCTGTTTGTTTGTTTCTTTTTACCACTGTTGTATTTGGTAGGGTAAGGATTAAACGAATTTGAAGTTCAGTTTAAAGCGGGGAAGGAGAAAGCAGGGACTAAGCAACGGAGTGTCTTAACACTAGGTTCTATTTTTCTCCTAATTATTATATACATATTCTATTATTTTCCTAATTTCTAGTTTTTTGGTTGAAATATAAATATAATATTATTTATAATTTATATTTTATTGACAGCTATTTTAGTAACTTCCTTTTGATGTCAATATACCATACATTATTTGGTTTCTTTTCTTTTGAGACATTTCTTAAAAAAAATATTATTTTTTGTAGGAATACATCAGGTTCTCTCTAATTTTAATTTATTTTTTTATTTGCTATATTATGAATTATATAGGCACTTTCTGTTTCCAGGGAAATATTTTCAAGTGCCAAATTTTACTAATTCATAAGACCAACCATACTTGTTTATGGTTGCTAAATTTTATTTATAATATTATATTTTATTAATATTGTGTTATATTTCCTATATTATTATTCTTAAATTACTTATAAAGAAAATACAAGATAGTTTCATATTAGTGAAAGCAGTGTAATAGTGAAAGTTGTCCAAGCTTGTTGAAACACAGTCATCTCGGCAGTGACTTATGACTTTTATTATTAATTTTGCTATGACTAAACTTGATATTTACTTTTATTCTTAAGTATTAAAAGATATTAAAACAATGGTCAAAGCTTAATATTTATAACGCGAATTTGAGCTTCCTTTACAAATAAAAAATGTATACAATATCATATGAGCATTATAATATTAGATGAAAGTAAAATTAGGTATAAATATTTTTTTTTGTAAAAATCTTAATAAATTAGGATTAAAAATAAAATTATAATTGTAATTTATCAGTGGATTCGAACCATCATAGATGTTAATAATATTTTATTAGTCATATATTTTGATAGACAAAAAAGTAATCTATGATTTGCTTATTTTAAGGAAAATATTGTCATTGTAACAAAACAAGAAAAGAGCAAAACATAAACAAAAGAAAAAATAGACAACAATCTTTTGTAACCGAAATTTAAAAAAAAAACGATACGACAATAAAGATCTAAATTTGGAAACTGATCATATTTTTGCACTATGAATCAAATATAACTTACATTTAAAAAAATTAATAACTTAATTGGTTTTTCAATGCCATAACATAGTTACACTGGTTACCTGGTCATATCCTTTTAACAAATATAAATAAATATATGTATTACATAATAAACAAAAAAATTAATAATACACATATTGAATAAACAATATATACTTAAAAAGAGTTAAATGCTATTCTAACTAGATTTGTTAGTTGATTAATTAATAGTTGTAAGTTTAGTGATAATTAATAAATTATCTTCTTTATGTTATTTTAATTTTGAATAATTCACAATGAAAAATACATAAAGACGAATGTAACGGATGGGGCGCAGAGACGTAGCGTCTTCCTGTGAACACGACGGTTTTGGGTTCGATTCCTACTCGGGGAAGATGGATTTTTCTATTTCCATTTTCTTCGCTCTGTCAACTAGGCAAAGCGTAGCGTTGAGTTCCATCACTCCACGTGCTATGTCCCAAAAAAGGTGGAAAGCAGGGAACGGAATGTCTAACATTAGATTCCTATGGTTCCTGTGGTTTCCTCTGTCTCTGCCCTGCCATGTGCAAGATAAAGCGTGAAGCTAAAAAAATCCAGGATACTTGTTCAAGTACAAATAATAGTTTTAATTAACCATTCGTGTTCTCAAAACATGGGAACGGTAGATATATTAATTAAAAAATTTACTCAAAGTTTTGGGAAATTTAATCTTGATATATTAAAATCAAGTAGCATAATTGTATCCTCTTTTTAAAAGATTACTAATTTTTTGTTAGTAGTTGTACAATGGATTCTCATGAAACGCTTTGTTACTTTCTATGAAGCGATAAATTCCTTGTAGTACTTGTGTATAAAGCTTAACATTTCAAAAATGACGGTTATTTTTTTATTTTCATAAAATACTATATAAAGAAAAGTGCCTCTTTATATATTTCAGATGCCGCTTAGCTTATGTAATGAGATTATCGATGTCTTTAAAATAATATTTAGAGAAACTATTCTGTAACTTTTTATTAATTTTCTCTTCAAGTTATTTTTCGAATAACATATTACTATAAGAGTCTAATAATAAAAACAAAAAACTAAATGATAAGCGAACTTTAAATAATTTATTAATCTAGTCTTAATATTAAGTTCTCTTTGAAGTCTTTTATGCTCTATATAGGAGATACGTAAAATACCATGATTTGTGGGTTCGATTCCCACTCGGAAAGAATGATTAGTTTTCATTTCTTCACAGATAAAAATATATATTCTAATAAATTTATAAAATTTAAATATATAATAATAAATTAAAATAAACCTATATTTAAATATATTACAGTGTAACCTAACGGAGTACTTCAGCGCGATGGATGCAAAATGTATGGCTGGCCTTTGGGCCTCTCTTCTTCATGAACGAAGAATAGCAATAGTTGCTACGAAGCCCTCCCGTCTGTCCGCGTGTGTGCAAGCAGCCAATGCTACTCTATTCCCTATGTCCTGGCAACACATTTTTATACCAATACTCCCTAAGCATTTGGTAGATTACCTTTTAGCCCCCATGCCTTATCTTATTGGAGTTCCTAGAAGCGTTATGGAGGTAAGATTTTTTTGTTTTTTATTTTAAATCGATAAAGTAAGTTATTATTTGATTTTGAAATTCTTATGCTAGAATTTTGTGTACCGTGGTAAAAACGTCAATAATCATGGCAATGTAAGTTGATGTGTTTGGATACATTAAGACATTTAGCAAAAGACCGCTGAGAGAGCTTGAGTCATTATCTGTTACACCTTGCAATGGCTGAGTGTCATGTAAATTTGGAATTTAATTAAAGTATAAGTACGATATTATGTGTTTTTAGCTTTTTACTATGGTTTTATTTTCTATCTTTACCAAGAAATGCATAATAATGCAGTTTTTGTCTGTTACTGTTAACCCTAATGACAACACTTTAAGTTACATGAAAGTTACGAAAGTTACGTTTATTTTGATGTATAATAGAGATGCGCCAAATCGTTAACTGTCTGGCTTTTATTTTGTCTGTATTTGCCTGTATTTCTCAACAAAATGTATTACTTGCATATACATTTTGATTGCTTGATCTTATTAAGTTGTTCTTTGAAATGTAAAACAATCACTGGCGGATTAGTCACCCAAACAGTCGGCTTCTATACCTGTTCGTTAGATAAACGGCCAAAGTCATAGTCAGCACAACTCAATGATAGTATAAATATATATTACAATTCAACCTTCAAAAACAGTTTATTAATCTGTTTAAATTAGTTTTAATTCCTAGCAGGGTAATCAATATTATTATACTGACTACCACGCTATGGATTAAAACTGGTTGTGTGTGATATATGTATGTTTTTTATAATTTTGTTAATGTTGGTAATTTATTTACAGGCTGTGCGAATGTCGGAAGTGGGCGACGTGGTAGTATTAGATGCTGATGCTAACGAACTGCGATCACCTTTCCATGACTTGGAGAGTCTTCCGCAAGACATGGTAGGTTAATTGATAATTTATTAACTTTTAAAGCTCTATTTAATTGTAAAACATTAAAATATTTTTTAAAGTTTTACGGGTAAGTATTTTTTTTATTAATTTGTAAGTAAAGATCACAAAAATATCAGCAATATTCTTAAAAACATTATTTCGTGTATTGTGCCAAATTGTGTTTATGGCACAGCAAAGACATTTGGATTCAGAAAAACTTATTGGTTACATTATTTTTTTTGTCTGAATGTGTATATAACTTGTTGAATTTGAAAACTTTTTTAACTTATGAGCCGTATAAAAGTTGGTATTTGATTAAACTATACGGAGTTTGGTATAGTATTTGATTAAACTATACTGTTTAATATCCAATTATTTGTTAATACTACAAATGTTTCTAAATTTTCAGTCTGAGTTATGTTAGGTTCTCCTTTCTTTTTCTTATAATTGTTGTTGTGAAAAATATTATATATAGTATTTTGCCTATAATATAACGGTTAAATACTTCTCAACACGGTGTAAGTACTATTACATTTAAAGTAAAGTATAAATAATGGAATAAAAGTATACTTTTTAAATTAATGGGAAACGTAAATCTTAAATTATGCATCAATTTTATAACTTATTTATATAAATGTATATATCAGGATTTACTGTCTATTTTTTTACATTTTTTCTTATTATATTTATTTATTTAGTGCGGACACATTGTTGTGAAAGTGTTTTCGTACTTTATTGACTTCGTACTTAATTATTATTATTATTTCGTACTTAATTATTTCGTAATAAATTTAACTAGAACTACTAACTTGTAGTGTCGTATTATAGGTAAGGTCGAAATTTCCCATATATTTTAGAATATTTGTGTTTAAAAAGGAGCTCAAAATCTCGGTGCCGATTTAAATGTGAATCGGGTAGATAACTAGGTTTCCATACTAAATTTATGATTGTAAACTACCGGCCAATACAAAAATGTTATGGTGTGAAATTTGATAAATGTATAATTGGGCGTATGCACATTTTTTGTGAAATAAACTACAAATATAACTTTGCAATAGTGTTCTGATATCCACATATAATTGTAGAACATTTGTTTATTGTTATTGTATATTGTTTTTTAACCAAATTTCATAATTCTTGGTGAAACGGTAGGAATACTGGATTTTTACCAAGACAAGCCAACTTTTTAATTTTTTCTTTTATCCATTTATCTTGATATAGTAGCAAAATAATACTAGTGTTACTAGTAATACGTATGGTAATATCATATTTTCAAATAATTTCGCTACGTGTCGATAGATGAATGAGATTTAGGATATGGTAAGCTTAGTAATTGATAAGAATTATTATAAAGAACTTTTTTTTATTGATATAAATTACGTGACAATTGTCAAATTGAGAAGTTGTACAAATAACAAGAAAATAGAAAAAAATCTTAAAATCTTAAAACTTTTTTTAGAACCAGGAATAGACATATTGATTGTATTTTATATGTTTTTGTTGCAGGTAGCAGGCTTAAAAAAAGCATTAAGTGATAAGAACGCGTTAGGCGATGCTGTATCCAGAGCGTTCCTCAGAGCTCTAGTCTGCTTAATAGGCGGATATAGGGATGCTATTAGGTAAATATAATGATATATGTTGCTTAAATATATTTAAACCTCGTATGCATTGTCAAAAAAATTACTAAGTGCGATGAAAAGTTAAACTTTGAAGTACTAAAATTTATCTTATAAGCAGACGTTATAATCCGATTAGCTTTGTTCACTTCATATGTTTTCTCTGAAGTTGTCATTCTTTGATGGTTATAAACGAATGCGAAAACTTAATCCTTATTACGTAACCGAACATTAATATCAATTCTTGTGCTTCGAGTCGAGTTCAGATTTATTCGAGTCGAGGTCAATTTGTTCTTTGTCATACTTTACTTGTTACCGAATGTTTTGTAAAAAGCCATAACATAAAATGAGCCCAAATTACGCTCATTTGAAATCCTGTCGACCTGTGTGCCTGAAGACGGCACTGGTTTAGGCTCAAGATATATTACTTTAGTTTAGAATATAATTTTGAATTATTTATGCACTTTGGAGGATATCGTCAATTCAACCGTCGTCCTTTTTAAACAGATAAAGAAATTGTTTGTAATTTATATTCTACTTGTAGGTCAATTCTTAAAATAGATTTATAACTACTTCTGTGATTGTACGATCATTTTTTTTTATTGCCATTGTTGTCAATTGAATTATGTTATTGTAAGTTAATTCATTTAGCTAGTACGTCGTTTTCGTTTAGTTTTCGGGTTTTTTAATACCTACAACATAAATTTTAACCAAGTTAATTTTTGCACTTAAACGTCTTAAAACGTTAGAAATTATTGGTAACATATACTTATAATACGTTTATAATACCGTGACATATAATCTTCAAATTATATTCAATTTATGTGTCTCCTTTACTAAATGCTATATTAATATTATTTATATATTGTATGTCTGTAGTCTCTGGTGTTGACGATTGTTTTATATAGAATGTACTGTAGCAGCGGGATCAATGGACTTTAATTTTTTAAATTAGAAAAAATAAAGTAAAAGTTTAGTAACTAGAGGGTCATCGTGTCAAAGAGGCACAGCGTCTGTCTTTAAGTCGCCATCGGTTAAGTGTAAGTGCGTTTAATAAAATTGTTTAAAAATCACGTTTATTGTATGGCAGTCCCCTATTAATATTTTCTTTATTATTATTTATTTTTGAAGATAATACACAAGCAAATATGATGTGAAAGTTTTAAGCCTTACTGTTTTTAATATTTAGTAAATAAAATATGAAAAGGCTTAGGAAATAGGGTCGCCTTTTACCCTTTGGGTACGGAACACTAAAAAAGAAGTTAATTAAACTGTAGCAGGCGCGGACAAATCTGACTAAATGGATATTCAAGTATTAATTAAATACTTGGCACTTGGCACATGTTTTATACCTTTAAATATTTTTTTACAATCTTTTGTCTTAAAAGTGTAAACAAGTAAAATCATAGTATACTACATGTATATAATAGGAATCGAATCGTACAAAAGTACTTCAAAGCACTTGAGAGTGTCGCCATAATATGATTATTGGTCACAATCATCGTGTCATTGGTTTAAATTGTCGTAATAACCAATGAACGTGTCTATATACTTAAGAGGTGTTAGCGGTACTATCGATTGCACAAATCTTTTATTTGGATTTAGTCTTATTGTAAATATGATTATTAAGCATGATTGCAATTTGAAACTTACTTATAAACATAATTTTAACATAAACAATTATTTAAATATACTGCCAGAAGTTAATAATAAAATTAAGTCATTTATCGGATCATAAAACAATTATATGCAATTTGGCTGACAAGCGACAAACACAAGTCATGTGATATAAGATTACTGCTTAGATTACTTATCATTTCTACTAGGCATGTTAACAAATATAAATTATTAAAAATGGAAAAATGATTTCAACAACTTCCATACATATACATTATTGACCTACTTATTCAGCGCCCATATGATGTAGGTTTATTTAAGTAGGAAATGTTATATTTAAAATAAAATAAATACATACTCTTTTCAAATGATTATTAGATACTATGGTATGAACGGTCAATAGGTTATGATGTAAAAATATTTAAGTGTTTAAATTACAAATCATAAGAAATTTTTTAATTCTAGATATACTAGCATTAAGACCTGGTGTAAACTTACTACTTAAAAATAAAATAAAGAATATTTGGTGTGGTTAAAAATGACGCGAGTGTAAACATGAACTTCTACGTTTCGTTGTCTACGAAATAAATAGTGAAAAATCGAAAAATCGGACAGAAAATGGTAACCACAGTAAATGGCTGGCAGAAGTTAGATGGAAGAAGTTAATTGAACTTTATTTTATTTTGCAGTCAATAATCTACATCTAGTGTGTTATTGTAACGTATTGAATTAATCATAAGTAAACACGTGGCTTTTTGTTTCACACCATAATAACTTTTTTAGTCGGATATAACGTTGAATATGTCCTTTTTGGTATGAGTATATTCTATTAATGGTTTTTTAGGTAATATATAAAAGAATATTGAGCTGTACAATTATATTATTACGAACTGATTTCATTAAATAAAAATATACTTTCATTTAATACAAATTACTTAGTAATAAACAAAACATAATATATAAGAAAATTATATCAATTGATTGGGTTGGTACGAAAATATATAACAAAAAGGATCGACGACGAACAATAGTCATTTTCAGATATTTGACTAATTTTATAGGTTAGTAATATGATTATTTTTATTCATAAATTACTCTATCAAAACAAATGATGAAAGTAACGAGTGCCCTCCAAATACAGTAATGACGTCTTGAGTCACTATTAATTTATTATTTGAAAAGCAACTTGGGATTAAGTTCAAACGCTTAATTGTGATTGTATTAACGGAATTGAGGAATACTACTGCTGCAGTAAATTTTTGGTTATATACTCTTGTTGATCTTCACCTTTCATATATTTTCAACTTAAAATACATTTCAAATAAATTAGAATAACTAAAATGGCTGGTTTTATTCGGTGCACGTTGCACTCTGCGTATTAAATCATAGAGACTTGACTGACTTTCAATTGTTTATTACTAAAGCCACAAACATACTAGAGATCTCGTGCTTGCCAACAAGATTATGGTCAAGCCACTCCAGTTCATCCTATATGTTTTTAATATGGTTCAGATGAGATGATTGAAATTTTTATTGTTAAACTTTTATACAATTGTACAATTAATATTCTTGCACGGGCGGATAATTAAATTGGTACAAATTAAACGTATGTTAAGTAATGCTGCTTTATAAAGCGGCTTAATATTATTAAATTCACATGGTTCATTATTTTTCTGCCCTTGATTGTTACTTGTTAAATTTACTATAATATACCTAAGATCAGACCTTAACAAATTTACGTAACATATGAAGAATAAACTAAGTATATGAACGTTAAACAAAGTAACCTTTTTAATCAATTCTTTTAACATATCAACTTTACTACTAATTTTAATACAAAAATAAAATTCGAATCCACTGTTTAGTCTTATTACTCTGTTTGTACATACATGTACAGATTATGATTAAATTATATGCGATTGTTATGCAAGTAGTAGGGTCATGTGCATTTATTGAATCCGATGTGATGCATAAATTGTGACCAATTTAACGGTCCTCTTGTTCCCACTGTGTGTCCTGCACACCGCACCATTGATTGCGTAAATTTTTATCTTGACATGTTAAAATTCATATCAAATTTTATATTTTATAATATTTTTCTGATATTTTGATACATAAATATATTTTAAATTCTTTATGTGTCTTTTTTAGGATTGAAAAAGGTCAACTTATTACTTTCAACCCAGAAGCCTTCGTAAGGACGAGAAAAAATATGCAACCATTCCTCAGGAAAATTCTCCAGTCTCAAATATTTCAGCAGGTATTTATACTAACTTTATGACATAAACATTTATATTATTTTATAGTATAAAATGTCGTGTTTGATTTAATTAAAAAACTAAGCATAAACAAGGTGTTAAAGCTTGTAAACGCAATATAATAATTTTTATTATAAAATTATTTAGCAAAATATTTGACGCCTTTGCAATATAGAGAATGTTTGTGTTTTAGTTTTCAATTTTCCAACCAAGTAAGACTAAAGTGAAATCATTTAAAAAATATATTTATTTTTAAATTAGCAATTGCGAATATTGCCCGTCTCTGTCTTCGTTCTCCGCCTATATGAAATATGATAACAGAACTTATATCATTATAATCATAAAGTATATGTGCGATTGCGATATATTTGTCATTGCGAATAAAAATTGCTTCTTGCTTTTTCCCGCTTATAGCAAAATAGACAGAAGGAACCTATTGTTTAGGCATTGCGTGTTAAGTAACAGAATTCAATATCGCACTTTGCCTTGAATGAATTCATTTTCTCCTATCGGGAATCGAACTCACTACCTACTACTACACTTACAATAAGACACTGCGCCGCTTGGCCGGGATTCTGGATTGCGAAAGAGCTAAATAAAAAAATTAGTTAGATCCATAGGATTGATATTATATAAAATAATTAAAAATTAAATAAAATGATTTAATCAAATTAATCGTGTACATATACGCGATTTTAATAATATTATGTTAATATGTGTAAATATCGCGAATATCAAAGATTATGTTGTGTAAAGATTGATTGCACATTAATAGTATCATTTTCTGTCCTGTTTCCTTATTCTAAAAAGAAATTTAGTTATTGGGGTAATATTCGTTTACTGGGGTTCCGCCTCTCTAAAGGAAAATATTCGTTCTAAAACACCCTGGTAAAAATGGCAAAGTGTTTATAGGTTCGATACTAACTGGTGGGAATGTCTATGTCTATATTAAAAATATTTTCCGGTCTGGTAAAACAAAGAAGTGGCGAAATGCTTTAATGGGCAATACATACATACAACATGGAGAATTCGATGATTCTTCTCTGTTATACACTGTTAAGAACGAATGTGATATGTTTATTTATCTAAGTAATATAAAAAATGTAACGCCCAAATGCGAATTTATTTGCGAAGGTTGTCTTGAAATTATTTTTATTTTATTTATTATAGCAAAAGTAAATCATAGCATATGATTGCTTAATATGTTGTTTGTATCTAGTTGTTACTTCAAATTATTGAATCGTTTTCGAATTACAGGCGACTTGCTGGTTTTGATTATATAAGGTGCAATAGTATGTTCACGTAAATAAGTTATATAACTTGTATTTGATACCTTACTAACATTTCATTGACAGTTAAACTTATTGTATTTAGAAACTTCTTTTTTGGCAAAGTCATATAAGAATTGATTTATTAAATTACAAAATATACCAATCAAAAGCTTGTTCAGTTCACATCACAATATCTATTATCATATCTTGTTAAGAAATAGAAAATATGGAAAGAATCATCTGTGAATTAATAAGACTGCTGGCTAGATGCTGCGAAGGCTTTTTGAGTTCAACACTAGTTAGGACTACAGGTTTCAAAACGCTATCTTGTTTACACAATCCCATTAAATTCGACCTTAAAAACAAGATCTCGCGAGAACGACGAACGAACGAACGAGACGAGAGAAGATTACATTCCACTCAATGTTCCAAAAAAGTGTTCCAGTACCGCAATTAATAAGGAAAAAACTAGTTTACTTGCATCTCTCCTTGTTCTAGTCTGAAAGATGCATCTAGAGATTCTAATTTTATTCTGATGTGCTGTTTCCTTAAATATTTTAAGTTTTCTTTATAGTACTAGTTTACTTCTGCTAAAGCTATATATAAATATTCGTAGGTATATCCCATGAATCCAAGGCCTATTAATAGAGTTGACGGACGTTTTTCCATATTCCTTGTATTTCTCTAATATAATCTTTAGTGTGTATATGTGAATTCCTGTTGAGCACATTGTATACAAATTGGTTGGTCGTTGACTTATACCTAAATGATAGACTAAACATAATTTCCAATGTTTACCTACAGGTAACTTATTGTCTCGTTGATGGAACGAAAATTTTCCACTTTTAGTTGCTTTTGTTTCTTTTATAAATCCAACTTGTCTCGCTTTTTTTCTCGTCAGCACGGTAGAGTACATACGATATTCTACGAATATTTGATATACGTATAATAACCCATTTGACATTCTAAAATTGCTTGTTCTAATGGAATTATTCTTTTTGATACTAAGAACCTCTCATTGTAAGTGCCAAAGTATTTTTTTTTCGAGAACTAATTAAGGTTATTTCTTTTCTTATAGTTGCTAGGGGATGTTAATCCTTCATCCCCACAGTGATTATTTTAGTTTAGTTTTAGTTGGATTCCTGAATCATTTCTTTCATGTTTTGCATATTTGAGCGGTTTAGCTCGATTTCAGGACTTCTGTAATTTGTAACTTTTTTGGTTTTGGTGAAGTATTGGTTTTATTTTGTGCTTATGTTTTCCAAAAGTTAGACTTCTTCTTTTTCTTTTATCCTGGATTTGTCTTATTGTGATGGTGTTTTGATAATTATATGATATATGGAAAAGTATTTATTGAAGTTCTCTTTATATAAAATGTTATTGTGTCTCATTACTTTAACCTCATTTTATTAAAAAGTATCATTTTAAGTTGTTTGGAAGAGATTACTTTAAGTGAATATTTTTATGATTTTTAAAGTGTTAAGTCACGTACAATACATATATAAATTTGAAGGCAGTAGGATGTGAACCTTGCAGGCTGTGGCAAGCGCTTTGACTACTAAGCCATGCGATTTTCATCACGCCTCGTCGAAATTATTACATGCTTTATAAAACTTATACGTTGTTATCATTTTTTAAATATTTTTAGCAATCTTTCCTCAATTTGCTGTGTGAAATTGAACAGTGTGTAATTTTAAAGTTGGTATGAATTAAGTTTATTTAGCATGTGTTACTTGCACATGCTACCTAAGCTTTAATTTTATTATTTTGCATAAGTTGTCAACAACGAATATGATAACATAGAAGTAAATAACTATCAATCGTGTATAGTACTTATAGAGAGCTAGGAGAATGGTCCCAGTATTTAAATAAACGCTCAATACTCGCTTGTTAGCCTACACTACAGTCGTTTAATAAGTGGGGAAAGCAGATATTCGGCATATATTTTAGACGTTGATAATATCCCATACAAGTGCTAAATATAATTATTACATATATAAGATAAAAGTAACTTATTAACGTGACCTTTCATTTACAGTTCATAGATGAGCGACTGGATCTATTAAACTCGGGTAGGGGATTCAACGACGAGTTTGAAGTGGAATGCAACAACTACGCAGAAAAACTTAGTACAGGGAGCGGTCAGAAGTTAAAACAACAGTATCGAGATTGGGCCAAAACAGTAAAAAAAGAAGGTGGAGCTTTCTTTAAGACTGTGAAGGATAAAGTAATTATTGATATTTTTTTTATTTATATTTTGGGTTATGTGGTTTATGTTGTATTATGTTTTTAGTATGTATGTTTACTTTTTTGGTGTAATAGTGTAACCTATATAATCACTAAGTTTTTACTATATATAAATTTTTCACTTCTACTGTTTTATATATATATATATATATATATATATATATATATATATATATATATATATATATATATATATATATATATATATATATATATATATATATATATATATATATATATATATATATATATATATATATATATATATATATATATATATATATATATTATATATATATATATATATATATATATATATATATATATATATATATATATATATTTATATATATATATATATATATATATATATATATATATATATATATATATATATATATATATATATATATATATATATATATATATATATATATATATATATATATATATATGTATATATATATATATATATATATATATATATATATATATATATATATATATATATATATATATATATATATATATATATATATATATATATATATATATATATATATATATATATATATATATATATATATATATATATATATATATATATATATATATATAATGCATAATTTTCTATGTAAAACATTTTTGAAACTCTATTTTGTATGTTTAATTAATAACATATGGAAATTTCGAATTTCATTTATTTTTATTTTATTTGAAATATTAATATTTTGTTTGTTTATAAGATATTACGTCGAAGTTGACCCGATCTATAAGAATTAATTTTATGACCACTACATTCGTGTAGACGTTTTCTTAATTCTCTTTTAATTGAAATTTCGTTTTCTCTATTATTGTATAAAATATTTAATAGGAATAAGAAATATAGTATTCATCTCATTAATTCATGCAAATAAAAATTCTATAGATACAAATACGCCCATGGCCATCAACTTTATCGAACTATCTAACCTATATCTTCTATCTATACTATCTATTGATACTCGCATTTTTTCTATAACATACTTGTATATTCTTTCTATCCGTTTATGATTGGAAATCATAGATTCACGCTTTATCAGGGGCTTCATTTAGGCAGGGCAGGCAGAGGGAACTGCAGGAACCATAGGAACCTAGTGTTAAAACACTCTGTTGCTTATTCCCTGCTTTCTCCGTCCCCGCTCTCCGCTTTTTTCGAGACATTGTATGTTGAGTGGCGGAACTTAACGTCGCGCTTTGCCTAGTTCCCCGAGTGGGAATCGAACCCACAAAAAGTCGCGTTTACAGGCAGAAGCTACGCCTTTACGATGTATATTTTTTCTATCCTCCTGTAATATATATGGGTTATATATGGGTTTATTATAATAAATGCATGTACATATGTGTTATACAGTGTAATTAATTTATAAATAAAAAAATAAAGTAATTTATTTTGTTAATTAAAATTAATAAAATAAATTACTTTATTTTTAATTTTAAATTTGCTTGTCTGCATGTTTTTTTGTATGTACTCGTATATGTGTCTTACTTTTATGTTATCTCCTATCTTCAAACTATTTCTTAGGATATATTATAAATTATACTGAAGAATTACTGATATTTTCGGCTGTAGAGAATTGTTATTACCAATTTAGAAAAAAACAGAAGAAAAGGTAGATAAGTTCTCATAAGAAGAGCTATCAAACCACTCAATGCTTAATAATTTAAAAGTAATTTTTCAATACATTAATGTAGTCAACAGTATTGACTCTGGTGAAGTCCTTGTCTTATAATTGTAATTTACCAGTCAACTTGTAATAAAGTAATACGATGCATATTTATGTTTCTGAGTTTAACTTTATTTTGTTTAAGTTCATATCGTTTGTATATATTTTCTGTAGAATCGTGTACTATTTATTAATTTTTTTAACGACCAAGCAACGTACGTGCTATGATATATACAGTCGACTCTCGTTAATATGAAACTCGAGAGACTCTTATAATAATATAAATTACCGAATGTTTGAAATATCAAATAGTTCGAAATTTTTAACATCACTTTTCTTCTCACTTTCCTCTCCCTTTTGATTGACTTGTTCTTTTCAGCAATCGTCATTTTCTACTAGCTAAGGCTCATGGTAAAAAGAAAATATTAATCTGTCTACCAACGAAAGAGTAAAAATAACGGAATGATAACTAAACAAACCATTTCGAAGAAGTGTGTGTCAAATAGTCAAAATAAAGATAACAAAAACAAAGGTTTTGAATTTGTACTCACAATCTCTCCGCGGTCTTTCTCTCTCCTACTTTGAATTGCCGATATTTGGATGCCGATAAGTACGTTCGAATTATCAAGTGTATAAAAATATATCGATATCTATATTGATTTTGTAAGGAATATATATATATATATATATATATATATATATATATATATATATATATATATATATATATATATATATATATATATATATATATATATATATATATATATATATATATATATATATATATATATATATATATATATATATATATATATATATATATATATATATATATATATATATATATATATATATATATATATATATATATATATATATATATATATATATATATATATATATATATATATATATATATATATATATATATATATATATATATATATATATATATATATATATATATATGTATATATATATATATATATATATATATATATATATATATATATATATATATATATATATATATATATATATATATATATATATATATATATAGTCTATGAATTATTTTATATTTTTTCTGAAAACGCATAGAATACGTTGCTTATAAGAGCATATTTTTCGTCTCAACTTCTTATTTACAAGTTTAATTAAATTTGATGAGCAATATTTTCAACATAATGTAAATATGTCGTCCTAGCATAATGTGTATAGAAATAGAGCTTCGCTTAACTAAGTTGCATGTGATGGGTTTATTTTGCTTTAAAATGTGAATATTTACAGGCGAACCCCGCAGTACAATCGGCTGTTAAATCGGTGAGTCATTCGAATTTAATCGATTATTATTCACTACTTAGTGGAATGTTAAAATTTTATAACTTATGTTTTGGGTGATTTGTCTAAGGTATTTACGTAGTGAATCTACGTCGACATTTTAAACAATCTCTATAATGCTTAATTCGATTTTGTATAACTTAAGATTTTTTTGTGATAGCCAAGTTATAGTCGACGTAAATTTACTTTTTCTGGTTCTATTTACTTTTACGTCTATATTGTATTATATTATACGTATCATATTTATTTTCCTATTATATTTTTGTTTAATATATTTATTATAAATCATTGGGCAAGCAATCTTAGTAAAATTGTTAATGTTAAATGTTATTTTTTTATATACTTTTTAATATTTTATGGTATAATGGGCTAACTAAACAATATATCTACGCGCTTTAAGCACTCACTGACCGCTCATTTTGTGTTGATCATGGTGTTATAATTCATTTTTATTTCCCTCATATTTTTCTATAATTGGAGGTCAATAAACATATCATCAATAATCTTTATGTTTCTTTTTCTGATTCAACATTTCATTTTGAGTAGTAAGCGGCTTATCGCTTTTTCCCGCATCGCAGAGAGGATAGGGGCTACCCCTAGGGGATTGCATAGCAAATAAGCACTCGACCCGCTTTGTCTGTCAGATCTTACGCGTAGCAATACCGAACCAAGGGTAACGAGAAAGTATTTCATTAATAGTATATGATGACATAAAAAGCCAGTTTTAGTTTATATATATATATATATATATATATATATATATATATATATATATATATATATATATATATATATATATATATATATATATATATATATATATATATATATATATATATATATATATATATATATATATATATATGTATATATATATATATATATATATATATATATATATATATATATATATATATATATATATATATATATATATATATATATATATATATATATATATATGTATCGTACATTTTTAGTAAGTGCAATGCTTTTATTGTTTTCACTATAGTAGCAATATTTTAGATTAATTGAATGTATGCATAGTAATTAGTCACAAGTATTCCACGAAGTGGTGAATATTATCGAATTTACCTTTTAAAGAAAATTCTTGCACTGGGTTTCTTGATTTCTATGTAATTCTATGTTATTGCATGCTGTTTTTATGTTGTTTTTTAATACTTTTCTTGTGTGGATAAATCAGATGGTAATTTTTATACTATTTTAATATTTACTATAAATTGACGTAACGAAATTGACTATAATTTACCTTCTACCTTTCATACAGAATATATATATATATATATATATGTATATATATATATATATATATATATATATATATATATATATATATATATATATATATATATATATATATATATATATATATATATAAACCAGTTTGTTTCTCTTAAGTCTTTTCTATCATAAAGGTAACGTACTTTTCGTAGTAACCGTATAACGCGACTCCCGTATAACGCGAGTTTATACATCGCGATAAAAAAAGGTGCAACGACTTTATTCATAACGACATAATAACGCGATTCCCGTATAACGCAGTATAGAATAAAATATGGGAATTTCCTTTTTAAACACTGTAAATAAATTTAATTTTCAACAAAGTAGTTTATATTGCATTAATATATGCATTTCTATATTTAGACTTGATATTATAACAAATTATTTTTTTAAATTATTTTTTATATATGTACATTTGCATATGCAATAAAAAAAAGATTTTAATGAATATAATTTTTTTTTCAAATATATCATTTTATTCGATTCACTTTTACATGCAAACATCATTCGCGTTATACGAGATTTTCCTCGTTCAACGCGATTTCATACAACGCGTAACATATTAATCGCGTTACATAAATAAATATAATTTCCTAAGTAAGATATTTTTGTCACTAAGCACACAGTCACAAAGACATTTGATTCAATTTTGTTAACAGTCAGTATTTCCACAATATATTTCCATTGAAGCCACCTTTTAAACATTTCTTTGGCTATCTTTAAAGTAATGATATACAAAACATTCCCATATATTAATAAATCAAAATAGTATTTCACACTTATGTGTTCGTGTCGGCAATTATTGTCAGGGTCTGCTATTCGACTAAGCTTAATAATTTTCTTTGTTCGTTCCTCAGCACTTTGCTGCAGGATATGAGAACCTGCATTACGACATCCAACCATCGTTTCCTAGGGCGTCCAGAGTTGGTCTAACCCACGTTTTCCAGGAGAAACTTAGGCCCATCAGTGATCTCCACTCAGTTGAAAAAGGAAATTGTTGTCAATACCTCCGTACATTACGAGCCTTTTCACAGTTTCAAATTGATCATATCGACAGTTTATGTTAGTAGTTTAAGTCCTTTTTTCCTAATCCGAGAAATAAATATTCATACGATAGTCAAAAACTTTAAACATCTCTTTAATTATTGCGTATTAAAAATTGTACACAATTAATGAATGAATATATTATTTTTTCAAAACAACTTTTTAAAATAAACAGTCTAAAAAGGTCACAAACTTCTCCTGTCTGTTTTTAGGAAATTCGTGTAGTTGCCACTCCTTTTACGTAGACTCGTTTTCGGCCGCACTACATCTTGTCTGAGGAGCAAATGTACTAAATAGTGTTCAAGGGTCCCATTGTAAAGCTCTTTCGAAAGAAAAACTGCCATTTTTCAATGTTATTGATCTTATTGCCCTTCCACTAAACATGACGTTTCATGAGTATCTGTATATCGTGTGTGTTATCCAAAAAATTTGTTTAGAGAACGATGTGAACTGGTTTTGCGGTGGCAAAGGTTTATATTATACGATACGACATATCTTATGTATATGTTATAAATAAATATAAACAACTACTAAATAACAATTTGTTATGAACTCAAATTAAAAATTAGCTTATTTTCAACAATATTTAAACCTAATTATAAATTAATTTATTTTCGACATTATTTTTCTTAATTCTCGGGAATCTAAAGCTTTATTAGTATCAATTTAAACGAAATTTAAGAATTAGTTGGTCATAAAAGTTTCACTTCTGCCATGTGTATTTTGTACGCACATAATTTATTTTATAATTATTTAATTTGCATAGAACTTTAAACAAAAGGTCTTATTTTATTCATAAGAATATCAAGAAGATAATGAACGTTTTATTTCACTAATAAGTACTATTGTTTACTTTTGAAGGTACGGCAAGGGGGAAAAAATATGAAATCAGCTGTAAAGGGATTGAAGAATAAAATGCCTAAAACTGGTTCCAGACCATCGTCAATTAATACTACGGATGACAGCAGGTAAGAGATAAATTATTTGTAGCTGAAATTTTTAATCGTATATTACATATTAAAAATAAAAATAAAAAATAATCTAGAATTAGTATAGGAATCAACTTTGTTGTGCGTTTACACGTTTGGCAAGGCTCAACAAGCATAATGTTAAGGAGTTGCAAAATTTTTCAAGGGTTTCTCTTTTATAGCGGTCAATATAATTTATACAATTATTTTATAGTAATCTGAAGTACGAAGGTACACATAAATCAGAATAATTTTTGCGCCATGGAAAAATTTGTAACAAAATATTTTCTCGAGTCACTCATTTAGATATCTTGAATTATCAAGATCAAGTATTACTTTGTTGTAACTTTCGTGGACCAGATTCTGTTGATGACGATACCATTTAATGATGGAATGTGTCCATAACGAAAATTTCAAAAATAAATTTGACTTAAAGTATTATGAAACTTCTGATGAGGCCAGAATATTTTAGAAATTAGCAACGGCTTGAGTTAATTAAACTACGTTGCAATTTTTTGTAACTTACGGGTGTCATGATTCTATTAGCGACAAATCCCCTTCAGTTGAAAAGAAAGAAATATGTGATTCTCAAATGGGTACTGACTAGTGTTATTTAGAAGTCGGATTTTCTTTTAAACATATCTTTAGTGTAGTATTTTGACAAATCTTTCTAGTTTTTTATACTCTTGGAGTAGCAAAACACTATCGTTTAAATATTTTTTCTTAGATCACGGTTCAGGAAAACGACCCTAACGTACAAATTTTAAGTTGTAGTTGATGTATTATAAACAGCATATTATGCTCCAATTTATACTTTACACTCATTTATATTGTTTATTAAGTATATTTTAAAATAACGTGTGATAATTTTAACTTTTAAGTTTTTAATACATCTAAGTTTTCATAGGAGCCTTACACTGTGAGTAAATTAACATTTACAAGCAACTTCTATTATAGAGCTTATTTGTGTTTTGCAATATATATACATACATTAGTGCATTTTAATTTTATATAGAATAATAAAACACAGTCCTCAGTAGAAAGTTGCTGGCTCATTTTTATTTTTTTTTCAAAAATGGTAAAAGCCTCAGTAGCACTCAAAGCTAGAATTTAGCTGAGCTACCACATTTTTTGTATAAGATTAATATACAATCATATGAAATTCACACATGTATACGAATATCAGCTAATATATATATATATATATATATATATATATATATATATATATATATATATATATATATATATATATATATATATATATATATATATATATATATATATATTTATAGATGCTAATACCATTTCAACCAGGTGTCAAGGCAAAACATGTTAAATACACAAAAGAATTTTCGATTTATACAAAAATTACAAAAATAGCATTTTTTACATAGTAGTCTATCTAAATATTATAATAAAACTTTTCTCAATTGACTACCTACAATTTTTTTTAAATCTGATTTTGTCAAGACACTGCTGACACTGCCATTTTAGTCGTATGGCATACATATGTCCCTAACATTATTACACCATCATACACGTAGTTAAACAAATACAATTTTGACAGGTTCTCTTGTGGCTCGGCGACCCCAGTCTCCTCCGACTCGTCGGACTCCCGCGACCCTCCCCACGAGCCTCCCCCACTCCCCTTAGACCTCCTTACCGAGATGGAGTTCCTATTCAACAAACGGGACAGCCTTCCCAGCCCTCACAACTCGATAAGTCTGCCAGATAAAGCTGTAAGTATTTAGATTGTTTATATAGTTGAAAAAGCGGAGTGATTTAATACGGTCGGTACCAGATATGTTTCAGGACATGCAATTAATTTGTAATAGGTTTGAGTTGTTTTCCACGGGGGTATATTTTTGTTTACGGACTAAATGCTTCAAGATGTGAAGCAAATTTTATTTCACTTATAATATATTTTTAATTTCTTTGTTTATAATCATATGAGTGTAACCTTTTAGTATGTAATCGATTGACAAATTAATTGTTAAACATTTAAAGATCTATTGAATACTCCGTTTCTTCAGTATTAAATTATGTTTTACGCTGAATGCCCGTCGCCCGTCGCCCGTCTCGTAACGCGCTTGTTAGAATTTGTATTTTATTCATATTTTTGTAAGTAATAAGTCTGTATTAATAAATGTTTATATTTGTAATAATTTGTTTTTATAAAACTTTAATTTGTTTTTATAATTCCAATCTTATAATAAAAATAAAACATTTATTGATACAGATGATATTGTAAATATCACGTAGTGTAGCGTCCAGTTCATGTCATTGTGTTGTTGAATTAATATGTAATGTTAACACATGAAATATCTTTCACCAGAAGACATCTCATGTACCATTTGCATCGCTTTTCGTTACGCTTATTTTATATCTAGGTGCACCGTGGCACATTATACGATATTTATTTTACAGAAAACACTGTCATCATGCCCCCCACCCAAATTACCCGAACGACCCATCCGATATCCAATAGTTTGTACGAGGAAATTGATCGACCTGTCCGACGCTCCCCTACCTCCCCCAAGAACGATTCAACCGCCAACTACAAACTTTATAAGTAACATCACGAAAGACGCCGACGTCCCGACCGACTTCCACACAAGCGCTATCCGTTTCGCTGATAACGATAAGGCGAAACTAAAACTCACACTGTCGTCGAACCAAAGGAAGTTTAGCCAAAATGAATCCTGTAACGGATCTACCACCAGGCCTATGGTTCCCGAACGACCTAGACCCACCTACAAAGCGAGACAAGAGGTAATTCTCATATGCGTTACTATAGTCTTTGCAACGTTATATATATACATCAGAGACATATTTATTCATTGGAACTAACTTAACGTTATTTTAATTTTTAATAATATTTTCTAACATCCACAACCGTATTACATTTGAGTAAAACGTCCCCCTTACTTAGGTGTTGTTAAGGAGCTTATAGAAAAAACTTTATATATTTATATAAAAATGGAAACCTGTGACTTATTCTAAATGAGGTAAATTATATGATTTAGATATCTTTAAAGTGAATGCCGTATAGATTACGTTATAACTCCTATTTACATACTTTGCTTTTATTTATTGGAATGTATGAAATGTTTTGTTTTATGTTATTGTACTGTTTCAATGTTCTCACTTACTTTTTTATACAAGAAAAGATAAAATCGTACTGCATCCTAAGTAATTTATTAGGAAATAAATTGTTATACCATAAGTATTTTTGGAAATCGTCAAATTTTATAGGGTCTTAGTTTGAATTTGGATTTACTTATAATTTAGCTTATTTTGATGTTACTAGTAGAAACAAAGCTGAGTGATTATTCTATTAATTCAAATAGATCTTTACTATTTTTACTGAAAATATCTTAAAAAGATATTTTTGCAAACGTTGATATGAGATAGTTAAAAGTAAGTAGCTGGATTATATAATACTTAATAATACAGCTTACGAACTTATAAATCAATTAGTGTGTAATAGTTTTGTAAATAATAATATTTTTATAATTAGAATAAATTCCATTCCTAGTGAATTCAGACATTTTATATTTTATTGATGTTTTAATATTTAAAAATAGTATTATTTTATCATTTTAAACGTAACGATTTGTTTATGATTTAAATGTCGTGTCGTGAAACTGTCATCAGTTTACTTAAAATTATGTTTCTCATATATATTTTAGTTAGCACACGAATTCAAAAACAATCTGGTTTGAGTTACTTTTGTCAGTACTGACTTACATATTGAGACGCAACGCCTGTAATGAAACGCGTTTGTCGATAAAATGTTAAAATTATTAAAAAAGATTAAATTTTATTTTCAATTTGTTTGATTATATCAATATATAAGTATGTATACATTTTCCTTTTCCGTGTTTGAAAAATTGCCAAATATATCAGGAGAATTAACTTATATAATAAATGATATGAAATGCAAAGCATAATATTGAAGTAGCATTACATAACTAAGTGTTATGTTTTACTTACTTATATTATTTTTTTTATATATAAATCTATATAAATATAGAGTTTATGATATATTAGCGTATCAAATGTTACGTATATATATTTGATAACGTTTCACAAAAACCCTGAAAATTTGGCATAGATAGAAAAACAATGACTATAATGATTGTGAAATTTTATATCATCTAAGCTTACAAAAGATTCAACATATATGGAAAGCGACAAAACAAATTTAATTCATGCTCGAGCACCCCGAAGTTAGAGACTTGCGTAAAATTAGAAAAAATGTTCTTTTTATTCGTTTAATATGTGGCTATTTTAGAAAATTGCACAAACATAAATTATAAGTATTACGTCAAACACTAGTTATTTAGTTAATAAGTTACCAAACGTTAATCATCAACACTCATTTACCGTTTATGAAAGTTATACAATCACTTTCAAGGAACCATTTCCAATAGAGACATTTATTTTGTATTAAAATATTTTATAATTAACTAAGTCTCTTGATATCTGTGATAAATTTGAAACTTGCTAATATGTTAAATATTGTTGCAGTACGATTAAATTCTACATTATTTATATTTTCCACGTTTTATTTACGTATATATTGAGAATAAAGCTAGTGAGAATATATCTGAAATCATTGTGTATGTGGTATTTGTATATATTCGTATACTTTTTGCACATCTTGTTTCTTAATGCATGTACGCACTTAGTGTAATAGTCAATGTTAGACCGGTCGTTCACAGGATGCCTAATGCTTAATACAATTAATCTTGTTTAATGTAATATTATGCATGGCCTATCAAATAAACTATCAAATAATGAATTAATTATCTGTTTGTTTATTTAAAATTATATATGATAATATACATCAACCTGATTACAATATTAACTTTACCCTACAAGTACAAATTAATTTTGTACGGTCTTGGCTATCCTGTGAACGGCTAGTCTAAAAGTCATCGAGTTGGAATATCGACTAGAACAAAGGTAAAGGTTATAAACGAAAAACTTTTAAAATTAACACCCTCCAATATTAATCTTAATTTTTACATATAATTATTATTATTGGCCACAAAGCTAAGCTCACACTGGTGGCAATAAAGCCTGTTATTTTATAGCATAATATATGCATACTAATAAAAATATATACTCCCGCTTAAATATACTTATAGTTTTATTATTATTATATTAATGTTAAATTTTTTGTATTTAATTTGTATTTCAATAAAAATTGAGTATGAAAATAACATATTAATCTTTTTTTTTTCTTTCCACAAATTTAAAAAAAAATCCTAATTTTGCAACATTCTCAACAAGTACCGTCGAAAACACCGAAATGTTTTTTTGTTAAATTATCTTTTATGTATACTTAAAATATTTTGAAACTCTACATCTATAAATAGTCCCTAAGAAACAATTTAAGGTCATGATTAATAGAAAATGAATATTTTAACGGCCAGACTAATAAATAACATCGCTAGCTACCTCCATATTTATTCTTGATTTTGTGATTTTGTTTATGTCCACGTGTGCTCATTTAACCCATTTGTGAATTTCTCATTTAATTTTATGCTCCTTCTGAAATATGAAATGTAATCAATCTAATTAGGGGCTCTCTTTCTTTTTATTATTGTGTTTGTGGTGTACTATGACCGAAAAGTATACTATGGAGCGTTGAAACGTTCAGAAATACATTTTGAGATCGCTAAAAGCTTTAAAATTACTTAAATTTATAGGGGAAAGCTAATAATGTGCTTTCTGATATTTCCTAACAGAGGTCTAACTGCTTCACTTAAAACGAGCTTTATTAAGTACACAATGGCGCAAGTTATATAGTTAAAATAACCTAACGTATAATTTTAATAATTTATATTGAATAAGAAATCATAAAAACATTGAAGTTACAGAGATTCTAGTTTGCTAGATGCACTCTGTATATATACGGAACATTAACAGTGCGAAAATATTTCGCACTTAACCGTTTTTTTTCAGACACTGTTGACATATTTTACTCGAGAAATAAGAAATGGAGAGAGTCTTTACTTTTGAGATTTTCTTTTTTTCCTTAAACGCCTTCAGCCGTTTTGTAAATTGTGGTAAGTTTTAAATTATTTCTAGCTTCAACGTTTGTCCTTATTTACGATATTATTGTATTGTTGTAGTCTTATATTATTTGTTATATTGTTATATTTGTACAAGTTTAATGAGCGGCGCGCTGACACGGATACTATGAGAAAGTTGCATTGTTAGGAAGAAGCGAACAGTTACTGTATTAAAATGCGCATCCTTGTTTTCAGTCTTCTGATTCTGATCTCATTCAACTGGACGATTCGCCGACCGACCTCGAAGCTTTCGATCCATTGAAATGTCGCGATAAGAAAGAGAAGGAGCAGATTAAAACGTCAACGGATAGTGCGCTCTTGCACGAATACGGGCTAGATTTTAGCCAGTTTGGTCTCTCTGATTTCACAGCTAGCTCCAGCGCCCCGGAAACCTCCACTGTTCCAAAGGGATGGACCACGTTCAATTAAAACATTTCGTTCATTGAAACTCCTGCGTTATATAAAAGGTGCATTTCTTAGGATTGAGTGTATTCGTTTTTAATGTGATTGCGTGTTTTAATCTTTATGACATAAAATCTATTCTCTTCAATCTACCTTCGAAAGTATCTGCGACGCAACTTTTGCGTGCGTTTGTAAAACAATTGGTGTAAATCCCAACCTTATTAAAACTTCCTGCTCAAGTTATAGTTCAACTAATGAATTGTTTATTTTAGTCTGTTATTGTATCTCAAGGTATTAGAATCATTTGTTAAATTTATTTATAAATAAGAAATAATCACTAAGCCATGTTAGTAGACAACGCAATCCTTACTAAATGCTATGAAAATATTTAAAAAACGGGCTTAATTAAGTGAGCTTTCTAAAAGCATTCGCTAACAAAAAGGATAAATGATCTACCTAATGGCTAGAAAATAATCCAAGGCCACAGAAGACTGTCGCTACATCACTTTCGTCGAATACCGTAAGCTTTCAAAGTTCACAAACAACCCTCAGATTATAAACATTCCATTAAACGTTTTTCTTACTTTGCACAATTTCTTTCTTGTACTTCAGTTGTATTTCAACGCCAAAACGCACAAGTGTGTAGAGTGGTCATCTTTTAATTCGCTGTACAATTGTTTATCGAAGCATTAGTGGGCTGTGAATGTCGATACTTGAGACTGTATGTTACATTTTGTCTTTCGACTTGCGATTGGCTGATTACGCGATGTCGTGATAATATTTTATGTATTTATTTCTCAAGGTGAAAGAAAAAATGTAATTTTTATATTACATATGTTTTTAGTACACTTGTATGAAGCTAAAATATTATTTATTTGCAATTTTTTTTTGTTGTGTTGTAAATAATGTTACATATCAATGAATTGTATATTTCGTCATATTTTAAGTCAAATAATGTATATGTGTATATGTTGAAATTGTTGATATTAGGTTACTATGTGACAACATAAGGGAAACATACATATATTGACATCTTTGCGGTACCTCCCAGAAATGCCTATATAATACAAAGGTACATACATACTTTGGAATTGATTACTTGTATAAAAAGATATTTAGAGTGCCGTCTGTGTCATTAAAAAATAATTTCGAATTTCAAATAATTAAGTTTGATATCTGAGAAATCAAGGTTTTTTTTTCAAAATAAACGCGTAATTATAAAAAAAGCATTATATAAACTTTTAGGAAATGCAATGCTTATGTCGCAGACGGTATTTCTTGTTAGAATACGATAATTATTTTTTTGTATCTGTGTCGTCATTAAGTTCGATCTCCTTATACGTCAGGTACCTAAGTTTGTGCTACAGTTTATTCTGATGTGTTATTATTTGTTGGTCTATTTATAACATTTTATGGTTTAAATTGTCACTTTTATTTGTCTCTTGAACTAACTTCTCTTAACTTGTAATGCTTTGAAATTAAGGTCCATAAATACAATTGTTTTAAAATTATATCACAAGTAATATTTATTTTACATTTTAGAACATGTTATAAATTATAATAAACAAAAAAGATATTTTATCATACACATTTATTTATCAAAAATATGTAAAGATAATTTTTTGCCTTAATTCGTAGCTTACTTGAGCTAAAATCAAAGCAGATTTTATGATAATAAAATTAAAAGTACAATTAGCCGCTTTAGATATATTTGTGTATAACATATTAAAACAAATTCTATTTTTATAAGGTGCTGTATCATAATCGATAAGATTTATAGTATGATTATTGAGATTGCAATGTTGTTTTATGAGAAGTCTATCAAGTCGATGGGGTATTTGGTTATGTTACAATTCCAGTTCTGTTTATACAATATATTGTATATTTTACATACGTACACCATGGAATATGGTTATTTGGATCTCATTTTAGAGATAATTGCTATTACGATTGCCTAAATAACTTATTACGATTATAAAGAAAATATAGTGTTAACGAAATGAATTCTATATTTGTAATTAATGATTATCATTATGAACTATTTAATGACACAAATACTCACATTATGTTGTAATGTTTATTTTATGTTATAATTGTTTTTGTTTAATTATTATTTCACATGTTATTTAAAGAGACTCAGTAATACAATATATTTAACAGTTAAAAATGTACAATATATATTGTTTACTATAATACCTGTAAATAAATTCGTCAGGCTTTTGTGAATATATATATATATATACAAATATATAATTTCTTTATATTATAAAATATATTTTAGTTTAGCAGCCTAGTGTATTTTTATATTATCTTTGTGAAACCTATTATGTACTATCGAGTATAATTTAGTTTCAATATCATCTGATGCCCCATTGCGAGACATGTGTTGTTGCGTACTTTGTTTCAGTCCAATTATTTTTTACGAGTCGTTCACGTTTATTAAATCTTTGTATTTCTTATGTTATTGCTTATTTTATTTAATAAGACCGTGTTATTAGTGTTTTATTTATAGAAAAACGATCGCACACTGGATTTATACCTTCAATGTTTTTATAAATTCAATCTCTAGTCGGGTGCTAAAATAATTAATATCTACGAAACTATTACAACCAATCAATTTAACCAATTGAATGTGAATCCAAAATATAACTACCTAATATACTTAATCTTATTTCTTACATATATAGAGCAGTATTTACTATGTTTTTCTATACTAAACGTAAACACTTATTTATAATCATTTAACTCGACATTAAATAATGTTTCTTGTAAAATCGTATGTTTCTTTACGCCGTGTATATTATATAAAATTTGGAAATATATTTAAAAGTATAAATTAGGAAATCATATCATTTATTTATGGCACGGATGAGGTAGATGAAAATGACATAAAAACTTCACATCACAGTCTTATTTTTTGTTTTTACATTAAATTTTAAATATTTAATTGTTATAATTATTTTAATAGCTAATCCTTTTTTTGCTTGTATTGTATTGTAGTAGTTGATAGTACTAGATATTTCTATTTATTTAAATGACATAGGTAAGTCCTCTCAATCTGATAAATTTAAATATATATTTTACTGTATGAATGTCACCGCCATTTGTATGGATAGTAAAAGAAATGAGAAATAAGAAAAAAAATAAAATTTAGTTATTAAAAAATTTTAAAACATAGTGTTGAAACAAAAATATCTACATGAGTTTTAGTACAGATTTTTTTAATTCTATTAATATTTGCTTGTCTTATAGTAAAAAAATATAGAAATGTTAATTTAGAACCTTTAATTTTGTTTAACAGTATAATCAAAGATATGAATATTATGAATAAGATGGCGTTTATTTTGAGTGTGTAACGTCATTTTGTGTAAAACTATTGTACAAATGTAATTCTATATGAAACGCAAGACTTTATTATTATATAGTGAAAGAAGAAGGCCTACTTGAAGAAATAATAATGTTTACTTTCTTAGATTTTTAATAAAATATTTTGTTATTTATTTTAAACAATGATTTAGCACAAATATTTCATCCATGGGGAGTCTGCTATTTAATTTGTACATCACTGAATGACTTTATATTCATGAAATATTAAGTAACATTATTATGTATTTTATTTCTTCACATACTATATATTATTACAGATTGTATAAAAAAATAAAAAAAATGATTAAATTTAACGAATAGATGCAAAAATACGGGCTTGTTTATATCAAAAGTATCATATTATTAAAAAATATATGATTTTCATATACCTAATTGATAAAGCTGATATTATATATGCATTGATTCTTTTTAGATTTGTATACATATGGTATAACTTTATATTTATAATATATTTTTGGAAATTGTGGTTTAGATAAACAAGTGAGCGTAGAAGTTATAAGAATGAATGAAAAACATGCGAGTTAAAGTTACTAGCTACCTTGTATGCCAAATTTCAGTTTTTAACGTCCGGTTTCGGCTGTGCGTCTTTTTAGTCGCTTAAAGAGTAAAAAAAGAATTCTTTTATAGTAACAGTAAAACAAAAAATATTTTTACAATGATTCAAAGAAATATTTCTAGTGAAACGGTACATAAATAGTTAATACTCATTGGGCTAAGTCCTCAAGTATATTTAACAGCCTCTCTAGTTAAAATCGATTTACAATATAAATCCTTCTTTAAAAACAATAAAGTTTTCTTTACCAATTGGAAAGTCCTTGTGTTTTTGCATAGCCTATCTCTATTTATGTACCTACTGATGTGGTGATATATTGGTAAACTATATAAAATAATACATGCCAAAAATCACATTTAAGAGTAATTCCTGTAATATTTGGTAACGGACATTAAATAGTAAATTTCTTATGAAAAGCTAAATAAATGTATTTCTGAATTGTTCACTGCGTGACCCTCACTCTGTTAACCTTTAAAACACTAATATCTGGTATCTGTAACAATAAAGATAACTTTATCGACGTAAATTTTGTATATTATGTATGTACATGTACATTTATGTGTAAAATGTAATATATTATAATTAAATTTATACAATGAGAATAGGTGTTAGAAAATAAATTATTTTTATTCTGAACTGTACCTATTGTATATAACTATTATATAAAATGGATCTATAGATGTATTCAAGTTATCGATCTATTCAATTAAACTTATACGAAAATATTGGAATTTTTATATTTTATTTCCTTTACTTATTAATCTTAAACATTATTTTGTATTTTCTTTATAGCTATTTTGCTGAGGTTTTAGTTTTACTGAAGTATTATCCTACTTACTTAAATCTTATATTTTTTTTAAATCTTATATTTACTTTAATACGTTTCAGTAACTGTCTCATTCGTCTTCTTCTTGGTATCGCTTTTAACAGAGGGGTTGTGGTCGACGAGGTCGGTTGATACTGTAGATATATATATAGTCCCACTTGCTTAACATCATCCTGTTGTCTTCACGTATATTATTTTTTATTTTTATTATTTATAACTTTTCCACATAAAATCAATAAGATGATCTCATGTGTACATTAAGCGAACGGAGGAGTGTCAGAGGAGCCCAATTCGATAATAAATATCGAATTGAGCCCCTCTGAAACCTACACACTCCACGACTTAAACCTAAAGTTCCGTAACTTTAGTTATAGGGTTCCAAGCGCGGCCTGGTGAGAAGAGCCCACAACAAACTCAACCAGTTTTCCCTAAACCTATTGTGATCACTTCACAAAGGTCATTCTAACTTATGAGCAATTCATTAATTCCCTGCCGTTTTATCATTAATGTAATCCTTTACACTATAATAGGATTTACTAATTGATTGCCGTTTTATAAAAAAAATAAATTTATTTAAGAAGAGATCAAATACTTCTTTTGGCAGTTTATCGTAGTAGTTTACAGTGACGTCCATTACTGACTTTATTTTATATATTGAGTTTATTCAATAACTATACCTGCATTATAAAGTCTCACACTATAGGTAAGTTTAATAATCAATAACAAAATTACGTAAAACTGTTAAGAGCAAATAAATAATCCAGAGTCATTTGTTTATAATTTTATTATTAATTGTATTTTCACGTTTTTGTATAATATAAAAGAACAAGAATTCAATGCCTGTCATGTATTTTATAAAGCATTAAAAATATCTATACTATTATAATACATAAAAGTTGAAAAATGCCTTTAAATCATAAAAGTTGCTATTTGTGTGTCATAATTTTTTGTTGAATGACTGAGTAAGAAAGGTGTTGCTGAAATTCATAGAGTTCGTTGTTATAAACTATGTCTGAAATCGATTATGACGCTAGTAACTAGGTGACCCCAAATTTTTCATTGTTTACTAAACAGCCCTATTGTTTTAATGTTTGGTTTATGTTTCTAGTGATTTCCGAATCGCAACTGGATATTTATTAAACAGCACTTTCTTAGTGATACAATATTTGAGAAAATTTCGTATCAGTAACTATTTTAACTTTTATTGTAGGTAATTTTATTTTGCGGCACTTCGTTGATGCTGAAAAAATATTAATATATGTAGAAATCTACCTATATAAAATTTATTAATTATTAATATATATAAAATTTTGTACCTTACGTTTTATACCTTACTTGGGCAACGATTATAATTGAACTAAGTATTTTCATATCCCCGCTCTGGTAAGAAAAAGTGCGGCGAATTTCAAATCTTATGTTCGTACTAACTCTACATTTTCTTACAAGACTTGAAGCACTGAATATAAAAATTTGACTATGATTTACAGTTATTGAAGGAAGTTTTAGTATTCAAATTTTTACCGCAAACGGAAATTCGAACATTTTTGCACTCATATTAAAACAAATTAGAACATTGAAGTTGTTAAGTTTTGAAAAAATTTTCTTTAAACAAATAAGTTTAAATGTTTGTGTTATATAAGCAAAATACTACAATTTTCCAAGTAACGATGATTGACAGTATAGAGCGGTATAAATAATAGGTAACATCCTTCTCACAGAGTACGTGCCAATTTTATAATACCTGTCATCTAGTAACACTAACACTTACAGTGTTACGTGCACTAAGAGGGAAGTTTTAAAATTGCAAATTGCATTCGTAGATATTATAATATTGTTAATTTACGGTACATCCAAACAGATATATATATATATATATATATATATATATATATATATATATATATATATATATATATATATATATATATATATATATATATATATATATATATATATATATATATATATATATATATATATATATATATATATATATATATATATATATATATATAAAGCAAAATGAAGTGTTACGGCATGCTCTCTGTTCTTATCTTGAATTTCTGGTTTCCTGCTCTCTTGAATTTTAGAAATAATATATTACTGTAAAGCACACTAAATGTATTTATTTATTTACAGTACATTCTTATCCTAGTAGGGGAAAGTGGGGGAATTGGGAACGGCGGGTAATTGGGAACACGTTAATAAGTCACACTTGTATCCTTACTATTTGATCTCACACCTATTCAAGTTACGAAACCCGTGTCCTTCAATGCGCGAGTAAAAGTGGAAGTAGAATGCCGCACGCATCTAGTCACAGTAAGCCAAACATTTTTTTCTCAATTTTTGTGTTCTCTTTCAACAGATGTAAATGTCATACTTCTGAGTGCAATGAGTCTATATTTTGTAGGTTTATTGTATGGGTTATCTTTTTTTAAATGCCACTTGTTGTTAAATACATTAAAAAGGTTATCGAAAGTGGTGACCATTTTGATTGAAACTGTCGCCCGCGGGTAATTAGGAACAGTTGGTGGCGGGTAATTAGGAATGTTTCCAATTACCCGCACAACAATGAAATTAATCTAGTGTTGCTTTTATATGATCAATATAATAATTTTAATATGTTTGATGTTATATTTTAGACGCCTAGAAAATACATTTGAAATAAAGAGAGAAGGTACTTAATCGACGATCTTCACCGAGCAATTGAAGAAGTTAAGAACAAAAGACTCACGTTGGGCAAAGAAGCTACTCAATTTTCGGTAACTAAAACAACTTTACTTATACAGTTAAAAGAAACCATAGTCAAGACACCAAAAAGAGGAAGATATGCAGTATTTAATTATGAGCAAGAACCACAATTTGAAAAATACATTGTTCAATGTTGCGAATTGTCGTTTCATGGCATCACACCGTGTTGTTTGCGCAGAATTGCTCTTCGTTTTGCTGAGACCAATGAAACATGATTTTAAAAAAACGACTCAGCTAGCAGAGAAACATTGGTATTGTGGATTCATGACCAGACATCCATGCCACGTGCCACATCACAGCTTACGTATGCTAGAAGCTACTTCTCTTAACCGAATAAGAGCTTTTAACGCTAATGAAGTAAACTTGTTTATTGACCAACTGAAAATGATCCAAGCTAAGCACAATATACCTGGTCACCGTATTTTTAATGTCGATGAGGTCGATAAAAACACTGTTCTAAAAAAATTAAAAAATTTCTGCTCCAAAAGGTGTTCAGCAAATAGGAAAAGCTACAAGCGGAGAACGTGGTGTGACGACATCAGTAGTGTATGCCGTTAGCGTTAGTGGTATATATGTCCCTCCCATGTTTATGTTTAAAAGAAAAAGATTACTGATTAAAGGCTGTAATAACCCATAGCTGGTACTGACTGCTGGCTGTAATAACGACATGATCGCAATCGACGATAACATTTGTAAGATTTGGGTCCACAAGCAATGCACTACGGGCGAGACCAGCAAAGGTTACGTGTGTGATTTTTGTTACGGAAAGTAAATAAAATCTAGTTGTACCTGTTTCCTACGTTATTTCTCTTTACCCTATATTGTTCTCATTTGCCCCGCAGGCTGTTCTCAATTACCCCATAGGATGTCGGGTAAAAAGGAACGACAATGTTTTTTGTTTTCATTAATATGTTTTATAAACAGTTGATTTTTAAGATATTTTCTATCGGTTATAAGAAGATAAATAAGTAAAGTACAAGTCTAAATAAAAGTTAATTATTTTTTATATGGAAAAAACTGTTGTTTTTACAATTTAAGTTAAGTGTTCCCAATTCCCACACTTTCCCCTACTTGTTATAATCAGTAGATAGTAGAGAGTAGTCAGTAATCAGTAGAGTAATATGCTAATTAATATTGTAAAAAAAAAATGTTAAAGATATCCATTTATTACAGCAATCTTAAGCCAAAATACGTAATTACTTATTAGCTTAGAAATATTTTAGAGATTACATATTAAAGTATCTATAATGGAAATTCACAACTTTGTATATTAATACGTAAACCTAAAACTTAAAAAATATCTAAAATATATAAAGGCTAAGGATACACAAGAGATATTTTCAAAACAGACCCGGAATTTTTCGTACACACTCAAAAATTATAATCTAACAATTCAGGCCTTATTATAAATATATAAATATTAGTAACTAACTCAAAATATGAAACTTATACATAAAATAAAACTACGGTAAAGTATCGTTTTTATTTTATTTTAGTGAACTTTCTAGCTAAAAGCAATTTAAATATAAACCAAAATATAATTTGGAAGTACAATAGATATTCATTATTTATTAATGTGATTGTCAACTGTTTCACACGCAGATAAAACTAAATTAAAGTAACTAACTACTAAGTTAATCTAAATACTCGTACTAAATTTTCCGCCTGGAATATAATGTGTTAAATGGTATGATATTTTTTTTGTCTTCTTGATATTTGGCTAATAAGAGTGGCCAGCTTTTCTCACTGTCCTGATTATTGGGATTATTCTCCATTCTTTGGCGAATCTTAGCTGCCTTGGCAACAACTTCAGCGTTAAGCATATTTTCCAAGTATCTTAATTTATGAGGAAGTATAATTTTGCCAATCTGTTGAAATGGAATCGGTATTAGAAACTGAAAGGAACCATATTATAATTAAAACATAAAATTTTCAATACAATGCAGCTACAACGCCTGACTCTAAAGGTTGTGGTTTCAATATCCACTTGAGGAAGTCGCAATTCTCCATGCCTCTTTTATATGCAGTATGAATCCAAAAACAGGACTTACTTATAAGCCGTAATTTAAAGTTATATCATGTAAACATACTCAGTTCTACGCATAAGCTTGTTTTCTTATGATAAATTAGCTACGTCACGTTTACCACGAGTAATTTGCCTTAGACCTAATATCAACGTAAGCATATCACAGCAAGCCATGCAAAATGTTTGTAGAATGTGTGAAAACAGGAATTTTAGCTTAAGTAAATTAAGACAGCGTTTTATGAAGATACACCTTTCTTAAGATGTTATATATAATGCCTTAAAAGAATCAAAAATTTTGTTCTATTGTCCCTTTGTCACTTACGCCGAGTTAAAATTAACAATTACATCTCATATAGGTTTAGTGGAATATTCATATTTAAAATTTCATAATTTTGCTTATTAATTTAAAACACGGGAATAAACATGAAAGCAATCGTTTAATTTCGCTTCTTCTATCACAAACCAAGCTGTTGGAGAATCTCTCTTTTTGACCAAGCACAAAAAATATAATCTTATTCCTTTTTTATTTACTTATAGCATGATATAAAATAAATGATTCTAAAATTGACTACAGCTACTTTAATGTCAAGTCAATTGTAAAAGTTAATTTTATTTAATTTATAAAATATATTTTATTTCGATAAAATAATGAAATATTATAATAAAGTATATGAATGTTTAACGTATCCATTATAAAATTAAGGTGTATTTACATATACGACTATAGCCGAAACAAAAACATCCTCTGTAGAAATTTTCAGTAGAAACAAGCCGAAAGTACACAAATAAGGCAATTAATTAAGAACAAAAGACTACGAACGAACACGCTGAACTTGACGTTAGTAATAAATCCTGGCAAGTAGTTAATTAGCTCGAGCTTTTGTAATGCCTTTACGGTATACACGTTATTACATATAACGTTTAAAGTTTAATTGACTTTATATAGTGCTTAAAACACTTCTACTAGTTTTTGTCTAATAATATTTCAGTAATACATAATTTAAGAAGTGATTGTAATGCAAGTAATGAATATTAGTGAATTAAATGACAAATACTAAATTGAAAGAAAATAGAATTATTGACGAAATTTAACAATATTATAGCACAATTCTAATAAAATTGTATTGCTTCTACAGGTATACATGTGTAATAGATACATACATATTACATATACATATGTACCAACATACACTTTTCTACCTTTACCTACTCTTTTAATTTTCATTCTTGGTAAGAATATACTATTTAAAACTTACAATATTTGAAGCTAAACAGACGATGACAATAAAAACGTTCCACCACTTCGCCATTTCGAATCCAATTACAGTAACGATTTAGCAGTAATAAGTCATTAAGTAATATGAAGTTTGTAAATATACTTTACATTAAAAGGCGATTGAATTTTGTTCACAATAAAGGCCACACACACGGTCATTTTCCACAAGAATTCGATAGATTTTGTCATAACACAGTGTAAAATGAAAATAATTTATGTAATAGTTTATACTAATATTCTTAATAATCATAAGAAAAGGTTAGAATGTTCTAATTATAGCATAATTTAGTATTGTAATTTCCTTTAGAGATATAAGTCTCTAGTCGCTAGTCAGATACATCCCGTCGTTTGAGTCCATATGGGAACCACAGGCACCGTCGTCTATTTTAAGCAGACACGACCTGTGCTTTCTATTTCTTACGGACAGAGTGTTAGGGATGGAAGGGAGTTCCATCCCTAACAGGTACTAATGTAAAGTTTAACAACATTAACCAAAGAATGAAACGAAAATGTGCTATAATATGAAATATGAGACTTATTTTTTATTTAAATTATGAATCATTATTTTTGGAATTAATTAGTTTCTCCACGTGTAATAGTTTAAATTAAACTGCCCAGAGAATATTATTTTAGACGTTTTTATTAGCCATACTTCAAAAATAGTTAGATTCTCTTGTATATATAAATCTTGTAATACAATTTGATGCCGCATTGTTTATTTCTGGAAAGAAAATTAAAAAAAATAATTATCACAAAAATAGAATTTAATGCTTTAATATATTATTTATAAATTATTTTTGTGCAGTGTAACAGTAGCCTTAGCTAATTATCGCATAATATCAACAAATCCTATTGTTGTACAATGTTGTATTAGCTAACATCGGTGCCAAATAAATTTTTGTTAGAATACAATTATAAACGTAACTTCGACATAATTTATATTTATTTTATTCACTGTCAATTGAAAAAGGCTCAAATTGCATTTCTCAAATCGCATTAATGTATGTTGACTAGCTATATAGATATTTAAGATTCAAAAATATATAAAAATATTATACTTATACAACTTCACGAAATAATTAATATTGTAGACACTTTTCTGATATTATAGTGGATCAAGTTCATTTCATTTTACAAAAAGTCAGTATGGAGACAATTATTTAATGTCATTTTTGTAATTTATAGTAAAATAAATATATGTTTATTGAGAATTAACAGTAAGAACTTTATTCTTAGTAAATAAAACTTTTAATTCACTAATTGTAGCAATACTTATAAGTGGTAGATGTCTGGAATTCGGTCTATACCCGGGAAGAAACACTGTTTTAAAAGAAATAACCATTTTCTTTATTAAATTATTAGGTATGAGTTCTATATGTTTCACTATTTGTGATATATGTAAAGATCAACACGTTTATAAAGAAATTTAATTAACAGCACAACTACGAAACGTCTTGAAATTAAATGTTTGGCTGCTTGATATAAAAACCATCCTCCCACATATTTACAGGAATTCATGTTTGCGACAAATGTTGAAGATAGCAAAAATTAACCTATACGTTTGGTGTATAAAACATCTCGTTGCTTTCAATATAATCATATATGCTGTGCTATTACCGTAGAAAATTGTGAAATCTTGAATATTATAATTTTAAGATAATGCTTTTAAAGTTTGCATTACGTTTCCGTCATTAAAACATTAACAAATATTTGTTTCCTATGTACTTTGATCATTGAAATTTCTATAAAAAATACAAGAAAAATATAAATTGTATGAAAAAAAAATAAAGAACTCAATTTCCAAATACAGTCTTAAAAATATTCAACATATTCCTTGTACTATAAACCTACTAGTCTTGATATAAAAAGAATGAATGAAGATTTGCCTTTTTTTCCTAATATGTTACAAAACACACTATTCAAGTCTTTGCAACTTTTTTATAGTGAATTATTTTACTGCTTGGTTTGACAGGTGTGTGTCAAGTAATTTTGTGACAATAATGTATGTTTAGTGCAGTGATTCTCAACCACTGTGCAATTTTGTGTACCGCCAAATTTCAAAAATGTCTACTAAAGTTATTTTTCCTTTTATTTTGTTAAAGCTTTCTCCTGACAATATTTTAACACAATAAATGATTAAAAAGCGAAATCACCCCACATGTGATGCGATAACCATTAGAAATATTGAATAGTTTTTTAGTTGTACAATTGCTCATCACAGTTGTATTTTGTTACAAGATATTTAAAACGTCATGAGATCGAATTTGGACAGAAAGAGACAGACATTTAAGTTTGGCCTCTTTAATGACTTTCATATGACAGTCATGTGTACGTATTTTTTGTATATACTTTGCAGCATCCAATAGACACGTAAAAATTTATAATTTTAAAACATGTTGCATTAATTAAGCATTATTATTTCTAATAATGGTTTTTTTTAAATATTTATATATTAATTTATATAATATATTTGTATATTTTCTTACGTTTTGCAAATTATATTATTTATCCAAATACTTATATTATAAATTCATCAACATTTTCTAATAATTTTTGACTTTTCTGTTTTATGAAATATTCTAAGGTGTGTCATATGATAAGACCTACAGACATCATAATATATTTTGTTTTATTGAGAGGATAATTAAAGGAGTTTAAAGTTTTAAATTATATATTATTTTAAAAATATTTAAATAAATTGATTTAAGTTAGTGCGCATGCGTAGAACTCGAATGCATTCAAATATTTTCAGGTTTCAGGTACCGGCCCTGTGGCGTAGTGGATATCGCGTCTGTTCTGTTACAGTTCAGAAACCCCCAGGTTCGATTCCTGGCAGGGCCACCGTCGATTCGTCGGCGGTTTTTTTTCTTTTCTATATAATTATACTAAATATGATCAAAAAATTAAAAAGAACTCAAATATCATTAAAATATTCCAATTTCTTCTCATTTATGTAGACGTAATTTCATAATTCGTTAGCAAAAATACTGGTAGTATGTTTTTATTTTATCCCTAGAAGTTAAAATTAAAAAATGTATTTTGGTAAATTAAAAAAAATATATATTAACGAAACAAATATCCCATAACTAAACACTTGCTTAGTTTATTTTTACGCATATTTCAATAAAAAGAACCTTCACTTACACACCAAAAAACAATGGTTCCTAGTGATAAAATGTATACTAAGATTTAATATGTGCGTTTAATAGTAATAAAATTGAAGTTACTTATAAAAACTTACTTACTTGACTTATGAAAACTACAGAAATACGGCACTTATGCATTGATTTAAAAATATGTTTATATATATTTACTTACCGAATTATACCTTGTTGGTATTTTTTTAATTTTCTCTCTCATTTTCCAAAACCCTATATCCCTTTTCTTATTATCTAGGGGGAATTTATATATTATTTACAATAATTCTCAAATAATATTTAAACAATAAAATAAACACATAATTTATTATTTATTTAATATGAGACTCTATAAATTATTAACTGTATACTAATTGCTGCATATGAAATTTAATGTGTTATATTAAATTAAGAAATCACTGTGTGTCGTAGTATTTAACATTATTATTATATATTTTTGCTATATGAAAAACTACCTATTACTACTTTATATTTACTCAATATATTTTTAACATAAAAGTTCATTAAATAAAAGTATACTTTTTTAACTTGACACTTCGTAGACGCTCTACGAATTCTGCTACGAATATATTTCACAGTTCTTTTATTCAATTTTTAAAATGATGTTTTTATTTTATCACTGTAAGAATGTAAGCAATATGTAAGCTTATATTTTTGCTTATATTTTTACAGTGATGAAATAGTTTTTTTATTGTGAAAATTTGTTAACAAATCACATATGATGAATATTTTTCTTTTCTGTTCATAGTTATATTTAATAAACTATACGATAGTTAATAAAAACATATTTGTACCTTAATTGTAATAGAAAGTACGTTAGGCTTATATTATGAAAATATTAAATCTCCGTGGGCAATTTTTTGGCAAATCGATAAGTGTGGTAAAAGTATAACGTAGCTGTATCTGGAGCTTGTCGACAATTAATATTAATATCTTGTTATTACTGAAATGCTAACTAATAAGGCACAAAGCTACTTTATTGACAAGAGTAAACATGAATGACGACTATATTAACGTAAAATTGTTTAGTTATGGTAATATTTAAATTTACAAAAATATTAAGCGTGACTTTCTTCACGTATATAACATATTAGTCTCAATGTCTAACATTAATTATATATGTCAAATAGAAATAGTAATTAAACAGCGACTTTTATAAATATAAATATAACATATAATATATAAAATGCAACAGCTACATTACTTTTTAATATCATTTCGAGATAACGCCACCTAGTAGTATATATAAAACATTTATGTAATACATACATTCACTTATTGCCACAACTTAAAGCATTTACGCTCGTAGCCGTAGTATCACTCGTAGCGTATCAACAAAATAAGATAAATAAAGATTTTATAGGACTATTAGTTTCTGTGTAATTTTCATATCAATTTATATATAGTTAGTATCAGCGTCATATTACGGCAAAACATTCCTTGTTTATATTTGCCTGCCTGGGCTCGTTCGTTGATTTCGACATTATTTGTAAACTACAGCTGTGATAAGCATATTTTTAAAGCAAATTTGTATAATCTCTTACGATATAATATGTTCATTAACTCCTTTTGAAACAATCCAAAAAAATATTTTGTAGAAAGTAAAAATTGGTCTTTTTCACTCATGATTGATGGGATATTTTTGAGTGATAACCCATTTTCGTTTCCCTAAAAGAGGCAATAGATTTGAATATGGGACAACATATGAAATAGTTCAGGAAGAGGAATACACCGATCTAGAATGTACGACAGTATAAATGTGTAACACGTACCTTAAACACATGGCCTATATTAAGTCAAATGCTTAATCTGCACTTTTGGCTCTAGCATCCCATATGACACGATTAAGACATTTAAGTATTCTGGAAAGAGCAACACATTAGGTTAGTTCAGGATACGTTGGCATCAAAGATCATCAGGGAAATAAACCGGCACGAAAAGAGCAAACAGCACCCGAATTGGATCAGAACCGTTCTGTGGTATTCCTCGAAGCATAACTTAGCTTACCCCAAAGATAGAAAAGCCATTATGGTTGCTACGACTAAAGCTATTGCACAATTCCGCCCCGTATGACATATTAACTTGGAGAGTGAAGCTCAAAATCTTCTGACCACCGCTGGTTTTGCCAAATAAGGTTTCGATCCGAATGCTGTTCTTAGTATTTACTGGATCAAAAACTTGGCCCGATAGTGTACCGGAATATTGTACGCCGAAAATAGAGTTGGATTGGCCACAATCTATGACAAAATTCTAATAATATTTAGAGATAAGCTCGTCAACGGGTGTATATGTATTTGACCGAAATGCGAATGTGCGGTTTCTTAGGATGTCGACGGCTTAAACTTTGTAAAAGCATTATAAGCATAAATTATACATGATATAATGACTGTAAGCATAAATTGTACATGATATTACTTTCAAAAACAAAAGCGGTGAAAGTAGTTAAATTTCATTGACCCCGCCAGGATTCGAACCTGGGACCTTCCTGTTTATATTACAGAAGCGCTGCCGGCTGCGCCACGGGGCCCTATGAATGATTAGTATAAATACCAGTATACATGATGCAATGTGCAGTCAATTATACCATTTTTAAAAAGTTGCTTAAAATGAAATATAATAGAACAAATGAAATTATGATACAGTTATAAAATAACTGGTACGACAGCTACATTAAATTTTTAATCCTATTTGAAGATAATGCCACCTAGTGGAACATACGAAAACATTTATGTAGAATTAGAGATACTAATACTGCCACTGTAGTGGCGTAAAGCTTTTTCGTAGCCGTAGCGTTTTTCGTAGCGCCTCTACAAGATAAGATAATTAAAAATAACCATAACTACCAGCATCATAATATATTTTATTTTGACTTTATGCATCACGTATATTGTTATTTTTTTATAGATCTGTAAATAATTATCGAAAAATTGAAAATATAATTTCTGTATAGTTATTTCTACAACTGTATATATTAAACTACGCCTTATTTATAATAGTTGTAAATAAGGCGTAGTTTAAAATATTACCTAATTCATATAATTTTCGTTTACTGGTCAGGTCATTTCATTTTAATATTTGAATAATATACATAGCTTTCTAACTTTATACATATTAACTTTATATCTCTTTCACAAATAGAGATATGATTCTACGATACGATTCTCAGTTTCGACGACATTTATTGATTAAATTGATGTTAAACACGTTTTTTTTGTTTGTTTTGCTCGTTTCTTTATGAAATCAATCATACATATGTATGTAATCAATGATTTAGATAGAAAATGTCATATGATTTAAATATTATCCGTAGACCAATTCTCAGTAAACTTTTTGTCATATATCATATACTTATAAATTATAAAACCCATATGTATACCAATTTAAAAAAAAATAACAGAAATTGTTAAAAAATTAGGGTATAATAACATAATAAATAGAACAAAACTTACAGTCATTGGCAATTAGACTTTCACTTTTTATCTGTTTCTAACATACAGTTTTACCAAATTATCAATTACATTAATGAATGTATATACAAAATAACAAATTGTCATTGTTAGCTAGAACTCGGGTAATGAATAACAGAGGTATCTGTTATTACATTGAGTTTACTTGATTATTTTTATATTTTGGAATTACAAGAACACTAACACAATGATTTAGTCTCTAGATAAATCATTGTGTTTGTGTTATTGATTACTTTTGCTGATTCCAATAAATATAGAATGTTCATGTTGATGTGAATTTCATAAAAATTTATCAAAATAATTGATATTTATAATGTGTACTTGTTTAATAAACTAATTCGAATAATAATAAATGCTGCTTTAGTGTGATACCAAAAAATACAATTAAAATTAATTTTAATTCTATTCCAAATAGTAGCAGATCAGGCAACGTTGTAGTACAAGTCAAAACATTTATGTAATATTTAGATATACACTTAATGTGACAGTTGTGACATAAAGCTTATACGCCGGTAGCATTAATTTTTTTTAATTAAAATAAAATTTTGAACTTTAAATTGTTTTCTAACTAAAATATAACAAAAATTAGTATATTAGATTTATTGTATTTTTACAAATTTTTAAAAACATTATATTTACGAAACACCTTTTCCCCCTCAGGATGAAGTGTTTTAATACGAAGCTCCCCCTGTCTACCTTCCTGTGGATTATATACAACGTAAAGCTGAAAATGAAATTTAAAACAATTTCAAATAGTAGAAATTATTATTTATCAAATACTACATTCAAGTTCATTTAGTTGAATTGTGACAATGTAGAGTTAACTAATATTTTATTGCAAGAGGTTTTAATAATTTATTTTAATGAAAAAATTTTTGCTATTGTTGTAATATATAAATATTCACACAATTAACATAACAACCCTGTGGTGAAATGGATATCACGTCTGAACACTCGTTCGTTCGTTCAGAAAATCCAGGTTCGAGTCCTGGCAGGGCTCGTTAATCTTTTTAGCCCCCCGCATGATGTAGTACAAATTAAATAAAATGTGTTGTAAAGCTATGATTATGTTTATGTTCGTCAAGGATGATAATTATAGAAGAACAGATATTAAAGAGAATTCTATATAAAATTTAATTCATGTTATCTCGTAGATGCGACGGCTACGGGCGTAAAAGCTTTATGTCGCAACTGTGACAAAACGTTTTCACACGTATTACTAGGTGGCGTTACCTCCAAAATGTGTAAGATATACAGATACTAGATTATACAGAAGAGTGGAGCATAATCTGCCTTTTTACGTAGTTTGTAGATTATGAAAACCTTTGAGTAAATAGAGACCTTGACTACATTTGACATTATTGACATCTCGTCTGTTTTTGAACTTCCTTCCCACAGTTTCATGTTCGACTGGTAATACATTAAAAATTTTAGAAGATTATGTTTATGACCGTCCGTGATAATGATAAGTATAGAATAAGCAGTTTTAACTTATTGACTTTTAGAAGAGGATAATTTTTTTCCTAAATCTTGTCTGAATTTGTCAGACATTCATTACATTTAGTTAAGTCTTAAAAATTCTATACAGAATAATACAGTTTCTTAATTTTTTTGTTTGTCTATCCCGTTAAAACCAGTACCAAGTTTCACCGCTTTTAATAATTTTACGTGGCACAGAATACACTAGAAACTAGCAATAAGGTTGTCTGACTCGCCAGGTCACATTGATCTTTTCGTCAGAAATAAATCTATGAAGTAAAGTATATGCTGCAACAAAGTCTTTAACGTTTATGCATATAGTATTAAAAAAATGAAGATGTCTTTTTACGAATATTACTTTGAAATTAATTTTATGGAAGTTTTATGTTATTGCTTAAAGAACGTTAGGTGATAAAGTTTGTTCTAACCCTAATATGATTATCATACTATTCTATTTTAAATTAAAAAATCTAAAATAAAGAAAATTAATATTGTAAATAATTATTAATCCCCTTTGTTCTTGAAATTAATTAAGTTCGCTTTATCCCTGTCGTAAGAGGGTAGGCAGAAGGAACTACAGGAACGTGGCAGAACTTAACGCTGAGCTTTGCCAAGTTGCCAGAGTGATGAAAATGGAAATGAAATAAAGCATCCTCCCCTAATTAGTAACAAATCCACAAACTGTCGCATTGGCATACGCTGCGCATTTTCGCCACGACGGTCTTCAATAAACTAACAATACATTTAGAACATGAAATTATTTGAAGATACAGCAACTTTGAAACAAAACATTTTAAAGTTTAAAAACGTTACACGCTTTGTGAATTCTAGACTGTGCGCATCCAACCGTGTATATGTTGATTAAGTTTTCTGCAGCGAAACATATTCACTAACACTAACCAATCGTGTCTCTTGCTTGTTATAGAAGCGAAAAATGAATTTGATTAATTTACACAAATGGTAACCCGTGAAGATTACCATTTGTGTACTGATGTGTGAACATCAGTTAGATACATTGCGGGTCACGGTGGACATATAACGATAGTTAGCATAATTACCTAAATATAATATTTCAACATTGCCTAAAACTGTAATAAAATTGGAGCTAGGTCGAGATGCTTTAAACATATTTCATTAATTTAATTATAATTACCTATTTTAACCACAAAGCTCAGTGACAGATATTTACAATAAGTAAAATTATGCTCCTCAATTATTATAGAAGATATCATATAAATGTTTTGTAAAAAAAATATAACTTAAGAAACCGCTAAAAATTCACAAAATTATAAAAAATTACGAAACAATCCAAAGTTAAAAATGCAAACTCAATGTCGTTTTAATTTCCATATTTAAGGCTTCAAAAGGATATTTTCCGCTTGATCAGTAAGAAACATCTAAGCTATAGCTAAACATGTGTTGTGTAGTAAGACTTTTGGGCGAAGGGACGAAAGGGGGACGCCCGGCTTCGGCCTAGAGACGGGTATAATATTATTATAGATATTCGATATTTTACCAGTAATATATTTGGAAGTTAATTGAATAAGTGTTTCAATGTGTGCTTTGTGAATATTAATTGATCCTGACGATACAAATTTAATCTCCAAACGATTTAGACGAGTACCATATATTTTTATATTTGACTTCCAATATTTATTATAGGACTTTATTTTAATTTGGAGATTATGATGTTATTGTGGGTTTTATTTAAATATTTAATTTGTTTCTATATAATTACAACTTTATATACTGTCGTTGTTCCAGGATTTATAAATTGTCTGCAAGCAACAAATACACGTACGTACACATATTAGTGTTAATAGTGTAATATAGTATATACACGTATAGTACTTCTAGATGAATGTTACTCCATAAAAAATATAATTTATTATATAATATGCATTTACGGGCAATAATGGTATAAAATTGGACTTATTACAGCCGCAGTAGAGGCAAGGTGTCGGCACAGCTATAAAAACTGCGTACGTCACTATACTGTGGAACTTTAGAGCTAGCGAGACCGCGTTGAGTCAGTTTGTACGCGCACTGGTGAGAGGCAAAACGTTTCGCCTGTCCGCTTCGAACAACAAAACTTCGCGGTCCTCAATAAACAAAACCTCTAGCGTCTTTTGTTAGAGGTCAGAAATAAAATAGAGCCTCGTACTTTATTAAATATGACCGAAGAACACTTTCATGTAGGTCTAATGTGATTATCCTTTTTTGCCGAAAGAATAGGTAAGTTTTTCAATTTTTCAAGCGATGTGAAAGTTTTACATGCGAATTTTCAGCACGTTATTAATATGTATTAATTTGTAAGCACCGATAAATGCGACTGAAAAAGTTTCGCGCCACACGGAACATGGGCATGTTTCATAACATTCTGAATACAGTGGCGGAATCATTTATTTATGGCTTTTATGATAAAATTTTATGGTTTTCCTTTTATTATATTTAATAATTTATAAGCTAAGCGATTTAAATGTAATGATTTATTTGCGTCGCGAGTTTTATTATTATTCATTCAACCCAAATGGCGTACTTAAAGAAAACGAAGAAAGGGAAAGTTACGATTTTACGTTTGTTAGGATTTAATAATTTTACTTTACTACCCTAATATTTTGCATCATTGTGAATACAAATGTTGCAAAATATTACGGTCGGTCGTTATGACCTCTATTTGACTAAATTTTAATACAATAATTTAATAGTAATACCTTTTTATATGTTAGGTACGTTATTTCTAAATAAATATAAAACAGAAACAACGATATGATGTCATAAAAAACATGAACTTGACTAATTTATTAATATAATTGTAATTAGTTAATTCTAGCGTTAAATGTGCTTTTTCCTATAAAAATATATTTGTACTTACTTATAATAAATGCTTAATAAAGTTACTCTAAATTTATTATCATCTACGAAAAAAAAAAGTAGAAAAAAATTTGTACCGTACTGGTTTGGTTTCTCATAGTAAGTTTTAGGACACACATTTTACAAAACATAACAGGTGTGCTAAAAGTTTAAAAAATTTTCGAGAACACATAAGCTATAATAGCGCTTTAGCTTATGTTAAAAATTATAGTAGTAGTAGAATATATAAAGGAAAATATATAACTAGCGAACTAGCAAGTTTAAATATACATATACACATCGTACGTCACACAGTATCGCATTTACTGTAATCAAGATTAACTCTGTTCACTAGTTTGCAATCCAATCCACTAAATTCAGTATAAGTAATTGAAAATATATACATATTTTAAACGTAAACAATTTGTATTTTATTAAAATGTTATTTCAGTTTACACCAATATATAGGTTTATCAAAAACTAAAATTATTAGATCATTTTGCGACGTCTTTATGTAGAAAATGAATAACAATATACCCAAATATCAGTCTGCTGTTTATACGACCAGCTAACGACCTAAAAACATGCAACGTACTACAAAGAAAGAAGAACGTTTACAGTAAATTAATATCAATATCCTAAAATATAAAAAATAAAAGTTCAATATTGCATATTTGTTAAATGCGTACTGCGTTAAGCGGACGTCATTAAGCGTACGTAGCCCAAAATCGGGTATTTCCAATTATAATTAGGGATTAATTTAAACTAATATACCCAAATCGTCACATTACTAGTTTTTGGTCACAACCCCAAAAAATACCATATATATACATACATATATATATATATATATATATATATATATATATATATATATATATATATATATATATATATATATATATATATATATATATATATATATATATATATATATATATATATATATATATATATATATATATATATATATATATATATATACTGTCTCTGTAGTACAATTAGAACATATATGTCGGCGCTAGGCCTGGGCTTCATTGTTCAGAGTCTATTTTTCACAATAAAATAATAGAGTAACATCAATTGGTTTACTTTCGTGCGAAGGGTAGTACATGCGATAGATAGAAGCGAGAAAGTTTTTACATAGTTTAGTCCTTTTTATTATTTAACAACTGATACTTATGTTCATTATTTAAAATGTATATCATAAAGAACTTTACAATATAAAGTAGGTTTTATTGTACAATTATTTTTATTTTAATAACAATAATCAATATTATTAATATATTAAACCCATATTAAGTTAATTGGCGCCTATATACTTGTACGATGTCAACAATACTCCTAGTATCATTTTCATTTTATATAATATACATATTCTGATTCGATCTGTTTGATGTAGCTATTGGATTTCTGTAAGGGGTGGATGATGATGAGCAGAACTTTGTACTTCCAGTATCTTTTGATATCATAACACACTGAGGTCACAAAATATTGTAAAATTACAATTACTTACATTTATTATATGGGAGTAGAAGAATAATTATACTAATGATATCCATTTGTTAACGTAAATGAGAAGTAATATTTTAAATTATTAACATTTACAATATTAAAATAAATATTAAATTTTTGCTTTTTATTTGCTTTATATTTGTGATTTCTGTCATTCGATATGGAAATATATAAATTTATTTCATTCGATAGCCATTTCCTCCATACTCAATGTTCCCGCAATCAAAGTAACCAGCAGGAGGCTCACTATAAATAATCATAAAATATTTTATCTTCAGTTTCAAATACTTCTTATCTAGGACAATGTTACACCCATATACTTACTATATACATAACTTCATTTTTTTCTTAAAATATAAATTATCGAAGTACAATCCTAATAATATTTTAAATAGTAATAGTGCAGGTCCAGCAAGAGAAACCGCGGGTGGGCCGCTATTATTTAGTAAATATGATATATAAATGATACAAACACATAATACATGAAAAATTAGAGATTAGTTTTCTTTTCTTTGGTTAATATTAAGATCCGTTAGAAATAGAATCACTGTGACAATAAGTAGCTTTATAGAATCTATTACTTGCAGTATTTAGCTCTATAAAGGAACCTAATACCCACGGTATTTATATCTGGATTGGACCCTGTGGTATGGTTTACAAAGGCCTTAAGCGAGTAATATAATGGAAATACACGGTATTTAATTTTCAATGATTTCAATATAGATGAGAACGCTGAATATTCGCATTTCATCGAAAACGGTGGAAATTATGGAATTTCTGCATTTTCATTAGCCTGATTACACTTGTGTACAGTTGAGCTTACATTCACAGCGTTTGTCAAAAAGAAATAGCACATTTTTTAATTAATCAAGTGATTGAGTTTCTTCTTTGCCAAAGAGATTTATAGTACATAATCTGTATAGTTTAAGCCTTCACTGATAAAGTTTTATAATATAAATATATAAATTTTGTTATACAAATAAAGGTTTAACAATAATAGTAGTAAAATTTATAGGCTAAATAAAAGAAATTCTAATATATCGAATTCAGTATAAATTCAAATGTAAAAAACAATAAATAAAACCTTATCATTGGTTAACAATGAAAATCGCAACCTATGAAACAGATAACATCCATCAGAAAGACCAAAATGTCAAATAAATTGCTATTAGTTTTATTTGATCCTATATATAAAGGCTTAAAACACATTTATACCTGTAATCCGAGAATTCATTACAAAACTCTCCAAAGTAAGAACATATTATTTGCTAACATTTATTAAATAAACAGCAAAATATATGTTTAGCTATAGGTATATGTATGTATATCTATATCTTTTACCCGAACCAATCCATCACAGCGTTCCGTTCATTGTTCACGAATAAATGATAAAGGTCGATTGGTAATATATATTTATTTACTTCTGTATTTTCTATTCAGTTTCTAAGCACTTAAATTGTGGAATTATTAATGAAATTTTTTTATTTTTTATTATGTTTTAATAGGATGTTTTATTTTTGTAAATAGACATTTATCGAATGGATATTTGTAAATGTTATAATGTAATATATATATATATATATATATATATATATATATATATATATATATATATATATATATATATATATATATATATATATATATATATATATATATATATATATATATATATATATATATATATATATATATATATATAAATATATGCGTTGCCAGAGGAGATCAGAAAATCTAAGGCAGTTGGAATATTTAAGCGTAAGCTTAAAAAGTACTACCTTAATCAGTATTCCTTATCTTTATAATTAGATTAGTATTGTGTATCTATGTATGTAAATATTTATATGTATGTATGTATGTCTATTTATATTTATGTATGTCTTTGTATATATTTGTAAGTAAAGTGAGAATAACGCTTTTTTTTGCACCGTCCCGTCTCTTATATTATGTATTATATTGAATGGTTGCCTGTAAGAAATCACTTGCATAGATAAGGCCGCCATGCACATCTTGTGTATTATGCTATTTATTAGTACCTACTTCTTTTTATTTTATGAGCAATAAAGTGTTATATATATATATATATATATATATATATATATATATATATATATATATATATATATATATATATATATATATATATATATATATATATATATATATATATATATATATATATATATATATATATATATATTTAATTACAAAGAAAATCATGTATATTGACACAAATATTTTGTTCTATTACGTTCATCAGGTAAAATACTTAATTTGAATAACTAAAATACTTCATCAAATACTTCATTTGTAATTAAAATATTTAATCAGAATTAAACGGACAAAAGTTCTACATTTGTATGTAGTTCACTAATTTAAGTTAAATACAAAGGAGCTTCAACTATATCTTATAAAACACTTTTGCTTCATTACCTTATTACTTTGTAATATTATAATGTAAGAGTTGTATTGTGTGTATGCAACGAAATTTATTTATCAAGAAAACGCTTAAACTGAATTTGGATAGCCAATACTTGAATTTTTTTAATAGCTTTATATTCAAATTGTTTGCTTTTAATACTGCTTTACTTATTTTATTCTATATATTTATCTTATCTTATTACAAATTTGTGACCCAAACTTGTAGACTGAATAATAATAGATTTTAGAGCGCCGTTTTATTATCTTAAGTCTTTGCAAGTTATTAAAATTTATAGCTCAAGAATACCTCAAGATTCACGTAATTATAAGTAATATTTTAGCAGTAGACGATTTGTGTGAACGATTCCTACTCTGGGAGAAATAATTATCTTCTTCGCTTTGGCAAATCTCAATTCAATTCAACACGCTATTCCTTGAAACGCGAAAAGCGGGGTTCAGAGTAACTTAACACTAGATTCCTTTAGAACCCTCTACCTACCCTGCAATGAGCGGGACAAATTAGAAAGACAAACTATATAATATTAAGTTAACTATATAATATTAATTATTATTAATCATTTTGTATGATTTAACCATTCTATATAAAAATATTATTGATGCCTTAACGGCAATTTACATAGTTAATGTATACCTTCCCTGACCAAGTTCTTCTTTCTACATCACTAAACTATGAAAAGCCGTCGCTATCTTCAAAGACTGTTGATAGTTCCAGTCTAGCCAAGATCGAGCGAACTTGATTGAGCAAACTTTAGAAATTTCACTATTAAGTCTCTCACTTCTATTTACATGTCGCGAACAAATTGAGTCTAAACGTATTCCTGATCAATTAGTAAGTTTTAAGTACTCTATATAAATATATTCTTAAGGTATATTTGTTTAACTGTAACTTCAAGGAAAGCTACAAACTTTAGGTTTCAAGAGTAAAGGCTAATATCCAATTTGGCGAACAAAGTACCGACACTGTCTGATATTTTATATCATTTACGATACGTGTATAACATCATGCGAAACCAATCAGGAGGAGATTTTAAAATCAAGTAAAGCTGTATGGATTTTTAGACGAGCTTTCTTTTACATTTACCCATTGATCGTCTGCTCATTGTTTTCCATAAAATATGGGCGCTTGAACGCTTGTACGTATTCATTAAAGTTCTCAGTGTGAAAAGATAAAACGTGTTGGAAATGTATTATCTTGAATTAATAGATAAAACGTGTTTTAATGTATTGACTTTTACTTTCTTACTTTTAATATCAGTTTGAAGATAAACGGTAGCAATTTATTGAAGTCAATATATATATATATATATATATATATATATATATATATATATATATATATATATATATATATATATATATATATATATATATATATATATATATATATATATATATATATATATATATATATATATATATATATATATATATATATATATATATACATATATATATATATATATATATATATATATATATATATATATATATATATATATATATATATATATATATATATATATATATATATATATATATATATATATATATATATATATATATATATAACATTAAAGTGTTACGGATTTTGTCACCACAACGTTATTACGTCATTATAATATAAGGGAAACTGGGTACGGCTGAAATATTTATAGTGTATGTTTTTGGACTAATCATAAACTCCACAGCAATAGATTAAGTGAAGTGAGCAAAAACAATAATTTAATAACATTTTGTGAATCCCAAAGGTACAGTTGTAGTTCATGAATACTTATAATTAATATTCAAGTCTTTGGGAATATTTATAATTTATATACATTTATATTTTTCCATTCCAATTGTCACCGAAGAATGATTTGAGATTGCACAATTGAAGCGAAATTTGGTTAAATATTATTAATATCTTAATATTGTGATATCTGAAGAATATAATCAACGATTCTGGTTCTGCTTTAATGTTTACCTGTATACTGTGGAGTTCGTTAAAACTGTGTCAACAGTATTTGCGTTTTTACGTCCTTGTTTGCTAAATCGATGGAATATATATATATATATATATATATATATATATATATATATATATATATATATATATATATATATATATATATATATATATATATATATATATATATATATATATATATATATATATATTTATATATATATATATATATATATATATATATATATATATATATATATATATATATATATATATATATATATATATATATTATATATATATATATATATATATATATATATATATATATATATATATATATATATATATATATATATATATATATATATATATATATATATATATATATATATATATATATATATATATATATATGTATATAAGAAAAATAAATCCTTATATATCGAAAAGACTAACTGACATCAAAGTTCGTGTTTCACCTTGTCACCCGTTTTTTTCTCTGCCTCACGCACGTATCAAATATATTCGTGTTGTTTCAAACGTCAACCATTTCCTCCGTACCCATACTACGCCACATATAAATACTTAAGTAGATTAAAGGATATGGGTATATTTATTATATATTTTTAACATCTCAATTGACATTTTTACTTGTGATGACACTAAATGTCATCGTTAAACTCTTAACGAAAATACTTAATATATATTATTACCTATAATATCTGTAAAAAATACGATTGTAACTTAAAATAACTGCTAAGGATTTTCACAGCCACTCTACTAATAGCGTAATATGGTCGATACTTACTTAAAGGTTACGATTACACAAAAATAGCATAAGGTCACCTAAAAATACGACTATATTTATAAAAGACTTAGATTCTCAGCATTTTTTTTTAAGTTTAAGTTATTTTAAGTATTTAATAGGCGTCAACGTTTTTCAATTTATAAACACAAATGTTCAAGTGGTCCCTGACCTAACGTGAATAACTCTCGATACTCGCAAGTGAACGCGTAAATATTTGTTCACCAAATTGAACAGCTTTGGCGACAGTTTCGACGTATTGTTCCATGGTAACAGTTGAATTATTATCATTATTTTTGGTTTATTAATCTTTTATTCTATTTTAAAATAACTTAAGTTATTATTTATAGTTAGGTTAGGATTATGAACATATAAAAGATCATAAACAAGCCATAATATTGTCACAATCACGATATTATCACAAAGTGAATACAATAAAGTAGATTTTGTTAAAATGATCGATAATGCGACCTATTTACATAGGTTATTGATTATCTGTAAATAATAAAAAAAATGATATTTAGTTAACTGAATAATGTCATCTGTACCTGATAGATCCTTGATCTAGGACGTATATGACAATCGTCAAGATTACCATTAGATCAATAATAGCTAATTAATATTGGTATTGTACGCACGAGCGACAATTACAATTTGCGGTCCACGTATGATTTATTGAATCGCATTTTAGTGATTTATTGAAAATAAAGAGTTAATATTATAAAGTGGGTGCTTAATTAAAATTAAATATTGTTTTATGTAACATATACATATAGAGAGATCATTCGGCTTTATTATACACACATGTATTCAAATTCAAGTATAGTAGAAGAGGGCTATGGGTGAATTTGAACCCACAAACCGTCGGGCTTATAGACGCTATGTTTCTTCGCTACGAGTGTCCTCAGGGATTCCTTTCCAATGCTTGAAATTCGCATCTACCGAGCTCCTCTATCTACCCTAGCAAATGCTACCAGAACACGAAAGACTCGCACGCCTTTAATATAACTCGCCTGCCACCTCAACTGTAAAGTTAAAACGACTACAGCACGACCTTATTATGTTATGGTAAGTTGTTACTCCGCCGATGGAAACCAATATTCGTTAACATAGGTTAAAAACTCACATATGACTACTAATGGAACAGTAAGGCAACTATAAATATATGTTGAACAATATATAAATATATATCGAACAATGTATGTTTATAGAAGCATATGTCACGTATCCCCGGTCTATGACCAATAGACGAAGTACTGAGTAATAGGGAGACGAGTAAGGTTATCGACGACGACATATAGGTTCAGCAAAGTCGAAAAATGAGACTTAAAAAAAAGCTGCCATATTTTTAATAACCTTTCCAAAAAATACAAAGTATTATAACAAAAAATATTCTTTAAAATTAAATGGTTTTATTTCAAGCATGTCGGCTCGTACTTCGTACGCGATGTAATTACCAATACTGATTACTTTACGCTACTTTCTATGACTGACAAGTTTTCACATTTTTCACATCTAAACGTCAGATGCGTAACGAAACCCTAAGTAAAAGTATACAAATATTACAAGCTATGTGTGAATTACTTGAGATTTTTTTATAATATTGTATTTCATAAAGCGTTATTAATAATTATATTTAAACGTTTATTTTATTTCTTTTTATTTTTTGAATATAAAATATTGTTTGAGTTTTATATGCACAATAAACAGTACGAGCTCAACATTAAGTTAGACAAAACATTAACCGACCGGCATAAAATGATTGATTACGCCGCGCAACCGTAACAAATTGTTCAAGTTAAATAACAACACTTTGTTGATTATCTATTTTGAAACTTTATATAGACCTTTTTTATAGAACTTTTATATGTTTTGTATACGATTAAATCATTTTTTGTATACGATTTCGTGTACGTTGTGAGAAATTACAATTTAAATTAAATCTTTAATAACTTGTTCAAAATGTCTTTATAGACAAACCGTCTTTATTAAAAATGAAAATTTAAAGCTGTACGCGATATGTGGTTTTAAATCCTTAGCGAATCACAATATCTATGGTTACATAATTGACCTACTTTCCAAAACAGGCGCCTAAGTAGGGTGATGTCAATTCAAATGGGAATAACGTAGTCATAAAGGAATCATTCGTAGACGTCCGTATCTACCACATGTATAATAAATAGAGGTAACTTTTTCCTGTCGTCAACATTCCAAAGATGAAATTGTAAAATAGGAAATATAGGAGAATATATGAAATTTTATGAATTATTTTGCTTATCAAAGATTTACAATAACAAAATGATATGAAAGCATGTGCTTACACTTCATTGTGCATATTTTGATTCGAATGTTCCACATTTAATTAGATAATTTTCAAAGCTGCTATATTGACGGCACTTATTTTTTGGATCATCTCTAAAAATTAACTTCATAGGGTATTTAAATTGGCTAAGGCTTAATTTTAACATTTTGTAAAAGCATTTCAGTTGCCCTTCATATATGCAAGCTAGTATATAATTATTAATTTTTACCAACTGTCAAACTTACGAGACTTAAAATTTTTACTAATTTTAAAAGTACTCTGTATTATGCAGAGGTTTGGTTGACAATCAATCTTACAACAACAAGCAATTCTTATAAATTTGCCCCATATTTTTTATTTACAAAGACAGTAGGTTAAATAAAACGAAAACCATACAAATAAAGTAACATGCTATGATGTATTTATAATGTTATGTTTATTTATAAGTTACTCTCGTAAATAACATTGAGTGTGCCGTACGTAAACACGTTACTGATTCATTTAAAATTTAATGTTTCTAATTTCCAACAGCAGTCAGAAATATTCATTTAGTATATGTGTGACTAAAGTACTGAATGATTTCGAGGTTCTTAACAAGAAACTAAATAGATGTTTCTTAATCTGTATGTAATAAATTAGGAATAACTTCTCTTTTATAATATATACCTTAATAATACTTTAAACAAAACATAGTATATTAGTTAAGTGATACATATACATGTACGTACTATATGTAAAGAAAAGTCGTTTTAACGTGAACGGTGCAGGTATGCCCTATATACATGTAATTATAATTTAAACGGATTCTAATTTTTAGAGGTGAATGAGTTGAGGATATAACCTTGTTCCTTTTCCGTTACTAAATTTCTTTGGTAACATAATAGATTTAAGGTTCATAATTTATAATTATTTTACAGTTAACTCTAAAGGTATGCGAAACAAATGTGAAATATTCATACAATTGTACAGTAAAAAAAATGAGAGAGAAACACATTTTCATTTATCTATATTTACAATTATTGTAAGCTGTAAATCAAAGCAACATTTAGAAACTAGGAAATGATGTCAGTGTGCTTGAAATTTAGTACGAATTCCTTTTAAAAGTTACATAATTAATTTTTATACTCGCATAATTTAATTTCTCTTTAACTTTGCTTCATATAGCCATAGTTACGGTTCTTCTAAATATAATTACATGTTAAAATGTTACTTTGCCTCTATTATTAAATGTTAAATTAAAATTTAAATCTTGACTTCATTATTACAATCAGAATATATTTATGTAAATACACTCGAAATAATTAGTCATTTTTCTTTTTCAAAGAGTTTGATTCAATCGTCACAATATAAAGAGACTTGTTTTAATAGTTAATAGAAATATTTTATCTAAAATAATATCTCACGTTGTTCATATTTTTTTAGTTATAATTTTTTTAATAATCTTACACCTTCAGCATTAGTTGGTTCTCATTAATGAGTACTAAGCCATCGGCATAGATCACACGAAGCTTAGTCTTGGATGTGGGCCACAACAGTATACAGCACTACATTAAATAAGAACGGACTAAACATAAGCCCTGGCAAACACTTTCTGTAATTAGGAAACGCTTGGTGTTACCAACAACAGTTTTACCCATTGAAAGTGGAGTGGGTCTAAAGTGATCCAGGTCTTAAAATTATTTTTAAATATAGTCTTATTACCTTTAAAAGTACGAATATATACATTATATGTATGTAGGTGCAAATATGGAACATTCGTGTTATAAATTTGCTCTTCTCACATTCGGTTGCCATGAAACTTTAATGACTTGTGTAAGATATTTATTGGAAAATATTGCTGAAATTCAATATTGTGTTATAAATATTGGGTTTTTTTAATTTTGAAATTACATTTCATTCTAGACCATCCTCTTTAACACACACATCAAAAATGTTGTATATCAAGTTTAGGAAAGAACTGATCCAAATTGTTACGAAAAAATGATTAGTATATTCGTTTCAAATGTCACTTTAGGAAAACATATTGAACTTGGAGATCACTTTTTATTGAATAATTCATAATTATACTTTTTTGCGCAAGTAAATTTTATATAATATTTTAAATAAAGTATATACAGAATAATGTAAAATTTAATTTTACAATAGCAAATGTGGTTTATTTTACGTAAATATCAGAAAGGTCTAAATTTGAATATATAAATTAAATTACAGCGAGGTGCAAAAGGTTCTGTGTATCTTTGAAATTAACTCCAGAGCATTGGAGTCATGTGACATTATGATTTGGAAATTCTCTTAGCAAGTTTGAGGCTACTTGTTATTCTAACAGATTAGTGCACATAATACTTTGATGATTTTGACGTCAAAACGTAATATACGCTGGCCGTGTAAGCTATTGTGGCTTATATTTATAACCTTTCCCATTAAGTAGACCATTCAGTTCAAGAAGATATTTTCAATTTAAAATTAGTTAACCAAATAACACTATATTATAACTATAATAACAACGCTTATTTTAATCAACTAAAAAAAACAAGTTTACATATATTATTAGTTGTGTTCATATACAAAATTTGTACAAAAGCAGCAACTGTTACTATATTAGAAAACCAAAAAATTAAACCTGCAACGCTTACCGAAAATTGAAAGGAGTACCAGATTTTGCTTTTCATATTTTTCGTTTAATTTCCACGCATTTTCCAGTAAACATCTCGGCGTTATTAAATGTGGTTTCTCAAAGATGAATTTTAACTGAAACATTACAGTTAAACACCTTCATATTATCTAAAAGGCCTCCACGAGTTAGACCACGCAACCCTTTCACGGGAATGAACACATTTAAACCCGAGTGTTGTCAAAGATAAAAAATAAACCTTTAAGCCTTTATTTAGATTTTTCATCGGTTTATGGAAATTTCTTATTCTTTTTAACTCGGACTTTTAGGGTCCAGGTCCATTTGACTATATACGTGAAATTTAATTTATGTTCTGACTGACGTTTGACTGTATTTGACTGACTGTATTTGACTGACCGTATTTGACTGACTGTATTTAAGCAGTTTATAATATTGACATACCAATTTCTATTGACTTTTGACAGGTTTTCTATTATTTTCTTTATAGGAACTCAAGGCTTGGAATTGTAAATCTCGCAAGCATGCTGTATTTGTATTTATGGTAATTTCTTTATTTTCTATTATTTCATTCATCCAAGTCTGTTTCACGCATTTATAATTTAATTGAATTATTTTGCATACTTGATTTTAATTACGTCGTAGTTTGCTCAATGGGTAAGATTACTCTGTGAAGGTGTATATGCTTCTGAAAAAAAAATTCATGGGGTTATCGCTGTTTGCTAAAAATATTTATTTTAGTTTGTTTGGTAAAAAACTGTCCATCACTGCTCTTATTTTTGTAATACTCATTATCAAACCTTCTCTCTGGTTTACTTTGACTGCAAGTCTCTAAGCATTTTTGAAAGTTTAGTTTTCTCAAGTATTTGTTTTTATTTCGAATAAATAAATTTATTTTAGTGACATTTGGGCCATAGTTAGGCCATAAATAAAATAAATTATTTATTTAAAAAATATAATAATGAATATAGTTAAAAAAAACTTATTATTAGGGTTTATTACGAAATTAAATCATTAATTCGGTAGTTATAAGTTGTGCCAGGTATATAATTTAAAACAATGTTATAAATGATGTACGTGGTACAACTTATAACACAATATATTAGTAATATAACTATGCACTATACTTAGCATTACCTAAGATATACCAGAAAAATCCAAAACATTACTGTAATAACTACATATTCTTCACAGGCACTTACTAAAAATTATACATCTGACACATTTGCTTTAAGCACAAAATAAATAAAACTTTGTCTACTTTCCTGTATACATGAAACGATTCCTGTATACATGAATGATGTGTACAAAAATCATTTTATGAAACAACTATATAGTAAGTCTTGTCAATTCAATAGATTTATTATACGATTCGGTTATTTAATTTGAGTATATCAGTAATTATTTGATAGTTTACACATATTTTTCTTAGCCAACGTAGCAAAGAGCATCCCTTATTTATGGCATAGTGGTATTACACGTTTTGCATTTTCCCGCACTCTTAAGACAATGATTTTATATTGTAAAGTAACAACAACGATGCAGTAACTGTAAAAGGCAATAGTGCCAGGTACTAGTTTTCACGTAAAAAGTCGCTCTAAATTACTACTGTATTATGTTGATCGAGCCCATTTACTTCATATAATGAGGACGCTTAAAAATATATAAGCAAACTAGATAGGTTGATCGATTATTTCATTGTTTCTACGCGTTTTCTAGTTACCTCTGAGCCATGACCTGTACCTTCTCAAAGATGTATTCAAAAAAGCATTACGGTTAAAACACTTTTATATTATTTAAAGAGCCTCTAAATGTTGGACCAGTATACCCACATAACCCTTCCATAGAAATGCACAGGGTACATTTGACCCGAGCTTTGTTAAAGATAAATATAATTACAAAATAGGCTTTGCAAGTGTTAATTCAGATTTTACAAACGTTCATTTATATTTTGTTAATTGAATTAGTAATTATTATTAGAGTTTATTACGAAATTAAATCTTATTATTATTCTCTTTAAAAAGAACTTTCCTACGTTTTCATTCTTTCCTGACTCTGTCATTGTAAAATAAAAGCGGTTTAAATTTACCTTCTTCGTTTCTTGTGGGGATACCCTTCGATTATAGCTTAGTTCCACTTTTAGTGTATGGATAGTGTGCGCTGTCCACCTGCATTTGAGTTTTTTGATTAAATACGTGACATTTTAGGTTCAGAGATAGTATTTACTACGTTGGTCATATTATATTTATTTTATAGCTTGCTATGTTTTCACTTTATATTCATATTGAACTCGCTTAAAAGTATATAATTTTAATTTTATTGCAGCAGCCATCTTGGGACTACAATATATATTATTTTATTGTTTGAGTACTAATTTTCACGTCAATCGAATATATATTAATCGATTTAAAATCGATATTATGTTTTCTATTTTAATATTGTTTGATAATTGAATATTACATTTAATCAATAACCATAAATCTGTGTAGTAATGCAAATTATTACCTTTTGTAAACATTTAAAAATCGACTATGAATGCTAGTTACAAAGTAAAATTAAAAATCTAGTGTAAATCGTGTGAGCATGAGATTAGATCACGATGTAGATGAGTGAATCTACCAGCCTTGAATAGATACTAGGTACGTATTTTAAATAATGTTATTCCCAATGCATTCAGGAAGTGACAATTGCATCGTCCGGCTCTCAACGACAGCTTCTATTTAGGACCTCGCCAATATAAAGCGTAACTAGTTAAATCAGTTACACTGTAACGTCTTAATAATGGTTAGTAAATAGCAAAAAAACGTATAAACAACTGTTAAAATTAAATAAAATTACCAGAATTATGTGATTCGAATTTCGCCTAACGTATTTACGCCATTTCGAAATGATTGACAATGATAAAAACATTAAAATTTTAAATTGAAATACATACAAATAAAATGATTTGATGTTTCGTTAAAGTATTATTACTTAAATTTCATTTTCATTTCAATTTCTATAGAAACTTTCTCTCGTTGCAATAGGTAGTGTTGCAAATCTAAAAGTTAGCCAAGTTTGTTTTAAACAAATTTCATTGTTTATGTGTTTGATACTTTTGGTCTGAAAAAAACACCTTTTGTTGCAAATTTCATATGGTTAAATAGAAACTAAAATATTAAAACTCTTTCAATGGCTTTTTTTAGCCTTTCGCAGTTTAGTCCGTATATTTAGGACGGAGTAAGCAGGGACTAAGTAACGGAGTGTCTTAGTGGGGACGGAGTAAGCAGGGACTAAGTAACGGAGTGTCTTAACACTAGGTTCTTATAGTTCCTACAGTTCCCTCTGCCTACCCTGCCATGTGCGGGATAAAGCGTGAAGCTAAAAAAAAAAAAATAAAATAAAAAAAAAAAATTAGGATATAGCAGGGTGGCTATATAGCGGGGTAAGCAGAAAATTTAGTGCTTTATCTTTTTAACAGAAAAATGGAAACGATTCATTCCTTTCAGTTCTTAAATTTTTTTACGTGGTTTACGCCTGCTTTTGTTATACCACTATGGTAATTTTGCTGCACACAAATATGTAGTTTTGTGATAGATAAGTTTGTTTTAAAGACAAAAAACATTACATTTTTTCATACGTGTCCATAAAATCCCATTTATGTACCAATATTTGCCTTTAATTTTGTGAATAGATAAAATGGAAGAAATTACCACACACACACATAATAAAATTTAGGAAACAAGTTGAAGAATAATAGAAATATGCAAGAAATCAAAGTTTTTTGTAATAAATTGTTAGCTAGAAAATAAGCAAAATTGTTCTCAACGAAAATTTTGCAAGGGTTTCATTTTCACTTCTCGAAATCAACCCTGTTAAGGTAAATATAATTAATGAGACATGGTTACATAAATAAAGGGAAATGTGGTAACGCTTAAATTACTAAGCATTTCAAGGTCTTGTTAGAAAATTAGGTAAATTTTATTTTAGTTGTGACAACACAGGATTACCTTTATTAATTTTTAGTATTTGAAACATAATTTCATTTTAATGGTTCCTACCTTTTTTAAAAAAAATATTTTTCAAATCTTTTGCAAATCATATTGCACGTATTCGTATCAGCTACATTTGAATAGAAGATAGAATAGAATTGAAATGGAAACGTGAGATTCCTGAGAATAAAAAAAGCTTTTGTCTTTCACGAAGCTATAAAGTTTCAATTACGTTGAATGAGTCTATATTACTCACATAAAGAAAGCAAAATACTTTCATCAATCCATCACATCCATGAGAGGAGCTCAAAGCACTTGGAACTGCGACCCAAGTATACGTTTAAAAGGCCCCTTTAAAATGCGCACTAACATTTAGCTTCACTGAGCTCAGCTTCCTTTCTTTACTTGAATCTTTCTCTCTCTTTATCAAACTGAATTTATTTCCATCGCAATAGTATTATTTGTGCTATAACTTACTTCTCTGTATTTATGTTATAATTTACTAAATATCAACCTTATCATTGTACCATTAATGGATACTTAAGATAAGTTAAATTGTGAGGCATGATAACGTAAATTTTATTAGTGCCACTAAATAATTACTCAAATACATGTGGAGTAATGCGGTTTGACGAGATACGTTACATATTCATTTGAAATAGTTTTAGGGACCATAATGAGTCGTGGTACACCCCTCACATGTGCGGCGGCGAGTGTGAAGCTTCCACGGATTCAACGCTTCGCTCCCTGACCTAATGAACTAACTTAGGGTCTTAGTAATCAGATTATCACGAGTCTTATAGTCCCATCTGAACTACGCATCTATCCTACTCATGGATAGACCGTGCTAAAATATTTCATTTAAATACCTTTTATAATAATCCCAGTATATCCACCATCAGTACTGATTGAATATTATATATTTTTATTAATTATAAAATATATGCCTATAAAGGCATAAACTTAATATTATGAGGCTTGATTGAGAATTTTTAAAAATAGAGGATAAAAAATCAATAAGTGTGTTAAAAAATATTTAGTCTCAGTGTTAAAAAATATATATAAATTATACTGAATATTTCACATTTTGGATTACCGACCTCAGTAAGTTCCATTTTTGTAATTTAAATTAAAAATAAACATATTAAAAAAATAAACTCCTTTATTTCGGAAAATTTGGTGTATAATATTGGGATCTATAGATTATAACTTTGGTGGTTCACTCCTCAAGCTGTATTCAAAGTTTCTCGAACATAATACTTGTTTCGGAGAATAAAAGCTTTTGTATATCCAAAGTTATAGTAAATTTTTCGCATAATTATTGCTATGAAAATATACAACCAAATTCGACTTATTAAAATAAGTAAAACGTATAATAATATTATTATGTCATCTTCAGATATTATTATATATGATCTTCATATATTATTCATCATCACAAACCAGTTCGGTTTTTTATGATGAGGTATATAGAACATTTATCTATAGTAATATACCAAATTGTAATATGATAATAAATAAATAATTATTTAATTAGTGGTCAGTACAGAGTTATGTAAACATTAATAATTATATTTAAATGAAGCCATTTTAATTATTCACAAAAATGATTATAGAATATATTATTAAATCAAGGTAGAAAACATTAACGTAATAAATAAAAAAATCAAAGGTCCAAAAATTACTTAACAACAAAATATGGCCCTAGTGTTCGAAAAATATTGATATAAAAATATTTGTATACTATATAATAGAAACTGATGAGACGAAAAGTAAGAAGAAAAATAGAATATAACTTATAATAATAAGTTTCTTCCATTTATACGTGCAATAGAACTATGTAACTACGATAGAAAGTAAAAACATTGTGTACATTGAATATATAATCTACAGCGTTATATAACATAATGATAGAATACGCTTTATCTCGCACATAGAAGGGTAGGCAGAGGAAACCGTAGGAACCTAGTGCTGAGACACCTCGTTTCCTACTTTCAGCCCTTTCGAGGCATTACATGTTGAGTAGCAGTACTCAACGCTGCGCTTTGCCTAGATGTAGAGTGAAGAAAATGAAAATAAAAAAATCCATATTGCCCGATCGGGAATCGCACCCAAAAACGTTGCGTTTACAGGCAGACGCTACGCCTGTGCACCACGATGGTTCTCATACATATATAAAAATATATATTTATATTTATAGAATTCTTCTCGTAGGTCTGCCTCTTTGTCTGTGCATCTCTACTAGACGGATTATAGTGAACCTTTTTTTATCGTATAACTGTTAAATTAAGTCAGAATTTAGGCTATAATTGATTTCTAATACTGGTATACCTGACGCAGAACCATTGTGGTTTAACTGATCTACGTGTAAAGTTTGTTATTTAGTATGATAAGTATGACGAGTCAATGCAAATTTAAGTTTTAAAACATACTTACATTAAATAAGTAATAGATGCTTCAATAAAAGTGATATACCACATTATAAAAAAATAAGCAAAAAAATTCAGTAAATAAAAATCCAATGCTAAGGATCATAAAGTCCACACATCATCATCATAAAGTCATATGAAGTTATTGATGTTGTAAACAAAATAATATAAGATTTTTTATAATTAATTTTAAAATCCCGTACATGGTATTTGACACAGTACGAATACTTAAAATAAATGTATACTAATACGGACAAAACGTTTGCTTTATGCATTGTAGATAGATAAACATTTATGCATATTTATTTTAAGCTAGTAAGTGTACTCGACAAACTCCCCCCAGGTTCAAAATGCGGAAGCCTATAGATATACGCCCCGGCACATTCCCTCGCAAGCACTTTACACGAAACTACTGAAACCCTAAACTTTGAGTGTCGGTGTTTCAAGATGATTTAAATACTTTATGAACCCACAAATATTTCATTAACATAAAATTAATATTTATTTTTTCCATCTGTAACAACTCCGCAACAAATAACTCTTGTAACAATGTGTATTACTTTTTCAACTGCTTTATTTCTACGTTCATATAAAACAAATTTATAACATTGTTTTATCATGTTAACTGTTTTTTGCTTCACGCTTTTTCCCGCTCATAGTCGGTAGGTAGAGGAAGCCGCAGGTACTGTAGAAACCTAGTGTTCGGACATTCCAGTCCCCGCTTTCCGCCTTTTCGAGGTATTATGTGTTGAGTGGCGAAAATCAACATACCAATTAAGGTATTCCAATAAATATATTTATATTAAAACCGTTTGTTAAGTAGTTTATGATTATGTAGTATGCAATGGAAATAATAATAATATTGCATGTTTTATGAAAATATATTAAAAATTATAAAAAATTATAAGTATAAATTGAGGGAGCAATATTTAGTCTCACTACATATATATTTCAATTTTTTTAGTTTCATCATTTTTTGTTGTACTTAAATCCATCATTATTTTTCCAATCACTATTGAACGCAATCGAATAATTTTATTTTACACTGAAAAATACCTACACATTAATAGTTACAAGATTGTTTTTAGGGTTCCGTACAAAAATAAAAAAACGGAACCCTTATAGAATCACTCGTGTTTCTGTCCGTCCGTCTGTCACAGCCAATTTTCTCTGAATCTACTAGACCGAATCAGGTGAAATTTGGCAGGATGGTGTAATCCCCTGACCCGAACACAGATGAGTAACGTAAAAACTATTTTTTTGAAATAAGGGTAATTTTCGGGGGATAAATTAGGTAATTAAAAAAAAATTGCGAACCTTACTGAGTCTGAGTAAGAAAGGGCTTGTTATCAGGATCTCGAATATATATTTTTTAATTTTTTAAAATAAATAGTTTCGATGATATTCATTCATTCATGAAAAATGCCGAAAATTGACAATCCACCCCCCCCCCCCCTTTATCTCCGAAACTACTGGGCCGAAAAATTTTAAAAAATTACTGAATATAGTTTATGGCTTGTAGATTATAGAAAAACCTATAAGGATTTCATAAATTGACAATAAAATGGTAAATTCGATAAAAAATGTTTTTAGGGAAATAACGTTTTCAGGGGAAATATTTCTCTATATTGTGTACGGAACCCTTTCCACGCGAGTTCAACTCGCACTTGACCGGTTTTTTATTAAATACATCGTAGGTACTCGTATGTCGTGGATAGCTCCAGGTTGTCATCTATCTGCATTACTTTTCTCAATTTCAATAAATTGCATAATTTATTTACCGTCAATGATCTTTCATAAAACTATGACAACTTGTAGTTTGTTCACACGACAATCGCGATTGATGATGTTACTAGCTTTAAAGAGCCACTCAAATTTTCTTAATTTTTTTCTTTAGTTTTTATAGTATTCATGTGAATGTATTCTATAAAAACTAGTGTAGCCAGTAAATAAATCTTAGTGTAATGGAGTGCATTTTCTTGTTATATATTCTTCAAGTACTCGTATCTGAAATAAGCCCACTTCCAATATTCAGTCTTTCAATCTCCGTTCAAAATATGACTGTGTATAGAAAGTACCATTCTATGAGAAGAGCCATAATGAATCATTCACAGTTAAAATGATAAAATCGTTTAAGCAATTATCATCGTTTCAAATGTTTGATCTCTAAAAATTTTATATGTATATGTATATGCATATAAACAAAAAGTCTACACAAAGAAATTTTTATACCAACATTGTTATATTTATTATATACAATAAAATTTTACTAGCCGCATGTTACGAGTACGTCAAAACATTTTTTATAAATAGTTCACATGGTCGTATATAATTTTTTATGTTTCTCTCGCGGTTATTCCGGTAATATTTCAATCTTTTCCTTTTTATGAATCATTTCACGATACTTATAGCCACGAACCAGGGCTGTCAAAATATAAGTAAATATTTTTTTAAAATAAAAATGCAAAATATTATTCGTCTTGTTTTTTTATTCCCAATGCGATAATAGCACAGTAATATTTTACTCATTTTGTAGATCATTTACAAAAGTCACGAACACAACATCAAGTACATATATTAGAAATTGTTTAAAAATGTAATGAACGGCCTTTAATCTAATTCAGCCTAAATTTTTAGTTTAATAAGCTATCTTCTTTAAACGATTTTATAAAATTTATTATTAATATAGTAAATTCTAAATAATACCGAAGAGAGGGAATAATGTTTATTTCAACTGTTTGGTAAGTATACTAAATACATTAATTGATGAACGGTTTACGTGTTTATGCTTTAAGAATAAACTATACTCGTATCAAAATTAAAATACTAAAAAAAACTTTAGGACTAGTATCCCTAAGACCATGGGCTATTAATTCGCACTGCACACACCTTGTTCTTTACCACTAATCTAATATTAAATACTGAAAATATGTATTCTAACGAAACCACGTGCTAAAATATACGCTTCGTAATTTAATGCGATGTAAGTGGATTGAATGTTTCTTTTTTTAAATTGCAATCCATTTCGAAATAGATTTTGGTTTTTTATATTATAAGTACCATAAAATTAGAAGTATTTAGCTACAAATCTTTAGGTTGATTCTGCTCAAGCATAAAAAATAACGTTAATTTGCTATATACCTAATAATAGTATATATATAATACATATAATATGTATATTAAAATAATATATTCGTTAAAGATTGTTATTCTTAGTTGAAAACCTCAGGAGAGAACCCTTTATACTAAAAAGTAATTTATGGAAAGATGGCAGAAGCCTTGACTTGACTACCTAATGTAGTATCTAAGAATAGTAATGTAATATATAAAATCAATCTTTAAACGATAATATCTCTTTTTTGGCAACAAATTTGTTTAGTTGAAGATTTATGTAAATCTATGCAGTAACTGTCAGATACAATATAATTTGAACATTAAATTTAGATATTAAGCATTAAATTACTACGTAAAATAAAGTTAACATAATTTTCCAGTTTTGGAGTATACTGCACGACCCACCCAACTAATATAGTTTAACAAAGAAAACTTTTAGGTTACCAAAAACTTTACCCTTGAAAGGTAATGTATCCGACAATACAATGTTCGGTGTACGACTCTTTATTGTAACTCATTTAGAAAGCTTTTCGTTAAACGAAGAAGAATCATTATGATAAACATATGCGTTTATAACTGTGCGATATTAAGTTTCATAATTCATATTGCACTAGTTCAAAATTTGTGCCTCGATAACTCCGTACCAATTTTATACCTGTAAGTGAAAGTAAGATTAATGAAAGTTGACTCATTTAAAATTACAAATTTTATATGAAATGCAAAACTACTAGCAAAATTTTTAATATTTTTTTTCTATAACATACTGATATGTAGTATGTCACGTTTTAGATAAAGATATATTCTGTTTGTTCTTTTTGAGGTAAAGAACCCTTTCCTAAGCTTGCTGAATTTTTTTCTTCGTATCTGCTTATCCTACAAAGGGAAAAGTTTCTCCCTTAAAAGGATTAAATGAAAATTAATATCATTATATAAAGGGACCTTTTCCCACAAATTGGAATTTATAAATACGATATAGAATACACGTACAGAAATGTAAATAAGTGAACGGGATCGTTAAATTGGGGATTTAGTGAAAGTCTTCAGTTGAGAGCCTGTTAAAGGCGTAATTTCAAATGTCTAAAACAAAATATTTTTCTTGTGATTGTTATTTTTAATAATTATCTTTGTTTCTTTTGTTTTATCAATTATTTTGTTTTTATATATAAACATATATATGATTTTAAATGATAGGTTTATGAAGGTATATGTTAAAAATATGATAAATATAAAAATATTATATTTCTTTAATTAATTCTTACATCACCGGCGAGTATTACGTGCGGCAATAACATAATTAATAATTGAACATAACATAATAAATAATAATTTCATAATTTAAATTTTATAGCCAAAATTATGCAATGCGAAAACTTAAAACCGTAAAGTGTAAATAATTATATTCATACTTGCATTCATAATTTGCATATTGCAAAATATTATTTCGTAAGTGTCGACAAGTCTATTTAGATAATATGTTTTCTCAGCTCCACGCAAGTAGAGAGAGTAAGTTTTGCGTTAGAGAAAGCTAGCGAAACTCTCTGTTCTCCCCTTCTTACCTATTATTAAAATTAAGGACATTAGAATTAAAGACATTTTGTGTTTCAACGCTGGGGAAACAATAATTTATGTTTTTGGATCTCATTGCCATCTCTTGCACTCATACTTATTCTATATCTGTACTGTGGTAAATACTGTATTGTTAAATTAAATCGCAACAATATAAATTACATGCGCAGCGTACTCTTTTATTATACTCCGAAAATTTACATTATAAAATGTTTTTCTTTGTTTCAGACTTTAAAACATCGCCATGCCCATAATACAGTCTTGTTGCTGTTGGCGAAGCCTACGTCGAGGATGCTACGCCTCAGCTCTTTATACACTGGTAAAATTTAACATTTATAAATAAACATTTATTTTATACAAGCCCGTTTATACACGCCCGTGAATCACTTACTACTCGCTCGCGGACACGATCATTTGGTTGAGTAACTGATATTTTTTTTTTACTTCTTTACAAATTTTCGATATTTATAAAGTTAATCTACGATAAAATGAAAATGACAGTATATCCATATAGTATTTTAAACATAAATCTTACACGCAGGGTATATATAGGCATATAACTATATATATGTTCCTTATGTGAAAAAGATATGAATGTAAATGAAAATGATTATTGTTGAACTGATACATCTTATGGAAGTTCACACTTTTCCAGGTTATCACATCACCATGTAAATTAAGCACACTCTCTACTTCCAACTGGAATTTATATATATATATCTAAAAATAATCAGTATATTTTTTGATTCTAAGGCAATTTACTAAAAGAAATTCTATAAGTACACTGGTAATTGGAGATTACCAACAGCAGTATATAAAAATTTAGGCTCAATTTAGTATACAATGCTTGTAAAGTAATAATGACGATTATATAATATTCTTATCGTTTTTATATTTTTAACATTTCGGTTGGCTCCAAAAATTTTATTGCTACGACCCTTTTGCGATCACGTCGAATTATTCCTTTGACTTTGCTATATTTACGAGTATCTAATTTGAAATTGTTCTGGATTAGATCAATTCTGACGTATATTATTTTCACTTAATAAAAATATTCATTAAAACTATATACAGACATATAATATATAGTATATTCGCCACAAGAATCCCATAAAGATACAGTTATCGACCGATTTAGCTCACGAGTTGATATTTCTGATTCGAATTAAATTTCACATAAATTTGATAGCCCGAAATAAAATGGAATCATTAAGTCAATTTTCTTTTAAACGTTTTCATTTTTAGCTTATATATTATTAGGTATATCCCAAAGTTACATATTAAATGTGTAATATATGTACGTTTGTTTATAAGTTAATTCACCAATTTGACATATAGTATTTATAAAGAGCGAGATCCAGTTCTAAAATGATAAATTTAAAGCGTCTTCAATATTTTTGTGTTCAGTATATAAATAAGTAAGTTGTTACCTGAATATCATTTTTATTAAAAACAGTATACTAAAGTATTGTTTAAAATTAATCAAAGTAAAGAAAGAGAAAATTATTTTTCAATGTTATCCATCTCGCATTTAAATGTCTTTAGCAGAAATTCATGCACGTGAACTGTTAGAGCTAAGCCGTCCTTGGAGCGCGGATCCAAACAAAAGAGTGTTATGCAAATTTTAAAATAACCTATCTGATGCGTTTTGAAGACGTTCTTAATTTTAAGTAAAGGTTATAAAGAATAGATAAAATGTAAATGTAGATGTAGCTTTTATCATGACTAAAATAAAACTAGTTATAACAAAATTAGAAATTAAAATACATGTTCTAGTTACTTTTATTATGTATAACGAATATATACGTAACGAAAATTATTTTTTTATTTTGAATCTTAAAATTCTTGGTATTGGATTTCTCAGTTTTTGCCTTGTTTTAATACTGAGTATGGCCTTTAATTAGATATTTCGTAGTCTTAGAACTATTAGAGAATGGAATTTCTTAGCACTAACGTAAATCCCATTATTCAGTTTATTAATAGATATTATCATATTTAATTTCCATACTAAACCAAGTAAATAAAAATACTTGGAAGAAGATGAAAATATAAAGCTATAACTTACTTTTTATCATTTACCAGAGTACTTACCCTTAAAAGCTTCATGAGTGTGTACTTGAATGTGTATCGCATATATGAATTTTCTGGTTACAAACAAAGTCAATATATATTTTTTCTATATAAAATTTTAAACAATATATAAAAAGATAAAATAAAAAATATGTTATATATGTTTAGAATACGTAACGTATCAACGTTAAGTAGCTTTTAATGTATAAAATATTCTTTACTTACACCATAGTATAAACAAAATATGAGCGTAAAACAGCTGAGATGTTATTGATTTTTCGAGGCGCGTACCTGTATTATAGCTTACGCATCTTCAGTTTCCTCAGGAAGCTGCCAAATATTTTAATTTTTGGGTATCAAAATATTTTATTGGAATATCTCTACTTCAAATCTTATTTTAATATAAGAAAGTGGAATATCTGTTCGAGTTTTCAAGTGATTAATAAAATAAATTGGTGATTGACTTGATATTATTGTGTTTCAATGTACTCTATTTGAAATATCGTATTATTTTTATTTTTATATATATAATTGATTGAGATAAAATATATATATATATATATATATATATATATATATATATATATATATATATATATATATATATATATATATATATATATATATATATATATATATATATATATATATATATATATATATATATATATATATATATATATATATATATATATATATATATATATATATATATATTAGAAAAGTTAAATTTTAAAACAATTAACAGTATTATTAATATGGAAATATCTGAACCAGAAAATCCATCTAAAATAATTTTAAATAATTTAAGGATCACATAAAACAATGAATATACGAGGTGTGTTCAAAAAATGTCGCGAATTTTGAATTTTCCCGGGTTACGTATATTCGAATTTTAATTTTTTTATGGTGTTATCTTGGTATTTATGTCTCTCACTTATGCCAACAAGTTTGGCTATTCACTGAATTGTTGGCGGCTGCTTTTGCTTGTACATGTTTTGTAACGTCTTCGATTTTTACCCATTCAAAAAAATGGATCAAATAACATGTATCAATTTTTATGTTAAAAACGAAATTAAGTGCGAGGATGCACTCTAAATGTTGACTGTGACATACGGAGAAGCTACCTTGGACCGAAGCAACGTTTATCGGTGGTACATAATGTTCTCAAAAGGCCGAGAAGATGTGAACGACGAAGAGCATGCCGGACGCCCGAGCACTTCAACAACACACGAAAAAATTAATGAATGGTATTAGCCAATCCTCGAAATATCATTAGAGAAGTTGCTGAGGACCAAGACATATCGATTGGCTCATGGTATTCGATTTTTATCATTGATTTGGGCACGAGAAGAGTCGCCGCGAAATTCGTACTAAAATTGCTTAATTGCGACCAAAAACAGCAACGCATGAACATTGCTAATGAGGTGTTGAACTCTGTCCGCGACGACCCAAATTTTCTCCAGAGGGTCATAACTGCGAATCGTGGGTTCATTGTTATGACGTGGAAACCAAAGCTCAATCATCTCAATGGAAGCTGCCGCACGAACCAACACCGAAAAAAGTACGCTAAGTTTGTTCAAATGTGAAAGTTTTGCTGATAGTTTTCTTCGATTGCAGGGACGTGGTGCATCATGAGTCCTTGCCACAGGATGAAATGATCAATAAAGAATATTACCTGCAAGTTATGCGCAATTCGCGCTAAGCAATCTGTTAGAAAACGCCCGGATTTGTGGAAGAACAAAAATTGCTTTTGCACAACGCTAACGCCCCTGCTCACACGTCGTTGCTTGTGTGCGACTTTTTAGCCAAAAACAATACGCTAATGATGCGGCAGCCACCATATTCCCCAGATCTGGCCCCCTGTGACTTTTTATGTCAACTTGAAAGGACAACGTTACGCTATGCTTGATGAGATAAAGACGGCATCGAAGGAGGAGCTGAACACTATAAAAGAAAAATATTTTTTGAAGTCCTTCAAAGATTGGAAAAACCGTTGGCACAAGTGTATAATATCTCATGGGGATTACTTTGAAGGGGACAAAATAGATATTCATGAATAAATAAATAATTTTTGAAAAAACAAAAAATTCGCTATACTTTTTGAGCACACCTCGTATAAAGAATATTAAACTGCTATTATGTTAAACTTAACGTTGAATCTATACAAATGTTTAAAATAAATCATTAGAAAATTATGTTGAACAAAGACTACTACTGTAATTTTGTGTAATAATTTTTGTTATACCTTTACTATTTTATAATATCAATGTGAAATATCTGATATTTCAGTATTATGACTATCTGTGTTGTGACATATATATATATATATATATATATATATATATATATATATATATATATATATATATATATATATATATATATATATATATATATATATATATATATATATATATATATATATATATATATATATATATATATATATATATATATATATATATATATATATATATATTTTGTATATATTTTTATATTATTATGGACAAAGACAGAAGAAAGAGATGTTCTATAGTAAATACAATAGTAATCAAAGAATGGAAAGTAAAAATAATGCAATTTATTTAAACAACACCATAAAGTTGTCATTTTGTGAAAATAAACTAAGAGCTGTCATGATTGTACAAATAAAAAAGGATGATTTTACACAATTATTACAATTCAAGTCTATTTTTTGGTTTACATTTTTTCTCGCCTGGTGGGATTAGCGAAGACACTTCGTTTTTTGACCTAACTTAATTTTACACACTATTTGGTATGAAGAAAATGAAAATAATTCATCTACTCGAGTCAAAACCATACCGAAATCAAATTGAAACATAAATAAATCACATAACAAAGTAAACAAAATCAAGACATACCTCTTTTTTGTTCAAAAGTAAAAAAAATATCTCATATTTATTGATAGTTGGACGTTAAAGCGAAAGTAGAAAACTTTGAAGATCTCTTAAGACTTTGAGTTTATTTGAAGATTGAATATATTGAATATTTCTTTGTACTAAAGAAATATTGTAATATTAATATGAATAAAATAAAAAGAGGACCGTTGTGGAGCAAAAGGCACAACATCTGTCTGTGAACGCGATCGCTTATGAGTTCAATTCTCACTCGGACGAATGAATTATTATCATATTCTTCGTACTAGCTACAAGGCAAAGCTCGATTTTTAAAGCGTCACGCAACAAGCAATACCTTGAAAGGTGGATATCAGAGTATCTTAACTCAAGGTTCCTTCCCGACGGAATTCGAAGACGAAGACGACAGTTGAAAATATTTCTATAAAAAATATTCATGTAGTCTAAAAACAGAAGTTCACCGCCCTGTAAAAACGAATTCCATATAAAATTTATTACATTTGAAATAAATCAATTCATAATATATTATCTATAAGAAATAAAAAGAAATGTCATTAGTTTTATTTGAAATAAGTTTTAGTTTCGTTTTAAATTACGCTTGAGATCTATTGATAGCTTTGCGACGGCTAGATGGCTGTGACGGAGTAGGATAGCAAGTTTTATTTCACAAAATATAACCAATCGATAACAATTGTTTTTGATTAAATTTAATATGATAAATTTTAAAAGATTATAATATTACCGAATATTTTAATGAAAAAAGGTTACTTGGCTCCTTTAAACCGGGCTTTTGCGTTGAAAACCACAGTACTCAGAATAATGCATGTGACTCACAAGTTTACATACATTTAACCTTTTTTATCATTTGTTACCTCGTTCGCCTCTCTTTACTTATATATGTCTCAATAAACAATGAAAATTTCTAAAATGTTTCGAAAGAATTTTAAAATTTTAATTCACTTTTATATTAGGAAGTATTATTATTAGGAATTTGTAGAAAAAATTTTTGGCCTGAACTAATTTGTTAGGTTTGTCACCCTACTAGAAATAGCGACTACTACTCAAATTAATTCAGGTTTAATTCAAACTACAACTAACTGTGCGGCGGAATGTTGATAGCAATTTTAGCTTAGTGTATTCGATTATAATAAATGATACATAAATGAAAAACACTTTATCAGTGTTTTATTTTTTCAAAAATAAATCAATGTTAACTAAAACTGCTTTCTCCCTCTCCGCTTTCCTTCTTTTTCGAGGCATTACGTGGTGTTCAACTACGCGGTTTGGCTAGTTTCCAAAACGAAGAAAATGGAAATAGACAAATCCATCTTCCTGACTGAGAATCGAACCCAGAAACCATCGCGTTACAGGCATGCAATGCGCCTCTGCGCCACAACGGTTCTCAAATTCAATTCATTAGTCAGTCATTTAATACTTAGTAGATAAAAACAAATCATTAATATAAGTTTATTCAAAATTATTCAATTTCTACGCTCTCCAAGTCACATAAAGTTAAGGATCATAGTAGAATTGAGTAGGCTTTAAGCATGTATAATGTGATATATGTGTGAACATGATGTTGCGCTACATTTGTCACGGCCAGGCTAACTAAAGCCATCAAATTAACTTCCTTTTTTTTACTGCTTGGAGTTATAAGGCAAAATCTTATAACATTTATTAAACATATAAAACAAACGCATAAATTTACTTTTTCAATATATAATAAAACATTGCGTCACGGTAAGCAGCATTTCTCTGTCCATAGGATGGCTATATATTCAATTTCTACTTAAAACAAAACGTGATATTGAGTTCTGAGACTCATCACATAACATGTTATATTCGAACAAATAGAGGAGATCGTAGTGACTTAACGCTACGTACGTACTTAACACTACGTCTTTTTACATAAGTTTAATCAGTAAAATAAACGACTAAGCTATAATTATTCCGCTACTTTTATTTATTTATCCCAATTAGCTAACATTATACCTGTACTTGTAAAGTTAATAAGTATAATAAAATTACATAAGAAATTATCTATTTTTATATACCCGATAAAATATTTATAGTTAATTCTTAATTTAGCTTTTCATAATAGATACTTGAAAACTGTCATGAAAATGAAAGAACCATTAACCTAAATAAAGTTATAATGCAATAAATTTGTAAGAAATGAATATCGATTGCATGCTGTGGAAGGGCGGTGTCTGAAAAGTTTTGTGACACAAATGTTCAGTAAATAAAAGTATATAAGAAAAAATAAATATTGAGAAACATACAACCTTTTACTTTTTTATTTTTCTAAATTTTTATTTTTTCTACTTGTGAATGTTATATAAATTCATTAAGATTTGTTTCATTATTATAAAGTTAATAAGGTAAATAATAATGGTCAATAAAGCTTAGGTCATTCTCCATTTGGTGGAAAGAATTTTTTACTCTTACCTTTTCTTGGTAAGACAAAAAGCACCAATTAGGAAGTATTTGAGGTGTCAAAGAGTATTTAATTACATTAAAATACAAAGTAAATGTTTTTTAATCGATTTAGTAATATTATTCTGCTCAAACAAATTTTTACTACGCGATAGTTAATATTATAATGTTTTGACGATTAACCATGAATATTGCTCTCATACCGTATTTAAATGTTATTATGATTTCTTGAAGTTTATATATAACATAGAAGATTACTAACTTTGTGTAGATGACAATTTATTAACTAACTAAAAGGAAATGATAAATGTATATGAAATTTAAAAATAAAATCACTGAACAACCAGCCATGCATTTACAAATGTATACAATCTTTAAAGATGATTATGCTTAAAAATGCTCTCTTCTAATAGTACTTTATAAATATATAATTTTTAGTGCATTTTCGCTCGAAGTTGTGTATTATGAGTTTTAAAATAATTAATGCATATATTGCTTCAGCTAAATCATAATTAATCTCACAAATTGAAATGCATGTGTTTAGTTTGCAAATCTTACAAATTGCATAATAATCGTTAAATCTTATCGTCGATCGAGTTAGTATTAAATAATAATTATATCATATTAATGTAACTAATAACCGACCTATCAGTAAAATATTGTCCATAATTTATACTTATAATTTTAATTTCTGGTTAGATTAAAAGTTTTATTAAACTACTACGCTTAGTGTAGACTAATGTTATAACACTGTGTTCTCAACGTTAGTAAGATTATGCGTTGAACGAAGAAACTGAAAAGAAAACTAAGTATGGGTAGTAATACTTAAAGATATAATTAACTTTAATGCAGCGGGATTTGAAAACCGCCCAAAATAACGATCTACGAACAGAAATGAAATCCCGCTGCGTGTAAAATGCTAAAATGTTTCATTGTTTAAAATAAAATACTTCTAGTTTGGAGTATTACTTTTTTTAATGACAAAAATGTGAATGATAGGTGTTCATAAACACACTAATATATATATATATATATATATATATATATATATATATATATATATATATATATATATATATATATATATATATATATATATATATATATATATATATATATATATATATATATATATATATATATATATATATATATATATATATATATATTTATATATTTATATATATATATATATATATATATATATATATATATATATATATATATATATATATATATATATATATATATATATATATATATATATATATATATATATATATATATATATATATATATATATTTTCTAACTAAAATGAATATAACATTTCTTTAGATACACTCAGCTTAGAGAGAAGGTCCAGACCGAGCATTAGATAACAATTTGTTTCATGTCTACGGTCCTATACATTTCACTTACATATTAGATAGTGACCGTGGAGGTTTTATATATTTTTATTTGGACATTATTTAAAGTATTAAATTTAATTTATTTAGCCTACTAAAGCTTAGCCTACGTTCTTTTTTTTTCTATTGAAATTTAATTTTGTATTTTATATCAAATATCCATATAAATAAAATAAATTTGTTCAATATTTTGTACCCAAAATAAATATTTATTAGGTGTAGTATAATAATTGCTGTAAATTTAGAAGTGACTGATTGTGTTGTTTTAATGTTTAACTCTCATTGTTCTAATATACAGACGTAAAAAACATGAAGAATTAAAACATAAATGTACAGATACAATTTAATACAATTTAAAAATGCCGTATGCCGTAAAAAGCGTGAAGCTAAAAATGCCGTAAACATAATATATATTAGTTATGTAGAATAATAGAGTAAGTTTGTAACATGAAGTAGAATTTTTTTTCTGTCCCAAACAAATGATTCGAAACTGTTTGTAATATAATATACACTGGCTTTTATATACATAGATATTTATATATAGATATTTATACACAACCATTCCATACCACTTATTATATGACATTATAATTTTATTTATTCTACTAATGGGGTAGACATGTTTCCGTCCATTATTTATGATAGAGTGTCTCAGATTTTTGAATAACAGTCAATATATCACTAAAGTTTAAGCTCGGTGGCATAATTTTGTAAAAGCTATTTTAATAATAAATTATACGAGAATAATATAAAACACGCAGTTTACGGTATGTTAGTTTTCGTAGAATGAATTATGGATGTTTTAAATAACAGCAGCATAACTATGATGATGTCTTGTCGTAATATACAACTAATGATAATAATTTCAAACGTTGCTTTATTACAAAGTGTTTTGTAACAATTTATTTGTAACTCCTTACAGATATACTTTTCAGTCACAATTGTGACAATGGGACACTTCATTGAAGTGGAACAGCGCTATCTCAATGGCGACATGACCCATCCTGAGTCCGAGAGCTTTTTGGAACCAGAGAAGATTACTCCAAGTAAGTAAACAATCCTTAGCTAACAACACCGCTCAAGTAATTTTAAACAACTTTAAAGGAGACAAAGAAACTATGTATTACAAAAAATAGTAAGTCTTATGTGTTATTTCTTAACAACTGCCTTAGTAAAAATAATAATCCTAATTTCAGATATTAAACTTATTTTGAATAAATTGGGATATTTGGATTGTGGTGGCTTATATTTCTTTAAATTTAGGCGGTGTTCGTTCCAGTAATATTAACGATGTATTATGTGCTATATGGCCTATACTCAGTCAGTAAAGAATCACGTCAAAAGCGATCATTGTAATTCTAATAACCTGATATAAAATAACTTGAATGTGGTGTTTCCAAGTTTCCTTTAGTTAATTGTGAGTGAAGGAAGATATTTTGTGTAAGTCCACATAAGTAATATATATATGACATCTGACTAATATCGATTCATTAGCAGTGTTGAGAGGATCTTCAACTTACAAGCTAACAACTTATTTGGAAACTAAACAATCTAATCGATTCAAATTTTAAGTACGTGACCTACAGTAAGATGCGCATAAAGTCCCCTTATTAAATTGCATTCGAATATAAAAACTGCGTATTTTCATTTTTGCGTACAGTTAAAATATCTTAAAATAGAAAGCAAATTAGTTTATGTTGTCTTCATAATAATATGCTGATGTAGGGACTGAAGTAAAGTTCAAAAACCCAAAGATTTTTCATCAAAAGTTTTATTTATTATACTCATTATATAAATTATTTTTATTACGTTGTACATTTTACTATAGTTGTTCGTAGTTCATTCATCTTAGCTTAATAATCAAATAAGTTCAAGTCGCACTTAATCTGTCATCTGAAACTTTCTTGAAATTCAATGTCGATCACTTGAGGATTTATAACTTCATTATAGGATTTGCACCCATTATCTTAGATTGTTATCATTCCAAGTAAGTCCTGCAACTCAATAATATATAAAAATATAAATATTGAAAGTATATATAAAATATCATAATTTTCTTAGTAAACAGTTTCATTTTATATGAAGAAAGTAAAATGTATACATACTCGTACATGTTTCATATTCGTAAGTAATAATTTATGGATTTTATAAAGTCACGGAAATCCATTATTATGTTAAGTTAATAATGTAAGTTAATCTGTACTCAAAATAATTTGTACCAATGCTTATACTTACTATCAACTATAGTAAATAAATCAAGTGAGTGATATCTAACCTATATGCCTACAATGACAATTGTGATTTTTTCAATTCGTCAATCGGGCTAATGCAGGGCGCGGTTTTAGTGAGAGTATGGCTCACAGTATAGCTTACGAATAATGTCGCCTTCAATCCGTAGCATTACTTAGATTTGACTCCATTGAATAAACATAGATTGCTTTAAATCATTTTAAATTATGAAAATATGTGTTCGTGTTGTATTCAATTTTAAATTTAAATAAATAAAAAATATGATAAATAAATTAAATAATATATTTTTTCCTATTACCAAAAAAAAGGCGGTTCTTCGTCTTGTTATTTCAAATTAGCTGTAGAGCTATTATTTTAACAATTATAAAAGCATATTTATATTCTAATTTTTTACTCATTTATTTCGAAGCGCAGTGGGACAGCGACACAATCAAGGGAAATCATAATTTTTAATATCTCGTTCTACTAATATACGAAAAAAGAACGGAGTTGAGTTCTGTCACTCGCGTTGAGTTGTGAAACTTACAATGCAACCTTGCTATATAAGATAAAGCTTGAAATTGAGATATAGATATTAATTTGTTATTCAGTTTACAACATTTTTGAAATCACAAAAAAATTGTTTCATTCACGAATTAGATAAACATGAGAAGATTTAATAATATATAAAAAATACTAAATTTAACACATTTCAAAGTTTTCTTTTTTTTTAGGGTTCCGTACAAAAATAAAAAACGGAACCCTTATAGAATCACTCGTGTTCCTGTCCGTCCGTCTGTCACAGCCAATTTTCTCTGAATCTACTAGACAGAATCAGGTGAAATTTGGCAGGATGGTGTAATGCCCTGACCCGAACACAGATGTGTAACGTAAAAAATATTTTTTTGAAATAAGGGTAATTTTCGGGGGATAAATTAGGTAATTAACAAAAATTGCTTACCTGTTATTTTTTAAAATAAATAGTTACGATTATATTCATGAAAAAGCCGAAAATTGACCATTCACCCCCCCCCCCCCCCCTCCCCCCCAATCTCCGAAACTACTGAGCCGAAAATGGCTTGTAGATTACAGGAAAACCTATAAGGATTTCATTAATTGAAAATGAAATGGTAAATTCGATAAAAAATGTTTTTAGGGAAATAACGTTTTCAGGGGAAATATTTCACTATATTGTGTACGGAATCCTTTCCACGCGAGTTCAAATCGCACTTGACCGGTTTTTTTAAAATTTCAAAGTTATTCACTTCAAATGATTAAGTGGTTTCCATGCTTGTTCTTTAAATAATTTATCATGTACTGAACTCGTAGTGGTGAACCAATATATACTTGATTAATAAATAAAATCACAGTGGCTTTTTATAATAATAGTGATAATTTTTGTAACTTCCAAGGTTGACAATTGTAATTATAAAAACATAATTAAAAAGATATTAAACATATTTTTTCTACAATAAAACCAAGTTTTTCATTTTGCACTTTTGTACGGTTAATTAATTACTCTGACAATGAGACAATGGACTAGATATAGTATTGTTATGTAAATTGATGTAAAAATGAACGCGTTAGAAAATAATTAGATAATATTATGTATAGATTTTCTATACAAAAATAGTTTGCATAGTAACCTTTATAAAAGTCATATTTTAAATGTTTACCTAATATATTAATAATATCTTAAGACACTAATAGCTTATTATAAAAACAAACATTACGCTAAGTAGTCTAACAATTATATTAATTATTTCTCCCACTTAGATTACCCATAAATTGATATTAAACAAATAAAGAGGCTACCATTTACGTAAATTAGTTTAGAAACAATTAATAATGTAAAACAAAACCGAGACGCGGCGTAAGGATTTACTTGTAATTCAAAATTAAGTCAATTAGATGGTTACAATACCAGAATACAAGCTGAAAAGGCTTTGACTTTCTTTGAGTCTGTTAAATGAATGTAGGTTTAGATTCCACGTCAAGTTTTGTTGATTCTGAAAAGTTGCGTCGATACGGTTTCTTAGTTTCATTTAAACACACATACTGAATAACGAATATTTATAATAGAACCTATAATTTCTTAAGTAGACATAGTATTATGGATAATTGTTTAAGAAACAAAATAAAATTTCAATTATTTAATATTTTAATCTATTCAAGTTAAAATGTAATATATCTTTGAATTTTTCAATTACGTTTATGTTACAAGCGGTACAGTTATGATATTCTAAGGCTTTTAAGATTATTTCTACTAAAACGTATAATTAATTATTTAAAAATATGACTCACTCCAGTACGGGTCATTTTTAATGAATACTGTCAACTGCAATTGAACTTGTGGTATGAATAACCCTGAAACACGTTAAATTGAGCGCACTGGAACATTAATAGTACTTAAAAAGCTAAATTAATCCTTTTAATATTTTATATTTCAAAACTGAACATCATAGATACACATTACTGTACAATAGAAACGTTTCAAACAGTTTATTTGTAAACACATTTAATACTATATGAAAGTATTTTATGACCCTAACAAATATGTGAAAAAGAATTAGTTTTGCTTTTTAAACTTTTTTATTATTATTTTTTACATTTGCTACTTAAATTTTTTAGTCACTAAAAAGTGCATACATACTCACCAAATTACCAACATTTTATAATCAGAAACCAGAAATAAGTATATATAAAATATGTAATAATAATTTAAAGTATGTGACTCCCACAGAATATTATTAATTTAAGAAAGCAATCTTTTTTTCTATTTGACAATATATTTAGTGTCTAGACACTGCCACTACTCCCAGAATGGAAAATATAAAAAAAATTAATATAATAATATCCCAAGTAAGATTTGAATCGCAACAAGTTCTATATTTTATTTTAATATATTACATACAAAATTGTTTTAAATTATAATTGTTGTAAGTCGGTCAAACGCTACGTTGGATGGCGTAGAATTTTATGCCTCTTGACACATTTCCGCGCGCTTTTTCTCGGTACCTATTATCCATGGTAAAACCACTTGAAAAGTTGGCGAATATTAGCCAATTACAATTTCCCTAGTAATTATTTAAAACGTATAGTGTTTACAATTATGGAAAACACTTAAATTAAATTCCAATGGATTTAAAAATTATAGGTTTCAAAAAATGGGCTTATTGTCAAAAGCATCGTAATATCTTCCCTTATGTGAATTGCATTAAACATCTCGAGCAGGCAATCGATTAAGTAAAATAATTCATTAATAATACATTACATTTGCCAGGTTGTGCTTTTTTAGGGACATTGTTTGAGACAATCGTAGTTTACGGTGCCTAACATCTGACTGTAAAAGTAACGATTGAGTTTAGATTCTCCCCTCCCTGGTATAAGTGATTGAATGAGTATTTTCTCGCTCTGGCGACAAGACAAAGCGCTTTGTTAAGATTCACGACTTAACACACAATATTTTGGAAATAAGTATAGGATAAAACGTGAAGCCACCATAAATTGTAATAGTGTTCCACCTCGTAAATTTTATCAAAAATCTATTTTCCAAAATGTTTTTATCTTTAATTTTTCCATTGTTTCAGTTACGGTATCTCTAAACATCACTCTGCTCGCCTGCAGCAGTCTCGGGCTCATCGCTTGTGTTCTTCTGGTATTTGGAGTGTACAAGGTATTTTTTCTATTATTCAATGTACCTGCAGGTTTTTAAGTAGTTTGAATTGAAATTTGAAAAGTCTTTGAATTATGTAATCGTAGTATTCAATAGATACTATTAGATAAATATTTAATATCGTGAAAAGACCTAAAATTTCTAATTTATTCACTTATTATTTGATTTATTGTGATTACTTTTCAAGCATGTATGTTTCTGTTTAATTGACAGGAATATTAAACCTTCAAAAGTCACATTTCTATAAAAAAACATTGGCTTGCTTTAACATTTTTTTTATAGCTTCATGATTTATCCCGCACATGGTAGGGCAGGCAGAAGGAACTGCAGGAACCATACGAACCTAGTGTTAAGACACTCCGTTGCTTAGTCCCTGTTTTTTTCCGTCCCCGCTTTCCGCCTTTTTCGAGGCATTGCGTGTTGAGTGGCGGAACCCAACGCCGCGCTTTGCCTAGTTGCCAGAGCCAAGAAAATGGAAATCGAACCCAGAAACCGTCGCGTTTACAGGCAGACGCTTACGCCTCTGCACCACGACGGTTTAACTTTAACATGATATTGTAAAACTAGTGGAAAAATGTAATATTTTATTTCTATTAATAGGCATATATAACATTTTATAACATTTCAAATATAGCATATTAGGGATATGTAATAGAAACAAAAACCATTTACATGTTATTATATGATAGAACATTATTAAAACTCATATCTACAAGAGTTACACAAAGAGCGTTTCACGTGGTAAAGTTTGTAAGTGGCATTTTTAAGACTTTCATTCCACTCACGAAGAATAAATCTTTTATTTTCATTTCCATCTAAAACTAGAAGTGAAGAATAATAATAAAACAAAATTCATTTTCCACCAGATGCCGTATAATTTCATATAACGTGCGCAGTTTTCCTTTTCATAATAACACAAAGTTGAATCGTTCTACGCGTAGAAATTTATATTTTATAAAGCCTAAAGCTGTCACTGACTTTTTGTTGCATGCTTCAATAAAACATATAAAGAAATATACATAAACTACGTGTGATATTTTTGCTATCAAAACTTTTGTATGCCGTTAAAAAAATGTTAATTATTTGTATTGAGTTGATATTTCTGATCAGATATATTCACAATAGAAATATTCATCGTGTAACCTTACTAGACATCCTATAAACCTTTTTATTAAAAATCAATGTAAACTAAAATAAATCTAAGGCACATTTATATACTCAACTGCTAAAAATTTCAGCCGCGCTTTAGTCTACATGTTGCAGAGAAAAAGCTTAAAATTATATTGTTAATTTCGCGATTTGTGTTCAACTTCGCTTAAATAAAAATAAAAGCACAGCACCGATATAGATTTCGATCCACTGTCGGTGAAGTTGAGTACGATGCATTATTCAATATTGAGCTTGACTCTTATTTCACATTTATTTTTTTAATAGAATTTGTATTACTGTACCACAATAAATTTATTTTCTTTTGAAATTAATAGACCGATATAAAAATATCATCCAGAAGTTATGAAAAGGAAATAACGAAGTAACTGAAATCAAATGTGTATTGTATTTCTATCAATTTTGTAGAAATTATTTATGCGTGACTTTAATAAATCAGCTTCATAAAAATATGCCTTAATAAAATTGTGTCCCACAAAATTATTTTTTAAGTTACCGCTCACAATGTTCACCCCCCTTACGTCAGCTGCTTGTAACGCTTTCAATATCTTCTTAGAAATGGTTTAACAATACAATTTTCCTTTCTATATACGAAACTTTAATCTGTCATTGTAGAGCAGAAATTCTTGTATTGTAGCCGTACATTTTTCTTCAAATTAACTTAATGTATGATTTTAATATGATTATTGCATATAAAGTTCTTAGTTAGTATTAGTCTTTTATTTAACTTTTTGTTTCAGGACATTAAATTCATGCTCCTGCCATGGGTATTCGCTATGGCCCTGGAAACTTCGGTTGAGGTTGTCAACTTAATCTATCTATTCTATTTACAAACTGTAAGTACTAATTTAAAGCATGATGCTTAAAATGCTTGCACATATATATATATATATATATATATATATATATATATATATATATATATATATATATATATATATATATATATATATATATATATATATATATATATATATATATATATATATATATATATATATATATATATATATATATATATATATATATATATATATATATATATATATATATATATATATATATATATATATATATATATATATATATATATATCACAACAACAACAACGTCTTATGACAACTTACTTACTTACTTACTTAAACGATTTCTCAGTAATCCTTTACTAAATGAGATACTAGATCTAAGCTTCACTTATAGTATTCATGCAAACTTTTCACTTTTTCATCCTCTTTAAATGATAAAAATATTCACGCTATTTTAGTCTCAGAGATATGGTTAAAGCTATGCCTGAATTCGGCTTCTTACTCAATCCCTATGTTTCAACTGATCCGTAATGATCGTATTGGCCGTGTGGGAGGTAGCATTGCCATTTATCTACGCTCATACATTCCATACAGCTTAAGAGATATAGCCATAGGTGATTCTTGCGGTGGACCCAAACACCTCTTCATTGAGGTATGTTTTACACATTCTAAAATTGTTCTTGGTGTCTACCATAATCCTGGCCTTGTGCGATCACTAGGCAAGGATTATAGTACACACCAAAGTAATTGATTTATTTTTCATCATTTGAAACACAATTATAATGGGTGACTTTAGTATACGTATTCTGAAAAATAATCTTCATACTGCAAGCTTAAAATCTTTAGTTGACGATGCGAACTTACATATTCTCCCATTATCGTCGACCCTATATTGTTTCCTCTGCTGACGTTGTTAAAAAGTATAGCCTTGACATTTTCGCACCACGACCACATTTCTGTTATAGAAGGAAAAGTCTCCGGCAAACGGTTACGCACGACAAAAGCGTTCTTTAAAATTTCTAATGACATCCACAAAAGTTTTAGTTTTTAGTTCCTATTTTTGTAGTTAATTAACTCTTAGAATAACAGCAAAGTCGGTAAATAGGACTGTCACTTTTGAAACAAATACTACGTGCGTTTAAAATTATTTATGTTTATATAAATGGAAACTAATTTATTATACAAAATAGTGCTAACAAGAAATATTTAACGCGATCCGCTGTAATTGGTAATACTGGAAGTATGTACGTGCTCTAATTGATGCATTAGAATTGGAGATCACGCTCAAAGCTTAGCGGACTAAATGAACTTGACGTAGTATGGACATTATTTAAGCATTATGCAACCTCGATATATAAATATTATTCAAGGATTTTAGTTATTTTCGAAATTGTAACGGACAAGTTATCAATAATTATATATTTAAAAATAATGGATAAATTTTAATTTCATGGGATAAATCTAATATAAATATAAATAAAATTTAAAATACTTTTTTTTTGGTATCGTAGTATATAACACAATATCGTCTAATTGTGTTTTTCGTACAATATTGCAATGGTAATGACTATTTTGAATTTCAGGCATGATTACACCTACTTCTCCTTACGCTTCCGGCAGTGGAAATAGATTTTGCAAACTTTGTTTAGTTACACGAGAACTCAAATGATGCTACAATTTTATATATGAGCGAAGCACATCATTTTTACATTTTTTGTGGATATTAAGTATAAATTTTAAAATACATATTATTATATTCAAAACATATAAGAAGCACACAATACAGATTATTCAATACAATAGACCAAATTCCACACTGAATACAAATATATTACATTTATAGTATTATATTAAATATGAGCATTTATATATTGACTTATAGTGCTTCAATGAACTTATTTGTTTTCAGATATATAGTCGTCGTAAAAAATGTTTTATTTAAATTTCTCACAATAATCTTATTAATACAGAAATGCTACTTTAAGCAAAATTTATGTATAAAAGTAGTCGCTTCAACGGAATACGAGGCTATTGAGAGCGGGCTTTGTGCGACTAAATCGATGCTTAAAAATAATTATACATTCCAATCTTCTTTTTATATTTCTTGCGTATATTTTTATTCGTAATTAAAAATTTTTAATTTAAGTAATTAATAAAACTTAAGTGAAGCGATATATATATATATATATATATATATATATATATATATATATATATATATATATATATATATATATATATATATATATATATATATATATATATATATATATATATATATATATATATATATATATATATATATATATATATATATATATATATATATATATATATATATATATATATATATATAAACAAAACAAAACGTACTTTGAAGTACATCGTTAAATATCAATATGTATAGAATCTCGCATACAAAATGAAATTAACCGCAGCTGCTACCCAGCCACTATTTTTATATTTCGCTACTATGACATATTAAAAATATAATTTTAATATCGCTAAATCTGAAACCTAAGCGTCTGTAAATATCAAAGGCGGAAAAGTGAAAGGACCGTAATGATGTGCTACTTATATGGTACTAAACGAACTTTAAGAACATATTGATAGAGGGATTACCTTTTATTTAATATGCTTATATAAAATACAAATGTATTGATCTTGAAAAGGCTTTTGTGGTACAGTGACATTGATCTAAAACTTTTGTTTGAATATTGTAGGTTCTATATTGTCTGGGAGATGGGCTTACTGCGCCTCGTCTCTCTGTCGTTCTCCCGTCTTTATCTTTCCCTACTACAGAATACGAGGGATAAAATAAAGCAGCTTAATTCAGTCGCACACATACTCGTAAAATGTTTTTATGTTTATAAATATGATTCAAAATATCTATATCAGGTAACTACCTTAATAGCAGTGTTGTGAAACAGCCTTGTAGACATGTGCTTGAGAGAATTGTTGCTCTATATATTAAAAAAAAGACCTTGACACGTTACTGACATACATGTTATATAAAATATAAATGGTATAAATCGTAATACAAAGAGTCGTATAATGGAAATACAAAGTGAAAAGTCCGTAAATCTGTAAAGACAGACACCGTTGTCATTGGTTATTTTATGATACAGAAAGAGTATACTGTACTGTACTAATCTATTAAAACGATGAAAAACATTAAAATTAAGTAAATTTGACTGCTTGGACACAATTGCTATAATGCGAGGGAGAATGAGAGCCAATATATATTATATTAACTGTATATATATAATGTAATACTAGTGTCATAGACACTGTCACTCTACATATGACATGATAGACAGGGAGAGTCTATGGTATAGACACTCCGACCTCAGCTTTGTGTCCGAATTCCGCATTATTTATTTATTACTTCACTAATTTACTCGTGTTCTAAGCTTACGTTTACAGAATGTGGAAAGTGGATGGAAATTTAGTGTTAAATAAAGAGGGAAGCTTATAATGAACTTTCACTAGAATAAATGGATATCCTAGCGTTAGTGTTATATGTGTTGTTATAAAGAAGCATTAAGCTCTGCGGTTACCTTTTGCTGCTGTACTTTACATTGCCGGATGCAACACGCGTTTTATCGCATAAGTTGAAGCGAAACGGTGTCAACCTCGTTATTGAGAGTTTTGCAGTTTGTTTAATTAATAACTTATATGTTTACTTATATATACAGACCGTTATAATAAACTTAAATTTTAAACTAGTGAAGTCTTTAGTAGTACTATAGTGCTGAGGTGTTATAGAACAACAAAAAATAGCACTTTTGTTTTTAAAATTAGTCGGTTTAAAAATTGGTACATTTTCAAAATTAAATTATTTTATTTTATAAACCTTTTTAAAAAAGTACATTAATTTAAAATTAATACCTATTTCTACATTATTTAATTGTTTATTTCTGTATACTTTTAGGTTAATACAGAAAACTAGAATTTAATGCTACTTAACAAGAAAAGCCGTAACTTGCCTAAGCTGAGCTCTGGCTTATGGTATTTACTACTAATTTATACTTTGTTCTCTGCGTGCAGAGTATACAGGTCATTTTTAGTGATATAATTAGCTAGCATTTCTCTACTATTGTTTTAAATATGTATTTTTTTAATTCACCAATATTAACAAAGACTAGTTTTTAAAGCAGCTCGCTTAGAAAACATCGAATTAAAAAAGCAGAGCGAAGAAAATTTCCATTTTCTTGGCTCTGGTAACTTGGCAAAGCGCGGCGTTGAGTTTCGCCAAAGGTGGAAAGCAGGGACTGAAGAAGCATTGACTAAGCAATAGAGTGTTTTGGCCCTAGGCTCTTATGGCTCCTACACTTCCCTCTGCCTACTCTTCCGTTTACGGAATAAAGCGTGAAGCTAAAAAAAATTATGTGTGTGGAGCGGTCATATTCGACGTCGGTTTGGAATATTTATGGACTAGCCCGATGCTTTTATTTAACATATATTATAGTATATATAATTGAAAATCGCATATAATGAAACATATAGAACGGCACAGTGGCTGCGCCAGAATGTAAAAAGATTTTTATGGGTTCGATTCCCAATAGACAAAAGTAGCATCAATTTTGCTAAAACACGTCCGTGTTGACCTTTACTTTGACTATTTTAGAAAGAAAACAAAGCTTGCAATTTTTTGTGAGAGCGTACACGTGGCGAAACTATCAAAACATCAAAAAATTACACTTTAACACTTTTCATGCCAGATTTCAAAACGAGCACACATGTTTGCACAATAATATGTTCTCTTTCATTTTACATATACATTTTTCATAGACGGATATACTGTGATTCATTTAAATAATATAATATTTTTAATTTTTCTTCTCTCCTTCTGCCAGTTTTAATTAAGTACTTTACTTTGGCAGAGGGAATCTAGTGTTTTAATACTTGACACTTTGATAAGCAGCAATCATTAGGCTTACATAGTGTCATAGTTTTTTTACCAGAGAGATCCTAATCAATGCGTTATGATTATTAATGCATTTTCCTATACAAAAATTACATTATTTTTTGTGCATTATTCCTTACAATTAATATAGTAATGTTATAATTAGTAACAATAACGTGTCACATTTATGAAGAAAAGCTATTAAGATTTCTTTTTAAAAGCTTACAATTTTATGAAAATAAACTAGCTGCATTATATCAATTAACTTTTTCTGACAAATATTTTCTACTTACATTCTTGTTTTAAAGAAAAATATTTAAAATTACTCATAATAAGTTCTGATAAGCCTTTTCATAATAAAATGTACAATAACCGCACCACACTGGTATAATGAATTGTTTATTTTATTACTATTCGATGCTATTTCTATAAGCGCTTTGACTAGTATATTATATTTCTGTCATATTGAAATTTATATTGTTATAAGGTGTTTTTATTTACTTATAAAATATACCGCACAAAGATAAAATATTTTAAGCTTTAAATCTACTTACTCGAAAAATTAATGAACAAGTTCCATTATTTTCAACACGACAAACAGACTGCTGCTACGAATCTAGGTTACACCTCGTCAACTTAAAATGAAAGGCATTTTGTGTCTAAGATTGCAAAATTCACGATTTATTTAGTACTTGCAAAGACGTAAACAGATGTGAGATGCTTTGTTATGAATGAGAAATACCTAGCTATCAAGGATAACTTGACGTGAAATTATAATTTATGCAAATGTAAATTCAGCTGAGATATTCGGACTGTTAAAACTGATTATTTAGATACAATTCCTACTTGACGGAGAGTTTATTATGACGTGGCAGAGAGTTTACAGATGGATTAACATGATGTGTTAACAATTAATGCCATTATCATAATCATATATATTATTGCCTAAGTGGCTATATGTGTAATTCGAAATACAGTTTAATATTTTTTTTAATATAATAATCTATTTTAAGGTCAATTTCAAATAGTACTGTGTGTGCACGTGCCATTTAAATTTGCATGCCGAATGGTTTAAATTCTACGTACTAGGGGCTATTAAAGGATTTAAGGATTCGAACCGATACTCGGTATTAGTGAATTTAAGTAATATTCCTTCAATAAAAAAGTATTTATAAATCTGTTAGACATTCACAGGAAATTCTGGTCCAATATAAAAGAACTTTAGTGCAAATAAGCGTATTTATTATAGTAAATTACAAATATAAGCCAGTTTATACATTTACATAATATATATATATGAATTAATATATACTATTATTACGAGTACTGGAGTAAATTAAAGTACTCACACAATTGTGCGACAAATGCTAAAATTTAAAAAGAGTCGCCGCTGGATAAAATCTTTAGAAAGCAATAAGTGTAAGTATATAATTTTATAGAATTGCACAGAGCTTTTGGAATCTATGTAAATAAGTCTGTAATAATCGACTTTTCCTATACAAGAACCATTTTTTTTCTTTAATCCAGCGAAACGTTTGTTATTTCATTGATATTTAAAAAAAACATCTTGTAAAGCAACAACATTTTATAAATCATACTTAATCTGGTTATAAATTAGAACTAGTTATTTTTAGTACAGTTATTTGATTGATTGATTTTTATGTCGACGACCACTAAAGGAGCCATATTACACATATTAATTCGCTATTACGTAGTAGGTATCTGCTACAATATTGGAGGTCGTTTATTGCTCAATAAAATTGTCATAAATCTGCAATAATTTACGGAAATAACAAAGTAACAGATTAACAATCTTGACCTAAATAAGAATAATATTTCAATAAAACCTATATTACATATTACTATTGTATTATATATTTAATTTTCGACTTTATAAAAGGATAACGATTCTATAAGTTATTAAAATACTTTGTAGTCTTTGACCGTTAAAAATATTTACCGATACTCTCTTCTAGAATTGTGATTATCTAGTGATTTCAAGAAGGTGGGCATTCTTATCTTACTAATATCGAGCAATGTTTGTTTTAAAGGAATAGTATCTTGTTATTATATATAAAATTTTAAGTAAAGTGGTTGCCTGTAAAGTGGGTTTTACGGGCGAAAATTTTACGTGACAACGTCTTTTTCTCGGTAGAATATTTATTGATATGATTAATAATTATAGTATAAATTGCACAAATTTTAACTATAGAAAATATATTTTGTTTACTAAAACATTGTACATGTGTCAAGTGATACGCGCGGCGGACCGATCATAGTTCGGTGACAGTTGACACATCGTTACGTTACCATTTTCATATTTGACTCCGAGCCGCACAACCTAATTTAAGACGTTGTCACGTCAAAAAGAAATTATAAAGCTAACAATATTTGCTTCTAATAACTAAACGTAATGTATCATTGTAATATGTCAAAGTATAAATGCGTACATTAACCAAATTTGCATCTTCTATTAAATGTTTCTTGTCTAAAATGCTAAGAAAGTAATTATAAAAATGATATTTTCATAATTGTTTTCACAATATTTGTTTAAATTAGCTATGGATAAATAAAATAATAGCTTCATACCATTTCCCGCACACAGTAGGATACGCAAAAGGAACTTTATGTGAATGTGTGACTTTTTTTGAAAGTGAAAATGAAAATGGCGAAATACATTTCGCTTAGCAGAAACTTCATTCATTTTAATATGCCTACTTAATTTTCTATTCACCATGCGATTTTCATACAAACCGTAAACCATAATTCATAATTCATTTTGTGAAAAAGATAATTTAACGTTAATATTCTCCGTTTTTCATCTTTCAATAATCAACGCCACACTTTGGTTTGAAAATATTTCTTATCCCTTGCTTGCGTCACGACCAAATTAACAAAGGTTATCCTATCTTTTAGTGGTACACTATTGAGGGATGAAGTACTATTTGTTTTTTTCAAATAACTAATCGTTACTAAATAAATGTGTTTATGTTAACTGTGTAATGAACGTTATATTATTGGTTGTTTATTTAAAACGAATCTGGTAGACAATGATTCCATGTTGAGCCTTCTGTCTTTTCTGACAAGCAATTATTATTATTTAAATTTCCGTAATAAAATAGTGCTGCCTACGAAGTTTTCTAATTTTGAGGAAAAAGCACTTCAATACATTTTAAGCCTAACCTATTCATAACTATTTCAACTTAATATATATTAATATAACTTAATACATATTATTAGTAAAAATATATTAAATGTCACTTTTTCTTCTTATCTTGCGTATTTACATTATTGTAAATAAATAAAACTGCTACACAACGAGCTTATAATTATTTAAATTGAAAAGCTGCTCATAAATATGGTTTAGTCAATATGGCAAACTCTGTTGTTTTACTAATAACGATATCATTGGAACCTGAAAAAGTCAACTTGAAAATTAATGTTTTAATAACTACAATGTGTAAGACCTTACAATTTTTTTTACTTGAAATTTTGAAATGTAATACGAAATTGTTAATATTCGATGTTTACAGATTTACTCTAATATGGCATGCATAATGCATATGCAACATATTTGTTCCTTATATGAAATGTATATATAAATATATTCGTTTCGCAAACACAACAGTTGTGGGTTCGTTTCCTCCTCAGGGAGCTTTAATAATATTTATTTCCCTTACTATGCTACCAAGACATAATAGTAGTTGCCCTTAAATACTTTTCCATGCCATAAAATTTGTTGGTTTTTTTACAGTAACTTTACAAGTAGCTGGTAAAAAATTAGAGTTTTACTATATTAGCATAGCTAATAGACTATAAGCGAGCAACACCGTCGTACCATTTCTATATTTTAAAACTTTGATATCCAGTAAAGCGTCCATGTTATTTATTTGATTTATAGCAATTTAATTAAAATTATATCAGTTAATATTTTAAATCCATTTACTCTATGCTAGCAAAGACAAATAATATCTTTTAAAGATTTTATGAAGTTCCATCCTTGTGCACTAATCAAATTGTCTGGAACAATAATTAATAGATACATACATACTATAACATATTTTTCTTTTTCTATTAAAATTTTCTCCACTCTGGCAACTAAGAAAAGTGTAACGTTGAGTTCCGTCACTCGTGCAATTTGGACCCTGTAAATTGTATTTCTATTTTATTAAGTATTTTTGTAACTGAATAACTGATTTCTCTTCAGGGTATCGATTTTTAAGTGTAATTGTTTTTATTTATTTAAAAACAGAGTTTCTTAATATAAGTCACAAATTAAGCAAAGAAATCATTCTAAAAAAGATCACTAAATGTTCTTTTATCATTTTACTATCTTACTTATCTTATCATTTTATTCCAATACTGCGTCATAACTAAGTAATGTAGAACTATTTAAAACTATGAGACAAGTATACCAACTTGGAGGAAGCTCTTCAATTATGCGCATGTAACATTGGTGCCTTTAGCCGAGGTAAACCTCGTAGTAGCTTCTAATTAGTATTGACGTAGTTTACATGATGACATAACCATGTTAATGCGGAACATTTTAAAGTACAATATTGACAAGCTTTATATTATATAATACTTAATTTATCACTTTTGATTCTTATATAATTTATTAAAAATCACGATAAGTACTATTTAAAATATCTGTAATTTAAAACCAATCTTTTACACCGTTGAGTGCACCATTTTACGCTTTATGCCCAAAATGCTACGTGACTTGTAAATGTCTTCCTTAAACGATAGTAAGTCGCTTCCAATAAATCAAGTCAAGACTATTTTACTAAAGAAGTGATATTTAAAAGCTGATCTAATTGCTCAGATCTGCCAAAGCTTATTTTATTCTACTATAGGTTTCTATAAGTATATTTGAGGATTTATAATGTTAATTTATATAAATATATACGCATAATCGTAGCCTCAGTAATATATAAAACCCAAAACAAAAGCAACATAAACTCGCGACCGTTAGCTTTTGATATAATATCAAAAGGACGTAATCCCTGAATAGGAAATAAACTAAAAGTTTACCATATTATCATAACTCACACAAAGAATTCATTGTAAGGCTAATTTGTTTTATATAATTGTAACTTTTTCGGTTACTTATATCACCTATATCAATTCAAAGTCGTATTTTATTTAACTGTGCCTACTTCTGATGATTATATATACCTATCATCTCCAGAAAACATTCTTACCAGGAAGAAAATAGATGAAATTTATTGGTTGATGATTTTATTTCTTTCTATTTCAGAATAAGGAATGAAATCAAAACTTTACTCCTTAAAGATAAAAAATTTTACTTGTGAAATGATACGACTCTGTTTGGTAGTCTCGTGTGAATATTTAATAGAAATGACTATCACAAAATATTCTCATTTAACAATTGTAGTAATTTAGATCATATTACAAACGTACGTTTTATTTTGATACGCTTAGTTTTTAATCCTAATAAATGAATCACGTTAATAACTCTATCGACATAATAGAGCTTTATATTTATGCTTGGATACTTATTACTCAATGGCAAAAACACACATGAAGGACGACACAAAAGAAACAGATTATATACAGGATTTAAGTAGGATTTATTTTGTCTGTGGAATATTGTATATATTATATACTATTATATATTTGATCTAATTTTAGAAATGTGGGAACATCACTTAATAAAAATAAAAACAAAGTTTAAATTCCATTTCGTGTTCTTAGGTAATAAATTTAATAAGTTTTTATATTATTTTATTACTTATTATTATAATTATTTATACAATAAAATATTTTTTATTATACGTACAGACTTGTTAATTCCAATATTTTAGTATTCTGTTAAGATAATGCTTATAGTCAACTCTCAACTCAAGGGAATACTTATGCTAAATAAACCCTCAGACATTTTCTCGAACATTACAATTAAAATTTCTTTAAACAAGTATATGTGTTTATGAAAATACATAAAATATTGTAAACACAAATGTGTCTAAAACGTATCAATGGAGAAAAATCAATGTCTTTCAGCAAGTAGATACATATTTTTAGATCTATTCATACTATATATCCTTGGAAATCATGACAGCATTTATGTCATTTTAACTTTATATAATAATACCTATATACTTAACTTAAACTACAACTTAATACACATACTTTACTAAAATACTATACTATTGGCCAAACATATATCAAGCAAATTATAATATGTATATAAAAACAGAAACAATATGCGGCGTTGAGTTCCGCCACTCAACCTGCAATGCCTCGACAAAAAAAGGCGGAAAGTGGGGACGGAGAAACCAAGGACTAAGCAACGGAGTGTCTTACTACGTCGATCATATGGTTCTTGCAGCCTACCTCCCTCTGCCTACCCTGCCATGTGCGGGATAAAGCGTGAAGCTAAAGAAAAATAAAAAAAAGAAATAATATAGCACGTTGACACAAAGCCACAATGAAAAACAAAAATATATAGCTATAACTTTTTTGATTCGACTTCACTTCTTCAACATGTTAGTAAAATATTATGTTAGCATATTTAATGTTTGATGTCTTTAAAGCTTAATCAAATAAAAAGTGGAATGAATGAATTAAATTAAGAAAACGAGATAAGGAAATATTTTTATTTATTTCCAAAGAATTTAGAGTATGATATTATGTTCAGCTTGAGGATCGATCTTCGGGAAAATTTACAACATCCTTTTTGTACAACAGCATTTGTGTAGCAAAATACAAACGAAGATTGTGAATGTTTCATCAATGCCGAGTCCCGCATTTTACACTCATCATTGAAAATTTCTTAGAAAATTTTATTCTTAATTGTCTTATTGTAGTAAAATAATTAGATATTTAATTAGAATATGACCCAAGGCTTGGTTTCCACGCTTATATAGTCGATCTCATTTAATTTGTTACGTGAAAAATTGTTTTAATAATAAATTTTAAATGAATTTTGATACATGGTACTACGAGCATCTACTTACAAGAAACCCCCTACTTTTCACTTAATCTCCTTGTTCCAGCTGAACTTCAACCCGATCACGTCATTCCTGTTCACGCTGGACTTCTTCATCATCGTGTTGAACGTAAGTAGAAACTATATTTTATATTTATGCCTAAGATCTACTAAATTTATGTTATAGTTTATTTACGTTTTATGATTAAGGTAAGTCACGGGAATATATATTTTTTTAAATAATATTTTTTCTACTTTGTTTATTTTTGTTGCAAATGTCGTAAAATTTGCACATTTGTTATCAAAATAAAAAAATATCTAATAACTAAGTTTGGTTACATAAGATTCGTTTAAAATCTTTTCCATAATTTCAAATCATATTACATAAAATGTTCATGAAATGAGATAAAATTTTTGTAAATGTTCATGAAATAACATATTAAATTTTTAATGCATGCATGGAACATGCCTCAACTTTAATGCTGATCCCCGCACATGGCAGGGTAGGCATCGGGACGGTACGTTACTAGTTCCCCGCTTTCCGCCTTTCGAGAAACACAGTTACATGTGAGTGGCGGAACTCCATACCGTATTATTACACGAACAAAATTGAAAAATCCTTCTCCTCGAGTGGAAATCGAATCCCTAAATTGTCACGTTCACATGCTGTCTTGTGACGACATTCATATTTATTTAATAAGCTACAAATGGAACAAAAGAAATCGAATAAGTAAACAAATTAAAGAATAAAATAAACACTCAATTTTTCACCTCCATTTCACGCGAATTTCAAATATTATATCTTTCGACACTTGATACAACGCTGTATTTTATCTGACCACACAATAATTCAATCTTCCGAATAGCGTTGAACCTACCTAATCATGTCTTTTCGTTGTAACTTTTCTCACTGCACCACGAATGTTTCAATGTTTCAGATAAGATCTTCTTACAACTTCTTACTAATATAATATCATACTCATCATTTATTTATATTATGTCCATTCGTTAGTTTCTTAATATAATCACAACGTTTCATATCTTTTTAAGGTAATTTTACATACTAACCACAGACTAATTTTATTTTTTATTATAATACAAATGTTACTTATATTTTTTTCAGCTTCACGCTTAATCCTGCACATGGCAGGGTAGGCAGAGGGAACTGCAGGGACCGTGGGAACCTAGTGTTAAGCCACTAAGTTGCTTAGTCCCTGCTTTCTCCGTCCCCGCTTTTCGCCTTTTTCGAGGCATTGCGTGTTGAGTGGCGGAATTCAACTCCACGCTTTGCCTAGTTTGCCAGAGCGAAGAAAATGGAAATACAAAAATCCATCTTCTCCGACCGGGGATCGAACCCAGAAACCGTCGCGTTACATGCACACGTTGCGCCTTTGCGCCGCAACGGTCCTCATGTTATATATATATATGTATATGTATATATATATATATATATATATATATATATATATATATATATATATATATATATATATATATATATATATATATATATATATATATATATATATATATATGTATATGTATATGTATATGTATATATATGTATATGTATATATATATATATATATATATATATATATATATATATATATATATATATATATATATATATATATATATATATATATATATATATATATATATATATATATATATATATATATATATATATATATATATATATATATATATATCGGCGCTAGGTTAAGTATTCGTTGTTATCCATTTTCACAATAAAACAACAGAATAATATCAATTGGTTTATTCTTGTACGACTGTTGTATTAACAGTAGAAGATCCACTTAAATAATTAGGTCCTTTTTATTTATTTAATAGATGACCTTTATGTTCAATATTCGAAAATAATATCATAAAGAACTTAACATTACAAGTAGGTTTTACTGATTTGTATACTTAAACAATAAATTCATTACTAAATACTTTCTAACAATAAAATCTTTAAATGTATATTAGTCTGCGCCCATATATGCGTAACAAGATCAAACAAAATGTGATTTGTAATCAGTACACAATTAGCTACAAATGTATATTTTAGAAAAAATGTAAAAAACATCTAAAACTATAGAATTTGAAAGATTAAATAAATATTATAAGTTCAATAATTATGAAACTAAGCCCAGTATATATTTTCAATTGTTTTTGACCAGTGATAATCTTACCAAGGTTATCACTGTTTAAAAACACTGAAAAGCTTAAAGCAGTAGTTAATTAATAAATTCACATTTGCCATAAAATTATGCACTATTTGTTGTAGAATTGTATAATAAATCATCAACCAATAGAAATGTTTCTGGTGTAAAAGAAGCAAAATTTCATTCCATATAACAAAGACAATGTCTTCCTTTGAATACATTCTATCTGTGTTTCATCCCGGCAATTAATTTGCATTATTGACAACAAAAGAAAAAACGTAGCGTAGTGAGTGCTCCTTATTAGTTTATTTATTATGTCGCTTACAAATCCAAATTAACAGGGTCGACAATACATAAAATAAAAATATTTTCAAACTTTAAACTTTAATTTCTTCTACGTGAACTAGAGATGGGTTCTAATCTTCTCTTCTCTCTTTGAAATCTCTTTTTGAAAATTTGCAAAAGCAATTCAAAGAATCTAATTTTACATGCTCATTTTCTTTTTTTAAGTATAGTTTTATGTTTATAAGGCGAATGCGTAGGTGCCATCTATGACATTGTATAATAATTATTCCATTATTGTTATTTATGCCAATATATATTTTCCGGTTTTAAAAGTGACTTAGTCGTTGCTTTTATCACATAAAACTTATAGAATTATTTATTAAAATATGTATGTTTATTATGACGCTTATTTAATCATGTAATTATTTACATAAAAGTCTATTTTCTATAGAGATAATGTTTTCCCTGAGGTATAAAATTTTACAAGCCAATACTTTTTAGAAAATGCCGAAATAACAATAGCAAATAATATTTTATAATAAAAGTAACAGATATATTTAATTTAAAATTGTGCTTCTTAGAGTTTTGAGTTAATTACGGTATATATATATATATATATATATATATATATATATATATATATATATATATTATATATATATATATATATATATATATATATATATATATATATATATATATATATATATATATATATATATATATATATATATATATGTTACAAAATAGCTATTAAAATATAGTATGCTGAGAAGAGAGAAAAGTAATAATATATATTTATATATATATATATATATATATATATATATATATATATATATATATATATATATATATATATATATATATATATATATATATATATATATATATATATATGTATATATATATATATATATATATATATATATATATATATATATATATATATATATATATATATATATATATATATATATATATATATATATATATATATATATATATATAAATATATATATAAATATATATATATATATATATATATAAATATATATTATTACTTTTCTCTCTTCTCAGCATACTATATTTTAATAGCTATTTTGTAACATAAGTAAAACTTTTACAGAAGCTTAAAATACAGTACTATTGCTAAGCCGGAACGCAAGAAGATACCCGTACATTTACCTTCTTAATTATGTTTCCGCCGTATATTTTAACACAGACAGACACGTTGTACGCACCCTTTATCGATTAGCCATAACTTTGCCCTAGATAACGAGTGCTCCGAATAATAAATTGCAATTTTATCAGGGCTTCTTCGCTTTATACGTACTTATTCTCACGTTTCTTCACACTCTCATACCATAAACAGTCAACAAAAATAATGAAATTTCCGTTTTTAATTTGAATATTATTGATTAAGAAATTGAACTTCTTACTAAATACTCTTGTGATCTTTTACATAGTTATTAGGTTACATCCCATGAATATTAATTAGTCCATTGAAATGTTACAATTTAAGGGCCGAGTATTGCATTTATTAGAGGACGCAATATCATTTTTGAGACATGTGGGGGTGTGTCAATATAAGCTTAACCTTAAATTTGTGGGGTAACCTTGTCCCTCGGCCGCCATCTTTGAAAGAGGGGGGGATAAACACTTTTTTCGCGATATCTCGGAAACTATGCGTCGTACAAAAAATTTGTAAGATCATAATTTGTAGCAAATTGTTTTGCCTATAAATATGTTTATATAATTTTTTGCCCTAAATTTAAAATTGAAGTAATTATAAGCAAAAAAGTGAAAAAAAAGGTTATACTAATTTTCTTTTTTGCTCTATAACTTTTTTTATACATTTTACAAAAAAATTACCTCAGACCAATCTTGTAGATCATCTACAAGATTGGTCTGAGGTAATTTTGAGGAAAATTTTTGTCTATATATTTTTTTTATTTCACTTATCTTAAACGCTGTTGCAGCGCTTAAAAGTCGATCTATTGATACCCCCCCACCCCTCCATATGTCCCAAAAATTGCGTCCTCTAATAAATGCAAAACAAATGTAATATTTCGATGGACTATATGTATGAGCACAGTAAACGATTTTTAATAACGCAATTTGCCAAGTACTCTAGACTATATTAGTCTTTACACCAGGTGTAGTATAATCGTAGTGAACTTTTTGGTAATATTAAGAATATTGTAAATTAATATATTATTATGTATGTATTTATTTCTCATCGTCTGAATTTTAGTGATCAAAGGCGAATCACTGGCTGTTATAGAATTTGTAAAATTTAATAAGATAAAAGAATGAGATTTAAAGTTAGGACTTTTGAGTAGCTGACAATGATAAGCACAGTTGACAAGTCTTTAGGAAATCCAATAACTGTGTATGGTATAGTATTGATATTAGATGTTTCAACGGAAATGCGCTAATAGGCTAATAGGCAATGGTTAATATATAATACTTTCACGTCCTAAAATTTGATATAATATTTTATAAATTTACTTTCATATATGTAAATTAATTACACGTAAGCTTATTAAAAATTATTTAAAATAAAGTTAAAAAATATCAGTTGCTGATAAAAATATGTATCGTTATAGCCAAACAATTTAAAAATTATTAACTGGAATTTTTCGCTTGTGCAAAACTCATTTTGCATTTATTAATTGCTTGTTGGAGTAAAAAAATTGATACCTAAAATGAAAACACTATTTCAATAGGTATAACCACATATATCCTAGACTGACCTAAATTCCTAGACTGTTTATATATATTTAAAATTAATATAATGTAATGTGTTTATCTATATTTAAAAGGTATTAAAATTGAAGATATCTATTATTTTTTTTTCTCTTATCTCATATTAACTTATAAGTTTTTATTTTTTAGTATAAGTGCCAGCCCATATGCTATTGATGCGTAAATTTACATACATACATATACGAGTATTATTGCGTTTAGTAGCTTTTGCGTAAACCCCAAACAAATATTCGAGTAACTACCATTATATGTGATGCAGTATGAAATTGACAACGATATTATTTGCATAAATTAAGCTTACTTTATGTTACAGTTCAAAATATCTTTTTAATTTGACTGTAATGGACATATTGTGACAGTTAATTTTGAAATCATTAATAAATTCAATGACTATTGCAATGCGATGTACAAATGAACTCGTTCGAACAAACTAATTTATTTAATTATATGCAACGTAGTATTATTTAGTTTAATTTCAGTATTAAGTTGTAATGACTTTTGCCTTTCAGCTTTTAGAGAATTTTTATGTTTAAATACATGTCTATTAATTAAAAAGAAATAATTGGTTATTTCTTCGTCGTGAATTTTATTTATTTTATATTTATAGCAAAATTTACGTATTTAGCATAGTGTAGAAAATTGTTATAGATAATATGCATACAAAACATTTTTTAAACCACAAGGAAAATCGAAATAAAATAAACAGCTAATAGAATAAGGCTTTGATATTTATTGAGACACTCAAACTAACAAATCATAATGAGAAATTATTTTACGTTGGTTCTACGTATTGGAACCTGAGAAATACAAAATATTTTTATTTCAAACTGTAATTTTTATTTAACTTTACTATAATTTAGTCAAAAAAAAAATACAAATAGAATTACTTTATTCCAGAAAGTTGTAAGAAGTTGTTTGATGGAAAGATGTAAGAAGTGAAATATTAATAACTATCGTATAAAATCCTAAGTAATAAATATAGCTGCGTTTCCTCTCATGTACGCTATACGCATAAGTTATACCACTACAAATGCTTTAATAAAAAATTACATATAAAACAAATCTATGTATTGTTACTAAATAAGAAAAGTATTATTACATTTTAGTTACATTCCCACTGCAATACGAAAAAATTGTGTCAGGACACTCCGTTCTCCACATCTAAAAGAACTATGATGCTAAGTGGGATGGAACCCATTGTACATATTTATTGCTAGACGTTACCACACTACTATATACGACGAAAATAAATAGTAACTACTAAATTTAAATTTAAATTCTTCTCTCTCTCTAAAAATATTTTAGTAGTCCTTATTTAAATTCAACGCTTTTAACGCAACTAACTTTCTTCTTATTATACCTAAAGAGTATAATAAAACGAAAGTAGGAAAATACAAGGGGCCATTAACATAAGCTTTACACTTACGAGATTGCCTCTAACTGACAAACACTCAACTTTAGTGCTTAATTGAGTTAGTATGATTTAAATGCTCTAAGTCTAGATCTCTGACAAGTTTCATAAGAAATACGGCAGTAAATGTTGACTTTATGTATTGAACGCCTTAAGGTAATGTAAATAGTACATTGTAGTTTGATCCTTTCTAGAAATTAATTATTATAATTTAAGTAATTTCTTTTGAATATTTTTGTGTTGTGGTTTACAAAACAATATATGAGGACTTATACGCTTTACCAATTGTTGTAAAGTGACACGCGAAAATTCTTACAATAAATTCTGCCTTCTTCATTCAATAAATATATATAAAAAATGTTTAATACATTTTAATCATACTAGCCGTTAATTTAATATGAAGGAGCGATTTATTCTCAGCCCTCGACTAAGTTGACTCGACAGGCACGCTCTATAAAGAAATGCTTACAAGTAACATCAGCAATAATTATGTCTTTATGAACTGTTTATTTCAGATACAGTTTCTTATAATATTATACATAAGTCTTATATAGTAAATATTAAATCTTTTGTTTAACTAAACATTGTAATAGCTACTATTATCGTATTGTCATCATACGATATATAGAAATCATCATTAGATATCTAACATCAGACATATAGAAACTTAGTATATTTCTCTTCACTTTCGAATTAGCTTCAAGAACTGTAGACACAATCTTGACTCTGTTCTGCTCAATTTGGAGACAGTGCGTGTTGACAGCACGGTGGCAGAATTCAATGACCTTAGTTTATTCTATCAGAGCTGTGTGGGAAAATACTAATAAATTATTATAATTTTTTTAAATTAACAATTATCGAAGGAAAGCGAAGTCATGGCGCAGCTATGTCTAACTTAAGATTAAAAAAGGTATACAATACAATGAATAAATATTATAATTTATATCAGTTTCTCCAGTACAGTCAACAGAAGAAAACTGATAAATATACAAAAAATAAGAAATAATAAATTTACGAAAAAGTTTAAAAATAATGTTTCTATTTTCACATACGTTTCAGTACAAAAATAAGTACATATTTTACAATCGTTACATTACAGTTAGTTTTTAGTGAAATTCTTGTTCTTTGAATTTTGGACAATGCATTGTTCAACACACGTGGAACTGTGAAAATAAACAAAAAATGTCCACTATAACGTTCAACTAATAGACTTTCATTCTAATAAAAGATACCTGGCAGCAATCAAGAGTCTATTGAATTTTATACAATAGTTTTTTAGTATAGAGACCATTATGAATTTAAATAACAAAACAAGTTTCAGAGGTTTTACTGCGTGTTTCATAAGTAATGCATATTATACAGAAAAATTCTTTAACCCAACAATCTACAGACAAATATTATAATTTTCCCTCTGAATACCAATAAAGCAGTAAATTGTTGTTACTTCTACTAAATATTTTTATGAATAAATTATGCTGAGAGATCTGAAAATGCTTATGAATATAAATGTTTGATTTTTAAATTTATTATATTTTTTTTGTCTAATTGGTTATTTGTACATGACATATCTTTGGATCTGCTTGACATTTGAATGAAAGATTTTTCCGATAGCTTGTTTTGATAGGATCTAGGCTAAAGTTTATCTTGAAGACGAATAGAAGACACTGATTCAGAATGAAAGCAGTCCCGTTCAACTATAAAAATGCTCTTTCCAGTGACATATAAAAATGATGACAAGATGTGGAACAGTTTACATAAAATAACAACAGATAAATTGAACTACAAAGTATCTAGCCGAAGTATCGGTAAATCGGTAAATTAAAATTCAGATGGCAAAGATCACAAGCCCACGTTAACGAAGATTCAGACGAGTCTACTAGTTATTAAAATAAAAGTAATAGTGAAAGACAAAGTATCAGATGAAAGCATATTTACATAAAATCTAGGTTTAGCAATAACAACTGTAACCATCTTAAACGATTAACATGACCTATTTTCATTTTTTCTCTTTGACGCTTGTTTTACAGCATGGAATTTACTGGTTTTCCATAATATATGCCAATACAAAATCAAAGCGTAAAACAAAAACCGGACTCGTAATATATTGCTACGAGTCTGTACGTATGCAATATATATAATTAACTATTATATTGGAAATTATTCTCATTTATAAATTAGTAAAATAAAGAGGAAGCCAATCAAGTGTAATGAGATATATTATGCTAATATATTATATAACTGTTAATGTGGTATAAAGAATTTAGAAGAAGATCCGTTGTATACAAAAATTGAAAGAGGTAAATGCTTTTTTTTGTGCTTTTTGTTTTGTAAGTATAAATTTTACTTTACTGTATTCATTGTAAATAATAATATTTATGCACTTAGCATTGTGTATTTTTCCAAAGTCCCAATTCTATCCGTTAAAATATTTATACTCGTAATTTCGTAAAGGAATATCAATAATAGAACCAAGAGGAATACAGTAATAAAACCCTTTTGTTCAAAACGAAATTCAAGTAAATTCTTTCGCATTGTATAACCGTCGTAATTCAAATTAATTATTCTGTGCTTTTAATTAAAATTTTGATCATTCTTAATCAAGTTTTGATTGATGACGCTTAAATTCGAGAAGACAAACTCTTTTCAGGGTTCTTCGTTTTGTTTACTCGAAAGATATTAAAAAGGGAAATATTTTCTAAAGTAATGCATCCGTTTAACTGTTTTGTAATGTTCATTTTAATTTTTTATATATTTTTTGCTGTAGCCATTATATTTTAAAATATACATAAGAGAGAAAAAATGTATACATATATCAATAAAAAATATATAGAAACTAAAAAAATAAATTAAAAAAATAAATTTGGCAATCGCATCAATATAAATAGTATATGGCGGTAACTAAACTTTTAATAAAGTAATTGTAATTTGTATTGTAAAACTATTATTTAATAATATTTTTGCCAACAATCTGTTGGCAAAAATATTATTAAATAATAGTTTTTCCTTATCTGGAAGAAATTATGTTAGTGCCAACTTTCTGTGAAAGTAACGACATGACTGACAGTGACAAACTTACAAAAGACTGAATTAAATAAAACTGGTGTTAGCTGTTGAAGGAGACACTGATGGCTTGCTATGGAACTTCAACTGTTACACGAGATCCTGACGTTGCATAATATTCACATATTGAACTCGGCAACAAATATTAGTTTTACTGGCTTAGTTTAAACAAGTCGTGGAATAAGCCACACACGAGATGTTGGGAGAATAAATAATGCTTACTTAATAATACATGCTTATAATTTAACGCACATTATATTATTTTCATTTAGTGCATTTAAAATTGTTTTTTTTTTTATTATTTTAAAATGTATATAAAACTTGTTAAAGTCCAAAAATATAATAGTGGTACTACGTAACTTTATATCAAATGACAAGGTTGAAAGTAAATTAGTTACCAATGTATATATTTCAAATACGTAAATACCACTTTAATTTTACATTTACGTACTTAAAATATTTAAAATACTTTAACTTTTCACTATTTACTTTATCTATTTGTAGGTTACAACAGTAATAACTTACAACTAAGCCCAATGGCACAACACGTTCTAGAAATATGTCATTTTTATTTTTAGTAATAACTTATACTTGGTCAATCGTCGAAATATCAACATCGTTTTATTATTCTTACACAATACTACTCGTAAATTGGATCGGCTGATGAATAGAACAAAGCGTTTCACCGTTAACTATAGCTATTAATATTAAATGAAATTAATGTGCCCATTAACACAGATAGTTTTAATAAATGATTTAATTAAGCACCACATCGTTTTAGCACTGTGATTGGCCTGGCGCCAGACTTAATATCTAGAGAGAGCCTTTCGTATTGCAGAGCTTCCATTTTAGTTTGAGTAATAAGCTATATATTAATACGGTTTTATGTAAGTGTCACTGATTCGGTAACACTCGAGCAAAATCCTTTCTTAGATTTTTACACTTCTGACACTTTTCAGAGTAAATGGTTCAAATTTAATTTCCAAGCAATATATATAAAGTATGCTTAAAATTATATAGACTGAGACTTGCAATAATTTGACCGGATAGCATTGTTTTTAAGATTCATAAAGGCACCGTCGTTATAACAGAATATTGCGTGGATAGGTTGAATGGAAAAGGGATAAAGGGATTATTTTTCTTTTATTTACATTAACGTTTGAATTAGTAATACCTTTAGGGTATTATCAACGCACATTTGTTCTCAAATGTTGATATATGTACAAATTAATAAATAACTGTATCAAGATTGCTAACTTGTGTTGTATCTTTTCATAATTGAAAGAATTAATTATTTTTTTATTTAGATATTTTTAAATTTAGATTGATGATCGTTATATGTATAAAAAATATATAAGCAAAATTTTCCGAATATACGATGTTAGGCTTATATTGAGTTTATGCGGTTGCCAGTTAACCGAAAACGTCTACGATGAAGGCCGGAAGGTGGAACACAGATTAAACTTGGTTACGTCATTGAAGACTAAATTTACTTTACTAAATTGATTCCCTGTACCTTTGTTAGTACCAGATAAATTTAAATTTATCTCCATTTTCAACTAAATATATGAACAAATATAAGTTCATTCCCAATTTTGGATTATCCATCACATATTTTAATTAACATGTTACCTACCAAGAATATATTCTAAGGTATTTCAAAGTATTTTTCACCAAATTTCGTTTGTATAAAAAACATCTTGCATTAGAGTGCAATTTATGCCTAATATTAATTGTGATTAAATTTTAAAACAATTTTCATGTAAGTTTTAAGAAATAATGGCCGTAAACGTTCGCAACAGTTTAAAAAAGAAATATTTAAATAATCGACTGGTCCATAGAAAAACCATTTTAACTTTTTTATCGACCGGGCTTAAGTTACCGCAACTCGGAAACTCCATCTTCCAAAAGAGTACAAAAGCTGCAAACTAAATTTATTTAGAGTCCAACTTTTTAGCAAGATGATGATTACATACAAATTGGAAAAATTGCTTTTAAATATTTTCCGGATCGCAATATGCTTCGTATAACTTTTAAGCATTGTAATTGAAGGCTTTAATTATTGTAATTGCGCAAAAGTCTAATTGATCTTGCTTAGAAAGAGTTCTCTGCAGGCTTTTCATAGATATTGTCATTACCTTAACGGCTTGGTAAACAATCGCCTCTTTCTCGGTTAATAGGACGAGCTAGCACTCTACTTGGCCAGAGAAGTGCACAGAGATAGTTCGCTAGCACAGCTTACAAGGAATCTTTTGTTCCCATTGGCTTTTACTACTATTTCCTAATTATATATTTTATTTTATTGCTTTAAATTGAAAAGTTATACTATCAACCTAGCCTATATAATAGATCTAAATTCATTATTTCAATAAATTATACGCATGGCTGTTATAGTTTCCTGGCAATTCAATTCATAATATTTTAGTTATATTAGCTTATATTACTATTACAGAAACGCATAATATTCAATTTTTAATGTGAACGGTAAAAGTAACTACATACATGCGCCGTATTTTTTTGTCTTTAGACATTAACATTAGGTATTAATATATATATAATAAACATATAATAAGTTCTTTGATTTTCGCGATTTTTATACATTTTAAATAAAACAATTTTAACGGATTTATCGCGTATATTAACATTTTTTGTGAAACCCGACGTTTCGAACACTTTGCCGTGGTCACGGGTAGACTGAGGTGGCATTCGTCTGTCATTTGATATAATTATTATAGTCCCGTGACCACGGACTACTGCAAAGTGTTCGAAACGTCGGGTTTCACAAAAAATGTTAATATACGCGATAAATCCGTTAAAATTGTTTTATTTATTAAACATATAATCTATTTTATTTATCTTATGTTTGATTTTGATTAGAATCGAACCTACTATCAATGCGCTTACAACCAGATGATGTCCCACTAGGACAGGATGGTACCACTTTAATAAAAGTATAGATGTAAGATATATAATAACGTGTCTTATTTTTTCACTAACCGTACATTTTTGCAATGTATCAACAGTATAACAAAAGCTTTTTATATTGTTATATCTACGAGACGTCGTTTCGACCTAAAGTAAATACATTTTCAGAATAAACTTACCTTTGTTTTTTTGTTTGAGACACGTTGTCGAGTAACTTATCCTTGGCTTTTTCTCTAATTAAAAATATTTAAGAACTTTTAATTTTGCCTCTAGTAGCTTTTCAAGCACGATATGCCTTGTAACATGTATTTTTAATATATACATTTCCATCGTGGCGCAGAGGCGCAGCATCTGCTTGTTAACGCGATGCTTTGTGGGTTCGATTCTCACTTCGGGAAAATGGATTTTTCCATGGAAATGAAAATTTCTTCGCTCTGGCAAGTAGGCACAGTATCACAAAGCCTCGAAAACACGGAAAGCGGCAAACGGAGTATCTTAACACTAGGTTTCCATGCATTCTACGTTTTCCTCTGTTGTAAGCAGAAAAAAGCGTGAAGCTATAAAAAAAAATATATTTTTGTATTAAAGAAAATTTGCTTTATTCTTTCTCATTCCTAGTGTGGTGCTATTGAGCTTCTAAATACACATGTTCTCGTGTATTCGTAAAATCAAATTGTAACAATTATGTTAGAAACAATATAATTCTTACTATTTTATTTTCCCAGATATAGATGAAGGCGGCCCAAATACCCTCTATATTATGTACAAGGGGCCTTTGACCAGTAATGGACATAAACTTAAACTTCAAAGTTATATAAAATATATGAAATTATTTAATTATTGAATATTGGTGACAATAATAATACAATTAAATATCGCCATTATAAAGAAAGGAAACTATTTATGACAAAATTTACTTAACCTTTTTGCAATTTACTTGGGTAATGGATATAAATCGTGTTGTATATAAATTAAAATTTCATTAAAAGGAGTACAGTTGTTTAGAATTCGGGTAGACGGTCGTTTAACAGTCTGGCACCTTCGGCAAAACAAAGTTTTAAAGACATACAATATACGCAGTGCACATATTTCTTTAAAATACTGTCATGATTTCTATGACATTTTATGGAACAAAAATGATAATTTTGCCAATTTTATCTCATTCGCTTTATTCAAACGTATTTCCCTGGTCTATAAATAATAAAATATTTATTTACCTTATATACTTAATAGTATAAATTTATATATTTTCATTTATAAAAAATTGCATAAAATTCACGTCTAATAGTATAATAATACTAAAAGTAACTATTGTTAACTCAAAATGTTCTTTTATACAATAGCGTAGATGAAATTGATACAATACCGCTTCAAAGTTCATCGGAGGTACATTGTAGAGTTGTGAGTAATACTTTGAGAAAATTTAAACCTTTTGTGGTTATAGTGAGTGTGTCTTGCTATTATTTTTCTGTTGCGTAATTCCATATATAATATAAATATACAATATCTTGTTTATTCCCAAGCTTTAAATATACTTTTTTTTTATTTTATATTTAAATTACTTATAATAAAGAGAAACAAGATAAAATTTATAGAAGAAGACGGTACTAGCCATTAAGATATCTTACTATTACCATTTTTTGGTAAAGAAATATATGGTAATTTATAACCATAACTTGGCAGGAATTGGTTGTGAAAGAATCATATGAATTCTTGTTTCATTACAGTAATAATATATTGGTTTGTTTTATTTCAACGGGATAATATTTTGTCCCCTCGTGCCCTAAAAAAAAATAAAGCAATAAAGTCATAAGATTGCATAACAAATTATATGCAAATTTCTATTCATATCCCTTCTATATAAGTCCTATAAAAAAATATATGAAGCTTATATTTTTTTAATAAACATAAAAATTTTTGCTATGAAAAACATACTTAGCCTTTAGAAGAACTTTGTACGGCGGTTATTTTTCAGGGTATCGTAGGGACACGATAAAGCACTTGAAGGGCTTATCTACCATGAAGGTAAATTTTACGATCGTGGCTTGGGAGATATAGAAACAAAAAGTTTATTTTCCAAAGCATTATAGAGGTACAATACACTTTTAGTGAGTCAGTGATCACTAATGTCTGCATAAAATGTATTCGTGATTATGTATATTTATATTTGCAATATTTTATTATAATAAATTAGAATCCTTTTATCTAGCCATTTCTCTTTTATATTAATTCTTTTACATTCTTCTTTCTTTTCTCTTCTTTCTTTTACATTTATAATATGAATATATTTTATAAATAGTTAGTTTTATTTTAATATGATATGAGGAAAAAGAAACAAATCTCCCGACTTGTTTTGTGTTAAATATGGGTAAACTTATAAGTAACTTATTCTTGCCCTTAGTAAGTGAAAAACGCAAATCAATAAAAATAGCAAATTGGGTTTAGAAATTCTTTCTTTATCGTTAAATAATATCCTACAAGGTTGGGGTTACCTGAATTGAAGCTTTTTGCTTTTAAACCATATGTTACACTTTTAGAAAGTAATGCTTGTATTGACATACCGCAAGCACCTTAATTACGTCAACGAAAATATTTGAAGTCAGTAAATTAATAACTGAATAAATTTTATTATAGACAGAAACAACCAAAAATCATACTGGCTGATAGACGAGACACGTTAATATCCATCATCATACTAACTTTTCTGAAATTCATATGGGACTGACATTTTACATTTTACCGTTCATGCAAATCCAATTGTGGACCATAACTAGATGTTAATACATGTAATTTATATTCGCATACTTATTTACAAAGGAAATTATACTGCATATTATTTGTACCACATATTAATATTTGTAAGAAAAGACGTGCAAATTAATAAAATATTTTTGCTAACCTAGTTATGCCTTCCTTTTTATAAAATCATAGACAGAAATATATATAAAAAGTTAAAATATTTGATAACATTGAAGAGTGTTCAACAATTTTAACATATCAAAATCAAATGTTATTTTAATGAAACAAATATTAAAATTATTCATAAAACAAAACGTATTTGGAACAAATTTATATTACTGGTTATGTAGAGACACTATTTCTTGAATATAGAGCCTATTATCGTGAACCCAACAAAATTTCTGAAACTATTAGTATTTCAAACATATATATATATATATATATATATATATATATATATATATATATATATATATATATATATATATATATATATATATATATATATATATATATATATATATATATATATATATATATATATATATATATATATATATATATATATATATATATATATATATATATATATATATATATATATATATATATATATATATATATATATATATATATATATACGAGGGGTGATCAATAAGTAATGATAATCAATATGAAACAGAACTAATAGATAAAAAAAAGTATTTTATTTTTAAGTTAACACATTTAGTGTATCTTTTTTCTAAGCCCATGATTCCCTTAGAAAAAAATTCTCACTCACTTTACTATTGTCCTCAAATTTGTTGCCCTGGAGATGTTCTTTGAGCCGAGGAAAGAGGTAGAAGTCACTGGGAGCTAGATCTGGCAAATAGGGAGGGTGTTCGAGCAATTCGAACCCCATTTCTTCAATGGCAGCCATCGCAACTGCGGCTTTGTGAGCCGGGCCGTTGTCTTGGTGAAACAGCACTCTAGCACACAGTTTAGAGCGTCTTTTTGACTTGAGAGCCTCTCGCAATCTTCTTATTTGGTCTGCGTAGTAAGAGCCTGTTATAGTGGCCCCCTTTTCCAAATATTCCACCATAATAATTCCTTCTGTATAAAACTCCTGCTCCCAGAAAACAGACGCCATATTCTTTCCCGCTGAACTTGACACTTTGAATTTCTTCGGCGTTGGTGAGGAAGCTTGTTTCCAAGTCATTGATTGTTGTTTGGTTTCGGGATTATAGTGGTGGATCCAGGTCTCGTCCATGGTCCCAAAATGTGACAAAAAATTTTTCTTATCGGCCTGGAACTTTTGAAGATTCACCCTCGAAATGTCGACTCGTTTCTTTTTTTGCTCGTCTGTTAACATTCTCGGCACCCAACGCGCAGAGACCTTTTTCATATGCATTTCGTTGACAATGATTTTTTGAACGCTGCCATAGGAGATCCCTGTGACCTCAGCTACATGCCTTACGGTCACCCTTCGATCGGCCAACACGATATTTCCACTTTCCACTTTTTTTTCGTTTTCTCCAGTAAGGGACGTGGAAGGGCGCCCTTCGCGATGTTCATCTTCAGTGGAGGTTCTGCCCAGCTTAAATTCCTTTGCCCAGCGTGCGACTGTGGACTACGGAGGAGCAGACTCCCCCAATGTTTCCTCTAAGTCGCTGTGTACGTCTTTGGTAGACATATTTTTCAGATGTACTAGATGACAGCTCTTATTTGATTGTTCTCCATTTTGATATTTTCTCTTCGACAGTTCGTATTCAAATGAATGTATCTTCCAGTAATGGTGTCCTATTTATACAATTTTTGAATTAGAAATAGTGGATAAATAAGCAAGCAGAAAAAAAATAATTTGAGGTTTTGTGCGTTCTAGAAATACTCGATTATCATTACTTATTGATCACCCTTCGTATATATATATATATATATATATATATATATATATATATATATATATATATATATATATATATATATATATATATATATATATATATATATATATATATATATATATATATATATATATATATATATATAAATGTTAGTAATGGTATTAATAAATTACAGGACATGCCTAGGCATTCTTTTTTTATTTGTTTATGTCAATTGCAAATAACTTTTCGTGTTCCTTATACAACTTTCATTGGTTTCAATCAAAGTTCTTCATGAAAAAGAATATTCAAACGAGCCAGCAAACAGAAATAACACACCCGACATGCTATATATTACACTGTTGCTCCACATACTGAGGACAAAGCATTGTTCTACATAACACTCATGTAAGTCTTTGCTACACTTATTCTTATACTTTCTTAGCTTTGCTGCATAATTATTGTAATAAATATTATTTATATATATTTTTTCCGAAATAGTTTAAGTACTGCCAACTACTTAAAATAACAACATCACAAAATATTAATAAAACGTAAAAAAATCACATGAATAGTGTTTGTCCTACGTTAAAAATTAAAAGTGATTTTATTTAAATGATTACATTTCATTTGCTGCTGGGGGTTGTCTGGTAAACCCTAGTGGAAGTAAAGTTTTTTAATGCCACCCAGTTTTTATTTTGCGACAAAAATCACACTTAAGAATTACAGAATGCTTAAAAGGTTCTATAGAGAGAAATAAAAGGAAAACATTCAATTTACACGAAAAAAATATATCTTTTGCGTGATATATATTATCTATGCAGTGGAGATGAAATTGTGATAACTTCTTCACAAGCAATGGAAGCTGTCTGAATAATAAATACAATACTTTCGAGAGAGCTTTAGAAAAGCGGATATTGCTTAAAAATTTTCGTTAAGTATTTTTAGCTTAACAATATGTCCAAAGACATTATTTTTTATAATTTAAATGAGTATAATATAAATTAAAAACAAATGTAGTTGATTAACACATGCATTCAGCTTAATTACGTATTTGAAATAAAATATTTTATGTAACACTTACCACAGTGTTACAGAAACTTTTAATTAAAATCATTAGTATTACTTGTAATATTAAGAAGTTTCATTATCCAGAGACGGTGTGAGAGTTGCGATGAAAGTGAAACTAAAGCGTCGCTAGAGGTCGGTCTGTATCAAGGTCAAAGGGTAACGAGCGCACGTAGCAGCTATGTAGGTCGATTGTGTGACGTCGTAAGACATATATATATATATATATATATATATATATATATATATATATATATATATATATATATATATATATATATATATATATATATATATATATATATATATATATATATATATATATATAGATATATATATATATATATATATATATATATATAGATATATATATATATATATATATATATATATATATAGATATATATATATATAGATATATATATATATATATATATATATATATATATATATATATATATATATATATATATATATATATATATATATATATATATATATATATATATATATATAGATATATATATATATATATATATATATATATATATATATATATATATATATATATATATATATATATATATAGATATATATATATATATATATATATATATATATATATATATATATATATATATATATATATATATATATATATATATATATATATAATATATATATATATATATATATATATATATATATATATATATATATATATATATATATATATATATATATATATATATATATATATATATATATATATATATATATATATATATATATATATATATATATATATATATATATATATATATATATATATATATATATATATACATATATATATATATATATATATATATATATATATATATATATATATATATATATATATATATATATATATATATATATATATATATTATATATATATATATATATATATATATATTTATATATAATAACTTGTATATCGTTTGTATTTTTCTATAAAATATTTTCGTATAGTTTATTGGTTTCATTCATGAAAATTCAAATGGGCGTCGAACATTCTTTTTTACTTTATATTAACTTCTTATAAAATAAAAATTTTTGTTTTAAATGTGTTAAGCTTTGATCTTTTTCTTTAAATTAGTTAAACTTTCACTATCTAACCTTGACTTCAAAAAATATTAAGACCATATGATTATATAATGTACGATGATACATTTTTAGTTTAAAATATTTTATGGCAAAAGCGTTACTTAGTAATAGCTATACATAAAAAATGGTTATTGTCTCTATTATTATTCTGTTATTCTGTTGAAGAGCTTTAGTCCTAGATATGCATAAAAATAAATAGGATTCAATTTATTAAATTGTTACAAATAATTTATTTAAAACATAGGGGAAAATTACTGACCGTTTAAAGAGTGGCGCTATGGATATAAAAAAATAAGTGATAGACATGCGTATCTGACTGCTACGATATAATAATCTATTGAAGATAGGAGACTAATAAGTTAAATAAATAGAATTAAGTATTTCCATAAGGACATAGTGGAAACAGAGTGTCTTAACACTAGGTTCCCTCTATTTACCCTTATACATAACATATATAAATATGTTGCAAAAACGGGAAGCTATGTGTTTATCATATTTTATAAGAAAATAAAATATAACATGAATTAATTAGATTATTCAGATTTTTATTATTTAAATATTAGAATTTCTGGCTTAACAATTGGTCATATCCTAGTTATCTCTGAAATCGTGACAATAATTTATATTTTTAAGAATACTTAAAAGAGCGAGCGCGTATTATATTACGCAAATTGTATATATTTTGTTACCGGAGCTAAAAATTATCTTTATAGGCTTATTACACCAAGATACAATATAAAGATATAGAAGAGAGCGTTAAACCATTCCGTTATCGACTTTTCATTTGAATTAGAAACTGCATATTTTGTGTTGGAAACAACACACTTGTCTGAAAATATTTCCTTTATTCGAGTGTGTCGACATTAATATTTTGGTTTTGTTATAACATGATAGTGTGTTTTGAAACGTTCCGAAGGACAACAAGACTTCGCAAAATACACAAGAAACTTAGTTCGCCTTTTTTTATTTTGATTTATATATCATTCTGTAGTAATATAATCTAATACAACAGAGTACAACTTCGTGAACAATTTATATTACTGCCACGCAGCCTTGAACGTCTTTAATACTGTAGTATGCTTTACTGCACAATTTGCAATTAATAAAGTTCTTATATTTCTTATAAGACAAATCACAAGACAGTGCAGTGTACATACGTATACAATGACCAGCAAAAGAATTACTCATTTTATTGAACTTACATTTGGACATATTATGTTTATTCTCATTTCTTAAATTTTAATCGTACTATATGATAGCTCCCTTTTGTAATATAAAGATATACTATATATCAGCAGCTACCCACTGCAGTAAACCGTAGGTCATGATACTATGAATTTTCATATTTTATTATTTTTCAATTATTTAGCTGAAAAATACTAAATGCGCGATTCTGTCAATTGACGAATTTTTTTTAACCAGCGTAAGCTGCTGAGCTTAGCCTGCTTGTTAATTTCTCGATATGAAGACCTCATTGCAATATTTAGTTTGAGGTTATAACCAGAAAGTTAATTTGAAAGCGGCGTTGAGTTCCGCCACTCAACACGCAATGCCTCGAAAAAAGGCGGAAAGCACGGACGGAGAAACCAGGGACTAAGCAACGGAGTGTCTTAACACTAGGTTCCAATAGTTCCTGGAGTTCCCTCTGCCTACCCTGCCATGTGTGGGATAAAGCGTGAAGCTAACAAAAAAAATCCACATCTGCTGAGACAACTTAACATTTAATTTCAGTTCTAAAATTATTATCTTCATTTATATTTTCCAAGTGGATTTAATTTTTTCAACACTGTTTATTATTTTATTACTTTTTATTATTATTTGTTTTATAGTTGTCACAAACTACTTTAAATATTTTTGAATTTATCTTAATATAATTTTGAATTTTTCTATTCTACAATGCAATCTTAATCTACTCTTATACACAGTATCCCATTCACTAAATATAAGATGGTCACAATCTGCAACAACCTTTGATTTATACATGAAGTTGAAGTCTTTCAGAAACGTTTCAAAAATAATAATTTATGAATAAATCCATTTCTAATTATTTGTCCTGTGTCAAATAATAAATATTTTGATTTATCATGATATAAATAGTATTATTAAATTTTTGAAATTATTTTTAGGGAAATTTAATATTGTTAGATTATCTACAGTTGCTCGTGTAACGCTACATGAAACTATCTCTGTTGTCAGATTAATTTAAACAATTTCTATCATATTTCAAATTATTAATAAAGTCTAAATTATCTTGCTCTATAAAAGCAATTTCTTTAGCTATAGCCAAATCCTTGGCTGATGTATGTAATCAATATAATAGCGACTTTTCTATCCGTCCTCTTAAATTAATCGGTAAGAAAATAACGTTTAGTCACTTTATAATTATAATATTTTTGTCAAGAACAGAATCGTTTTTATTATAATTACTTAAGAAAAGAAGTTTCTGCCATATTAAGGTATGGAAATGTGTACATAACTAATTTTATAGGTAATTCTCATATTTTTATTTAGTAATATTAGAGTACTATGAGAATTTAATAAGGACTTAAGTATCTTAGTTATCTTATCATGAAATTTTGCGTTAGGGTAGCACCTATTCATGACTTTATGTATAAACCTAGCATATAATTTAATAGTGACCCGATGTCGACCGATGTAGAATGATTACATATAATATGTTTTTAAAGGATTTTGTTATACTAGATGCTATAAACATTTTACTACAATTACAACTACCACAATACGCTTATTCACTTTTGAAACATAACACTTATCACACTAGCTGATGTGTTCAGATAGTTCTTATAATATTAAACCAATGTTAAATATCAATTGCACATGGAATATACGTTATGTAAATAATACTGACTCAATAATCAGGGTTTGTGTTTTACTATTACTATTTTTATAAGACTTTAAAATATGCTGATTACCTCTACCCATACACTAAAAAATCAAACCCACAACCAACACCCTTTAGTTTAGTTAAGCACACATTGAGTACTTAATTATATCCTGAAGGATAAATAAATATTCAATATTTCTTGTTTCAGATATACGCCATGACTTGTGTGATCTCCCAGTTTCAAGAATACCTCGCTGGAAGAGGAACTGCTGCTTTCGATTATTCTGATAGAGTAATGCCAATTTTAAATACATTTGAAGTTTTTTTTTAATTATAGTTCTTATTAGTCATTTTTATAGATACTTCAGGAAAAGAAGGTTTTATTTGTCTAAATAATGAATTTAAAATTTACACATACACAAGTAAAATTTTGTTGGGATATTACCTTTTTAAGCCTTTTTACCGACAGTATCAAATGAATATAGTTAATTTGACAAAAAGTGGCGTGAAACAAAATAGTGGTATTTGTGTATAATAGAGTAGGGTACAAAAATTTTTCTCTGAAAAATTCTACACTCACAATTAAAATATTATCATTTATTTCAATTACATTATTCCTATTAAACAACTCCATCGTCAGACTTAGGGGAATTAATTAATAAAATGAATTTTGAGTAGTTCAACAATAAAAAAAGAAAAAAAAAGCTGCAAGTATTTTAATGCTTAATTGTATATAGTAATAAAATATATAGATATAAAATATATTAAATAGTATTAAGTAATCTTAATCTCACACATTTTTTTTTCTTGTTAACTTAAGTTTATCGGCCTTATTCATAAAAGGTTATAGCACGTCTAAAGGCCCACTATTGTAAGTACGATTGTCAAAAACATTATCCATAACAGCATTTTAGCGCAAATGTTCTACAAACTTATGATATATATAGTTATAGAGTTGAGGACCCAACTACAACAATAATATAATGTCCAAAGTTGGCAGGTTTATGTAACAGCTGATTAGTAAAAAAATATGACGTCGTTGGGTCGTCAACAGTGTCAATTTCAGTTTCGTAAACAAAACAATAGTACAATCGACATTTTGTTAGATACTTATTAAGTTTATTTAATTAAGTATAAACAATTTTATTCATAATAATGCGATTGGACGACTTAAAATGCGTTCACTTCAAAAGGCATAGGTGGTGATAAAAGATTCATCGGTTTAATAAATTAACGACAACATATATTATTATCCCCGATCGATCGTAGATCGTAGAGATTCTGGGGCGTCACCTGAAATCGAGGTTTTTATTACGATCAGACGTTGGGGTCGTCGAGAGGCAAGTATATTTAATCATGACTATTACATTGCTCAAATACGTATAGGTAATACTTGTCCTTTTCTAATCAAATTACACTTCTTTATTGTTTTCTATTGTTCAAAACGTAAGTATAATAAATATTCTCGTTATTTATGATAACAATGACCTCAATGGTGCATATTCGGTGTACATTAAGTCATAGACAGCAATATAATTTTAATACGTAATATTATGTATGGTCACACTAAGCCAGAGTGTTTAACACTTACTATCTGGACCGGTATCCGGCATCAAGCCAACCGATTTCAATATATTGGGCAACAATGTGAATTTATAAGTTGCGCTAAGCAGTAACACTTGCGCTTTTACAGACATATGAGAGCGTTTATGAATATACAATTTTATCGAACGTCGTATGCTTAAAATCTTCTATAAGACGTTTTTATTGAAAAAGACCGTAAATCTACAACATATGTATCGTGTAGGATACCAATAAGAACCTTATCTTCACGAACATTTGAAAGTAGATTCATTTATTCATTGAAAAAATAAAAAAAATATATAGTCATTCAAAAAAACTTACTTCAATTTCAACATTTTAAAATATATCAAATTTAAAACCTGATTTAAAGTTTATATTTGATCTTACCTAAATTAAAACCTGATTTAAAGTTTGTATTTTATCTTTTACCCAAAGTTATAAAATATTTAATGTAGATAGTTAAGTGTGCTTTAGTTAAGTTAGTCGAGAAAGTAAGATTATTAGTAACTTTTATTTATCATCGTTGTGGTAAAATTGTTATGATACTCAGACTATGGTTATAAGTTTAAACCTTACATGGAATAGTCATTAAATTGTTTGTTAGATTTTCGCCTATATGGGGGACACTATAAATAACCGTTCTTTACACAGTGTAATAACATTTATTATCAATTAGTATATTTTTATTATATCAACTATTCAGCCTTGTTTGTACTATAACTATATCTTAAGTTACATTTTAAAACGCAGTTTTTACATAAAAAGATTATTTATTTTTTTGTTTGCTGTATTTAGACATGGAGTCTATATAGATCAGTTATAACTTTGACTATACTATAATTTGTATACTATGTAATTTGATAAATACCCGTGAAGGCGTTCATGAAGTTAATAACGCGTCATATAGCAGTTTATCTCTAATCATAGAACACGGGAGTTAAACAATTCATCGTGTGGAAAATGATCATATGTATTAGCCAATTACGTTATTACCAACAATATTCCCGTACAAGTAGAGTGAAAATCAATATTGTAAAGCTTAAAGTCTGTACTTAATAGAATTTTTGTTATATTTTTAACTCTGAGAATAGCTCTAAGAAAAGTGTTTAAGGCGTTACGTATATTTTATTCGTATTCAAGCATTCTTGAATGCTTATTAAAAATAATCTTAATAAATCCTCTTTTTTTAAACAAGTAGGTACATACTAAGAGCTATGACATTATGAGTATATATATATATATATATATATATATATATATATATATATATATATATATATATATATATATATATATATATATATATATACTCAAATATCCGAACTCTTTTTCATTATGGTCTCTGAACGTGGTGACCTACATATTACATAGTATATGATTCTCTGAAAATTGGCCATCGTCGTCCACAATATGCTCCAAATTGCTATACATAATTTCACAATACGGCTATCCAGAGTCACTATTGAGTCATTTGACAGCTTTAATCAATCATCATGTAAGGCGACCGTTAATAGCCTAATGTTATCGGTTTATAACTTTACATAACTACATATACGGCATATACCTAAAACTATACAGAATGTAAGCGAAATGTCTCGTGAAGCGTTTCAAATACTCGAACATATTGGTCACAAACTTTATTAAATTTCTGATCAAAGTGTTCACTTGTTTTCTCATAATTACTTATAATAGGTCCTTACATGTGGAATTGACGTTTGCCATGGGAGGAACAAGAAGTCGATTAATTATATTTAATAATAATATTTAATTAGTCATAGTATGAATCGTTGTTACCTACGCACTTTTGACGTCTCATAGGTTATTTATTGATTCCTTTACTAAAAAAAGCAATACGGACGGGAATTAATAAAATCTTTGAAGGCGGTTTAGACTGCCCTATCGAAATTGAATTTTTTCTCTTACAAAAAGTTATATAAATTTTGAAACAATGAAATCTGTTGAAGTTAGGTCCAGGGAGTAAGGTAAAACATTAATATCAAGCTTGAACATTCTAATCAATCCCACAGAAGAAACAATATAATGTAAATTAGTTCGATTATGATATAGTCATAGACTTGGGTAATAAAGATCTGAGGACTGTGTGTTAGTTGACTAAAGTGACACGTTTGACATTGAACAGAAATAAAAATATTCTTATTTTATTGTAGCTTCAATATAATTTAACTTAGTTGTAAATTTATTTTGCTATACGATTAATCCCACGCATCGCAGTTAACTTTGTTTTAAGATACTCCGCTTTCGAGGCATTGCGTGTTGAGTTATAGGACTCAATATAATGCTTGCCCCGTTACTAGAGCGAAGAAAATGTAAATTAAGTAATCCATCCTCCTGGATTGGGAATTGAATCCACAAACCGTCAAGTTTACACTTTGTGCCTCTAAGTCAAGATGGTCATCTTAATAATATCCACAAAAAAATCATTTTCATCCAGTTTCTTTTATAATAATGAAGTAAATTAAATAGGAGCATATTAAATAAAGTATAATTTTCCATGTTTTCAATAAGTTTTCTCAATAGTAATAAAGTATCAAGTAATAAACAAAGATATGAACTATTCAATAAATGCCTAAACATGAAATAGAGGTCAAATTATTACAGGAAAACAAAACTAAGATCGGTAAATTGACAAGTCGCTTTGTTGTACAATTTAAGGAATATCAGAAGGAAATAGAAAATTTATTTCTGATATAACCAAACAAAATTTTATTAGTACCATAACTAATGTTTCTAATTGTTCTAATATAATACTTAGAGCCCAATAATCTATTTTTTTATAAGGACAGACATAAAACACATACGAGTAGTCATGTGCTTTTGTACTGAAGAAATCGTGGGCATCAAATAAATTTTATCTGTGATTGAGGAAAATAATCATATAACAGCAATATGAAATATCCTCGTGAGATATATCTCAAAAAAGTTAACAAACTTTACATATGAATAATGCTTGCCTGTATTTTAAATACAGGCAAATAAGCAAAATGTAATAATCTTATTATGTATAAACAAAGTAGAATTGAAGCATATTTTTTTATGTAGCTGGCAGCTGTGCAGTATACAGCAACCACTCAACAAACGACGACAACGAGCTCAGCGCCGAGTGGTCGTCGTAGATCTGCTCCTAGACCGATGCCCAGTCGATGCGACCCTGAAGAGTTCTCTGAAGCCCCAACTAGAGCTATAGGTTAGTAAAATAACTCACAGTTTTTGTGAAATCAATTTATTTTACAATATCTTAGTATTCGTTTACATTTCTGTTACCTTTATATTTCTTTAGCAGTGGTTTTCTAATAGCCTTAAGTAACAATTAGAAATGCTCATAAGCATGTCCTATAAGCAATGAGGCTAAAAGAATACCTAACCTTTAAACCTTTAACCTTTCAATTAATATTTTATTTGCCTTTTTTTTAAATTTTTTGTTTTAATTTACAGCTTTTTTTTATTTATGTGCGCTTGTTTTAGTCAACTCCATGTAACTCGCATCGACCAATCACGTTCCTAGATACTACAGGGCTACAGTAGACAGTAAGAGATCATTTATCGTTTAGTTATAGCCAAATAATAATTGAAATGTATCTAATTTCAATATATTTAGACGAAATATTGTTAAAGTTGTATTATCTGTTAGGTTTGTTACATAACCGAATTATATGCATTTTGCTTTTATATTCATAGTTTTTTATTTATTTCGACCGACTTTACCTCGAAATTGGAAACATTTGTCCTTTTCTTCAATTCATTGAATTTGAAATTTAAATAAAATATAATTGTAAGTAGTATAATGTACGTATGTGCTGCGAATTGTGAGAATTGTGGCATGTAGTTATTATTGCATAATGTGAGATATGCAATAATAACTGCATACCATTTGGATGTTCAATTAATTCATTGTGTTCAATTATTTGCCTAAAATATAAACAGCATTATTAATTTAATACTTAGAATGGTTTAACCATGAATTTCAATTACTTCAAAACATTCTGTTTAAATTTAATACGAATGCTTTGAAGAGCCATGTTATTGTTAAACCATATTTACTTTCCCAAACTATCTTACAAAACTGAATTTGCTTTTAGCTTCACACTGTATCCCGTGTTTAGCACAGGTAGCAGTTAGTAGAGGGAACCTCAATAACTTTTGGCAACCTGATGTTAAGACACTTCGTTCCCGGTTTCGTGTTAAACTCCGCTCTTGCCTAGTTACCAGAGCTAAGGATATGGAAAGGAAAAAAATTAATCTTCTCCAAATGGGAATAGAACAAACCATTATCAATTAACAAACATCAAACATTATCATTAGTAATTAATAATATATATACAATATATACAGCAAGCAAAAACAATGTATATATATATATATATATATATATATATATATATATATATATATATATATATATATATATATATATATATATATATATATATATATATATATATATATATATATATATATATATATATATATATATATATATATATATATATATATATATATATATATATATATATATATATATATATATATATATATATATATATATATATATATATATATATAAATATATATATATATAAATATATATATATATATAAATATATATATAAATATATATATATATATATATATATATATATATATATATATATATATATATATATATATATATATATATATATATATATATATATATATATATATATATATATACATATATATATATATATATACGTACTATTTTACTTTGCTGTATATAATATGTGTATAATATATACAGCAAACTAAACTGAAAATATTTTATCTAAATATTAAGCCTAGTGTTATGTTAGTAACATAGCCTTCATATTGCACCATTTTACGCTTTTATCAAGATATGTATGTTTTATAAGTATAAATAGCCTATACCTACATATTCACCCTCGTGTTCAGAAACGGAGGAGAGTTGCATATGACTGCGAGTCCAAATGCATGCAATCCAAATGCGAGGTAATTCCGACCAGATACAGAAGGTTACATCAAAACGATTCAGAATGGAGCCATATAGTTACTCGATAAACGAATAATCTAACACAAACGTATAATTAATTTGAACTACTTATTTTCTTGTTGGTAAATTAACTGCTAATTTTCATAATATTTAAGATACATTTGTATATATAAACAAATTTGAAATCTTAACCATCACGTTAATACCATAAACTTAAAACTAAAAATAGTTGGAAAATAAACTACTGAATGACTTCTTAAAGTATTGACGAAGATCATATTTATAAAATGTCAGTATTTATGATTTATTAATTATAACATAAATCTTGCAGTAAGACAATAAAACTAAATAAATTTAATAACAAACATTTTTTATTTATTCCAGCTTCTGTCTGTAAAAACGACAGTTTGTGGGTTCTCAATAACCACTCGAAGAAGATGAAATATTTTATTTTTATTAATATTTTATTTTTATAGCGTTAAGTTTTAATATTTTATTTTTATAGCGTTAAGTTCCGTCACTCAACAAGCAATACCCCGAACGGCGTAAAAAAGGGTACGGAGTGTAATAGCACTAGATTCTCATGGTTCTTGTGGTTTCTTTTACCTAATCCGCTATAAGCTAGTTAGGGCCATAGCACACGGCGTATTTAAAACGCGCAGACGACGCGCAGATTACGCGCGTATACGCGATTCAAACGACATTCGATCGCAACCTTTAACCTAAGCACACGGGGAGATCATGAAACGTGCGTCTATTCCGCGTATACGCGCAGATACAGCGAACAGACGCGCTGAGATCGCGCGTAGCTTTTGCGTTTTGATCAGACTCTCCTCTTCTTCAGTTGTAAAATGGTCCGCCCCACCCCCGCCCCTACTGCACTCCTTTGTACGCGCGTTTGTATAGCTTCAAACGCGCGTTCAACGCGCGTCTGACACGCGCTTTTATTTCATCTATGTAAACGCAATGTAAACGCAAATATCAGCATCTACGGCGCCGAAGAATTTAAAATACGCCGTGTGCTATGGCCCTAAAGCATGAAACTAAAAAAAAATAACCCAGGTAAATAAGAAATGCCTTACTTAAACAAGTATAATGTGTAGGTAGTTTACACAAGTAAAGAATATAATTCAAACAAAAAGGATATGAAAACTTCCCACTGGCTATGAGACTATTCATTATTTAAATTGTAAGTACTATTTGTTGAAGTTTCCATTTTTCCCTTATATTTTATAAATATTTAATTTCACACAATACATTGTGTGTACTTATAACGTAAGCAACATTAGCCTGGCGAGAATTTATTTATTTATTTATTTAAGCTTAAACACTTCCTTACATTTTTTTTAACAAATTTTTAACATTTTTTTCTGAAGTTTTAGTGCGTTAGTAAGTTTTCATTATAGTATGTGTTAGTAATTTAATATTAGTTTTAAAACAGTAGAAATAAAAGTTTATTCACTGTAAGGACCGCCTATCGCGGTGTAAGCCTCCTCCAATATTTTCCACTGTTCTCTGTCTCTTGCAGTTCTAGTCCACATATTTCCCGCCACTCTGGCTATGTCATCACTCCATCTTTTTAGCGGTCGACCTCGTCTGCGTTTCTTATAGATAAGAAGCCAATTGGTTATAATTTGTGACCATCTATTATCTTTAGCTCGTTGTATATGTCCTGCCCATTTCCATTTTTGTTTTAATATATGTTCAATGACATCCCGTGCTTTCGTCTTTCCTCTTATTATTTTGTTATTTATTTTTTCTTTTAGTTTAATGTTCATGAAGCTTCTTTCTATACCTCTTTGACAACATCTGATTTTTTTCATATTTTTTTGAGTCAATGACCAGGTTTGGCAAGCATAGGTCAAGCATGGAATCAAGCACATGTTCATTGCTTTAGTTTTTAGTTTTACTGGTAGAGAGCTCTTAAATATTTCCTTCATGGACCAGTATTTATTCCACGTTGATTTTATTCTGAGATCTATTTCCTTGTCCATGCATGATCTAAATGATATAAGATGACCTAGATAAATATAATTTTCTACGTACTCCAAGGGTGTTGATTGAATAATAATAGGTATCTTAGATGAATTTGTCATGATCTTTGTCTTCTCTTGATTTATCTGTAGTCCTATTGCTCTGCTTTCGTTATTAAGAGATTCTAACATATAAGTTAATTTATCAGGTCTTTCTGCTAGTAAAATTATATCATCTGCAAATCTTAAGTGAGATATATATTTTCCGTTAATTTTGATTCCAGTTTCTTCCCAGCTAACCCTCCTGAAGACTGATTCTAATACTGCGATAAACAGTTTAGGAGACATTGGGTCACCTTGTTTAACCCCCTGCTTTATAGGAAAGGGAGCTCCATTTGTCTCTAAACGTATTCTTGCTATGCTGTTCTTATAGATGTTTTTAATAAGTTCTATGTAGTCATTATTAACTCCTCGCTCAGCCAAGGCCCGCCACATCGAGTCATGAGATATACTGTCAAAGGCTTTGCTGTAATCAATAAAAGCTACGTATAGAGGTAAGTCGTACTCGTTGTACTTTTCAATTATTATTTTCAAAGTATGAATGTGATCTACTGTTGAGAAATTTTTCCTGAAGCCTGCCTGCTCTATAGGCTGATTTTCATCAATAGTCTTCGTTATTCTACGTAGTAAAGTAGATGCAAACACCTTATAAAAGCATGATGTAAGACTGATAGGTCTGTAGTTTGAAACTACTTTCGGATCTCCTTTTTTATATAAAAGTATTATTTCAGCACACATCCACTGTTTTGGAAGTTCATTAAGTTTCAAATTTTATTAAATAGGTTTGTTAAAGGTTTGATCAATATATGTTTCGAAGATTTTATCATGTCATTGGTGAATCCATCAGGGCCCGGGCTTTTTTCTGATTTTAGTTTGTTTATAGATAGTTCTATCTCTTCGTTCAAAAATAATGGGACGGATTCAGTATTATTACATGTATAGTGTTCTGTAGATTTTGGTAGGTTGTAGGGGGAGCTGTATAACTTTTGATAAAATTCTGTAGCGATATTTAAGATATCTTTTCTATTCGAAACAACGTTACCCGACGTATTCAGAAGATGGGCTAGTAAAGGTTTAACATTTTCTAATCTTTTGAAAGCTTTTTTAACACCTCCAGTCTTTTCTAGATGTTTTTGAAGTATATTTGATCGATATTTTCTTGTATTTTGTATAATTTTTCTTTTTATATTTCTATACAATTTACTTATTTTCAGTTTATCTGTTTTATTTTTGTTTTTCTTTGTCTTGAGTACATATCTTTCGTTTTGCATACATTTGATTTCCTCCGTGATGATTGCATCTTTTTTATCGGATTTTCTTTTGGATTCTTTAGATTTTTTGGAGCACTGCAATAAGATAGCTTCTATTTTATCGTAAAAAGTTTGTACAGGCTGGTCTTCTTTATAAGTTAAAGAAGTCATCTCTTTATTCAGTAGATCGTTATCTATGTGCATTATTGGTTTTTTATTAGCATAATGGGCGCGAGATGCTTTCTTTACACTCATATTTAACGTTATTCTTACCAAACGGTGGTCGCTTGGGTGTACTTTACTATTCAAAACAGAGCAGTTCTCTACTTTCTTTGTAACGTTTGAACAAATGAAATCGATTTCATTTTTTGTTACTCCATTTGGCGATGCCCATGTCCATCTGTTTCTCACTGGCTTTTTAAACATTGTATTTGTAATTTTTAGTTTATGTTGATGACAAAAGCTTATAAACTGTTGACCTCTCTTATTTCGTTTACCGTATCCAAATTTTCCCATTACAATATGTTCTTTTGATTCAGGTTGTCCGATTTTTGCATTCATATCTGCCATAAAAATTATATTTTTATAGCATTTAACCATTATTTCATTTAATTCTTTATAAAAGCCTGGCGAGAATACATAATAAAAATTAACAGATTTTTTATCTCGTCTTGTCTTGTCGTGTGGTATCAAGTGTGGACATATATAGCTAATATAAACTTCAATTGGATTTTTAATTTATCTATAGAAAAATTATCATCAGTATATATTATTATTCAAAATGTTTTATTTGTGCACACTTAGAGAAGGCAGTTTTTGACATACAATTTTACTTTCGGTATAGTTTTGAAGATCTCTAATAAAGATTGACTTGATAAAAGGTGGATTGGTGATGATAGCCAATATTCTAACTTAAACAGTTCAAATGATAATTAATTAAAGAAATTCTAACTATATTTTATTCTATTCTTTTACATTTGCGGCCTTTTTTGTCAGTCTCAATAATTCTAACTTTACCATCCCTTAAAATTATTAAGCTAATAAAACGAAGCGCGCGTGCTCGTATAACCAACTAGTATTACACATAATACTTCGGATCCCTGATCTGGCATGAAATGAAATGGCATAACGTTGGAATTCGCTATTAAACATAATTGCAATTTTCGAAATTGACACAGAAAGTGGACTAAATCATAAAGCTACAAAAATTCTTATGAATATAGGTGTCATAAGGAATTATACTGAGATCGTGCCGGCTGGGCAGCAAGATGTCTTTAACTATCCCGTAATAGTATAAAACAAAAATTAAAATAATAATGTGATAAATTAATATACAAGAAAAGCCGCATGCAAACAGAGACAAGTAAAAAATAAGTTGAAGTGAGCTTTCACAGCTTGTCCATTCCGTTCACTGAACAAATACGTCAAATTAACGTCAGATGCTTTATTTACTCGAACTACAGTTAGTTCTGTCTGTTCTCGTCAAGTTGCTTGGAAATGTATTTGGAGCTTTTAAAATGATGATACAAAAGAAATGTAGGTAAAATTCTGACATCTTTTGTATATATTTTTAACATAAATTTATCTCCTTCTGCTTGTATATGGAGAGAATACTTTGTACATAGGTACACAAATCGAGTAATAATAATAAAAAAAATTCTGCACAGTTGATAATGTATAAGCTGCTATAAATAAATAATAGTAGATGAGACAATAGGTAAGTTACACACGCATCAGTCACCGCGAGCACTCTCTTACTACTCTCTACTCTCAGGCGTTCCAAAACATTATAATGCTAAAATGATAATAACAATTATTCTTTACGGGAACACTAGCATTTAATTAAAAATATGTATAACTGCTTCTTATTTTGAACCTTATTGATTCGATTCTCTCTCAACAGAATAAAGTAGTTACATATCCATGCTCTAACAAGACTGCAACCAACAAAAGTGACATTTGTTCGTTATTTTGGTTCTGTACAAATTCTGCTGTAGCTATGTCTAACAGAATACAAAGTGAAACTAGAAACTACCCTAACACCTGAATCTAAAACAAACTTATGAAATAATTTACTTACTTTAATGTCCAACGTGTGAAAATATAATGTCAAGTTAACATTATATATTCAACTATACTTTCTGGAGCATAGAAAAACATAAACTTATAAGTGAACACAACGAAATGATACCAGGAATTCCACGCTGCGTGAATGTAAGTCACATTTACTATTGATATGTTACTTTATTGAAAATAAAACTGAAATATGAGATTGATACTGGGAGGCAGTGTGAGTCATCCAACATTGACAGTAAAGTATTCTTAATAGTTATGTACAAAACAATTGTGGAACTATAAAAATGTAACAACCTTTTGTATACAAAAAATTAGATGAATTTTATGCAGGCCATTACTAGGGCAATCGTTATTAACATACAAACATTATAAAAAGAAATGTAAAAAGAAATCCAAATATTTAAAAGTATAATTATGCAAATGAAACTGCGTCGTTCTGTACATTTTTCGGGACGCAGTAGCGTCATGCGTGTTCTGATTAAATTTGTTCAAAAAACCTTTACCTTTACGTGCTTCAAAGGCAAATAAAATAAAATATGAAATCATTTTCATTTTGTTTTTATATTTATTTTACTTATATACCTACACATATAATAAATAAAATTATATATTTTTTAATTGAGTACATACTCATTTTTTATGTTATGCTGAAACACATTGAATACAAAAAGTAAAATTCATTCTAGCTTTTTACTTACCTATATATGTTTGCTGTCGACAGTTGACATGTGATGCTAATTCTCTAGTCGTATCCTGGAGATACACATCACGGCCAAGAGGATTATCTTGCCCCAGATTCGATAAAATATTATATAACATAGACTGAGTGAGCAATCACATGCAACTTTTGTGAAATATAAATAGTACATATATTATAGGGCAAATAAAAAATTTAATAAGTAATAACAATGGTTTATTTTTGGATATAAATAGGATATACAAAAGCTGTAATAAAAAATTAACTAAACAATATATTAATAAATTTAAGGCGTTAAAAATTGCTGATGAAAAAAATCAAAATTTATAATAATAAGTTTTGATTGTACACGAGACGAATGTAATTCGGGGAGAATAAATTATTTTATGCTTTCGTAACAAGACAAATTGCAATGTTCAGTTCCGCCATTCAAAATACTGCGTATCTCGAAAGGTGGAAGTGGTTGTTTTGTCTATTAAATTTCCTCTGCCTTCATGTTCGATACAACTTTAAGCTAATATGACACTGCGAGAGCGCTTAACCATTATGTGTGCAAGTAAGAAGATGACCTACTTAAAATTTGCAACTTAAAAAAATTGAAAAAATATATAATGTTATATAAAAATATATAACGGTAAAATAAAATAAAGAAATGAAATGTGAAAGTAGAAATGATTTGACATAATTTTCAATTACAATAAATCTGTAAATGTGAATAGGGTGGCAAGGATCATAATATCAACATTAACGAAGTTGCGGGTACAAACTAATTGTAAATGAAAGACTGCAAAAAGTGCGGCTGTATTTTTACAAAATTTTCTGTTGTTTGCTTCGTAGGTGTGCAAATAGTTTTATAGATTGTAAAAGCTTTTATATTGGATTTAACGAAGCTATATAGCTGGTTGATAAGCTTGAATTTGGGAAAAATGCATGTATTTGCATTTGTAAATTTATTTGATTACTCAGAAACGGTAACAAAATAAAAATTCGTTTAAAATTACTAAATTCATAATTCCAGAAACCTAATGATCGAGTATTACTTTTCAGTGATGAGGCATAATTATGGTAATGCTCCAAATCGTTTGTTTTCTTATAAAGATGTGTATAATGACTACTACTGTAATAATACTTTAGGCTAGTTCCGTCCGTAACTTACCGTTGCTATGCTCTTTGTTTTTATCATTTTTATTTCAATGTTTACTTGTCAACGAACGAAAAAAATAGAAAGTCGACAAAAATGGTTTAGTGGCTTAGTGGCCCACTAAACCATTTTTGTCGACTTTCTATTTTTTTATTATTTAAAAGGGTCACAACTATATCTTTTTATTTTTTCTACCACGTGAACCTAATGTTAAGACACTCCGTTGCATGTAGTCCCTGCTTTCTCCGACCCCGCTTTCCGCCTTTTCCAAGGCATTGCAGTTTGACGCTTTGTCTAGTTTCCAGAGCGTAGAAAATGGAAATAGAAAACTTCATCTTCCCCAGGTGGGAATCGAACCCTCAACCGTCACGTTTACAGGCAGGCGCTTACGCCTCTGCGCCACGACGATCTTCTTTCTATTTGATATGTCAATGTGCGTTTGTGTTGTGTTGTGTTTATTGTGTTTTATTTTTTATGTGGGTACTGTAAATAATAAGTAAGTAAGTAATAAATCAGTAAATAAAATATTTGTTTAATCCCAGGATTAATTAGTGACAAGCTTTACAAAACCCACCGTTTGAATTGAAAAGACATATTGTGATAATTTAAAAATTAATTTTCTTTTGAAAATGCTGTAAATTACGCAAATTTTGGACTGCTTTGATCCCAATTTACAAGTTGCATGGACCCGAATTGGAGGAAAAGTATTTGCTTCATTTTACAAACTGGGGCGTGAAATTGGCTGACTTGTTTAAGTCTAAATGAGCCACAGAGAATAATTAAAATAATGAGTTCCGTCCTTATAAGTAAAAAGTGAATACCTAACACAGTGCTAGCAGTATTGTAATGTAATTAAAGTCTATGTTGAAAGAGAAATGTAATGAGCACACATAATTAATTATGGTTAGCATGACATATTTAGAAAACATGTAACCAACGACGCTTGAACTGAGAATATTATTATTACTTACTTCATTTTGGAACGTATATAACGTTTAAATATAAAACAAATGAGTACAGGTAATAATTATGTATATTATTTACTTGACGGAAATGATTTGAATTGCAAAATATTCCTGTTAAATGCGAGTTACACTTGCACACCGAAGGTTCTGTATTTTTTTGCGGGATATATACAAATTTCCAACTTTTGTGTATTCCCTTTGGTTGTAAGTCATTGCCAACTTTTTTAACATAGTAAAGAATTTGATTACGCGGCGATTTTCTTACAAAATGCAAATAATAAAGCATAAACTTCGTAAAATATGTGAATATATATATATATATATATATATATATATATATATATATATATATATATATATATATATATATATATATATATATATATATATATATATATATATATATATATATATATATACACACACTTTATATTATAAATGTTGATTATATTTCGATGTATACGCTTAATATACGCTGATTATACGACACGAGGCGAACGCATCGAAAGGTCAACAAAGGGTGAAAAAGGGATGGATATGATGTAGGTTCACTTATTTTATTCTTTGTTAACAAGACCCTAAAGGAAAAGACAAATGACGATGAGTGTGATTTGTTTTACTTGGGTATATAGTTTATATGTAATTAACAGGAAAGAATGTTCATTTTAAAATGAACATCCTTTCCTGTTATTTAGCGATATATGTACAGAATGAGCGCATATAGATTTATTATGCATTTATTATATATTACATATATATATATATATATATATATATATATATATATATATATATATATATATATATATATATATATATATATATATATATATATATATATATATATATATATATATATATATATATATATATATATATATATATATATACATATATATAAAAGTTTTAAGTTCCGCCATCAAAACAGTGTCTTGAATTCTTGTAAAAAATATAGAGCAAAGTCAATAGTTTCTCTCTCTTACTCTATGCGAGATTTAGCGTGAAACTAAAAAAAGGAAATTATATATATGTAAGAAAAAATATATCTAGTGCAATATGTATATATTCGTATACATTCTTACTATCCGGAAAAGTTTTAGTAGAGAAGTTTTTATATTTACAAGTTACAGAATTTCCAATCTCTGTTATACGCGGCAGTGGCGCTGCCAAAATGGGTAGAAGGAAATCAAACAGATACTTATCTTGTAATATTCATACGTTGATTACAAACTTTTCTCATTGAAGTTTATTTATACTTAAATTAATGTATTACACAGTTATTCTCGCTGTTTCAGTACTTTTTCGGTATTTCATAAAGGTTGAAAGAAATTTAACAAGATTTACTTACTGGCAAGTCAGGTTAGATTTAACTTTATGATTGTATAAAAGTAATATCGACGAAGTATATGTTACGAGTCCTTATGTCCATATTACTGTCGTTTTCATTTCATTTCATTGAGCTAAATATTAAATTTGTTACAGCGTCAGTACTGTCGAAGCCGAGTCGCTCCGCTATTAAGAAACATGTTCAGTTTCCTGATGAACAAAGCTGCATTGAGGAAGCTACCGAAGGACCCACTGACGATGAAAAGCCAGGTACATATAATATAAATACTTGGAGTTGTAATAAATTATATTTTAATTACTTAATAACTTATATTTTTTCTTTAGTCTATCACAAAAATATATATACTAGTGTAGTACACTAGTATATATTTTTTATATAATACTATTAGACTTTCAATATACAATTCGTTAGCGTGTTCTTAATTATCTTTGAGACTCAATTTTTATTTATCAATTTACCGATTTTTTTAACAAGAGTTTTTAACAGGTGTTCAAATCCTGTGAACCATGTCGTCTAAAATTGGACTATATGGTTAATCCTTAATTTTATAAGTCTACAGAAAATGCCAGTTATATTACATTATTTTTATTGTAGCAGCATTACATTATTCCTACTGCCCAGCTGGAGTACAGTATATATGAGGTTTGCTACTTACAAAATCAATAACAGCCTAGATCCGACCCGAAACCAGCTTTTACAACAAAAAAATAACAGCCAATTATAAAGAAACAATTTTTTACTGTTTCATAAAGTATGGAAGAAGATATATATTTTAATCTTTAAACTTATACCAATATTTTCAATAATTGTACCATCATATGTGGTCACGACAAAAAATAAGTTTCCATTGAAATATTGTGTTGCAATATTAAGAAGGATATCAAAAATATATATATACAACGTGTTCATCATTGTGCGTCAAGTTAAAAAAATGTTTATTTCTATTTCATACGTACATTAGAAACTATGATATTAGTAGATGAAACGATTTCAGTCACCGGTACTGTATTTTTCTATATATTTATCATTCATCGTGTACACACACGCGGGTATCTGCAAAGCAGGTGAGAGATCTATACCTGTATTTGTAAGATATTTCAATTTCAAGACTTATATAAAATTTTATACATGCTTATTTTTAATACAATCTTAAGCAGCAACTATTGTTCTAGCCAACGTCGAAATGAAAAGCATCGGTCTGCCATTCAAATGACAGATGTTCGTATAACGTGTATTTCGTTTTCGATATTTTCTCACAGTAGAATGTTATTTAAAATGATAATAACATGCATATATATATATATATATATATATATATATATATATATATATATATATATATATATATATATATATATATATATATATATATATATATATATATATATATATATATATATATATATATATATATATATATATATATATATATATATATATATATATATATATATATAATTATCTATATATATCAGTTTACTATAAATAATGGCTAACAACGTAATAACTTGAAAAAGCAATTATGATATACGACTGACATAGTGATCAAAACACTTAGGCTGTTTCCATTACGCGTGGGTTCAAATCTCGGTGTGTTCAATTATTTATATTTTATTTAAGTAATATTTTAAATGATTATTTATATGATTAGGATTCATATCGATCGATCCGATATATATTACAGTTGGTAATTTGAGTTAATTTAATTATTTCTACATATTGGTACATTAACCTACAATTTAGCTTGCCAATTTTTTTTAAATAAAAATATTTTAACAAATTTAGTCATGCAAATTTTTAAATTAGGCTTATTCAAAGATAAATATTTTTTAAATAATTGAAATAAAAAACAATAGCACAAGGCCAATAGTAATAATACATCCAGTTTCATAAAAATTTCAGACATTGTATTTTATTGTTACGATTTTTAACTGCTGATTCAAATTGAAAAATTCTTTACATGGTGGATAGTTGATTACTAACGAGAGTAATGTGACATATTTCATTTGAAGAGAAAAGCTAAAGGCATTTTTTTAAATTTGTTTATAGTCTGAAATATTGTGCGTCATACACAATTTTTAGTTATTTCATATGAACACGGGAGTTACGGTTAGTGTTATTATATAAAGCAAAATCAAACAAGGTTAGTTAGTAAACAAAAATAATGATTTCCGACATGTGACATACTTCTCGAACACATTTAATGACCTGTATAACTTTCCGATAGCTAAGCTACACTGCTAATGAAGATCGCTTTTCGGTTATTTAGCCGTATCCAACACTTTGATCTTAGTCTGTATGTAGACTTACTAAAGCTGCTAACTATAGAACTACTTTACTGCTGCCTACTTTATATATATATATATATATATATATATATATATATATATATATATATATATATATATATATATATATATATATATATATATATATATATATATATATATATATATATATATATATATATATATATATATATATATATATATATATATATATATATATATATATATATATATATATATATATATATATATATCGAGAGCTATGTATTATTATTTGCACTTTAACTTTGGAGAGTCCTTTTCATCAAATTCGATAAAGTTTTAAATAATTTTTGTTTCTTAATTTAATAGTATTATATAATAAAATGTTATACGTAGTAGCTCGTGTCGACACAATGTTGCGGAGAAAGCATTCAAGTAATTTGCGACAATCTCTAGAGCAATTTAGCTTACACGTTGTGCGAGCGCTCTAACGGTATCTTAATGTCTTGGGATTGAGACATTTTAAGGATTAATTTCTATACCAACTTTCAGACGAACGCTTCACTCTTATTACGTAAAATGATAAGGACGTAAATTGGTGAAAATATTTAATATTTTCTTGCTCGTGAGCAAAAACAATTTTAAAGAACCGAAAATTCTAACGATATTTTACTTTTAATAATAATAATATTAAAATATAAAAGATTAAAAATTTACAGATACATTGGAGATGCGGATAATATAAGAAATAATAAAAACACAAGTTAAGCTAAATCTCACGCAGATAAAAAATGAGAACCATTTTATCTAACTATAAATACTGAAAACAATATAAATAATCACAGAATAAATATAGTATAGTATAAAATCATATATTATAAAACACTCGCTTATTAGTGTAGCGTATATTTCAAAGTGCAATTACATTACAGACAACCGTGTAATAAGTTCCTTATGGATGGAGCTTGAATCAGAAGCACCTGCGCCGGAGCGCTGACGGCGGCGCAGCGAGCAGTACTACAGGCCGGTGTCGCGTGCGCGCAACGAACGCCGCAAGATGTCCGCCGCCGGAGTACCGCCCGCTAACACTAAAGATTCTTATCTGTAATATATTAGTTGCAACGACGCCTTAAAGATATCCTCTTAAAGATACGTAAATACATCAATTTTATTAATTTGTATAACTCTAAAAAATATTCATATTTTGGAAGAATAACTCAGCCATGTTTTTGTTAATATTGACGAGTATCTTTTGTTACTATATTTAGTCTGCTATTGTTGTTTAATGAACAAAAGGATAAAATAAATTGAAATAAAATGTTCCTATTCTAAGTCATGGACATATGGATATTTTCTTGTCATAGTATAATTTTCACATTACAAGTATCAAAAATGTTAATTTTACTTAATTAACGTGCTGTAAGACAGCAGTTATTCTTTTGAGGGTTTGAGCTGAGGGTTCAACAAAAAATCACAAGTAGTAGTCTAATGTTAAACAAAGAAATAAAAAAATGTTTATGAAAAATCATTAAATTTCGTAATATTAACATTACATTATTAATATAAAGAAGAAAATATTTAATTCTTATTTTCATATTTTGTAAAGAATTCTTTGTTAGTGGGAATGAAAGAAATTTATAAAAATAACTACAGACCAGAACGAGCATGTTCACCGGACAATAGACAGATAGACAGAAGCTTTGTATGATCGACAAATGCATTGTAATCCCGGACTTCGTTAAAACAATGATCGTTATAACTGATTTTAAAGTCTTTTTCAGATTTACGGTCTATCTTTGATTGAACTATTCGTTCATCGTTGTAATTTTTTTGAAAAAATATTTTTTATAGGAGTTGCCTTGTACATCATACTTTTTGACTGCGATTGACTGATTAATATGAACTCCGATATACATCCGATAAGCTTCGTATATAAACAGCTCAATTCTTCTTGTTATATTTACGACCATTCAGTGTAATGAATGTTTTATAAAACATTGAATGCAAGAAAAAACAAACCCAACAAAATAATAATTGTAAATATTACCGTAATTTTTCTACTAACATACCATATACTCTATATGAAATGTCTTATGATAGCTTTTTAATTTTGTTGAATATTCATCTTTTACTAATTATCCATTCAAGAAGTCATATTAAAGTCATGTTGAAGTCATCATTAAAGGTTAGATGTTCAATATTTTAGTCTACAGTTGCTCTTGTCAGTAGTCAATGTGTTAAAAACCGTTCTTATAGTATACTTATTGTTACTTGACTAAGAGCGGACGTAGAATCAATATAGAGTCTAAGAAGACAATTTCCTTATTGATGAGGGAAACTTGTACAATGTTTTCCTGTTGTAAAATACCAACAAAAGATAATTTTTAAAATTATGACATGTATTATGTGTGCTTTAAAAACAGAACATTACGGTAAGTGTTGGGGTGGTAATATTAATTTAATTACTATATGACATTGTGTTATGTTTTAATTTGTATATTTAAATGACTACTATTTATTATAATATATTATTATTACCAGTTAATGAAACGTTTAGAGAAGTTATATTCTACCTTACAAAACTAACGATCTGTAGATTTCATATATTTATGAGTAACATATTGGCTGTCGATTGTCACTTTCTTTTGATATACGGCAGGATAGTCTCTTAATCGCCGAAGAAAATATTTTTGTCTACGTATTTATTGATTGTATGACTTTTCATATTTTCTCACTTCTTAAAGTCAATTTTATTACGTTTACTGAAAATAATTAAATTGTAGAGAAATTATTCTTTTTAATACTATTTTATATACTATTGTTTTGCCATAAATAAATAAAAGTTATTTCTGAACCAATGTAAGGAAACAAATGTGACCAAAGTTAGGACCAGAAATTTGAAATGGGACTAAGAAGTAAGATTATGTCAAATCGTCATGTTTGCTTCTCACTGTCCTATTCTGCAAAAAGAAACGCTAATGTAAATAAATAGTCTTTTGCGTCACACTTTCTAAATAATATGTATATATTTAAAATAAGATTTAATACGTTTGATTGAAATGTTGTCGATGACGGATTACTGGCCAAGGCATATAAGGGTGTTTCTCAATAATCTTTTATAGAAAATAGCTTTCACACATTTGAATCAAAGTCAGATTCGCAACTCAACAGGTAATGCCTCGAAAAGCAGAAAGTTGGAAATAAAGTGGAGAACGTAGTGTCTTAACACTTGGCTCCTATGGTTCTTACGGTTCCTTCTGCCTATCCTGCCAAGTGAGAGACACAGCGAGAAGCCAACAAGAAATATATATATTTTTTTGACAAAAGTTTCAAACTTTACAACCACATTTATAGTTATGTTTATGGTTAATTTTCTGTTCAGCGGATAACACGTTACGTATATACAGTTTTATTTCATGTAAAAAAATGAAATCAATTCAATTCTTATATGACGAGTTTTGAATACAACATCGTTATTATTTTGTTTGTGTGTATTGTCAACATTAATAATACGCTCAATTACAAAAATTATGATTGTTGTTTCTTGGGTGTATTGTTAATATTGACAATACATTGTATCCGCAAACACAAATGGCTTACATTTTAGATATGCGAATTAATTACAAACGAATAAATTGATTGACAGGCTACTGAGTTTAAATAGCTGTTATATAGACCTTTAAGTAATATTAAAATTGTATAAAAATTCAACACATAATTGTAAAATAAGTAATAAGTGTAGTGGTATCTTTGAGGCGATTGTTGCCAGAGTGAACAGGGTACAGAGTGAAGTAATGTATTAGATGATGGAAAATGGTTATTTACTTAAAACTATAATTACAATTATATAAATATAAACTGAGACTCCATATATATTTGCTGTAATAAATTATATATTTAGGTCTTGATTTGATCTCGTATTTTATTTTTTGTAAAGTTAAAATTAATGTAGTGGCATTTATTTCACAACCAAAGAAATATAAATTTCAATCTTGCGAATTTAAAAAATGTACGTGTACATAGTATTAACATTTAAAATAAGAACAAATTATCCTATAAGGAATACGTTATGATCAGAATAAGAAAGCGAAGATTTCTGGCCTTCAAATAATTTCATCTCATACAGAAATTTGTGTACTTTAATATAGCTATTTAAAAGAAAATAAGAACACATTTCCTTAAACATTACCTGCTGCATGGCAGCTCTTTAAACCAAATATCACATTTCAGAATATATTACAATCAATTTGTCATTTTGTGTATATTATAGTACCAGTGCAGTATTTCGCTATAAATAAGTCTGTATATAATAATTTAAAGAACTTTTCTTTTTGTATAATATTAGTAGTTTACTGTCATCGTTGTTGTTGCGCGATATAATGTCATTTGAAATTTCCAAGAGGTCGTATATGTGTACAACGGTTTCTACATTTTCTGTAAATTTTGTAGCTCAGTTCAAGAAAGATATTCTATAAAGATATACTAGTTAACCGTACGGCCGCTTGTTAGAAATATCCAATTTCATAAAAATCTAATAAATATTTATTGTGATTATTAAGTCTTTGAGAAATTTTCCTATATAGTTTTATGAAATAGTCTGTGTACATGCATGTATCCTTAAATAGAATAAATTATTTAAAAAAAATACAGTGTTTATTGTTTGTCTGATCCAAAACGTAAAAATGCATAAAATGTAATAATTATAATACTTATATCACTGAAATTACATCGCACATGATTACATTAGTGTAATATAACGGTAAAAAGGGCTTATTGGAAGAGCTAACATCTTAGTCACGCAAAACGATGCTGGTAAGAAGTCACCTTAATCCGAAAAATAAAAAAAAAACAATTAGTACTTATAATAGTACTACATAATAGAGTAAATAAGAGAATTCTAGTGACGAAAGACACGAACATAGTGTGAAGAACGGATCTTCAGTTTATTTTTATTCAACTAATTATCGAGACACTGCGTCTTGAGCAGAATGAAAATAATTTATACCTTTCATTTTATACACGTCGCATTTACAGTCAGTCGCTACAGCACTGCATGACGATATCCGTCATATATATATATATATATATATATATATATATATATATATATATATATATATATATATATATATATATATATATATATATATATATATATATATATATATATATATATATATATATATATATATATATATATATATATATATATATATATATATATATATATATATATATATATATATATATATATATATATATATATATATATATATATATATATATATATATATATATATATATATATATATAATATATATATATATATATATATATATATATATATATATATATATATATATATATATATATATATATATATATATATATATATATATATATATATATATATATATGATTAGTTTAAAAATTTAACTTTATTAAAAAAGAAATAAAAAAATAGTATTCTAAAAGCAATGAATAAGTTATTTATTCTATGAACTACCTGTACATAATAATAAATATTACTTCGGTATTCGATTATCGCTCGAATAGCATGTAGATACTCGGTAGTTTGTCTAAATTAATAATAGTCTCCGGCCGAATATGGATTGGTAACCGAATATCGTTATCGTCTTTACAAGTCTAGTAACTTACAGTCTATAGAAACAATGTTAAAATGAACACAATGGCACAATGAAAATGACTAGTTTAATTTCAACCAATGTAATGATTGTATCGTTTCTTATTATATTATGTCATTTGTCGTATTCATATATAACGATAGTTCAAAAATTACTGAATTGATTACCGAAAAAGTTCAATGAAATTATTACAAATTAAAAAATAAAATTATAACAATTGTAATTTAACCTAACCTAACCTAACCTACGGATTTAGAAAAAAAGGCAATATCCACGCTAAGCCTTTAATTCTGGTAAACAGAGCACGAGAGAAACCTGTCTGATAATCGACAAAAACATAATATAAAATAGTTTGGCACAATAGTTTTGGTGGGCTCACTCCCGGCAAAGGAAATTCTTTTAGTCGGAGATGTAGAGGCTACTCTATATAGGTAGATATTTCTCTATATATATAGTCAAAATTCTTTAAAAATGTTAAAGAGAGATGTGAGGACAAAATTCCATGGACGTGATTTAAAACCTTCGAAAAGGTAGCGATTTATGTTTTCAAAGAACATCGAATTGACGATGGTATTGAGATCTTAAAAAAAATGTTACTTCACTTTAATTTTTAATTCAAGAGAAGAAAGAACATCTAATTAGCCAGGAATAGGGAGGAAAATTGGTTCGAAGATGGTGGAAGGCTCCGATTTAGATGTAGTAGTATTAGTAGCAATATCTCGATATACCGACAATTTCAAATGCTACAGCGAGGACATAAAACGCATGCAAACAAAAGGGGGGACAACGTTCAAAAGCATTGTGGATTATAATTTAGAGATGGCCTTGAGAGACACAACCGCCGCTGTCACGTACTATAGCGGTCATGCCCTTATCCTACAACTTAATCCCTCATACCCAAACCTCCTTTTAAAATGTGATATTAAAACGTGAACGTGTGCTTAGTGGGAAACCTGAAATAATTCTATATTAAGATATATTAATAACACACATGTTGATGTTTATGTAATTAAATAAGCATATATAGTGTTATAGAGGACCATCGTGGCGCAGAGGCGCAACGTCTGCCTGTAACGCGAAGGTTTCTGGGTTCGTTTCCCACTCGGGGAAGATGGATTTTTTTATTTCCATTTTCTTCGCTGTGGCAACTAGGCAAAGCGCGGCGTTGAGTTCCGCCACTCAACACACAATGCCTCGAAAAAGGCGGAAAGCGGGGATGGAGAAAGCAGGAACTAAGCAACAGAGTATCTAAACACTAGATTCACACTGTTCCTGCACTTCCCTCTTCCTACCCTGCCATGTGCGGGAAAAAGTGTGAAACTAAGAAAATATATAGTACTTACTTACTTACTTAACTTCACGCTCTATCCCTAGCGGGGTAGTCAGAGAGAACGGAGCGTCAAACGCTGCGGTCCCTGCATAGCTCTTTCGCCTCGCCCACTGTCATTAAACTCTTCATGCATGCTCTTCGGGGAGTCCTCATGCTTTTTACGTGACCTTCCTTCAGTATCTTCGATATTGTGTTTTCGACTTTTCCATCGTATATCTTTTTCACCATTCTTTCGTCACTCATTCCTTCGACGTGCCCAAACCACCTGAGCACGTTCTTCTTCATTCTTACTGTGACATCCTCACTGGTACCTACCATCCTGTGTACCTCTTCGTTGCGGATTCGGTCAGCTAAGCTGACTCCTACTCATATCCTTCGAAGAGATCGCATCTCCACAACATTCATCTTTCTTTCTTTCTTCTTCTGTAATACCCACGTTTCACTGCCATATAACAGCGTCGGAACCAGAACTGCGCTGTGTACGGCCAAACGTGCAGCGACGCTGACGTTCTGCCGTCTCAACAACGCAGCTAAGGCACCGTTCATTCTGTTACCGGCAGCAATACGTCTTTCAACATCCATTTCGTATCTACCATCTCTACTTAACATACTTCCCATATATACTACTTCGTTCACTTGTTCTAATAATTTTCCATTCACAAAAATCTTGCATTCTGTCCTTTCCTCGTCTCTTTCAAATACCAGAAAAATATATAGTATTATAATATAATGGGTAGTTATGAAAAAAATCCTATCAACTCTGCTTATAACTTCTAAGTAATAATTAATTTAAAAAAAAGAAATATATATAAGCAACATTCTGTTATAATAAGAACAAATCAGAAAAAAATTGATAAAAGTTGAACTGGTAAAAGAAAATCTTGTGGCTTAAAGCATAAAGTCCACGCTAACGAACTTGTGGTCGCTACTATATCCAATTAAAAAACAATAAATAGATAGATACGAATAATTATATGTAATGAATAAATTGCAAAATGGATTTTATATATTCAAAGCATATAGTAGTAGTTATACATTTCGGGTAGCAACATACTATATAGATACCTTATATAGGTAGCTGTTTTATTTCCAAACGATCAAAAATCCTTATGAATATAACGGTAATTTATGGCGTTCAATTTTTTATATTTAAAAAAACTATAAGCCACGGTTGGTAATAATAATATACAAAACTGAAAACAACCTATTTAATTTCTAGAACTATATCAATCTATTTCCTAACGTTTATTGGCTGTCGTATATTAAGTATCTAATATACTTTAAAAAACACATAAAATAAACACGTACAGGTGTAGACATTATTACATTTAAGTATGTTATCTAAGCAATATGCTGAAACATTGGCGTATCAAATAAAAGGGAATTGCTTCCCGAACGAACCCTATAACTTTAATTGGCCCTAAAAGATATAACGCATTTTAGGATTTGATCAACAAAATATATACGTGAGCATGCTTAATAGTGTAACAGTCTTTTGAAGAAAATAAACTTGTATATTACATTCGATACGTATTAATTTACATCGTTAATAAAATATGCAGTTAAAATGTTTATAATAAAATTAACTATATAAGTCAAGAATGAAATAAAATCTCTATAGTAAATTAGTATGTGTGGTAAATGTATCATACGTCTATGGTAAAGAAATCTTAGTGTCAAGACATTCCGCTCTTCGCAAAAGCTTGTGTATCGCTGTAAAATTGACGGCTACGGGTTGTCCAAGTGAGAAAGTAAAATTGTAAGCTATCTTGAGAGGGGACCAAGGGATTATATATTTAAAAAACATATATCTTTAAAGAATAATGTAGTAATAATTATTTATTAAACTATTTTAATAATACAAATATTTCCTTATCCAATTAAATAAGTGTCAATCAATAAAATTAGTATTTAAGATATTCATCCCCGGGACGGAGAAAGCAGGGACTGAACAACGGAGTGTCTTAACACTAGGTTCTCACGGTCCCTGCAGTTCCCTCTGCCTACCCTGCCTTGTGCGGGATAAAGCGTGAAGCTATTCATATCACACAATATGAAACGTAGGGTCAGAGCGTTATCGCATTAGGCCATACAGGTCCTTTCGACATTGACGGGCGAGGTATATACACATAATATTTGACTGCTATACTAATATAACAAAACGTACTTATACTATTAACAGAGAGTGCAGAATCTTAGAATCTTCCGATAAATTCCGTCACGTTACGACCAACGTGAGAAGTAGCCATATAAAATGTTGCTAAATAGGAACGCCGCGTAATTGTTAAAACAACGCGAAATGTATGAATATAATAGTATAATCAAAATATATATTGATTAATATTAAAATTAATACAAAAGATATTAATGTCTTATAGAGATAGCAGCCCGGTGATTTTAGCATTGCTGTAAAAGATTTCTCATCAACCTTTTACACTGATTAGCCACTCCTTAAAATGCGTAATTTAATCACAAATTATTTTATAAGAAAAGTCATACGATGAACTTATGTTATTAATTCAAGGAATCTTCGAATATTGCTTGAAAACTTTATACTGTGAAAAGTATGTGAGATCAAAGGGAATTAAGAAATCAAAAGACATGATTATGACCAGCTTTAGGCGAATATAGCTCAAGTACGAGCAATTTTGTCTTATAGTTCCAAATCACACCATATGTATTTAGTATATTATGTGTTTAGTAGAATTTTTATTGATATTATCAACTTTTACTAGCAAGTAGTATCTAAAATGTAAGGAAAATATAACAATAGGTAAATATAGCCATAAAAGGTAAAACAATCTATGTAAGTACCAACTAGACTTATTGACTGATCCAGTACGTAACGGAAACGACAGGATTGATTTAGCTAAAATTTAGTAGACGGCAACGTTTATGACGTCAATATTCGTAAAAGAAAGTTCTCTTTTGGGAAATGTTAACGCAGTAGGGTGAAATAAAATAAGTGTTAAAAATTTGTATACAAAACAAAACAAATAAATAAACAGTTGACAAAACATATTTCACGCAGCATAAGTAAGCAACATAAAAAGAGAATAACAGAGAATTAAAAAAATCTTATTTTCTGTAAAACATTCTACAGTAGTATAGTCAATACCCGTCAATGAAATTAAAAAGTGGGTCCATTATTTCTTAGTCCATTAACGATTGAAATGTCTGTTTACAATAGAAAATAGATAAAATTTATTCATTTTCATGGATAAATTGCAAAATACGATACTATTTTCAAATAAGCCGTTAACAATGCCGTCGTGCCATTTACTTCAATAATACATCACTTAACTTTTATATTAAGTTTACTAATATGTTTAATTAAATATTAATTAATTAAATATTATTATATTTATTTAATAATTGCAAATATATATATATATATATATATATATATATATATATATATATATATATATATATATATATATATATATATATATATATATATATATATATATATATATATATATATATATATATATATATATATATATATATATATATATATATATATATATATATATATATATATATATATATATATATATATATATATATATATATATATATATATATATATATATATATATATATATATATATATATATATATATAACCAAATATTAATTATTCCACAGGAGGTGGCCATAAAATCAAATCTCGGACACGTTTGAATTAAACTAAATATGATAGGTACAAGCTTTCTTAATTATATGAACCAAACTACGCAAAATAATTTAATATGTAATTATTATCGTTTGATTGTAAACGTGATGGTGACATCCTTATCCATTCAAGAGGATGATTGAATTTAAGTTATTTTCATTACTTTGTTCAGGCAAGTATCTATCAATAGCAACAGCATCAAGTTTCGCCTCGATTTGCGCCTTAAATTTGGATATACAGCAAAAACAACCCCTACTTACATTGGCTCTATATTCTCTTTTGCTACCCTGCTGTCACATACTTACATAGCAAAAGTGGATTTTAATTAATTTTTTTTTCTTATTTATTATCAGATAAATAAAATGATACGTTTGGGATATCATAAACGACTAATACACAAGAAAATTTAGACTTGGAAATACTACAAGGAATAATGTCTTACCTTACCGTGATTCAATTTTAATATTGGGCCTTATATCCAACGAAAATAATTAAGATGACTCAGAAAATACACAAAAATGTGATTTCAAACTGATTCTTCTTGTTCTTGATAGAGTAGCACTAGATATTTACGGAGGCATTAAATTTTCTTACAACCAGACCTGTTGTGCATTGCATGCTTAAAGATTATAAATAATTCATTCTGGAAATGAACCTCTATCCATTTGTTAATGAAGTTTCATGCTTACCCAATACATTCTAAGCGATAGCGATCCACTTTGGATGTAGCGCGTCAGTAAACAGTGCGGGAACTGTAAACAACGGGTCATGAATCTCTTATAGCTGGTGAATATTGCGTATAATTAACTTTTGTTGAATCCTATATGTAAATATGTAACGTTTATCGATTATAGCGACATGTATATTTATTCTTTATATGGTTTGAGAGATAAGTATGATAGAGTAAATTACGAGAAATAAATTACTTTCACTTTCTCGAAACTCTTCAACGAAGGTGAACTGACGTTATCTCTAAATTTTACGAAATTTTACGAAGGTTACTTAAATGGAATAAGATTCAAGATTGAACTTAGGTTCGAATTTCAATAATATTTTTTTATTTAACTACTATAGGTTAACTGCCGTGCCATATAAAAGAAACAAACATTAGCTTTCGATTTATATTTACTGATGTCAATGATAACTAGATTTACTTTTAATTTTTCAAAACACTGTTACAGAAGACATAAAGAAGAAATACAGTTAAAATAAAATAATATACGAATTTTTGATATATATATATATATATATATATATATATATATATATATATATATATATATATATATATATATATATATATATATATATATATATATATATATATACATATATATATATATATATATACATATATATATATATATATATATATATATATATATATATATATATATATATATATATATATATATATATATATATATATATATATATATATATATATATATATATATATATATATATATATATATATATATATATATATATATATATATATATATATATATATATATATATATATATATATATAGAGTACGAGAAAAACATAAAACTGCGTGTGAAAATTGAAAGCTAGTATTTTATATATCAATTTTCAATAACAGCTGTTGGAATCTAGTTTTGATCTATTTAATTTTCGATATGATATAGAGCCAAGTTAAAATAATAAGAGCGCATGTATGCATGTGTGTGTTTCTGTTGTTGCTCGTGTGTATATTTAAATATAAGTAGTGAATATAGGCTGAATTATTTAGTCATATAAAATTCCTATGGGTCGATAGAATTTAAGAAAAATAATTTCATCCAGCTTTATTCCGAAGATATGATCACTAGGGGAATCATGGGGAATTTATAGATGAATGCAAGAATACTATGTTTATAAACATATTAAAAATGCCTCATCTCAGGAAAAACTGGTAGAATAGAAATGTTTGTTGTGTAGTCAATTCCCGTAAGTTTTTCCGTTTATCGATCTTAGATTGTACCTGTGGGGCAGAGTGACCTTGTTTTACTTATTTCACTTCGACTAGACACACACACACACACACATATATATATATATATATATATATATATATATATATATATATATATATATATATATATATATATATATATATATATATATATATATATATATATATATATATATATATATATATATATATATATATATATATATATATATATATATATATATATATATATATATATATATATATATATATATATATATATATATATATATATATATATATATATATATATATATATATATATATATATATATATATATATATATATATATATATACGATTAAAGCAATGTTAGTGTACTGCATCAAAAATAGTAAAAGCAATCACGGATAAGGTAAATAAAACAATATATTGTAAATATGGGATTATATTCTTAAGAATAAGATACAGTTGTTAACGGAATTCGGTTTAACACAATTTGTTCGTAGTTCAGACTTAAATACGATTGTAGCCTATACATAAAATATTGAATTCGATACATAAAATATATATTAACATATTAATATTTCGATTCAAATTATGTCTATTAAAATTTTTTTGCACGTTATAATTAAAAAAATGTCAGGAGATTAAAAAATTGGCGAAACGACGAATTAATCAATAATAAACAATAAAAAACAATTTGATAACATATAATATGTTTCAAGACAACATAAATAAATGAGTATATTACTATACATTTGTGCATAATATTTAACTTCAGCTCTAATCCCAAATCACTAGACGAGTGTCTCATTTTTTTCCACAGAGAATGCGAGGCTTCTCTGAATCTAGGCAGTAATTTAGGATTTGAACTACATATACATAGTTCGATATAAACATTAATGTATTACTAAATTTATTAAAATTAATAATTCTAATAAGCCAAGCTGTAAACATTTAAAATTGTGTTAGCAGCTCAAACATTCAATTTAGCGTCATTCACGGATTCAAATTAAATATTATTTTTAATATATTTACTACACTAGCGCCTTTTTGGTTAATATTAAACTGACAGTAAACCTTATATTAAAAATGTAATTTGTCAGTTTAGTTTTCCCTATTGTATAAGAAAGCACGTAAGTGTAATATTAGCTTACGTCACTGAGAAGGACTTTTATGTCGCCGCCGAAGCAATATTCACTGCTTATCTTTATACGTAGGGGACCAACTTCGACTACTGTTTCACGAAAGATGCACTTTAAACGAAATGGAAAACTAAAATAAAACGGATTTAAAACACGTATAATGTTTACGTATAAGAAGAATATTTTACGTGACAATAACGGATTGCAGGTAAACCGTAATATTTATATGTCAGCAATTTTTATAAATCTATATGATTTCTTTTAATATCTTTAGTTTCATGGACACATTGTTCAAAAGTCTAGTCAAATATGAAAATTACAATGTAGTGATAGCAGTGTACAGCAATAACACGTAGACGATGTCAAAACAAAAACATGTAAGTTAGCTGTATCAGTCAAATAACATTCATTCAAAGCAAGTGATTGCCAAACATTCAATATATAAAATACATACATAACTCTGACTGAGAAACAGTAAAAATTTATATAAGAAGTGTACTTCAATATATGTGTGAAGAATGCCTTTGTTGTGGTATAGATTTAAACATCGCGTCATATCGATAAAATTCTCGAAATTTATCACCTTTACGTATACGAGTACCGAGTAGTGTTGAATTTTCGTTAAATAGTTACTATTCTCACTGCACAGGTAAAATTTTCACAACTGCATCATACGAAGCCACTTTAAAGTAAATATATAAAAATATTAGTGAAAATATATTTTCACAAAAAACTGTGAGGTTGATTTAAAAATTTTTACTTTTTAAGTTTTTACTGCGACATATATTTTATGGTTACAGAACAGACATTTCTAAATTCACCTTTCAATGTCTTCTTCATAAGCATTGATGCTTGTCTTTATAATTTCATATAAAATATTAAAGCTTTTCAGTGAAATGATACTAAAAGCACTCTTACAGTACTATAATTATCATTTAAGTAAGTATGACATATTTAAAATACTGTTCAATATAGATAAGGTAAGTACATGAGACAAGAATAGTACAAAATCAAACACACCAGCCGATATTTTTGCTCATATTTTGAAACGAATTGGACATAGAAATGTCAGTGAATTCTATGTATATGTTGAAAAATTTTATAGGAGTAAAACTCCTTAATAGCTTTTTAAATCATCTTACGTCAATTTAATAAATGAGAAAGTTTTTGTAATACATTTTTCCAGTGTTTTTAATATTACACAAAGACAAGACAATTGATTTTAATTTTGTACCATTCCCTTATAAAATATACAATATATAGAATATTCGTAATAATTCAGGACATACTGAATCGTAAATTAATATTAAAAAAAGTTTGATCGTAGTGTCACTATATTTAAAGATTTTGTGACATTTCAGTTAGAATAATAGATGAAAATCAAAAAAATTAATTATAACAGTAAGATTAATTTAGTCATGATAAGTATTAACCGTTATCATTGTTCCTAATAAGAAATCAAAATAGCTTTAATGCATAATATAATTAAAATTTACAAGCCGAGACGACGTAGGTACGTACAACTAATCTCATGTAAAATTGTATACCTAATAAAATATACCAATACCTTTCGATTAGCTTTTTGTAAACTTTCAGTGCTTTAACAATTTGTGTCGAGTTTTAATTATAAGTGCTAACGCAAACGGTCTAACGGCCAAAAAATAATCATAAATTTATAGTATAGATCGTGAGATCACATCTATATATAACTTTTTCTATTTCTTTTATTTTATTATCTATTTTTTTATGCATTTTATTTACTGGCCTAATTGAGAGTATAACGCAGATAAATAATTAAGATTTAAAGTTTAATTTCTTTTTTTTTTGTTTTAGCCGTATAGGAACGAACTATGTCAACTATGTCAACGAATATTTGGCCGTTTTTCATATAAGTTGTGATAAATAAAAAAGAATACATTTATTCTAATGATATGGGCAAGCCATTTCGTGTAAATATTTGTCAGTTAGTTATAAATGATTTTTTTAGTTTCAGCTTTATTGCCAGTCATAAAATAAACTAGCAATTCCTACTTTAAAATTAGATTTATAAAATCCACTATCGTTGGTAATAAAGTATTCGATATAAAATGATGATTTCAAAACTAAGATACATTATCTCATTACCTTAGAGGGTTAATGTCATTACGAAATCATTTTTGAAATAACGAAGTCTATTATAAAAAGACGCTACACGCCTACGCTATATACGACAATGTATTCCAAAATACGACAATGAAATAGCATACTACGAACTACGAAATGTATTCGAGACAATGAAATACTGAAAATCTAGACCACGATTGAACTTCTTTACCTAGAAATCGATGCGAATGAATAAACGTTAATAGCTTATTAGAAAAAAGGGGAAAACATCACGTTTTAAGCATCAGTCGTAACATAGTGTATTGGATATTGTATTGTAAGGAAGTAAAACGTATTCAAATTTCATAGCAATAAAGCGCATTAAGGCGCTATACGATCATATTATTACTTTGTAGACCAGTCTCGGTCCAATAAGCAACGTTATTAAGCGATATACCGTTTGGCATACAAAACAGCCATTATATGAATGTTTTAGTTAGAAAGCCTATGATAAAATATTAATATGGACCGAAATTGATCTATGATATTCAATATTATACAATATTAATTTACCATCTATATTACTATAGGCCGATATATTTTACTTGATTTAAACAGGCGGAATAGTCCAAAGTACGGCGGTTTTGTCGGCGGAAGTCGATAAGAAGGAAAAGTCGTCCGGATGCCATCTCGCTGAGATCACCTTGTCTGGATGTCTTGCCACTGGAACGCTTGGCAGAGCGCAGGTTAAGTCTCCTGTAAAAATAATCAAATGTCATAGATAAATATATATTAAAAAGTTTCTGTAAGAAATATTCTTATAAATATATGTTCTAATCGTACAAGTATATCGAATGCAGCTGAATGCAAAATGGATAGCCGATGGAAATTCGAGAACATTTTCACCAACGACTATGATAAACGGCTTCCAGACAAGAAAACAGTTCTATGCATAGAAACTTGTATATTTTATGTAAAAATTCTTATGTATTTCCTTTATAGGTGCAATTGTTTTAATTTTTTAAATTGTTAGTTACGAAGCATGTATACTTATATGTACGTAATATTAAAATTAAAGGTCTACGTTCTATATTTAACACAGTAAAAGTTTTACACCAAAATATGGACATAACAAAGTTCATCCAAGGTGTAGTGTGTAATCTTCTTTACCTTAACTGAAATTGTAGTGCAACTTTAATAAAGCGTCATAACTTCAACGTCATAAGTTGTGTTAATTCTTTAGGATATAAAACGTTTACGATTGCTGCAGTAAATAGTCAATGTCCTCTTTTACAGTATAATAACTATGTAAGAAATAAAACTTTTAAATCGTAATTAATGTGAGCTATTTAATGTAAATTCAAAACATGTACTTATTACTGACTTTAAATACGGTTATTACAAAGAGTTTATTTAACGACAGCTTTGAAAGTAAGCCTTAACTAGCCTCTATAAAGTGTCTACTTTTGTTACAATTCTAGCTAAAGTTTAACAAGTACACGACTTCACTACTAAGCTTTAAGCTTTCGTAAATGTATTTTTTAAACTACTGTTACATTACAGCAGACATTTATTAAACTGTTGTTAATAAACTCAGAATAGGTTTAAGGGAGATTCTATAGCATAAAGATTATCATAAGAGATTAAAAAATGATGCAAAACATTAGCGACCACAGATGAATTAATATATTGCATACATAAAAACTACTAAATCTCACTTAAAAGCTTCAAAGTTAACTCAGTATGAGTATAGCAGAATTTTACAAAAGGTAATATGGACAGTCAAACAAAAAGCCACTTAACATTAAACGTTTGCAAATACAATGGTAGGTATTAAGTGTTCGCAAAATGCGTGGAAATAAAAAAAAACGTGTGGGGCCGACGAGGGCCAACCCTTATCTTAACCGCCCAGTCACGTCACGTAGCGTTTGTTTTGTGTATTGTTACAGTGAGATTAGTCTGCCAATCTATCTCGTGTATGTGACATGATGAAATTATGACATTTGTACAATACAATGGTTCATGTATATGTATTTGCTACGTAAACACTGTATTAAATAAAGTTTATTTTCTTATTTAGATCATTTTTGACGTTCAATAAAAATTTACCTTTATCCAACTTATATATTTATAAATAATAAGGAAAATTGATACAAAATTAGGGCGACACTTAGTATAAGCAACTAACTTATTAACTATCTAATACAGCATTTACGAAGCATATACGAGTATTTATGCCACTCAACAGATTTTTGTTTTTCATTTTTATAACGTAGCAATTTTAATATAGTACACTTATGAATTATTAATAAAGTGTAGCAAAAATTTTATTAATATTTTTATTTTTAAGACGCTAACAAACTTTAACAAATTTGTAGTAATTTTGTGGAAATAACTCAATTAAAGTAGTCACAATATTTTATTGGAAACATAAATAAGATTTATTTTATTTAAAATAATTTGCAATTAACAAAAATCCTTTAGGTGTTATAATTTCATCAAACTAATTGGAGAGACACACTCATTATGTTTAATTATATCTGAACCTTAATCCTCGCTGATTGAGAAAAACTAGAGCTTATTAGAGTGCTTGAATAATATTCAATGTTTTCATTGAATATAAATTAATGCAGGAAGTAATGTGTAAAGTAATATAACATTTGTTTTATAAAGAAAAAAAAAACGGTGTTTTGAAATCTGCGTTTAAAATATCCCCATAGAAAAATTATGAATATTTATTTAAAAAAAAACCTGTAGTTGCCCAGTTGTCCTGTAAAAACCCAACAATATATTTCGCTTATCAATAGTTATACATATATGAACTATTTTATATATAAAGGTATAAATATGAGTAACTGTTATCAATATGATACAGAAATAACATTGTTTATTCTGTATATTATGTTAAGTATATCACCACGTCAGTTGCGCACCCTAAATAGCGAGGTAATGGAGTGTGTTACAATTAATCAAGTCACCATTAGTATCAAAATTACATTAGAATTAATACAACAAGTGTCGTTTTTATTGATTTTACGCAAATGTAATTAGTTTCAATTGGTACAAAAGTAAGCAGATATTATGTAACTTATGAGTTATATACGGAAATATTCAAACTTTTCTCTTATGCTTCAACACAATTTGTCTGTTTGAATATGTGTAGAGTTGAGTATGTTTTTTACGTTGAAAACTGCTGCATTTCACTAGAGAAATGAAATGTTATTACTTTACACTAAAACACAGAAACGACTACACTCAACTTATAGAGCGATGAGTATATTACTTAATTTTGTAAGACGATGATTGCACGTTGTGTATTAAAATAACATATCCAGTCAAAATATAATTTTTAAAAATAAAGAATATTTTATTATTTATTTGTTATATTCATATCACACTTTGGTTACTAATCATGAATTATTTTTATCTCAGCTGCCAGGTTACAGGTAAGATAAAGTGTAAGTCTTGTTATAAAGTAAAGAATCGGTATACCAAATGCAGCTGAAGTTACTGGCCTTCGAAAACTGAAATTAGTCCTACGAATTTCACGTAGATAGTTTAAAAGATCGTAGACATACAAAAATATATTAAAAATTACGAGAAAACGAGACAAAACATAATATAGCCTATATATATATATATATATATATATATATATATATATATATATATATATATATATATATATATATATATATATATATATATATATATATATATATATATATATATATATATATATATATATATATATATATATATATATATATATATATATATATATATATATATATATATATATATATATATATATATATATATATATATATATATATATCAAATAAAACAATATCTCTTACCTTGCAAATCAGTAAGCACCACTCGTCCATCGTAGCCCGCAGTAAGTAAATAATAAGCGCCGGGTGAGAACCTAACACTTCTCACGTCACTAGAGTGCGGTGTGAAACGCTGTAGAGCGCGGGACCCGCGTACATCGTGCAACGCGCACGACCCGTCGTCGTGACCACAAACTAGAAGCCGCCCGCTGGGGTCCACCGCCAAGGAGGCTACTGCTGAACCCTGTTAGGTTCACAATATACTATAAATGTTAGGATCACTATATACCCTGTTAGGTTCACAATAGACTTTTATTAATCAACAATCTTAATATAACATTCTATAGTTATTGAAATGTACGTTTTTAGTCAGTAAAGTTCTTAATATATATAGGAAATTATTAAAACTATTCTAATTTCTTACTAGCATTAATAGCTTTGAAATATAATGATTACTTTCATTTTCAATATACAACAAAATTACAAATATTTCATAATTTTATGTGTAATGTTACATGTTTTTATTAATTAATCTTGTATCACAGAATTATTCTTGTAAAACACATACATTACATATATGCAATTTCTTCATACATATATTTAATGTCGTTTCCTTTATATAAATGTCAATAAAATCATTGTACAATTGACATTTAAAAATAGAAAGGTGCAGTATTCGATAAAATTGCCAATTCTATTTCATTACATTCAGTAAATGGTATATTGTGATTGACTTATCGTAGAGTATTTGAGTAGTAATAAAACTTTTCGCCGACGAGCTAACATTGAAAGTTTCTTTTATGGCCAACAATATCAAAGGTAGCTTGAAAATAAAATTTCTTATTTATAGTACTCGGATAAATTTTTCATTGGAAATATATTTCAAATGTTTACAACGGAAATCAGAAGTGGGAATATGTAATTCAAAATATAATCTCGTACAATCTTCCACGATATATGAAAAATTAAACTACTCGGGTTATTGATTTTATCAATATTATCTTCTGCATATAAAAAACGTTAAATAATTATAATTAAAAAATGCAAAATTATAAAATATTAATAACTTTATATACTTTTTTATTAATTCCAATAAGTAATAAATTGAATATTTTCTCAATAACAAAAATAATCAAATATCATACCTTAGTAGCGTGTCCTGTAGGTGGGGATATGACATTGACACAACCTCCAGTGCGTAAGTCCCAGAAGCGTACAGTTTTATCCTGACTGCCTGAGACGAACATCGCACCGCCCCAATTGTATAGGGAGAGAACATGACCGGAATGTCCACTTAAAGCCTGATTAAATAAAAAATACATATATAGATAATATCTAAACAAAAATTTTTGTAACAAATAGACTCAAGATTTCAACGACGAATAAGCTGCGGTTACAGTACAGCGGAACATCTCTAAAGTATCTTTTACTGGTAGATATATAACTGTCTTTATGCTCAAGTAAGCAACTGTGTCTAACTTTTCATATTATTATTTTATTGTTAGTATGATTAAGCGATTTTCACAACATGAAATTATAAGCCGGATAAGCAGAAAACTCTCTAAGACACTACGAACTGCGTAGACCATAACATCTATTATAATATGTATTAGCACATCTGGAAATATAAATAAAGGAATATATTAATTATATTTTTACTAACCTGGAAAGTTTTTCCCGTCGCACAATCAGTAACATATATCTTACAATCTCCTGCACCTCCACTCACTAGAAGACTCGTTTTATTCGATGTGTCTTCTATGAAGCAAACATCACGTACGGTGCCATCGTGCATTGTCAGCTCTACCTGTTACCAAAATGACAATATTCAACATTTATACATTACAAAATTTTATTAGCGTAACAACTGTATTAAAATATTTTCATTAATATTAAGTGTTTATATAAACGTGATAATATATTCCATCTATAATAAGAATATGATTACAACATAATGCGTATATCTTTTTCAAATTTTCCGTTAATACGTTCGAGTCGCAATGGAAAATGTCATCGACATTCAATTTTATTTTTCATTACCACGTTGCGAATCCAATTTCAAAAGAATATCGGTCTGGTGCGAGTTTGATCCGCGCAGTGTCGTATATATTTCGTGATTATAGCTGGTAACAGGCACTTAAAATTTCCAATTTTCGAATATAACCCTCCATCTGTACTTTAAGTTTTAACCCCTTGGCAAATTTCATAATTCTCGGTCACCGAACGTACTCTATAGGTTTTGATTATGCGGTGAATTTCTTGGCGAAGACGTAACATTCACGCTCGTATCTGTACTTAATAGTACAGTAGACCTGATTACTTGATTTAACTTTAACTTGATACCGCCTCGCAATCTTGATAAAAATATTCTCAACAGGGTATCCCCCTGTTGAGAATACCCATCTTTCTTAGGACATACTGAACTCTAAAAAGGAGAATATATTTGAATGAATATATCGTTTAACAGTAATTAACAGTAATTGATTAGCTTCTATTTTTTATCGACTATGTCGAGTCTGTGGATTAACTTAATAGGTACTTAATACTTACTTTTATTGTGTTAAATAAAATAAATGCAACTTCCATTCTACTAATTTAGAGTACCAGAGGTGCGTTTAAAAGTAAAAAAGTAATTTCAACACGTCTTCTGAACTCTTCACAAATTTTTCTTTCAGATTTATATTAAGGACTTTTATTACAAAGTTCAAATATAGCGAGTAAATTAATTAGACTACTTGGCGGGATTCATCATAATTTAATTTTCCATAGTGAGTGATCTTGGCAATATTATCTCTACTCAGTTGAATAACAATGGAAGATGAGAATATTCTAATTTTCGTTTATTTTCTTTACATCAATTACATTGCAATATTTAATAGTGCCTTATAATATAAGTATGCATATGTGTTACGTATTTTAAAAAATCTGATTCATATACGTAATAAGATTTATTAACCCAATGTATAATCGAAAATCAGAAGTGAATAAATACAATTTCACTGTAGTTATTTAAATATTCATGAAATACTTAGAATTACATTCCATTCGCGGCTCGATTAACAAAGTATCAAATTCTTGAAACATGTGATTATTCTAATCAAAATATATGATGTCATCTAATTAGCAATCCATTACCAAGTACAAAGTGAGTCTTGTAGCTAGATAAGATTAACTTAAAAGATAAGACGAAGTTGAAGGTAAAACTTGATTTAAGACTTTTAAAAGGAAAATTTTCATTTTCATATTTAATTTCTGACATCGCAGCGATGAGTTACTCAACAGACAGTTTTTACGACGAACGTAAAGAGTCCCTATTGAAATGGTTAATATCATTTATTTTAAAGATGAAAGTGATTTTCTTAAATTTAGTATCTGTACGTAATGTAAAGTATTATTCAATTAATTTTAATGCGCGTTTACATGAATAAATTAAATGATTACAATAATAAGTAAATAATTATATGCAAAATGCAATTTTGTTATCTAAATATTGCATAATATATTTATTGAACCTGTATACATTTATCGTAGGAATTTCGATGAAAAACTTCAAAGGAATCGTTAAGATTATTTTAAAGGAAAAAAAAAACGCCGCTCAGAGCACAAGACGCAATAACAGCTACAATTGAACCAATTGCTTTCAAATCAATCTTCATTGCAGTTACAAAGTACAGTGCATATTGAATTCACCTTCAAGTTTCAGATTACATAAAGACACTACTATTGCAGTAACATAAAACTAGTATTCCATGGTCACTATATAAATGTAATGAATGAATACAATGAATATTAAAGCGTTATTTCACTTAAACATCTCCTTTCTCCTTTATGATATTATCAGGACAAGCAAAACAAAACGTGAACAAAATTCAAACTAAAATTTATGTCCAATTTAAGTTTTATATATATATATATATATATATATATATATATATATATATATATATATATATATATATATATATATATATATATATATATATATATATATATATATATATATATATATATATATATATATATATATATATATATATATATATATATATATATATATATATATATATATATATATATATATATATATATATATATATATATATATATATATATATTATATATATTATATATATTATATATATATATATATATATATATATATATATATATATATATATATATATATATATATATATATATATATATATATATATATATATATATATATATATATATATATATATATATATATATATATATATATATATATATATATATATATATATATATATATATATATATATATATATATATATATATATATATATATATATATATATATATATATATATATATATATATATATATATATATATATATATATATATATATATATATATATATATATATATATATATATATATATATATATATATATATATATATATATATATATATATATATATATATATATATATATATATATATATATATATATATATATATATATATATATATATATATATATATATATATATATATATATATATATATATATATATATATATATATATATATATATATATATATATATATATATATATATATATATATATATATATATATATATATATATATATATATATATATATATATAAAACTGAAATAATAAATATTGATCAAAAGAAAGGTGTACGCAAGTATAATGTACTTGTAATGTACAATGTACGTTTATTATTTATATTAGACTCGTGTCAAGAATAACAAAGATTTATAACGTCGTAAAATCTCTATAAATACCTAATAAAACTGTAAGCGAGGTTAATATTATATATTTCATAAATGCAAGAAAAATAATTATTTAAGAATCAGAAGACAAAAACAAGCTTTTGTACTTTATGCATCTGTTGCGGAAATTCGTGACAGCAAATTTCTAATTTGTAACACTACTGTAACCAATTTAAGGTTTATAAATTACAAAACAATAAAAGAAAGAAAAGGAATTTTAAACAATACAGTATTATTCTTTAATCAATTAACTACAAACGAAACATTTTCTATTTACTGTAAATTATAATTACCCCGCTGGGAATGAAGCGTGAAGCTATGTATGGGTATGTACATGTGTGCCGTTATATATGATAAGATTTTGAATTTGACTTATACATGAAAATCATATAATTTTTTTCAATATACAATTTCTTTAAGTGTTTATCAGATTTTATAGGTTTGTTATATTTTTTAAGCTTTCATCCAACACTATAGTTTACCAGAAATATGGTATTCTGACCTTGGACCTTTCTGCAACAGTGAATTAATCTTAAAGTTGAATCCATTAATATCTCATGAACACTATTTTATCTTAATTACTTTTTGGCTTATATATTAAACGCTTGGTTTAATTACTTTTGCTAAGATAGAAATAAAGGCATTTTATTATTTCATACATTTTAGCTGGATTGTTATCGTTCTTCATTCAGGAGACGTTATTTAAGAATCTTCGTCTTATTTTCTATAGCTTGAATATTTTTATAGTCCTTTATATTGTAAATAACGTTTATATAACATATAACCTTAAACTTGTAAGGTTTAAAAAACCTTATATGTCATTATATATAAAAATTTCATCAAGTAAAACAAGTTGAGGTGCCATTTTTTTATTTCTTTCTGTTCAGCTGGACTACTTTGGTTTTAAATAGAAGTCTTTGTCTTAAAATTCAAATTTAGTTTAGATCCTGTCCAAATTTATCAAAATTATAAAATAAAGCTTATATTTAATATCTTAGTAGTAGATTCAAAAATAGGTTGGTGTACAAACAGACAAACCGACAGACAAAAATTTCAAAATAATCAAAGATATTATCAAACTCATGATCATTGATAAGTTATAGATATCTCTAATATTTTTTACATCCACCTTCATTCTTTTTTTCGTTTAAATATTTAAACTCAGGTGATTTGTTTTTTAAATGTTTTATTATAGTAGAGCTAAATGTCAAAATTGTATGTTCACAAATAGTATAATAATTGCCAAGGATGTTGTATTAATAAGCAAATCCTGAAAGTTACTTAATTAAAAGTTTCTTAACTTTTACGAGTTCTATTTAAGGTATAAAAAAGCAAAAGATTCCAAGGTTAATTGCAGGTTACTAATGAAAATGGTGCCATAAAAAACAGATGTTTGTTTTTTATTGAATTGTCCTCCTATTTATTTTATCTGTAAATTGTACCAATTACCCAATTACTCAACAACATTGGTAATTGTTCTAACACTTGTCAATATTATTATAAGAAATATTTTTTAAATATTATTTAAATAATAATACGTACGCAAGTACGAAGTGTGTAAGTAATTAATTCACTAAGCAATTTTAATCTTCAATTTGGAATTTAATTTGGAATATCTTGACCTTAAAGCACTTAATCATAAAATCTTACTTCATAGTTACATTTTAGCTTTCGTATTAATATTAGATGGCGGAATAAACATACTAAACATTCTATAAAAATGTCTATTTTAACAAATGATCACGAAATACTTATTTTATATATAAATTAGTTACGCCTGCATATTGTTATAAACATATTTTAAGCAAAGCTTATTTTTATGGCAACAAAGAGAAAATGCAATCTAAATCCTACTTTTATCTTGAAATTCCTCTGGATCAAGATTTCTGTGGTAAAATTTGTATATTGCGAGTAACCAGCTATATATACATATATATTTCATTCTTTTTCATATACATGCCATACGAGAAGAAGATGCATATGTACAATTTATGCATATTGTATTATAGGAAATGTAAGAACATCGTTGATTTTTCAAAACAGGTCGTTATAATAAAATAATATCATGCATAAGTTTTCATGTGAATAGGAGATTCATTTTTAAAATAATATTTGTTATCTTTACAGTATAAACGTTTTATGAAAAAAACCTGAACCAAGGGTATGCACTAAGTTATTTCTGTCTTTTAAAAGAGTGCTATTGCCTATATTAAAACAAGAGATACTGAAACTGTTTACAATATTATTTTGACAGTAGTGCGATCAAGTATAAGTACGAGACCAAGTTGACTAAAAAATACTTAAATTTCAATAATTAATAATAAGAACATATAAAATAACGTACCTCTTGTCCTTCCAGGTTACACGCGTGACTGTTAAACCGCATAAGTTTAACAGTTTTATCATTGGATCCGGTAGCGAGGAGATCGCCCGCCGGGCTCCATGCCAAACAATAGATACTGCCCTTATGATGCTTCGTCCTTTTAAGGAGAACTGTAGGTGCAGTTGGTGCACTATTATCTCTGTAAAAGAGCAAAAGGTTTTAATTCTTTCTTATTTCAATAGTAAAAGTAATTATCATTTTACGCTCCACTTTTTATAGAAACTAAGGTAATTAAGGATTTAATAATTTGCCTCAAAAGTAGAATAGCCTTTTCATTATGATCTCCACTAAGTTAAACGGCATGGACTTCCAATGTCTAAATGCGTTAAATATTATAAATCATCAAATATTACGTCGATAATAATATAGACTAGGAAAATTGAAGAATGTCATGATGGCTTCATACCATGCTATCATTTTAATCATAAACGGGCGACATAAAAATATGTTAGATTAGATGATCGATTAAGAAAGCTGTATTAACAAATTCTCGTTGTTATTATGTTGCGTAGTCATTATCGTTGCTTCATGTCGATAAAGATTTATATCTTTATTTTAGTGGTGAAACCCGTTATTGTTCAAAATTAACCTTAAGATCATATTTAAATACTAGCGACCTGTTCGCCGCATAACCCACTTGATGTCTCGAATTTAATCTAATATAATATTATGTACATATGCATAGTATATACTATTCAATTTTTGTTCTTTCCTTAATCATTTTCATATCATTTTGCCTGGCAAAAATAATTATAATTAATATCTAATATTGAAAATTAAAATTGTTCGTGCAACATTTCATGCGACGCGCGTATAAATTCCAATCGCACGGAAAGGCCAGGACATAAATGGTCTATATGTTCTTGCTCCACACTTCCTCTAGCTTTCGGTGAAAATATCAAAAAAATACTTTCGGCTTAGAGACACAGATGAACATTTTAAATAATTTGTGTTTTAGTAATGTGTTCATTAAATAAAAAGGAGTTATTTTGAAATTAGAAAACGAAGGTTAAATTATAATAATGAGTATTTAAATGAAACGGTATGTAATAAATGTACTTATATTATTTAATTGAAGTATAAAATAGAGAGAGCTAGAACGCATTACGTTTAAGTAAAGTTTTTATTGTCATTGTACACAATGTGAATCATAAAGCAAAATATCTGTTTATACAACATGTAATTTCACTATTTAATATTATTATAGAAATAAACTTTGAGCATTAAAATTAGCAGAAACTACGGCCACATTTTACTTGTAATTATTACTTATTTTGTTTCCTTATTTAATAATACTATCTGCAATATCCCAAAATTATCAACAATACGCTACGTATTAATATTTACTATATTAGATGGCCTAATAGTATTTTAATGGGAAATATTACAGACCAAATAATATAAGCACATAAGTTGGCAACAGAGTGTCTATACACTGGTTACTGTCTTAATACTATACTATTATACTTATAATTTTTTATTCTATTTATTATGTATTAATATTAATATAATCAATATTTATGGTAAGAACATGTAACATAAGTTTAAAAAGGGTACGGACCAAGTGGTTGTAGCTTAAATTATATTTAAGCAAAAAAAATCACTGGGTTCCACCTATCTATCCTGTTATATGCGGGAAAATGAGTGAAGCTATTACATAAACGATATAATAGAGCCTTATCTAACATTCCCAACAACATTTCCCAATATAGCTATATAAATTATTTTTTCACCCATCTTTCGTTTAATATGACCTGTGACTGTCCTGTCATTGTAGGCGTTGTGTAAGCAATGCCGGTCGAGCCTATTTGGTATAACAAACGATTCGTGCATAAATTAATCTAAAGGTCGTTGACTCGCACATTAACATGAACGCAAATAAATAAATAATTTAATCACTTTAGTACACGATAAATAGGCACTACAAGCTTAGAGAATGGAGAAGATTTGAAAAAACTAAATCAAATTTTGAATTTCCTCTACTCTCTCTAGGATAAAGCAGGATAGGAAAATGAAATAGGGATTTTCCTATTGCGAGAAATTTCGTGTTGCATTAAACTATATGCATTCAAGTTTAAGAGACCAAGAAGTTAAAACAATATATTTTTTTATAATAATCGCGTTTATAGTTTAACACTGCCACTAAGAAGGTAGAATGTGGCGAGATTTTAAGGATTTTTTGCCGCTACTACCATTGGATCCAATATTATTTATCAATAATAGAGTTGCCCTATCAGGAAAACCATTTCAAAAACTAAATACTAAATATACTACACAGTTTTATATATTTGTTTAAAATATTATATCAAATATGGCAATTATTTATATAGGGATGATATTCAAAGACGTAAACGGCCATATTTGGACGGAAATTTTACATTAGATTTTTTTGGCTATACGATATCCCTTTAGGGTAATTCTATTAAAATATATACTGTTTTCAGAGGATACATATTTTCGAATCTTATTAGGAAATGTGTATTAATTAATATTGTGTAGATTTATTTTAAACAAGTCTTCAAGTGCAAAATATTTATTTTTATCCTATATTAGTGTATATATATTAGATATTATTAGTGCATGAATAGCCAGAGATTAAACTGGTGCGGAAAGATGGATAGCGGTAAAAGCTAATTTCTAGATGCATTTGCACTTTTAACTGATTTATTGAAATAAATATTTCTGCTTTAACTATGTGAATGTAATTCTATTTTTTTATATTTAAACTTAACGTATAAAATCTATCTGTTATAAATCAATAAGTCGAAATCATGTGTCTATATAGCAGGAGGTTAGAATTATTATAAAGTATTTGAAACAAAATTGTGACTTTCAATATCAAATGTTATTCTTCGTAATTCTTTTGTAAGCGACAGCTAAAAATAAAAATTAAATGATGAAATTTCCAATAGCATAAACGATGCCTCGATGAGATAAGATGTGACCGTTCTAAGTGGTAAAAAAATCACCTAACCTTGCATGTAGCAAGCAATGCAGTTGCTTAATTTTATATCACAATCATATATTACATATGTATAAAGATTTAGACAGATTTTTGGCTATTTTAGGGATTGACTTTTATTTTAAATCAAGGTATAGTGTATATTAAGCGAACGACATTACGTCAACCGCTACACTTACGGCATTCTTTAATAAATAATATTATTTCAATACAAAAACAAATAATACATGTTAAAGAAAATCTGAACACAGAAATATTAGCTTATCTTTATAGCAATATGTTAAGTATTTAATATTTACAGAGATCTCGATGGACACATGTGACGCAACATAACTAATTAAAATTTGTGATTTACTAATCTTAAGTCGTTAGATCGCTAGTAATCGTCAATTACATCATTGACGTAGGGAGAAAGGATACATTTATAAATCACGGCCATGTAACCAAGGTAACATAAGCTTGGGTTCCGCAAGCTATTACGTCAAAAGACGAAATGAAAAACAACTTAATAAAGACAAAGAAAGAGCATACTCTCAATATAACGTAATAGCCTATATATGTTATTGAATATTTATGAATCCTTTTAATGGTATTACGACATATGTAGTTGATTCATTAAAATAAAAGAATTTAATATAATTTTTCTATCTGTATCTACATATAAATATTATTACAATTTATTAGGAAAGGTTATTATTTAAAAAAATAAATTCGTTTCGAGTTTCGATATTGATAAATCAATAGGAAATAAATCTTAAATGTAATAACCTATATTCTACTCACTTAACATCATCAATCTTGGGGTATGTGCATATCCTCAAAGTCTTCGTATTAGAACCGACGGCGTATAACTTTCCGTTGGGATGAAACTCGGCGCATCTTACTGCTTGTAAGTCTTCTAACACTGTGACTGGCTTAAACGTTGGCCTGGACCCGTTCACTTCGGGAACAGCTGGGGTTGATAATGGTGCATTTTGACCGCCATTTCGATTTGGTGTCTGCAATTAAATGTATTTTTAGTGGTTGCATATTAAGGCATGTCAGGTAGAATAAGACATTCTTATAAATTACTATGAATAAATTTGAACCGTTCATAAGACCAAATTGTCACTACATATATTGTTATAAGCAATAGCGAGGGTTACTCAGTAACCTATGAAAGAACCAGTGCTCGTTCGTCTTAGACATTTTTTATAATTTAATTTCATAAGCTCGTTCGCAAGAAATTCAGGTTGAGTTTTAAAAATAGTCTCTTAATCTACTGATGTACTTAATCGTCATAATTAAATACGTCCACATCTTATTGTTCCGTATATTATTAGAAGAAATAAAATGAAATAGACAAGAATCTGTTTATTGAATTGGAATTTATAATGGCTATTTGACAATTGGTAGCTCATTGTAACAATACCTTAACTTGTATACATGCACATCCATATATATAAATTGTACAATATATGTAAGACTGTAAGTCTGACATAAAGCAAAGTGTTAATAAATACCTTTTTAAATGATATTTTTATATAAAGAAAACCATTCAACCTCCACATTACGTTCGAGTTCATATAACGATTCAATCTCGAAGCACGATAAATATAGTTATTTGCTAAAAGGCTTAGCATCATGCGTATTGTAAAAAATATAAGACCCAGAGTAGAATAAGTGCGCTTTTCTTTTTTCACGGTTATTTAAGTTGCAATCTCTAACATATCTACACACGTGATAATCTAAACGCGTGACGATATTTCTCTTTTTCGCTCATTATAATATGCTCTATATTTATTTGCAGTGATAAAATCTACACGAATGTAACGATCCACATGAATAATAATATGTTAACTTTGCAACTGTGTAATCGTATCTCCGACACATTCTGTAACTTGACACTTTTTTTACCTATAGCTGTTTGTTAAAGCCACTCCGAGAATAACAATCGGGATTGCTTTGAAAATGTAAAGTAATATTACTTGACGGTTTCTTTTATATAGTAATTTAATATGTTTTGCCATCTTAGTGAGAACACAATTGAATTTGTTTTTGTGTATACTTAGATCTACACTTTTATTTACCATTGATCATATAAATATAGTTTTGCGTGCAGTGGTCACGGGGAACGGTTGTATACATAAATTGTATAAAAATGTGAATGCTAAGCGAACCGTTAAATATATGAACCGCAAACCAAGCGACCTGAATCCTCTATATACCTACTATTAAGTTTAATTATAAGCTGAAATGTAAATATACTACAAGTATAAATTGGCGAGCTACATATTTATGTAAGTCTAACGTTCATTCGTTAGATTTTATCGTGTCTTTGGACTTGAATTAAAGAACAACAATTCTATTTACAAGAAAGCTATAATTGCTATTGTACTATAAAATTAAAGTATTTGTTGATTAATCATGTTTTAAAGCTACAGCATTTTAAAACAAGAAGGCAGCGTAAATATAACGAACGCACTTTTATTACAAAAATGCACAACTTTAGTCGATGTTTTAAGACATATCTTCTTTATTTTATTAATCAAAAGTTTATTGTAGGTAATTCAAGAAATACAAGACCACAATGTGTGTGAAGATAGTGCTTTTGTATAGATAAAGTAAAAACGTGAGAATATAAACCAATTAAACTTGTTATTACCTACTACTTATCTATAAGGGAGATGTAATCATGTATATAATTACTAGTAATGAACGAGTTAAGTAAATCTTACGTTTGACGAGGAACATTATTATCTTAAAAAGTTAACTATATTAACGTACTTGTTATATGTTCAGACACAATGAGCGTAAAACTCTTTACAACACTTACTTAACAGTAAAGTTCGTACAATATGTAACTGTTATATATCTGGATCCGGTATTATAAAATTATAGGGCAAATGTTTTAATAGATACTTAAAAGATAACACATTATTATTTACATTTTGTTAAAGTGTTTTATTACACTAAGGAAAGAAAATATATTTATCCAAAAAGCATAAAAGTTTGTGGGTTCGATCCCCACTCGGAGAAGATGGATTTTTCTATTTCCATTTTCTTTGCTCTGAAAAACTAGGCAAAGCGCGACGTTGAATTCAGCCACTCAACACGCAATGCCTCGAAAATGGCGGAAAGCGGGGACGAAAAAAGCAGGGACCAAGCAACGGAGTGTCTTAACACTAGGTTCATGTGGTCCCTGCAGTTCCCTCTAGCTACCCTGTCATATGCGGGATAGAGCGTAAAGCTATAAAAAAATAAAAGTCTTCAGGTTTTCATCAATCATTATTTCATTTCAACCATTTCCTTCGTCAAACAGTATGTCTGTCCGCCAAGTAACGTTGACTGAAAATATAATTATACTATTGAAATTTCGTAAGTAAATGTATTCTCTGAATCGCAAAAGGATTTTCACACAACAATAAAAAAAATGACTAAATTTGGGGCTTCCTTATAACTGGATAGATCTTCAAAATGGTTTTTAGGTTTCTAATATTATTTTTATATACTGAAAAGTTTGCGGGAGGCGCACTTCATACATGGTAAAATGTGTATACCGTAACCACCATATTTATTCCAGTTTGACAAGAAATTAAAGATTTTCCTAAAAAAAAATACAATACAATATTATTAAAACTTTGATCAAAGGTGTAACAAACTAGAAAATCTCTTATATTTTATTATTTGCTGCCTTTATAGGGAGTTTAAGTTGTACTAACAATTTTTTTAAACATATTTTGCTAAAAAAGCCAATTGAACAAAATGATAAAATAAAAAAAATACAATATTAAGCCCAGAGCTCTTTACACCAAAAAGTAATAAAAAAACTTTATTCATATAAGTGCTATTTTGATGATAGTAAATATAAATTAGATCTAAACGTATACGAAAGTAAACTCAATATTCAATATCCCGTAGTCAAATACTGAACGGTCAAAGCAATAATATTGAAAGTTCTCTTCAAATGGCACAAGTTCGCTAGGTTACACTTGGCATTTGGGCAATGTTAAGTACATACAAGTAAATAACTTGTTAGGAATGAGTAATAAGGATACTTTTGTTTGGGTATCAAAATTACTTAGATATTTATATATGAATGCTTAAATTTACTCATGTATTATAGTTGAAACTTGTTGTATTTGTAGCATTTTCAAAAAAAAATCCGTTAATTTTTGTATAATAAAATAATCACATTGATCATGGGTCGATCAAAACGTGAAAATTAAGACCTTCAGCCTAAATTCAATTCAAATTTAATATGTAAATTTTAAATTTTAGTGCAGGCAACTACTAACATATTGCTGAGAGAGAGAGGCCTGTACAACTGGTCAGATACATTTTTGTAGTTTATATAAGTTTCAGACCAGAGTAGACAGATAGAACTAGCGTTAAGACAACAAGTGTTTTATATATTTATTATTTTATATAGTTAATATATTTTGTAGAAATATTATTTTTGTCACTGTGTTGAAATATTCCAGGTAGGAGGCAAATAACCAATCAACATGGCAGTCATTGTATTGCAATATTGAAAGTGGTCAAGACCTTAGTACCGGTTTAAATATGTACTAAATACACCTGCGGGCTGCAAGGTGTCTTGTCCTAGGTCAGTAACATAATAAGAATGTTTTGCGTTTATTTTCAAGCTACACTAAAATAGTTAAGTTGAATATTTTGCTGTAACTACATTATTAATCTTAACACTATTTCTATAATTCATAACGAAACGGTTTAATAAAATGAAATTAAATTTAACCAACATAATGAAGACGTGGCATAAATTTATAAAAAAGTTATAAATGTTACGTTCAACATATGTTTTCGTCATAATTTTAATATTTTTCTTCTAAATTTACTCGGGACAAAGGATTATACGTTGTCGTTTTCAAAATATCATATATCTATACATTTGGACTTTCAAAAAGGTATCGATATATAAAAACATTCAGTCATGCATCTTTCTCTAAAGTGAATGGACTAGCTATCAATAGCATAAATATCAATAAATGCACCAAATTACTAAACGTACATGAAACGGAAGCGTGTTAACAACAAATAATTGACTAATTTCCCTATAGTCACGATGCGCTCGACACGCTCTGAGGATTCGAATTAGAAAGTGCACACATTGTTTGGCTCGTACAATGTCAACAGTGCTTTGTAATGCATATGCTCTGTAGTTTGTATGTAAGCAGTTTGTATGTCCCACTTCTTTCATAAAAATTTTATCCGTATAAAATTACACGCAGTTTTTAAAAAATATAACAATCTGGAACTAATTCGAAACTACTTTTAATAATTTTAAAATAAAATACAGGTATATATGTTTAGAATTTCAAAAGCATATCATGAATTTAGTCTAAATGTTTAAGACTAAATTCATGATATGCTTTTAAGGTTAAAGCAATTTGAAAATTTTTATCAGTTTCGCACGACTACATAATACATTCTCCCCGAATCGAACCCAGGCGACAAGCAGAAGTTATGCCTCGACGCCATAACGGTACTCAAAGGCAGTTATAAATATGAATTATTTAATTTAGTAATTTTAATCATATTTTAAATTATTAATCGCTTCTATAAACATTAAACATACTGTATGTTTATATTGTTATCTGCAATAGATATTTCTAGAATAGAATTCTATTATAATTGCATTTTTTTACAAAAAACAAAATAAATAATAAATTAAAGTTGAATTTCAATAAATAAATTTAATCATATCATATATAGAAAGAAATAAAAAGAGGTTAAAAACATAGTTATGACGGAAGAAACCGTTTCCTCACACGATATTATGTAGTTGGAACTTTGTATAGAAAGCCTCACACCTGACACTGATTTCGAATATGTTACGCAAAAGCGCTTTCTTTCGCCTATTGATTACATTTTTTCTTTTAAATGCAATGACATAACAGAAAAATTATAATTTATTTATTATATGAACATTTATTTTGCATAAAATTACCGATGAGTAGGAATTTTCACTATGGATAAAAAGCAGAAAATTGGTAATATTAGTAATTTATTTATAAATATTAACTTTATTATGTCTATAAATACTAAATTTATTAACTTTTCCTTGACAAAAACTGCAGTAGTACAGCCGTAATTCAATCATATAAACGTATATAATTTTTAAATGTGCATTAAATATACGTATTGAGGAATGATATTGAAACATAACTATAAGTTGTTTTCATTTTTTGTAAACGATCCTACTATCCTATTTTTGTAAACTATTTAAATAAAATCCCAAAGTCGTTAAATGTATATATAGGATTATGATTTTTTAAAAATGTTTAAGCTACGCATCAGTTGAAGTATCATAATCGCATAGCTATATATACTATATTATTATACAGCTCATTAAAATGCATTACAGCATTCAACAAAGTAAAAGTTATTGTTCATTATAAATTCAACTACACGAAACGCGAATATGGACAATAATTTGGGGTTACATCACGACACGTTTATTACCAAATAAAACCAGTACAACTGGACTGAGTACACAATAGAATTCACACTCGCATTGCAATATATTAGGTAACTTTATTTAAAAAACTAGCTTAAGTGTTAAGTAATAGTAAAACTCGGACGTGACCAGCGCGGCGTTTGTTTGTGGAACAAATATAAAACAAGTATTGAACATCCGTTACACGGCAAACGCAGGAAGGTCACGCTTCAACGAAGCTGAACCGAGCTTGACAGACATCATTTCCTACATGTCTCTGACATTTCATAACAACGATTGTTCACATCACATTCGCATAAGCTTCGCCAAAATACACTTCGCCTCAACAAACTGATGACCATGTAAATATAGGTGCATAGAAAGTACGCATAAATACATCGTTAAGAAGCATAGATACATAAAATACGTACAAATTAACACAGAACCACGATATCTTGTTAGGCTATAGAAAGGAATGTAATTGTTTAAATAAATCACCTCACATTGAGTCCACCGTCTTTGTAGAAAGTTGTTCAATTACCTGAAAGGCACTGATGCGTTTGGGTGGAGGTACTTGTGGTGATCTGTCGATTAGGTTTTCCATAGAATGCCGTGTCAGGAAGTTCTGTTTTTCGAACGTGTTTGGTTTGTACGCAGTTCTATTAAACTTAGTGGCAGGTGCTACTATTCTGTTTCCATTTTCATCGTCGTCCTCCCATTCGGTGACCACTTCGGTTCGAACGTCCTCAAGCGACCGGGAGCGGCTGCAGGGGCAAGCGGGCGAGGCGTTCGGGTTACGGATCTGCCTCGGCCTCTCTCTGTTTAGGTACAGGTCAGCGTGATTACTAGGCGTGGGTGCACCCGCGGATCTGTAGCTGGGTGATAAGAAATAGTAATCCCTCGATTTGTTACTGTACGCACTCAATCCTGAGAAATCCGAGTAGGTGGAACCTTTGGATGAGGAAGTTTTGAAATTTCTCGCGTCGATCGGATCAGGTGGACGAAAGTAAAAGTTAGGTTGCGGGCGGGAAAGCGGGGGCCATGGTCTGAACGGCGCGTCAACGTAATGTGCCGGTTTCGACTTCATATCGGAAGAGATCCGCGCGAGTGCGGATGTCGTCGAGGGTTCAGAGCTACTGGTGGCAAGAACCGCGCGCGGCGTGCTCGGGCCCACCACCTGTGCGCGCCTCGGATTAGACAGAGATGGGAACATGGAGAAAGGCGCACGCGCACGTTCCGCTCGATCCGCTCGACGTTAACAAGTGAAAGGGGTAGCCCGCGCGGTCAAAACGCTCGTATATCGCTCTTAGATGTCTCTTTGTTAATGTCGTTAAACTTAGATATTTATTACCTATAAACATTGTTTTACACTTTTTAAGCAAATCATAAATTTATTAACGAAGGAGAAGACTATTAGACACTTTCTCGTAGTATATTTCATATTGGCATTGTAGTAATTTAACTTGGTTATCATCGTGCAAATAAATTAAATTTGCAAAAAAAGTGTACATACATTGGTATTAGTAGATATGAAAATATTGTTCTTGAACATAACAAATTGTACGTCCTTGTACAATATTAATCTTTACATATTCTCATAAAAATGTGAATTTTCGTAATAGTTATTACTCAAAAAGTTGTTGCGTGTAGGTGATTGATTTGACTGCACGAATTGTTATAAATTACGAATTTTCGAAAGATCACGACTTAGTGACGAACTTTCACTTACAAAGAAAATGGTGTCACAACAAATTATTAAGTAACAGGTTCAATTATTAAGTAACAAGTCACCGTTAAACTCTGTGTTCCGGTAAAGCAAAATTCAATTAATACAATATTGTTAAAATACAAACATATTAAGTTAATTAAAATGATGACAAAACAAATGTGTGATAAATCACAAAATAGTTGCGCAGGCGGCCCACTCATGTAAAGACAATGCTGGAAAACTCAACCACTTAATTAACCGCCATATACGTAATGGAACTCAAGGTTAATCCATATATAGATCATCATAATATAAACAACTTTATGACATAAACTCATCACTAACTTAAATCATCCTACGCGAGAAAAATGAATCAATAGGTACAAAACGTGAATATATAAATTATATATAAAACTATATACACGAATATATATAAAACTTGAATATACACCGGAATGTTCATTTTATTTATTACCTTGACGGACCTATATTTATAAGTTAACGTGTGGTAAGCGTGTTACCAGTGACAATGTAACGAGAAGGAAGATTTATTTACACTGCGCAAGCATTCCCTATGGGCCGGACAAGGCTTACTGTACTTTGCATATATCGTCTCCTTATATATTATATCCTCAAGTACGAATACGATAAAGCATAAAAATTTAAACGTACTATTTATTAACTATTCATTCATAGATACGATGTTAAACCAGATTTTTTATTTACATGTTAAAGAACAATATGTTTGCTAGAAAGATATTAAGTTCACCAAACAATAGAATGAAAATCACATTATTGCTCAAGATACTTTGGAAGGGTGTGACAAATAGTTGAATTTCTCAAACTTCAAATTGGCACTTAAGTTCACATATTGCGATACAATGTTCAAGTTTACAGCTTAAGATACGTTCATGAAACTTGTAACTGGATGTATAGGAAGTATTGATTGTTCTTAGTTTTCACAGCTGTAATAACTATTGTACAGTATATTTTTTACTACAACTTCTCTAGAAAAAGAGGAAAAAGGGGACTAAGACTAATTAGGGCAAACTTGTACTAGGTTGTAAAAGAAATATTACAGCTTAAGTAAAACGAAAAACTCAGGCAACCTAGAGGTTATATGGAGAAAATGTTTATTATACAACAATAAATATCACCTTTGTATGATAGTAGACGATATTTTTAAAAAGTGTTACTGTAGAAGCAAAACGTTCTTAATATGTTATGTCTGTACCATACGGCAAATAACAAAAAAGATACCTAAATAATGACGTAATCATATTGTCACATAATCTATAAAAATGTATGGATATGTTAGTATATTACATCTAGACATATATTCTGATAAATTTCGCTTCAGAATATTTTATAATACGAATACAATATGATTTCACACCTTTATGAAAATCGGTTGACTTTTAAGGTCGTAAAAATTCTTTGTAAATTTGAATGGCAAATATTTTTGTAGACACATATACTAAACTATTTTATTTTGTAAACACACACATTTATACATTTCACAGTGTATAAATAACAATGTTAACGCAAATAGCCATAACAATCGGAAACATCGGAACATACAACATATGACTTCATACAAATGAGTCATACGACGAAAAACCCCATGCAAAGAATTTAGTAAAAATATTGACACAAGTACGCCAAATACCGCTGAATACAATTATTATAGTAAAAATGTTGATAAATGGGTTACCATTTATATGTATTTATATATATTCATATATATAATATATATTCATTGGAATGTACTATTTATAAACACTTTAAGTATCTGAATGTATAGGCCATTAACAGATCAGAATCAAAAGATCAAATCCCTATTGCGGCGAAGCGCTATATTCATAATGTTAACGTAATGTTTTTAGAATGAGATCAGAGATAAGAATAGAACATAGACAAAAGAGACGAAATCAAAAACATTACATCAATATTATTTCCACTAAAGTCAAATGTTAGAGACACTTGCAGCTTTTTTTATAGTTTCACACTTTTTCCCGTTTCAGAGGGAACCGCAGGAACCTTGGGAACCTAGTGTTAAGACACTCTATTCCCTGGTTTCCGCCGTTTCGAAGTATTGCATGTTGAGTGGCGAAACTCAACGCTGCGCTTTTTTTTCAATATTGTCGTAATCAATATAAATATTCCAAATTGATTAAGAGTTTTCCTATAATAGTCTACTTAGTATAAGTTTAAGTTGGTTGCGATGCTCTGATACATTCCATTGACGTCCCGTTGTCCCCTTGACAACGGGACGTCCACTTTAAGGCCACTTTAAGTTGATTAAAAAGTACTGTTCGAAAACAACTGACCATCTAACTATTATTGTATACACATACATATTTTAGCTATGTCTAATATTGTGCACTAAAATTATTGTTATATTAAGTTAATTCATTTCTAATTTAAGAATTATCAAAAATGTTAATATGTATGAAAGGTACATCTAGTGAAATATTTACATTTTTGATAGAAAAAGCAGAAATTATCTTTATTTTAGCAATTTCGAAACGCATTTTACTTTAAGCACTTTAGTTTAAGCACTACACTGTAATGTTTAGCTGAATATCTTTATATCTTCGCTCAATTACGATTCGTTGGTTAAAGTGGGTTCAACATTAGGTCAAACTTAAGGCTTACGAAAGTAAATTTTTAATATTCAATTTTAACAGCCTCTCTTACATAATATTGTGACTAATGAATTTAGATTCGTTTATCGCACGATAGTTATATCACAATGTTTCCAATAAAGTAAGCTCAGTTTTACTTTACTGTTAACGATTCGATTTTGCTGTAAAAAGCATATTAAAAGACTATAATAAATTCATAAAACGAAATCTTTGTAAATGAATTTACAATTGAAAATTGTAACAAAGATATTATATAAATTATTCATAACTTTTGCATAAAATTTCTAATTGATGTTCTAAACAAGGTTTCCCTTATTAAATTATCATATAAAATTACATGTAAATACCGTTTATTATAACAGCAATTTACGTATTTGCTATTTATATCCTATCCTATATATATTTATTTATCTCTTGTAGTTTACATTGTCATCAGCAATTTATTCATTGATTACAATAAAAATGTTATTGTATAAATTATCCATACTTCACTTGTTTAATTGATAAACAGACACTCAATGCTCAGGTATATGTAGTTAAGAAGGAAAATACACTTGTCACTTATAAAGCATATATTTGTGATAAATTTAAATAATGATAAAATATATAGCGTTGTAATAAAAAATGTAAATATAAGTAATAATATCACACATACGCATTTAAAAATAAACATGTTACGTTACGGTAACTGTATAGACTTGTTTGATTTTTGCTTCAGTTCAACACACATGCATAAATATGGATGCGTATTGCCCGCAGATTTCTCTTTATTTCCTCACCCTCGTTTGCATACCTTTAGGGGCTGGCAGCAGAATGTGGCAATATTTTTTTAACGAACGTTAAAAATCGATATTTATAGCCGAGGTCTATAAGCTGACTAAAAGGGCTGTTCTTTCATGCATTTCACGTTAGAAACAATAAGTAAGTTTATTGACAGGGTATCTTCAGTACTTTGTGTAAATTAATAAGCACATTGTATTATCTATGTTTGACTATAATATAATTAGTTAATACATTGATATTTATTTTTTGTTATTACAAAAACAGGTTTATCGGTCAAGGTCTTCGTTAAGCACTACGAGAGTCCTCACATTAAATGTGAAATATAAATGACTAATTAACCTTACTTAACATAACATGACAGGGTTAAAATGCAATGACGCACATATGAAAAAGCAGTATTTACCTAAAGTAGTTAAAGATGCTTCGGTACCTCTATTGAATAAATCTATCGGATCTACTGATATTCAATGAATTGAATGTGATGCTATTATTAAAAGGATATTTTTAAAATATATTTTCGATGTATAATAAAAAAGGGCACAATTTTCTTAAAATGTTGCGAGGTGGTTACAACTAATTTATTTTAACCAATTTAAGCAATCTCATTTTAAGAAAGATGTCAAAAAACCACAATTACGAACAGTAATGGTTAAACAAAATTACTTACAGCTCAAAGGAGGCTTAAAATTGGAAACTACTATAAAAGGTATGGTAAACTTTTCGTCGGTCCGACATTGGTGCCTGACAGTATAAAGATGTAAATATTGGCATGATTTAGTGCTAGTCGACGTAACCATGTTTGGTGGTGTCGGACCGCAGTGATACAGCCAAGTATAGTGGCCTGGCGAAGACATTTGGATTTTGTACAATAGCCGAGTAACTAAATTGTTCAACTTTCGAATCACCTAATAATATGAATTATTCAATAAAAAATATTAAATTTTTCCAATATTTTAAGTTCATTTTATTTTTATTTTTTTTTGTAAATAGTAATTGTCTTGTATTTACAATAAAAGAAATACTTGTTCCTATAGAATTGATGAAATTGCAAAAAAAATAACGATTGATTTCGAATTATGCCAAAATTATGTCAACGAGATTATGTTTACATCAAATCACGTTTTGCGTTTTTACATATTAAATATTAAACCAAATTTCTGTTTGCTAATATGCTAGCTAATTATAAAATTACTGTTTGTATAATTGAGATCCGATGGTATTTTCTAATCACTAGTAAATACATTCGGCGCCGCATTTTAAAAATTATAAGAGGTAATTACGTACATATATTGAAGTCGCGTGTTGGAATACAGACAACGCCAGCTTATGTGCTCAATATTAATACGTAAGTGCTAATCGTAACGCTAGTTAACTATATAACGGTATAAAAAAGCTAATAATTAAAACGGTGCTACTTCTAATTGCATAAAATAATTATCCATAAATCGAAGCTGTAATAAAGTTTCTTATTTGTAACATGCCGTGTATACTAAAACATAACTAATTCCAATACACGTCAATCTAAAATATTAATGTAGATCTAGGATATATTGGCTGACTGTTTATATATTCAAAAGCATACCATTTAAATCAATAAAAAAAGTGTGAAATATGACTGAATAAAATCACGACTCAATCTCATGATCTCATCAAATGGCGTATTATAATATTTGTAACTAACTGCATTATATATTTATATGTGAGCCTAAGCAGATCGTCGAAGAGATGCTGTTACGATGACACATAAAATAGTATGCTACTGTTTAAAACAGTTACCTTATTGTGTCCGCACGACAGCCTATCGTCATGCGCCAGCGATGAGTTCGAGTTGTGTCGGTCAAGTTCCCATCCGATGTGCCAGTTATCCAAGGAATCCGAGGAGGATTTTTTTGTGTCAATAGAACTTTTTCTTGACAGGGAATTCATCGAGCACACGTAATCTCTTTTCATATCTCTGATACCCGTGCTACTCACGGAATCGTGTCTATTATAGTTGACAATGTTGGTGCGGGAGAGGTTTGGGAAGGAGCCCATAGAGTGTCGCTTTGAACCATATCTATGAGTTGGACTCGGTGTGTCTCGTCTAGGTGGTGTCTGACAAGGGCTTTGGCGATCTCTTCGAAGAATACTCGGGAACGACGATGGATGTTCCATTTCCCGTGCGGGTGATCCCGATAAACCCAGTGAGCCCCTACGCCTGCTGTCATATTTATCGTTAGGGATTATATTTTTCAAAACATTTTTTTTGTTTTTAATGTAAGATACAGACCTGATGATGAGACCGTTTGTTGGCGACATGCACTCTCGATATGGCGTCGTTTCCCTACTGTGTAAGTAGAGAGAGGACCTGTATGGCGTGCTGCACCGGCCGTGGACGTCGCAATGTGGATCGTGTTCAATCGTCGAGCTGACTAATGGTGAGTGACGGCCCTCTCCCTCTAAGGTCATAGTCCCAAACATAGAATCCAACTGACGCATCGCCAGCGCTTTCTTCACTGCAGTCATCTTCATTCAAGTCTATCACAGTTTCTCACAGTAATATTTTAATTCACAAAAGTGCATCCGTTACTCGTAAATAGCGATTCTCGTTAGCTCAAATGCGTGACTTAAGTGATATGTATGTCCTCTAAGTATGCCGCGACACGACTGGACTGTTCGGACGGCATTGTGCGCAAAACGCTCGCCTATGACTCACGACGGCATGCGCTCGCGCAATAAGACCGATTATTATCAACGTGTCCTACAATTACACCGTAGATGTATGTAAATATGGTGACATGGAGGTAAATAATACTCAAGTAGAGCGACCAACGAATAAATAATAAACAAGGACTGTCGAACGTAGGCGTCGATGAAGTTTGAACGAAGGTCGTCAATGACAAAGTAGCAGAACCGCGGTGACATTCATTTTGTAGCCTATGTTAATAAAATTATACACGTCTAAAATTACATATTCATTAATAACTACAACGAATACAAAAATATTACTTAAGATAATAAAATGTTAATATTTCTCTATCTCTCATATAGTTTTGCAATAACATCAATTATCTGATGTATTCAATAAAGGTTACTTGATTGGTTAATGTTTACTTAAAAAGTTTATTCAAAATACCACAATTTAGCTGTTCTCCCTCATTTTTTATATAAAATGAAAATTAGTTAATTTAAATGTATAAATTTAAACACAAAATAGGCCAAGACGCCAAATCGAATATACGCTATTAGTTATATAATTATTATGATATTCAATAGATCTCTAAGATGATTTACGCAATATGTCTTCGGAAAGTATTCAATAAATTGTACTAAATTATCTCAATGCCGGAAGAAGCAGAAACTAAAGTGAAATTCTAAGTATACATACATTTATCAATCTTTTTAAAATTTTATGCAAATGGTAAATTAATTCGCGTCTAAGCATTACAACTAATGAGATTTTTATATTTTGTTTCTAAAATATGATTACATTAAAGTGTGAATGAATTCACGTATGATTTATGTAAAGTTTTTAAAAATCAAAATAAAAGATTTTTCAAAACTTTCAAAATAATCTTGTATTAGCAATAATTATTTGATTTTTATTTTTTTGTACGGGTTTTAGTAACAAAATATCAAAAAGAAATGACTTAACAAAATATATTATTTATTGTTTTAATACTCAATTTATAAGTACCTTGAAATAAACATATAAATGTAAACAATTCTTCGTACAGGATTTATTACGATAGTCATCACAGTAGCAGGACTTGAAAAGCCGTTTGAGTTTCGTCTGAATGCACGTCTAGTTATTGACGAATCTTACATAATACCACAAAGTATCTAATATGTAACGTATGTTGATCGTGTAGTTTCGCTATTTAAGTTAATGAGAACACGTTCAAAATACTTATTACTAAAGCGGTGAAAGTCTAGAAAACTTGTTTCATATTCTCTACTTTGTTATTCTCGAGATGTTAATTTACATTTTGCTTCCGCGTCACGCATTCAGTATCTCTTAATTTGTATATGTGTATCTTCAGAGAAGAAACTACTTGGTATGCCGTAAATCGATGGTGGTGAACATTGTAAGGGGACTTCACGGTAGTTCCTGAGACTCGCCGATCCAAGTATTGGTTTAAGGGGACCCTTGAAATATGTGGTAACGCTTCACTGTCCGGCCTTCTCTGTGGTAGAGACCTAGGCAAAGACCTAAACAATCTCAAAATGATTTGACTAGTAGTGTGAAGTCAAGATAATTTAACAAAATGTAGAAAAATTATACTGCACGTGACAAATGAACTTGACACTTATTTCTGATAAGTTCGTTAGGAATTTTAAAGAACAAGTAATCTTTGGAATTACAATTTATAGGGAAATTTGTTTTATGCTGTACCTTTAAAAATCAAGAATGTGTCATTTTTGTGCGTTAGGTTTATAAGGAGAGAAAGAGTTTGGCTGACGGGTTTTGGCTGAAGGGTTTGGCTGACGAAACATACATATACTGAGGGGTCTCACACGTGTTCGTCATTAAAACCTAATTAGTAGCTGAATTGAGCTAAAAAAGTAACTAAAATTGAGCTGGTCCTTGTGTTAGTTTTTTAAGTGAGCATTTATTACAAACTCTTTCGACCATTTGCTTGTTGCACCGTTTCTCTGTGATTTTTATTATAAATTTTCCAGAATGTCTCTTAAGGAACTTTCATATTGTTTTTAATCTCAAGAAAAAATAAAACCATTTGTCTCTAAACTGCGTGGAGGCCTGATCCTAAATTTTTTGTTTTTTTGACATTAACGTCTAACTTTGTCACGTTTTCCAGAGATAGACACTGATAATTAATAAGTTTCGTTGTCAATCCTTCCATCCACGTACAAAGTTCATGCACTACATTTAATAATATCTGACATAGCCTTGAGTTTAGTGTTAGTATGGCGAGATCGTCCGTAAATGTTAGGAAAAATTTCTTATACTGATATTTGAACTTAAGCCGATAACATTTCCTCTGGAAAGAAATCGGTATATCTGTTAGAACTATATTACTGTACATCTGGTTAATAGTTAATTTGCTTAAGTAAAAGGGTTACCTATTGCTCCTAACATAGAAAAGCGGTTCGCCAAGTATAATAATTTTGTACTAAGCTAAGAGATATCAAATTCAACGAAGGTTTATTAAAACAAATTAGTAAATACATAATCTGATCTTTGATAAATAATACAAATGAATATAGAAGACTAGATACACATGATTAAATAACAAAAACAGTTTTCTTTTTTAAATGAAAGTAAAACTTCTGTAAGTATAATATATTTTAGCTTGAAGTTTATTGACGATGATATATAAAATATATATAAGACATGATATATTATATAAGAAACAATGGATACTAAAATTAAAATAGTAAGCAATAACTTTCTAGAAACTTATAACTAAGTCGCCAAAACGATTACGTCAACTTAAAACAAATATAAATTATGATATTTACCTAATACAGTACATATTAGATGAAGATAAATATAATAAATGAACTTACACCTTTGTTGATAGTTTATAATGTGTATATTTATAGTTTGTATTAAATAATAAAATGATTATAAACATAATTTAATACTTTTATAATTTACCATATTAGTTTAAGAAAATAATCATATAAGTAGAAAGTAATAGGTTACATTGTTGATTGATTTGTTTTTTTTTAGCTTCAGGCAGAGGAAACTGCAGGGACCGTGGGAACCTAGTGTTAAGACACTCCGTTGCTTAGTCCCTGCTTTTTCCGTCCCCGCTTTCCGCCGTTTTCGAGGCATTGTGTGTTGAGTGGCGGAACTCAACGCCGCGCTTTGCCTAGTTTGCCAGAGCGAAGAAAATGGAAATAGAAAAATCCATCTTCTCCGACTCGGGATCGAACCCAGTAACCGTCGCGTTACAGGCAGACGTTGCGCCTCTGCGCCACGACGGTCCTCTATTTGATTTTTTTAAATAAATAATATGTCACCTTGGACAAATAATCAAAATATTTTGGTGTAAAAGAATATTTAAGATTATATTTTTTCTTATTCTTGTACCTATATAAAAATGTCTTTTTCATTATCACTACAATAATATTTGATAGTAAATAACTCTAACTTAAATAGCTGGAGTATCCGTAATACGATATATAGACTTGCAACTGTAAAAATTTATAATAACTAGCCTGTAAATATATAATTATCAACATTGACAATAGCTATTGTGTAATAGAAATAGTTAGCTAGTAAGTTCCATTATGTTTTTATATTTTATAATGAAGCATTCTAGAACGCGTTGGATTCTGCCCACATGTTTACATTCCGTAATAAGATTTTAATAATAATTTACAAAATGACTACCTTTGTATTGCCGCTGTGTACTTTGATAAATCATCAATTATTTAAGCACTCATATAAACAGCAATCAATTTGAACTAGTAAAAAATTACAGGAGAGCTCTTTTATCAATAAGTGGGTGCACTTCGTCGTAACAATTTAACTGTATTTTTAAATATTTACCATATAGCAACTAATCTACCCAGTTTATCTAATATGTAATTATCAATAACTAATCATCAAACACACAAAATATCTCTAGTATATACGTAAATAAATAGTGTATTGTGTGAATCGAAACGTTAAAAACACAACGAAACCTTAAAATTATCCGCTAAAATTACTTCTACAAAAAAAGTATAAACGAATACATGATAAATAGACATAATGACTTTTTACATTTCAGGGACGTATGGCGAGTTTTTACAAATGAGCGTCAAACGTTTAGTGTCATTAGGTTCGACAAAGCAAAAACACTATATTATATATGTATATACATATAACTATATATCTAGCAGTTGTCGTTTATAATTGCGTGATATAACAAATGACTACATTTACTACACTGTGTGCGTGGTTTAACCTAATAAATACAGTCCGAATTTTTAACATTCCTTGTGGGACATTTTAACAAGTCAACATGTACGCATATTTCTCCTATAACACCAAGATTACCATGTATTTACACCATTTACAAAGTTTTTATCAATATTATGTTGTTATAATAAATTATTAGACCGTAATAAGAAGTAGAGAAGATATTTTTCCCTATTTAAGGTCGAAAATTAGACCAAAGAGTTTTACCAAAATTTAATAAAAGATTAAAAATGACTTCCTGACAGTTGTAAATGAAAGAAGTATGCTAATATTATTTTAACAGTTTGTAATAATAACACACACAACATAGTTTGTAATAATAAGTATTATTTTACAACTACAGTATAAAAAATTAAGATTTATTTTTAATTACGTTTAGTCTACTAATACATCCTCTTTTTCAACTGAAATTACGTGGAATAGAGCACATAAACTGGAATATATTAGTTGGACGCTTGACAAGATTTTTTTTTTGAGAGCAATATGTTCTAGAGTGTTGTTGCCTTTAAAGGATACAAGGCGTTTCGATGCAAAACGAATATGGATACGTTTACTGTATTCTTTAAATAATATAATATAGGAAATTATAGTATATAAAATATATATTTAAAACCTTGATTAAAACTTCACAATGCTAATTACTGCACATCATTGTAATGAAAAAGGGAGAAAATGCAAAAAGCCAGTGAAAATAAAAATAAATAGTTGTAAGTAATAGTCACAAATATAAAATCGCAAAGCTTAAATAGAAATTGTGCACGAAATAAATAATTAGCATACACTATCGCAATAGACAGTAATGAATAAAAGTACGCAATAGTACTTTACCGAATTGGTAACAAATAACAATAGAGACACCTTCATCCGCTTTGTCAAATAAAAATAAATACATATGACAAAATCGGTTAATCCGATGTATAATGGCCTAAATTTTTCTCGAAAAATGGATAATCCTACATAAAAAGATTTTTCAGTCACTTTTTTATAACGTATGATCATACTTCCATACACACATAGGTACATATCTTCACGCTCTATCCCTAGCGGCTAGCTAGAGAGAACGGAGCGCCAAACGCTACGGTCTCCGCATACCTCTTACGCCTCGTCCACTGTCATTAACCTCTTCAAACATGCTCTCCGGGGAGTCCTCGTGCTTTTTACGTGACCTTTCTCCAGTATCTTCGATATCGTTGTGTTATCGACAGTCAGCCGAGGTCTCCTTTTACCTCTCTTACTACTCACTTTTGCGTCGTATATCTTTTATATAATTCTTTCGCCACTCATTCTGTCGACGTGCCCAAACAATCTGAGCACGTTCTTCTTCATTCTCACTATGATATCCTCGCTGGTACCTACCATCCTAGGTATGGTCATCTTGTTAAAAGTTAAAATAGACAAAAACATAAACGTTGAACAATTTTTAATCTTAGATTTGGAGCCAATACTTTTTTTCTTACAGATTTATTGGTTTGTTATATGTCAGAAGTTTTGCAGTCTTTTAAAGATTTTTTTTTATGAGAAGAACAAGGCAAACGAGCGGTCGGGTCGCCTGATGGTAAGTGATCACCGACGCCCACGGCCCTGTGTAACAGCAGAGGTGTTACAACAGCGTTGCTGGCCTTTAAGGTGGACGTAGACGCGCTTTTTGAAGGTACCCATGTCGTATCGATCAGGAAACACTGCCGCAGGTAGGCCATTCCACATTAGTGTGGTGCGTGGAAAAAAGTTCCTACGGAACCGCACAGTAGAAGAGTTCCACGTGTCCAGATGGTAGATGGTAGAAAGTAATATACGGAAACGATTCTATAGTAACGTTTTATTTAAGGCTTAAGCCTTATTAACGTTTTATTATATATCTAGTAGTTATAATTTAATTTAATTCATTTATATAATAAAATATATAATATCAACTAAATATTTGTACTCATCATCAGAATATCATAAAGCCATCGGATTTAATTGTTTTTAATAAAATATAAACAAATTATATACCTAAATAAACTTCTAGATATATAAGTACAAAATCATAAGTAATGCGAAACAAATTTAAAGTTAAACTTATTCCTTCAAAAAATAAAGTAAAATGTTAAGATTCTCGTAAGAAATTGCATTTCACGATAAAAAGTAGGTTAATTGTCATTGTGTGATAAAGCGTTATAAACATGACAAGATATCAACACTGGAAACTGAAATATTTTACTAAGACACACGTAAATATTTAAAAATTTATACTAAATGTGTATTTTAAAATTGTTTTACGCTGTATAAATCTGTAAATCTCCCGTTATTTTTTCTGATATACTACGGACAAATTGCATATCTATGAAATTCAATGGCTCCTTCATAGTTACTATTGTAGTTTTAATGTAAAAAACTAATCAAATACGTAAGTTATTTAAAAATAAGTCAATTTCAAATAAAAAAATCTTACGTTTGTTACATCAGGTACTTCGATGGACTCGCTGAAGTCGTTTTTCCTAGAATAATGAAAATATATTTATTAAAATCTTTTACTGTAAAATGTTTCTTTTCGCCCTAAAGGTTATCCGGAAGAGATGGCTACTAAGCCATAAGATCGCCTTTTGTGTATTTTTCTCATTTGTAAGCTATCACTTACAAATAAAGAAATAAATAAATAAATAAATAAAATTACTGCTATGAACAGTTATCATAACACCCAAATACTTTTACAGATGGTCTTCAAAATATATACACAAAGTTTTCTTATTTAGTACACTTGATATCTGTATTATAATAAAAGAATCGCCAACTTGTCTTGCCAAACAAACACGTCATCATTTCTGTCCAAATACAATATTGTCGTCATCCTACGTTAAGTCATAATTATAATGTATGATGTCATATCATAATATAAATTGGAACAACGTAAATACTTTGGTAGCAAGATATAAAGGCTCTAATATACCAGTATAGATGACTAATTTTCAGATTCACTAAATCTAAATATTCACATTGTCAGCGGAGATACTCTACGGATTCATATTTGAATGATTGATTGACGGATTTGGATATGAGACGAGAGATAAAGAGATATTTTAAATTATTAGCAATAAGAAATTCTAGCCAATATAATATTGATAATTTAATTAATTTATGATAAAAATGTTTGCATAGATTGTAGCACTGTTTAAATATATTGTTAAATTTCTTTTGTCTAAATCTATCAATACCAAACAGTTCACTCAATTTTTTTAAATAAATTATATATTGATTTTTTTTGAGCTTCGTTTTTGCTATATACCGTCCATTGCAGGATAGCTCTCCCCATGCATTGTTCGAACATTGTATGTTGCTTGGCAGAACTAAACGATGCTCCTTATCTAATTACCAGAGAAAAGAAATAAAAATTAAACCTTCCATCGAGTTATGTTAATCCCACAACTGTCACGTTTATATTCTTACACTGTCCGACTAAAATATTTTTATTACTTAGATTTACAAAGAGCGACATACTAATGAAAGAAAAATAGTAAATAATACCTCATATACTGAGTAGTGTTATCAATGACATTCTGATTTTGTTCTGCAGTCAACGGTGGGGTGAACTTGACGGCCGCCGGAAAAACATTTGAAGCCTCATTCATTTGCTCCAAACTGTAAATATTAGACATTTTATAAGCATTGCGCCAAAAATAATACATGTTTTATAGATATATTTTTTGCTAATTATAAAATACTGAATATTAATTTTATAGTGTCGAATTTCAAGCAGTAGAACGTTGTGAATCTGCTAACATAAATTTGACAAATAGAAAAATTTTGTTTTAGATAATAAAACTACTATGTATACTTACGGCTTCTGTGGCCTTATTTCAGATGAGCATAAATTACGTATATAATCATCACACTCTCGTTGTTTCTGGATCTGATACTCTTTTAATAATTCTCTTCTGAAATCCCCATCTCCTTGTAGAGGTTCTGGTTGCTGAGGGATTCTCTCAGCGACTGAACGTCCTTCGGAAACTGCTGTGGATATAGACGTTGAGGCAGAATAATCTTGACCTCTGTGTTCGGGAGTCGTGGCGTTCGAAGCACCGATGCTACTTGCTTCATTCGCTTTATACTCGCCAATCGGTTTCAATTGCTCTTCAATTGGCTTCAATGACTCGTTTAGACCATTATAAATACTGTCTCCGTTTTTATTATCGAATAGCCGATCGACTGACGTATTCATTAGTTTGCTACCTTTAATGCCTGTTAAGTGGAAACCTGCGAAATATGATGACGATGGTCCATAATCGATGGCAGATAGCGCCATAACCGCAGGATGTCGTGGAGCACCATCAGGCAGAGGTCTAAGAGATCTCGTCATAGCATCTGCTGCTGATCTAGGTCGCCTAAATGGCATGGCCAAATGCGGAAAAGTTCTAGGTTTTATAGGGGTCACTAGCATATGTTCAGTCCAAGATGTATGTAATGACGGACGTTCCAGTTTCTCCACGTCAACATTCAACATTCTCTGTTCAAAAGGTACACTAAAAGTTTCTGCGGGTATCGACTGAAGCCACGACAGCAAACTCAAGTCAGATTCGTCAAATCCAGAGCCATCCAAGAGCCGGGAGAAATTAACTTCATTAGATTGTGCCTCTTTTGAACCAGTTGCTTTTGCTTGGCAATAATTCACACATGATTCATACAAAATTCCTTTGATAAGTAATTGCATAAGTCTGTCGTTTTTGGCGCACTTTGGCGCAGCATTGGAAGAAGAGGATTTCTTATCGCAGGGCAAAAATTGTTCTACAAGAGGATAAACTTCTCGAAAGCACTGCACTCGAGCATTACTGGGATTCCATTTTTTAAATTGTGCATGATCGGTAATACTAGGCAGAGTCAAAAGTAAGCATAAATTGGAATATTCTTCTTTTGAAGGTGCTAATTTTTCTAAATCACTGAGTACTTTGACAACTTCATCGACAATGTTTTCAACATTATTGTATGCTTTTATTTCAGATCTAATACAGAGTAATTCTATATATTTATGTCTAAGTATAGCATAATTAAATTTAATAGCTTCAAAAGCTTTAAGTGCACTAAGTGGTTGAATAAATTCTAATACATCATCCCATTGTCCATCAAGGATTAATTGACGTAAAAACAAAACATCATCAGCAAAATTTCCATTTATCACACCAGTCTCTCTTTCTAATGATAACTGTGTGATATGTAAATCTCTGTTGTGCAAAAACTCCAAAGCCAGACGAACAACATCATCTTCACGAAGATTAAGGTGTGTTGATGGCATCTTATCTGTTTATTGTGATTATACCTTAAACAATAAAATGAGATATTAAGATTTTATATTTAAATTAATTTTACACATATTTAATAAAGAACTCTCATATTTTTTTTATCTAAGTAGATCCAAGATAAATACATAGTAAAAGTATCAGATCCAAACTACTACTTATCTCATCTGTCAATTTTGATGTACTCGTTACATTTAATCAATTCTATTCATTTTTAAATAAGAAACATTGTTTTCACTAATAGATACAAGCTGTGTTTTTGTAGTGTAATTAAATGAGCTTGCATTTTAAACAGATAACATCCCATATTCATCAGTAATACATAATTATGAGTCACCTAAATTTCATACATTGATATTCAGTGTCTGTATGTATGAGTATGTCTAAAATATGCTATTATTCCATTAATGTTTCGTTACTCATTATCCAACTTTCACTTAACCAATTTGATGATAATTCATTTTCTTGGGGAAAGCCTGGTATTGCATAGTTAAAGAAATTATCAGTGCATCTCTAACACATTACACATGCCATTGAGAGAAAACAGATACAAGATAATTACGACCGAAGCTTGATCAAGTGATTTTGTAATTTTATAAATAACAATAAAAATCGAAATGACTAAATTACTACCTACTAATAAATTATTTCCGCCTACGCTTAAATAAAATTATCTTAAAACCTTTTCCGGTTGATGAAATCTTTAAAACCTTTTACTAAAATACTTAACACCTCTTAGGCATCAAAATAAATATTAAACTCGACATAAATAAATGTTTTTTTTTAAACACAATTGAAATTAGAAACAATAAATACATAATATTTATTTACCTTTCAAATATTCGCAACAATTTTTTATACACAATAAATCACAATAACAATCAATAATAATACATTTATAACAATATTTTTAACGGGACATTACAGGAGAAATTATTAAATTTATTCCACATTTTAACGTCAGCCGGAGAGAGCAACCTAAGTACAGATATTAAATCAAATTTCGTATTGAGTTGCCTTGTCAGTAGTTTAATGGTTGTCTATGCGGTCAAGAATATATTCTCTTCATGAAAACCATACTTTTACATATATTTTTTTGTCTCAGCAGAAACATAAAAATATAATTATTATGAGTAATATTTGAAAATTTAAAACAAAAATAGTTAGTAGCATAGTTTCAAACAAGAATAAAATTTTAATTTTATAATTTACGCTAAAATAACCTAACTGAAGTGACAAAATTAGAACAGTATACAATAAATGTTGATTTTGGCTCGTAGTGGCTGTCTGGCTAACTTTTTACAATAAAACAAGTGGTAGTTTTAAAAACAAGACTTAGAATATTAAAATTGATGAAATAATGTTGTATTTATTTATTAATGTACTTTTTAATAATAATAATTTAAATTTACGGTCATTCAGTTAATCGGGTTTCAATTTTGAAAGTAAATTTTTATTCTGCATTATCCAGAATATTATTTTATCTACTATATTTACTTTATGGTCGTCACGGCTGTCAGCGCGGCGGTAAAAGAAATTTAATAGGCCGACCGAGCTTTTAGGTTTTTATTTTGAAATTTGCCGAAGATGGATGAAGAGGGAGATAATATTCTTCTTGAAGATAATTATTATCAATTGTTAAATATCTCCAAAACGGTAAATATATGGCCATATTTTACGCCTCGCTGAATATCATGTTATTGCAACATTATTATATAACGCAGTAGGGTATTTTTATAAATAAATTTTATTTTAAAGTACTCTATTTTAACAATAGAGACGCTTTATTATAATATGATAGTATTTTATCTTCAGAAAAGATTTATTTGGGCAGGGTTCTAATTTGTAGGTTATGTGTTCATAATTGAATCGAGCATATTTAGAAATATTAAATGTAATTTTGTATTAATTCTCTTAAGATAAAAATTTACTTAAGGAATAAATTCAAATAAAATATACAAAAATATTATGTTACAATATAAAATACTTAATTAATAATAAAAATACTTTCATTTAAGATCTTTGTAAATATAAAAATTACTTATTTTATAATGAACATTTTGTATAGTTATTTAAAGAAACAAAGATCACATTTTTGTTTATTATTTTTTATTTTTTACTTTTATAACTACTTTGCCAGTTATATATAAATTGAAGAGGAATATAGATTTAGTTAAACATAATTTAATATTAAAATTAGACTCCTGTCTGTTTGTATCAAATATTTTTGCAGAACTTCATATTTATTGTGTTTCGTATTTATTAAAACTTTAATCTGTTTTCAATTTAGATGTCATTGAGTAATTAATGTGTTAACCTGTAATGTGTATGTTATTATATCCAAACTGTATCTTAAATGTAGTTTAAATTACCTTGGTAAATGCTGTCTTGAAAGTTATTGTTTAAGTATTAAATTACTTATACAATAACTTTGTAAGACAACATTTACCAAGAAATATTGTATACAGGAAGCAAATGTAACCACAGTTTCTTTTATTTAAAACATAGTATTAACTAGCCTTTGCAAACTTGGTTAATTATGAAACAAAAAATATTTGTAAAAATAAGAAAATGTTATTTCAAACAACATAAATAATTATAATATTGTTCCAAAATAAACATTGGTCAAGTATGATGTAAGCATACACTATCCTGTCTAAGCAGCAATGAGATATATCTCTTTTTCATTTGGTTATTTTTTTGACTGAAAGGTGACAGATTAACAAAGTTTAATAGTATTTTTGTAGTACAAGATCTTTATGTCATTTGTATTTAATCATGTCTATCTCATACTTTACACATCATGTATAAATATCCTGTGTCTAAACTATTAATAATTCTTAACTAGATTTTGTATATAGCCTTGAAACATTTTACCCTTTAAGTAGGTTTTGACTAAGGCAGCCTTATAAAATACACCTGTGTAATATATAATATAAATATAATTGTTATCAGTATTTAAGCTATTTTAAATATTTTTTCATTTCATAATGCTTGTCTGTTCAAACTTTTTGTCTGTACCAAGCTATAATCACTAATATCATACAATGTTCTAGGCAACAGAAGATGAAATCAATAGTGCCTATCGTCGCTTCTCCCGCATGTTCCATCCAGATAAACACAGCACTGATGCAAATAAACAGAAATGGGCTGAGCAAATATTCAACAAAGTAAAAGAAGCATATGAAGTACTATCTGACTCACACAAAAGAGCAATATATGATACTCTGGGTATGAAATCCTTTTGCACATAATTTGACTTTTATTTTTAAATATTATTTGTATAATTAATTTAAGTGAAATAATTTTTTTCAGGAAAAAGAGGTCTAGAAGTAGATGGATGGGAAGTGATTTTTCGTACTCGGACACCTCGCGAAATAAGAGAAGAATATGAGAGGTATTAATGCAAAATTTTTTTATGTAAAATAACTCTAAAAATCTCGTATTTTAACTATGTATCTTTTATTTTTTTTAGCTTCGCTCTTTATCCCACATATCGCAGGGTAGGCAAAGGGAACTGCAGGAGCCATAGGAACGTAGTGTTAAAACACTCCGTTGCTTAGTTACTGCTTTCTCTGTCCCCACTTTCCGTCCTTTTTTCGAGGCATTGCGTGTTGAGTGGCGGAACTCGACGCCGCGCTTTGCCTAGTTTCCAGAGCGAAAAAAATGGAAATAGAAAAATCAATATTCTCTGAGTGGGAATCGAACCCTCACACCGTCGCGTTTACAGGTAGACGCTAACGCCTCTGCGCTACGACGGCCCTCGATCTTTTATCTCCTCTATAATTTCAGATTGAAAAGAGAAAGAGAAGAAAGACGGTTACAACAAAGTGCAAATCCGAGAGGCACCATCACTCTATCTATCAATGCAACTGATCTCTTCATGAAGTATTATGATGAGTATGACATATTGTAGGTTTCATTCATCAGTTTTTTTTTATTTTATTTCTGCCATTATATATAATTTATTTTTATGACATGGATACATTTTGTTTAGTAATTATGTTATTGTAATATTTTATAATTTTTCTAGTGTTTATTTGACTTTTGGGAAAGAAAGCCTTTTTTAAAATATGTCTGAAGGTCAACCAACATTCATCTTTCTTTTCTTCTTCCTCTGCAATACCCACATTTCTCTGGCATATATCAATGTCATACATGCTCATACACTGACGTTTGAGAGTAAAGTTCAAAAAATAAAGCATTGTTATTTCATCTTTTATAACTCAATTTAACATACTTTCCATGTACACTACTTCATCCACTTGTTTTATTGATTCCATTTACAAACATTTTGTAGTTCATCCTTTTGTTGTCTCTTTTAATAACTAGCATTCAGACCTTTGACTATTATTTCCACACCTATCATGTAGGTTACATATGTTACATTACTATTATATAAGATTTTATAAAAATATTAAATTTTTTGTTCATATAAACATATATTTAATATTTTTAGAACCTTAAATAATGAACCACAAGTAAAATGGTACTATTTTACTTGAATATTCTATTTTATTACCAAGTATAAAATATTTCTCAAATAGACATAAGAAACATAAAAAATATTAAAAAAAAACAAATGTGTCTATTACCATATTAACATATATAAATAATTTGTTTCATTATTTGCAGGGAAGATTCTGCCATAATACCAAGCATAGAAGTTTCTGGAATGACTATACAACAATCTATTGATTCCCCTGTCACTCTGCGAAATACTGTTACACTGTCAGGGAATATATCAACACAAAATGGGACTGGTAATATTTTAAACACATTTTACATAAACATGAGCTACAGGCTAATTGTATCTAACATTACATTATTATATTAAATTGTTATGTTATAAATTATATTACTTCACGCAACTATAAATAGTTTATATATTTTAGTGCAAAACTTTATTGTTTATTTTTTATTTGGTTAGTTCAAATATTTTATTTACTCTTTGCACAGTTTTTATATAAATTTAAATATATTTTTCTATGTATTTGATAGTAAATTTGTTATAATCTTCTAGTGATGTTTTATTTATGAATAATAAGCTTCAAAAGTTGTTTTATTACTATCCAGGTACCGGGTCCTTGACAATGTCTAACCGCCATCTTAGTTCGGAGCGTGGCTGGACGGAAGTAGAATGCGGTATCGGCAATGGCCCCGCCCTAGGTTTTAAAATATTTAGGACTATGTCTCGTCTGATGTTCGTCAACTGTTGGACTGGACTGCAGTTTACACCAAGAGGCATTGTGCCGAGTTTTGTGTCAAGTGAGTATTTCGATACATATATTTTTTATTATATTTAAGAATTACACACACCCAATTCAGAATGTTAATTATGAAAAACGAAGTCTAAAAAGCGAAAACATATAGTGTAAGATAGTTAAGGCACGTTTTTTTAGCATGTGTTGAGTAATATTCTAAACTCAGCTGTGTAAATTATATATTCTTAGATTAGTTATATGTACATATGAGATGTCCTGGACTCACTGAAGATCACGCTTTCTCTTGAAAATGTCTCTAGTTACACCAATGTTATGTAAGCGTTCAACATTAGTTCATGTCGTTGGCATACATTATCAACCTCGCAGGCTGTTTCTGATATATGCCGAGATAGTCTAACGTAACAACTTTGGTGTCACCAAGACCTATCTTAAATATAGAAGCCGATTTTACCTTATAACAATCTATGCCAAGAAAAATCATACTCTTTAATAAAACATATAATTGAATGTCTTTTTTAAAATCAGAAGCATGACTTTGTTTATCACAACTATAATATTACAATGGCTTAATAACAATTATCTAAATTACAGCAATGGCGTTACAGCTAGACGCACATTCTGTGGGCTATCTAACATACAGAGCTGGGGCTCAAGGAGGGTCGTCCATGACCTCCACATATGTTAGAGATTCAGAAAAATATCATCTAAACACTGCTGTACAAATTGGAAATCCGCATTCGTTCATCTCTATCAATATTATGAGGAAACTACCGGATCATGAACTTAAACTGAGATTGGCTTTTAAGTAAGTAATTTATGTTGTTTGTGCCCTACAGTGCTTTAGTTTTGTATATCTATGTGTATCTTTTGATAATTATACATTTATTATATTTATTACCCACAGTAAGCATAATGACTAAATAATATCATAAGGCTTGTGCGAAACTATTATTTTTGTATAAAGTATTATATTAAAGTTATTTTTCTTTGGCCTCTAATATGATAAAAATATGTTGTAAATGAAAGCGCGAATTAGATATTTAAATACAAAATAATTAATACTGAACGCTTTTTATCCTTTTACTTCATGCCTTACCCCAATGGGTGAGAATGTGCAGGGAACCTATTGTTAAAACACTCCATTCCTCGTTTTCCACCTTACGAAGAAAGTGTAAATCATTCTTTCTTCCCGAGTGAGAATTGAAGCAGCCACTACCGTCGCATATACATACAGCTGGATGCAGTACCTTACTTTAATATGTATAGAATATTTAATCTTATATTACGCTTTAATTAAGTACTATTTCAAAATAACAGGGCAACTGCCGATGCGAATGTATGAAAGAGTTTAAATAAAGATATTAGTATAAATATTCTACTAATGTGTGGTTTTAAGTAATTGGGGTTAGAGAGACAAACTTTGTTTCTACCATATCATAAATATAATATAGATATATGTATATGATATTGCTATATAAAAAAATATTTAATTTAGCAGCACTTATCTTAATACTGGAAATATTATCAGTTACACAAGATGTATTTTAGACAAGATGTATCATCATTCATGGCGTATGGAGAATTGGTATTTTGTATGATAAATAAATATTTTTCCGTATAAACCAACGTATAAACCAATATTTTTCCCACCATTATGTAAATCTTATCTTCTTATATTCTTAGGAACCTTCAACATTATTTCGAAAAATAATCTTTGATAACGCTTGCAATGCGAAAGAGTCTATTCTTCAATCAAAAATGCGAATAAGTTCTTATAAAAAAATGATTAATTAAGTAATATTATTTTTGTATTGAGTACCACTATTCAGATCGTAGTTAAAAATAAGATCGTAGTAACTATTAGAGAACTAAATATTACATGAAGCTATGGTAAATATTGAATAATATAGTGTTTTTTAAAAGATTTAATATTTTACTTTATGGCCGAGAAATTGTAGTGTCAAGAGACTTGCAAAAAGTATTCACTGAAGGATTAATTTAATTTCAGAGTTGGTACATTTGGGGCTATCGCAGAATACGGTGCTGAGAAGAAAGTGTCGCAAAACAGTAGTGTTTCAGCGGCGGTCATGTTGGGAGTACCTAGCGGAGTTATGCTTAAACTAAAGTAATTATATATATTTCCATATGCAGTCCGAAGTATATATATATATATATATATATATATATATATATATATATATATATATATATATATATATATATATATATATATATATATATATATATATATATATATATATATATATATATATATATATATATATATATATATATATATATATATATATATATATATATATATATATATATATATATATATATATATATATATATTACTGAAATACAATGATAACTATGTTACCTGGTTTATTTATAATTAAGCATATGTCCCTTTGTCTATCTTGTCCCTTTTTACAGATGGTCCTGTTCATCACAAACTATAGTCGTCCCCATTCATTTATGTGAAGAAGTAATTCCGTCCCCGGTGTTCTACGCGACGATGGTGCCCATAGTATCGTGGCTTGTACTCAAGAAGCTGGTACTAGAGCCTATAGCTCGAGAGAAACGGGAAAGAGAGCGGCAGAGATCTATGGAGGCTAATTTTGAAAGGTAAATGACTGTAGCATACAATGTAGTTATAATTTGATCTTAGCAAAGAAGAATTTCACAAAAATATTCTTCTCTGATTACGTAATTCGTCTCCGATTACACCAGTACTAGAGTCACACATAATACTATTAGTGTTAATGTATAATAATTCCAAATATCAAAGAACATCACTAACATTTGTTTAATGTCAATAGTGGCTAATCTTCAATTATAAAGGAATTTAATATTAATAGATTTTTGTTTTGTACCATGCATATGGGAAATAGAAAGTCATATATATTTTTAATAACTGAATAGCACGAAAGACAGGAAAATAAAGATAAAAAATAACAATACAAATATATGACACAGATATTATTAATTTATACGTTTTAATTTTTTGCTTCAAAGGCTTCAAGAAATGCAAAGACAAGCACGGGCCACTATAGAGCTTATGAAGGAAACCTACACCCGAATCAAAAATGATGAAGAGAAGAAACAAGGATTAGTTGTTATCAAAGCTTTGTATGGAAAATTACCTTCTGGTGAGCTATGTTTTTGTTTTCTTGTTAAAATATGGCTCTAAGTGACTTTATTCTTGTTAAATTTCCTATGTTTTTCCTGTTCTATGCTTAATACAAAGTAAAGCTAAAAGTAAAATGATTTGTCAATTTTAATTTTATTAAAAATAAATATGAAACTTTCCAGGCGCAAGCAGCCACGAGATTGTCACAGAGATGGGTGACGTCGCGTCGCCCGAATCGCCCAGCGCGTACGCAGAAGTCATAGATGTTACTATCCCCGTACAGTGTTTGATAAAAGATTCAAGACTGGAATTACTTGAGGCTAGTAAGGTATGCAAAAGCAATATTTTTGCCAATTGACAGCAACAGCTAAATAAAGAGGTTTATATGTTACAGCTAGTAAAGTATGGGGGTTTTTGTAAATCTATATGCTTGTGTGTTTCCTTATACATACATAATTATTCTCGTACAGAGTAAGATTTATATCTTTTTTTTCTATAACTAGTTGTATACTAAATTCTTTACTTCAGCATGTTTTTCACGTTTGATTATTAAGGCTTTTAAACAATTTTAAAACAAAAATGAAACTGATATAGACATCACTATTGCACTTATGTAAACGAATTCAATCTTACCGAATCTCATCAATTTAGTTCTCTTCATGAATATTAAAGCGAAATTCCGAAAACTTATATCGTTTTGGAGAATAGTCTAAAAGAATGATAGACCATTCTTTTAAGCCTTGCTTAGACGCAATTTTTTAGTAATCACAACACGAGTCACGATATATGTTCATATACTGTGCCAAATTATATAGAAATCCAAAGAGCGTAGTATGCCACATTACTTGGCAAGTGTCTATGTCTGGTATTGACACTGATTATATTTTTACTGATTGTATTATGTGTCACTAATTATCATATGTATAACGATAGTAAAACTTTTTAAAACAAGTCATTATAGTTTTTCTTATAGTTATTATTAATATTTTTATTTTCAGTCGGAGCTGCCGGGATTTTACGATCCATGTGTAGGAGAAGATAAACATTTGACAATTCAATACATGTTCCACAACTACCTGCATTGCTGTACTGTTACTGACGACCAGGCCGTAGTTTTACCACGAAATAGTAAGTGTTACGATTTTTATCTCTCATATTATACCGTCGTGGCGCATATGTGCAACGTCTGCCTGTAACGCGACGGTTTCTGGGTTCGATTCCCACTCGGGGAAGATGGATTTGTCTATTTCCATTTTCGCCCCGGCAGCTAGGCAAAGCACGGCGTTGAGTTTCGCCACTCATCACGCAATGCCCCGAAAAAGGCAGAAAGTGGGGACGGAGAAAGCAGGGGCTAAGTAACAGAGTGTCTTAATACTAACTTAACACTAGGTTCATATGGTTCCTGCAGTTCCCTCTACCTACCTTGCCATGTGCGGGATAAAGCGAGAAATTTTAATATATATTATGTCTTTGTCGATGGAGAAAGCGCTGGATTTTTCTAAGATTTTGTTATGAATTAAAACTTAATGATAAAGAGATGAACTATATCAAAGAAGAATTGTCACATTGTAAATCTAATAATGTAACGTAACAGAAGGGAAGGCGTTTGCGGTTGAATGTATTTTTAAACAAAACATTATTCATTTTCATGTTTTTGTTTTAATGATTTTAAAATATTTAAGTTTGTGTAAGATTTCACCTGATGAGAAAATTCAAAGCTTCAATTGTTTCTAAATCGATGTTAAGTTTGCAAAACTCAGAACTTTTGTCAAGTGGCAGCGTATTAATTGTCAAATTTTATCATCTCACGGACATCTATCGAACTATAGATATATTGGGATCTCTTTATTTAAAAATTGAACACTATGTTCCAAATTTTTAACTAATTATTATGTAGTTTCTTCTCTTATTTTTAATAATTTTTTTTTCAGATCATCGAATAAAGAATAGGTCCTGAAAACTAAAAACCAGGCGTCACTAGCGCCTGTGACACTCGTTGAAGTGAAATCCAGAAAGTTATACCAAAACAGTTTTGCCATACAACATTCCAACTTCCCAAAACGCTTGCGCACAAAAAATAACTTTTATTTTTCATAAATATGTCGATTAGTGGCTTTGCGACCGCTGCATATGGTTGTCTTGTTTAAATGTTTGCCCTAATGAGTGAAGAATAACTAACATATTTAATTCCTGCGTAATATTTCAATCGCTATACGCCATACTTCATACAATCACTAAACGTCATAATACAAAATTCATTCATCATTGCCTTATTGTATTAGATATTTATCGATTACTTGGCAACTATATTTAATTATTTATGAATATTGACAATCTTTTAACAAATATAATATGATGAAAAATATAATCGGCCAACATTATTGAAATAATTCAAATAATGAAAAACAAACTTTCAATTTTTGAATATCCTTTATTTAATACTATGTTCATTTGCCTTTGCTGATCTGGAGATTTAATTTATTTCATACAGACTTTTGCAATCTTTGAGACGATTAAAAGGGAATTGTAATTTTTATATTATATTATCATTAGAGCAATTAAAATTATTTCAATTGTAAATAAGAATTTTTAAAAAAGTTGTATAAATATTTTAATTATGAGGCAACTATTTACATGTACACACCTTAATAATCTAGCTTTTATAATAGTCTCGAATTAGGAAATTTTAACAAGCCTTGGAAAACTTGCTTTACATATTAAATGTGGATGAAGCTATTCATACAGCTCATTGCAGCAATGAGGTATATGCAATTATTTTATTGATAAAATGTAAGAATATAATTGTTTTGTTAAAAAAGAACTTTGTTTTTTGTGATGTTTAATAAGTCATTATAAAATTAAAATTATTCTATATATTTTTTTATTTAAATTCCTTAATTGTCTTAACATTTTGTATAATATTTACAAACGGAAAGTAATATACCTAATAATCACTTATGTTCAATTTGCGATATAAAGCTATATGTATAACCTTCTGGATTTTAATATCGTCATAAATCGCAAAGACATGGACATAGTTTTGTTTGTTACATATTTAATATAGAGTGTAGATTATAAATTATATTCTCATATCTGGTGTTCCGGGATTAGTTCCTTGCTATGGAATACTCATGATGTTTTTCTAAATGTCTAATAACAAAATATCATTTCAACCATAATAATTGCTAATGTATATATATATATATATATATATATATATATATATATATATATATATATATATATATATATATATATATATATATATATATATATATATATATATATATATATATATATATATATATATATATATATATATATATATATATATATATATATATATATATATATATATATATATATATATATATATAATATATATATATATATATATATATATATATATATATATATATATATATATATATATATATATATATATATATATATATATATATATATACTCATAGATCAAGTAAAATACCAATAATTCTATGTCTATGTCATTTCATATTTTATGTTGTTGTTATATAATTATATTTTTACGTATTATTAGACAAAACATATATGTTATCGGGCATTGCTTGCTTGTTTAAATTTTTATTTGAACAATTTAATGTTGGAAATCTGTATTTATTCCTTTTGTTGAGAATTAAATAGAGAATAATAATTTACTCATATGAAATTAACTATTTCTATAATAACATGTTGTTTAATGTGCTTGTGTTACTTCCATATTGTATTACATAAAAGTATGAGAAATACTTTCAATATGAAGACTTTTAAATTTCTTCCATATATTAATGACTTATTTAATTTTTTAATAAGTAATTACTTATCCAAATTATAATTTATTTGATATCATTTTGTATGTGCTCGATATATTTGAATTATATTTTGAATTAGAGATATGTTAAATAATTTTAATTGTCACATTGAATGGAAAGTGATATTACTGACAATAGTTAAGTTTTGGAAGATTATAAATAACTTTTTGATGGCAACAGAACTAAAACTTTTACTATGTAAATGACACCTTACTGCTTACTTACCTTACCTAAAAACCATTGTCGTACCTCATCTTGATTCATTATAAAAAATTGATAGAAAATCAGTATAAAGTCATATAACAAAGTAGCAATAACTAATTAATTGATTAGTATTGATTTGATTTATGCTATTAGACATTAAATAAAATTATTACAAATGTAGTAAAATGTTTACAAAAATGTTTAATATATATGGTACATAGATAAATGTCACATCAAAGTACAATTTTGGTGTATAAATTTTAATAATTATATATTTTTGAATAAAACATACAATAAGATAAATGTGATACTTCTTTAATATATAATATTAAAGAAGTAACGTTCTCTATAAATAGCATAAAGCCAATTACTTAAGAACTTGCTGCGTAAGCCTTACTAGATTTACTTGCCTCAAGCCACAGGCTGTTTAAGGAGTAATGAAATTTGAAACAAGAAATAAATTTTTATATAAAAAATTCAGTACATTTCAATTTGTAAATACAGTGCAAATTCTATATAATGACACGAAAATAAATCGAAATCCGCAAGTTTTCTTAACTTAGAAATCACTAATTATTTATTTATATATATAAATCATACTGGCTACTTACTACTGCATAAAAAATATAGTGAAATGGAAATTGAAAATCTACTATTTTCATCTTATTTTATTTTTTGACCTGAAACAATCATGTAAATTATTTTGTCTCTTTGTCTGAGCTTGTTGCACACTAATCTCAGCAACTGCTTAATCGACTCAAATGCAGTTCTCACCACTGCATTATATTGAACTTCTCTTAACATTTCGTGTTTATTTTTGTTTCAATTGTACATAAATAAAAAAGATACATGAATTTAGATTATATTAAATATTCTTTTTTATGAAATTGACTGAAACTTCAAATTTAGTGACTCACAGAGAAAAAATTACATGGACTTGTTGTATTCCAAACAAAGTAAACACCCCAGATTAAAATATATTTTAAGAAGTTTACTGTGCAAATCGAGTGACGTTATACTGAATTGACACTGTATTTATATTTTTTATACATAAACGATAAATTACATTTTGTAAATTAAACCAAAATGTATGCAACTTTGAATTAAGCTAAAAACTGACTATATAAAAAATGTAGTAATTAATTACACAATTTATTCTACCGCTAAAATTAAGCTGAGACTAAGACAATTATTTTATTGTATTTTGTAAGAAAATATTTTATCGGTGGAATGAATTTGATATGTCAAGTATAGTTCAGCCTTTCTATGCAATAAATAGATTAAATAACTAGTAAGTTCAAATATATTGGCTTTTGTTTTAAAATTCAATATAAAATGTAACAAAACAATTTTTACATGTGCACATTTCATTCAATTTTTTAATATTGAAAAGATTGTCTTTTTAAATGTAAATCAATATTGCATTAAAATATTCTTTTTAATTGGCGCGAAAATTTCTGACTCGTTATTTAATATCGATTAATACGGCAAAGTTAACAAATGAACATGAATAAAAGTGATCTGTGACAAATATGACATTAGCATTATATTTTGATTTAATGAAAAATATTTGTCATAAGGTTGCATAGTACTGATAAATGAAATAAGATAACAATATGAACCAAATGACGTATATTTAAATATCTTAACGTGACTGCTATTTAAATAAATATATTTATTCACTTAAAATGTAGATTTGTATGTTACGGTATTGGTTATAATGGAGAGATTACATTGATGTGAACGCCGAATAATTTTCATTTCTATATCGATTTTTATATCGATACAGACTATACTTGTGGGGCGGGAAACCGAATGAATGTAACATTAGTTGTTCAGTTATTGTTAGAGAGTCATTAAATGGTGTATTTAGATTAGCTTTTGTTTTATTGTGCGTTTTCGATTATCTGTAATAAAAAACTTGTTTTTTTTTTATTTCATTTTTCATTACTCTTCATGTGTCCTTGTAGTCATACAAATATTCATGTTTTATAAAAAAAGTTATTTGCAATTTTGCTTAGTATGATTATTCTGTGCAATAATATTAAAATGATTAATATTAGTTTATTCCAAAATATCACGAGCCGATTTATTCTATATAGTTATCAAATCTATTGATTTTAGATAACTGCGTATTTTGCATAATTTTCGTCCCCCTGTTTTTGATAATTTGTCAAAATTTCTCGCTGTTTGTGGCATAAGAAAAACCTTAAAAAAAGAAATTATGTGACTTTCGTATTTTTTTTGGTTGATCAATATATATATATATATATATATATATATATATATATATATATATATATATATATATATATATATATATATATATATATATATATATATATATATATATATATATATATATATATATATATATATATATATATATATATATATATATATATATATATATATATATATATATATATATATATATATATATATATATATATATATATATATATATATATATATATATATATATATATATATATATATATATATATATATATATATATATATATATATATATATATATATATATATATATATATATATATATATATATATATATATATATATATATATATATATATATATATATATATATATATATATATATATATATATATATATATATATATATATATATATATATATATATATATATATATATATATATATATATATATATATATATATATATATATATATATATATATATATATATATATATATATATATATATATATATATATATATATATATATATATATATATATATATATATATATATATATATATATATATATATATATACATGATAGAGGTAAGATGCGACCTTGGTTGAATTTAGAAAACAGTTTCGAAGATACTGGAGGAAAGTCACGTTAAAAAGCATGAGGTGTCCCCAGAGAGCATGTATGAAGAGGTATGCAGAGACTGCAGCGTTTGGCGCTCCGTTCTATCTGTTTACCCTGCTAGGGATAAAGCGTGAAGATTTGCGTGTGTGTGTGTGTCTGTGTGCATGTGTGTGTGTGTGTGTGTGTGTGTGTGTGTCTGTGTGTGTGTGCGTGTGTGTGTGTGTGTGTGTGTGTGTGTGTAACGGGTATAATTAGCGACAATTGTTTAAATATATGTATAATGAGTGAATTTACTTTATTGAAGATCCCTGAGTGTGAAGTATAATATTTAATGGTGTATAATATATAATAAATATATAAACCAGTACTACTAAGCTACTTTTATGATGAAGCAATACAGTGATTGAATGTGCAAGATCACGATGGATTTTGTAAAATTTGTCTTAAGTAGTTCTGTTAATGCCTTTTTGTAATAACGACTCCCATAAACTGAAAAGTAGTTAATGTGTAAGGCCAAGGGAAAAAAATTTATGTTAGTTTATAGCGTTATATTAATGAGAAACGATGCATTTAAAATATAAAAAAATAAAAGAAACTGTAAGCTACAAAAAATCATTTATATAATTTCCTCTAAGCTTTTTAATTTTTATTAAATAATAACTAATATTTTGTTACATTTACCGCCTGGTCAGAGTGAAACAAAAATGCAATGTAAAAAAAAGTAGTACACTGTCATTATAAAAAATGTAGATATGTATTGAAATAATAAATTCATGATGTTAATCATGAAAAGTTCATAAAAAAGATAACACTAGTATTACCACTTGTATCATCTATGGAAGATACTGAAGGGACTGTCAACGATCCCAACGAACTTGAAATTATAAAACACAGAATAGTTCAATTGTCCAGTTTTCTATTTTATTTAATGGATGTTATAATTTGAGAATTTTCTCATAAAAAGATCCTTTATTTAAAATACTTAACTCAAAGTATTAAATTACATTATACTAAACTATTAAATATATATAAAGAAAGAATGGTCAAGGTGTCCTTAGGGATAAATATTTAAAAAAACCGGTCAAGTGCGAGTTGAACTCGCGTGGAAAGGGTTCCGTAAATCCTAACAAGCTCTTTCATTTGATATATGACTCAGTAAGGTTCGCAATTTTTTTTAATTACCTAATCGGGTCAGGGCATTACATCATCCTGCCAAATTTCACCTGATTCGGTTTAGTAGATTCAGAGAAAATTGGCTGTGACAGACGGACGGACAGGAACACGAGTGATTCTATAAGGGTTCCGTTTTTTTATTTTTGTACGGAACCCTAAAAAGAAATTTGAAGATATTCTTATTATTTATTTATTACTTTTATATAATTTATTTTTAAATCGATTATAATATAATTGAATGCACAATTGTATTATAATAGATTTTATTTTAATTTACCAGATAAAATTCAGTTTTGTAATTTACACTAACTAAAAAGTAAAATAAACGCTTATTTTTCTTTTTTTCGATTTCTCACCTGAAAATATATTTGCGTTTGCAGTGGCGTCTATGGCTAAAGTCGATAAGCTTAAGATAGTTAAACTTAACAGCAACACAATAACGAAAACTTACACAGAAAATCTTTGAATCTGTAATGAAAAAAATATAAATACTAAAGAGTAACTTTTCTTTTATAGATCAGCTTAACTTTAAGAAATGTGATGCTCTTTTATAAAAATAGTTGAAGGTAACGTAACGTAATTTCCTTACTAAAGTAGGTACTAAGTAATCAGTAATCTTACCTCGTAAGTACCATGATTTTAAGCTAAAAAAGCTCTTAAAAGTTATTCAGTGTACAGTCAGCGTCAAAAAAATAGGTACACTCAGGGTATTCAAATATATAGACGCAATCAAAAAGTCAATAATATCGGTACATTCAATGTTACCTTATTATTGTCAACAACGTAGTCGCTCAAAAAGATCGGGACGTTTAAAACGTCATATAGATCGTTACATTCAAAGCGCCATAAATATGGTGACACTCATCCCGTCATTGGTATCTAAGCATTGTAAGTATTCAAAAATTTGGAACACACTAGAAAAATAAACTTTATTGCTTTGGACTGTTGTTGACAATAATAAGGTAACTTTGAATGTACCGATATTATTGACTTTTTGGTTGCGTCTATATTTTTGAATACCCTAAGTGTACCTATTTTTTGACGCTGATTGTACCTACTAGACATTTTTTAAATATTTTGACACATTTCGTAATCTGTTCAGTATTGTAAGCAGCAGTAAGCCAATGTAGAAAAACATAAAAAAAACATGCGTGCGTACAAAGTACACATGTCAGAAGTGAAACTTCTTTGGCGAACTAATTTATAAATCTTGTTTATATTTATACAAATCTAAAACTTTAAATTTCCAAGATTAAGAGGAAGGGAAAAGGGAAGATAGGTTAGGAATTTAAATGTCATTAAAATAAAATAATTAAAGAGAATTATTAAAATAAATTTATTTTATATTGTTTGAAAAATAATATAATCAAATCTCAGATGTTGAATATTGAATTAAAATTCCTCGGGATTTTTTGTAAATATTAAAAATATCTAATCCAATTTAAATATATACAAAATTTTTGTAAATTAATGATAACTCTAGAAATTCCAATTTTTAAATTAAAATTTCGTCAAGAGAATTTATGAAATATTGTTATTAGTATTTAATGCACAATGATTTATTGAAATCTCAAATGACGAATTGTAAATAAAAATGCCACGTGTTTTTTGTCTATATTAGAAATTATTAATTAAGTTTTGTTTTTGAATTCAAAATTTAGAAAAGCGAATTTATGAAATATTTTTATTTTATGGTAAATGATTTATTAAATTATCAAATGACGAGTGGCAAGTTGAAATACCACATGTTATTTGTAAATATTAAAACTACCTAACCTTCAAACCAATTATCATAAAAAATTGTAAATAAACAAAAAGATAACAGATATATTACTTACTTCGAATAATTGCTTGATACAGGACAACTTACAAATTTATTCACAAAGTTTTTCACAAAGTTTTTCACAAAGTTTTTATTTATAAAATTCACTTACTGTTTATTCACTGTAGAAGTTCCTAATGATATTGTAAATATTACGCTATGCGACAGAAATGCCATCTAAAGTTCTAATAATTAACTATTAAACGAATACACAACCAATAGGGCGTGTATTCTTTCTCGATATCCCGTATTCTCTCTCTCTCTCTCTTGTTCAATCTTTCTCACTATAGCTCTCTCCCACCTCACACTCCATAGCACTATGCGTGTTACGACGTTCGCTCTGTCTCACTTTTTCTCTCAATCTTTCTCACTCGCTTGCTCCCTACTCTCACTCCACAGCTAGTTGCTCATGCTACGTTCGCCCTGTCTTACTCTCTCTCAATCGGTCCCGATCACTCTCTCTCTCTTTTCCGACACTTCCGTTGCATACTGGCGTGACGTTTCATTTGTAAAAATTTTACCCTCATGCGCCTAAAGAAGTTTCACTTCAAAAATAAAATAGGTTAATATTAAAATCTAGTTTTGTTTACGAAGTTCATTTAACCAGCAAATGTTTTACGGTTTATTAGATAAAATATAATTGATACATAGTAGAATATTGTTCATTAATAATAATAGTTAACTATTATTTATTTAATAATATCCACAAAAATATATAAGGTAACCTAAGTGGAATAGTGTTATATAGATACATCACCACTGATGAGCAGTTTGAATAAATAAAGTAATTAAAAATTGAGATTGTCGCGTCGCAGTGCAACAAGTTTGACAGTCATTGAGCCGGTATTGGTATAGTTTTACTGTAGGAAAACAAAATTAATAATAACGAAACAACATGAAGTAGGCTCGAACTCTATAAAGCTTATTAGTCGCAAGTAATTGTTACTAGGTTAAAAAATTAACCGCAACATTATACATTATATTGTTGCGGTTAATTTTGTAATCAAACTTCTACGTAAATTGCGCATTTATGAGGTAAGAACTTCAAAATTACTATTCATTTTAGACAATAGTTACCACTATTATCTAAAATGAATGTCTAGATGCTACTTTATGTCATGTCGATCAGCATTAAGAGTCCTACGTTGAAGTTCTTGACTTTTAAGAGTAGCACAAACATAAAAGATGCTTAATCGATATATCAATTTGTACCTATCATATTACGTGATCAGAAGAAGTAAAGATTTGTCTTTCAATGTTTAAAATGAATAATAAACTAAAAAGATATAGAGAGAGTAAAAAGTAAAAATGATATATATATATATATATATAGAGAGAGAGAGGTGAAGGTTGCGATCATTGGACCGGCTTTTTGATTGGACCACCTAATTTTTTCAAACACTATACATGTCACAGGAAGTTTGATACGTTCCTAGGCAACAGTACCGTTCATCTTGCCTCCCCACAAAACCTCTGTGCGCTCGCGATGCGTGGTAAGTAGTGAGGTGGGTACTTGTGTTAGTGGTGACCGTGATATAATAACCGAGCCATCAACAAACTCATGTAAGTGATATGGTTTTAATTAATGTTTAATGATTGTGTTAGATCTTAATAGCAAATTTATCTGCGCTTACAGAAACTATTAAGCTTTTTACCTAATTTTGCACGTTTTTTAATAATCGCTTTTGTTCTATTTATATGCCTTGTTGCCACCAATGGTCCTGAATGGTGACGCCATCATTGGACAGGTCCAATCAAAAAAACTAATATCAACGTTAATGAATAATGATTTTTATATTATAAATTGAATATTTTAGTATTGCATGTTCATAGATACCTCTTAGATATAATTGGATTATATTTATATATATTCCAGAATGTCGGCAGAGGGAAAGAATAAGAAATATTATTGTTAAATGTGGAAATAGTAATGGTTGCTAGTATGAAACTAACTATAGAATCTTTAAAAAAAACTATTGGATTAAATGAAGCAAGTCGAATGTATGGCGTTCCAAAAGCCATATTAAAGACAATTAGATGGGGTAAATCAAAAAATTGTCGAAGAAATTCAAATAATGGAATTGAAAGTAGATCTTCCGAAGGCTTTAGAAACTGAATTTAGCAATCATATTGTTGAAATGGAGAATTCTTTTTTTGATATTACTCCCAAGCTTGTCTTCCAATCAGAAAATTGTACTATGCACACACGAAGCGCCATCCAGATATAAGTTTTCGTCAAGTAAAAGTCACGTACATATATGAGCAGTACAACTGGATTTGATAAGAAAAATTTGAATAAAAAAAGTAATTCTTATTTTGTGCTTCATTTGAGTCACCTTCATTGGACCATTAATACAAATGTTTCAAAGTCCAATGATAGCAACTTAGTGGTCCATTCAAGGTGACGGTGGTCCAAAGAAAACAACTCGTCATTGAAAAGTTATATTAGAATAGCTCAAAAGCCTCTCAACTTTCATTACCAATAATTTATATATTATTAATTTACATAAAAAAGCATCACATTCCATTGATTGTTTTAATTTGTAGGTGATATTTCACAAGATATGATGTCACAAAGTTAAATGGTCCAATGATCGTAACCTTCCCCTTTATATATATATATATATATATATATATATATATATATATATATATATATATATATATATATATATATATATATATATATATATATATATATATATATATATGTATGTATGTATATATATATATATATATATATATATATATATATATATATATATATATATATATATATATATATATATATATATATATATATATTCGTTCGTATGGTTCCTGCAGTTCTGCAGTTCCCTCTGCCTACCCTGCCATGTGCGGGATAAAGCATGAAGCTAAAAAAAAACAAAAAAAAAAAAAAAAGAATAACATATACATATAAAATGAAAGCAGTCCATCACTAGTAACTGTCTATTAAAATTTGCAAAGGTAAATTGTAACTAATTCTTTTGAAGGTATATTTTAATATATACATAGGTATATTGTTATAGCTTAAGATTTTAATTTCTAATGTACTAGTTATAAATTTTGCCTTTTTAATGGATTAGGCCAAGGCGTTACTGTTAATTTGTTACTCCATGATTTTCTTTTTGAATCACGCTGCTTTTTTTTATATGAGAGGAAAGTCCTCTACAATTACGACGATAAATGTAAGCATTCAAATCAAAAATATATTTAATTGTTTAATTTCAAATAATTTTAAAATAAAATGAAATCAGAGTACACATCAAATTTCCTAGCAGAGCTTTAAAATTAGCCTGGTGGAATTTTAATAAAGACAAATAGAAGATGAAGCAAAATTGTCTTTTAAATTCGCTAGCGATTCTCAACCTTTTGAGTCATGGCTATATAATAATCCGGTTAATTTAAACAATTGTGGTTGCGTGTTGGTCAGCGATGAACCGGTTAGTGACCGGTCACATCTGAATATAACTAGAAACTTGATGAGATATTCCTTGAATGATTGCTACAGGAAGGTAAGCGAAGGGAATATTTTTCAACGCCTCTTTAATTATTTGCACAATATATTGCAATCGTTTCCTAATGTTATGTATGACTATTTTAATGATAATGCAATATTAGGTTAACATATACATATTTATATATTTAAGTCATTAATCAAATTATTAGTAAATTTATTTTGAATAAGATTTATATTTGTGCTTCTTTTAAATAATTAAAGATGATTAAAAAACGTTACCATCAGATACGGATGAAAAAGCAGAGCTGCAGATGCTGCATAACTTTGAAGATGAACTTAGTGTGAACGTTACCGTGGGTTTCTAAATATATTTATATTTAGGATCCTTAGTGTATACCGGGAAAGGTTTTAATCCTTCTATTTATCGAAACATTCTTAGTACATATGTGGTTACTTCAAGAGACAGTATTTTTTTGGTTTTTTAGCTTCAAGCTATTATCCCGCACATGACAGGGTAGGCAGAGGTAACTGCAGGGACCGTGGATCCTAGTATTAAGATGTTTTTGATTAGTTTGGTCACTGCTTTCTCCGACTCGTAAGTGAAATTGACATCAAATTTATGAGTCACGATTATAAATGATTTAGATACTCATACTAGATAGGTAAGCTACCTATTTCCCAGTTCTTTTTTCTCAGAAATACAACAGTAGCCCAAATTTTTAATTATCATATGCAACGAAGCTTGAATAACTTTAGAAAAGAATATACCAAACAAAAAATAACGTTAATATTTGTTCTTCCGTCGCAAACAGTTCGTGCGACGCTTGTGGATCTACATGAACATACTAATTGAAAAATATAAATGTGAATTCCGATGTGACAGACGATGCGGAAGCACCTATTGCAATTACAGATGCAGCTGCTGATTTTGCATAGGTATACACTTGTATGCAAAATTATTATTAATAATAATAATAATTTTTAGTACAGTTAAAAGTAAAGTTTTAGTATAGTAAAATTACGAGATGGATTGAAACTAAATCAAGTTGAAAGTGACATTACTGTGAGGGTTATGGGTAACTTATATTTTTATAATTTAACAACATATAAGCATTGGTGTAAATAGAAACACTTTTATACATTATAGTAAATTCTCATATTTCTAGGTGAATGATTTTACTTCACACTTTTACTGCAATTGTGAGTTTGTATATGATTTTAATATAACATGATTTGCTGAATTTTTCCAACCGTCTTAATCGGCTCGCTCGCTCCAAGATGTCATTACAAAGCTAACTAAACTGAATTCAAGAACGCTTATCTTTCCTAAAAGATGTTTTGCTTCGTTTTTTACTATATTTTTTTGCTTCTTATTAGAAGACATGCTGCTTAGAGCGCATGGTTTTGGAAAATAATACGACAATTTTTGCTTGGCTTAGGTTACCGCAACTTTACTAAGAAACATTATTAAAATTTAAAAAAATGTGAGGTTCTAATATTTAATTGCTGTAATTGTAATTGCTAGAAATTGCTGTGTACTAGCTGTAACAACGGGTACAAATTTAGGATGAAATTAATTTTCAATTTTGTATAGTGAGCATGACCAGGCATGGCACGAACGGTGCTAAATTATTTCCTGTAAGAGCTTGCAGCATTGTCGTACAATTGACAGCCGTATTCAAGCGTATTAGATGGTCACGTAAAAAAACTATATTTATATATTTGATTTTCCTTTACAAGTATAGGCACAATCTTGCAATTTTTTGCAGAATTAACCCATATTTTTGATATTTTAATGTATTACAACAGTTTTTCTTTTTGTTTTTGCCAGTCTGTATTAGTGTAGAAAACAGCCCAGTATCACTGTGACCATTGTTAATGTATTGTGACCTCTTACATACTACGCATAGTAATATGCTTGCATACTTCACGGTTGAGATTGATTTCTGCAAAGAATTACAGTATTATTTCAGCTGTGAGGGCCTTCACTTCTTCTGTATACATTTGATGATTCCCCAGGATAGTATAATGCTGTTTCATAAGTGAAAAGGTCTTCATCCTCGTTGTGTGTGTACACATCCTTTTGCTGCTGATACGTTAGGTGTGCATATGTCTTTTCAGACCACAGTGACTACTCAGTATCCTCACTGGAGTACGAAGACAGTTCTTACTGCGATGAAGCCCCAGTGGCAGACTAAGAAGTGCTAAGTTAAAAGTCTTAATGCCTCACCAAGAACCTCGATCAGCCTTTAATAGTGTAGCTCTTTAACGATATATCGTTAAAACGTTTTTTGCGTTCTTTGAAGAAATATAAAGAAGCTCTACTGATAGTCAATTTGAACAAATTCTGTATGAATTTGTGCCTAATCTTGGAAAATTATTATGCAGGAATGCTTTTGCAGGACAATTACTAAAATAAAAAGCATCATCTATCTTTGGCTTTAATACAATGTATCATATACAAAATATATGAATATGTTTGATATATTCACAAAAAATCTGCTTAGCTAAATTAAATAAATACCTAATTGTCTCTTGATAAAAAGTTAAAATAACAACCCCCGTCTTAAATCCGGCCACTATTTTCTAGTGTCTTACGTTATAGTTGAAAAACCTCTTACGATTAAAATTACTAATTCAAATCATTCCAGCACCTTTTTTTTATACACAACCGTATCATTCATTTAAGTAGTAGTCATATTAAATCTAATTTGTTCAAAAAATCTATCTATTATAAAGTTTTCCGTATTTTTCTATTTTTTGGGGAAAAAATGGAAGAAGATACCAGGACAACTGTATAGTAACTCTATTCTATGATAGTTGTCGTTTCCTCAGGCTTAAAGAAGTTACTGCATCAAAATTAATTAGACATAAGTAATCAAAGTAATTAGACTATCTATATATTTTTTATTTAAATAAGTAGTTTTGACGTGATAATTGAATAAATAAAAAATAGACATACAATTTTTTTGTTAAATACTTAGCTTATATAAACAATAACAATAATGAAGATTCACGTGCCGAACGGTTTCTTTGCCTTGTCAAATCGACATCCTTCATTGATGATCTCGTAGCTTGCTGAATCATTTCCTAGCTGTATAAAACCAAAATCATTTTTAATGTAAAAAAACATTTATCCATTTTTTTCATTGTAAACTTTATTCTGCCAATTGAACTCTTTCATTTGGTACCTATATTTAGGTAGTTGTGGAAAACATGTAATCTGATTTTCTAATTTTTCATAACAAAATTTATTCTACCATCAAACCCTACCATTGATATTCACATTCAGGTTGTAGTACAGTAATAAGTAATCTACGATTTTATATCGGCAGCCATTTTGGATTTACAATCAGAAGCCAAATGTCAGATTAATCCAGTGGCGTGCATTGGCGGGACTCCGTATAAAAAATTGTTTGCAGGCCCTTATATTGTTTGGGGGTAATGATTTTTCACAAAAGAAAAAAAATATTGTGAAAAGAAATATTTATTTTTCATAACATAATTTTACCATTTTACAAATAAAAATCAAATTTTAATAATTTTCCTTGCCCTTTTTTTTCGGCAAACTGATTTATTGAAATTATTTATGGCTGATGATGATTTTAATTTTTCTAAAATTTCTACCTCTACGGACAATAGTGAGAGGTCTGACAACCGTTCCGTTCCGTTGTCCCATCGAAGTTCTTAAGTAATTTTTTATCAGGTTTAATTTTAAAAACTTCTTTCAGCAGTTGCTGTTGTAGCTGCAAGGATCAAAAATAAAAAACATGCTGTGATTACCTCGGGAAAACTAGATGCAAGACTATTGAATTTTACTAGCAATAATTCAATGAGTTCTTTAATGGAATAAATTTTTTGAATTTCAAATTTTCAAGCATGTTTTTAGAGCTTTTAATTGGTCACAAAGATTATCTGAGATGTCTTTACTGTATTTAACCGACAGTCTTTCGGAAGCGATTAATATCTATTCGTTTGAAGAAGACAGGAGTTTCTCCGGTTGTAATGTTTCGAACATACTACTCAGGTCGCAAAGGCTCTGAAATCTTTCTTTTTCTTTTTTTAGCTTCACGCTTTATCCCGCACATGGCAGGGTAGGCAGAGAGAACTGCAGGGACCGTGGGAACCTAGTGTTAAGACACTCCGTTGCTTAGTCCCTGCTTTCCCCGTCCCCGCTTTCCGCCGTTTTCGAGGCATTGCGTGTTGAGTGGCGAAACTCAACGCCGCTCTTTGCCTAGTTTGTCAGAGCGAAGAAAGTGGAAAATAGAAAAATCCATCTTCTCCGACTGGGGATCGAAGCCAGACAGACGTTGCGCCTCTGCGCCACGACAGTCCTCTTTCTTTTGTTTGAGAAATTAATATATCTAAACAGCAATAGTATATATTGATTTTGAAATATGATTCCGGGTTTGAAATTCTCTTATCTTGTGATAACTCATCAAAAAAACGCTTCGTTATCTTTCGCCTACTGTTTTTAAAAATTATATTTTTATATTCTTCACGTTTATCTTTTTTATTTGGAATTAAATTTAGTTGGTACAAAGTTTTCATGACTAGTAAAAAAAAATTCTATACTGCTAACAAAGCGTCGTTCGTAGAAGACCATCTAGTTGGACATACATTTTTAAGGGTAGTCAAATATTTTTAGATGAATCGTCACTTAGCATAGCCCAGCGTTTTATACTATTGCCACAAAAAGTATATATTTTTTCTAAATTATCGAAAAAAGTCAATATTTCATGAACGTGTCTCGCATCAACGTTTAAAACTAAGTTTAAAGCGTGCGCAGCACAATGAACATAATCGGCATTTGGAGCATGCTCTTTTATTAGGGTTTGTAGTCCTCCATAAACACCCGACATAACATTCGCTCAATCGGAACCCGGTCCTCTACATTTAGTCAAATCAATTCCATATTCTTTCGTCAAATTTAAAATGTCAGCTTTCAGACCTGCAGTACTGCAATCGGTTACTGCTATAAATCCTAAAAAGGACTCACTGATTTTTTATTTCTTTAAGCATATTATCATCATTTTCTGTAACCGAGATATAAAACTACAGAAAATTGATCAATTTTTGACAAGTCTTGTGTTATAATTAGGTTATATATAATTATTTTCAGAAATGGAGCTTTTTAATTTCTGAGATAATATTGTTCCTAACGGTGGTACCAAGCAAACTAATAATTTCGTTTTGAATCGTAGGGCTTATTAAACTTATTTTACCTTTGGGTTTTAGAAGAAGTTCTTTTAAAGTTGCATGTAAGATAGCAAACGTAAAATTGCCAAAAATAGATATAGATAGATAGATATATAGAATAGATTACAAGATGCTAAAGTAATTATAACATTAATTATACGATGCAGTACATCTCTCCAAAATGTAATTTTACTATTGATTTCACTTTACATTAGAGTATCGATGTTATTTCCTTGCAACCAATTATTATGAGAGAGTGAGGCATTCATGCAGCTGTGACTTTTCATGGTCAAGTATAGTTTGCGTAAAAGTGCTTCTTACCGAGACACCGTTTACCCAAGCAGAGGAGTACGATTTGTTTTGACGATCTGCTAATAACCAATAGAAGTGACAGTACGGTTTGGAGTACAGTACGGAATAACATAACCATGGTCTTACAAGTTTTATGCTTTCGCATTCAGATAAATAGTCACCAAAATTTCCTCTATCTGATGAAATTATATCACAATATTCAAATATATTAGAATCGTTGACTTGGCTTTCTTCTATTTCCGAATGGATATTTGATGAAGAACGTGCTTCAGAAGAATCTAAAAATAAACGAATATTCGTTAAAAATAAATACGAATGCTTTGATACTAAAATAAAAAAATTATATTTTAAATTATTATTAAATTATATATAAATAAATAACTTTACTAAGGGTCGCAGTTGTGTTCAGTTACATAACACCTGCATGCTATTTGAACGCAGCGCGTAGTGTAGTAGCCATACAAAACGAGAACAACCCGAAAGAGAATCTGCACATCTGAAGTTCTCAACATGCAATTTACTATACGATACAGACTGATAGACAAACAACAAAACAAATTGATCCTATAGATAAATTAGAGTTTTGTTTTTTTTTTTGTTTCGAGTCGTGGAACCCTAAAAATAAAATTCACCCTTCGCTATACTTAAATAATAAGCCAACTACACGTATCTAACCACGCAGATCCACATAAGCGCCGTGTAAAATAGTAGTTGTGCAAATTAGTAAATACTTTGGTTTTTCGTAGAACTAATTTTACAATTTGACATTTATTTTTAAACCTTATCCGTTGTAAGATTTTTGCCAAACCAATTTCATATAAAAGTTTAATTAGTAAAGAGTCTCCACTATCTTTTTTTGATTTTTGGACTAGTGGTTGTGAAAATCGAGGGTGGGGGGACCACTTTTTATGACGAACAGATTGACAGACTGAAATTAAAAGATTTCTTTGTTTATCACTACGGACCCCGAATAAATGAGTTGGATAGTATTTACCTTTCCAAACTAAATCACTCACAGTATCTTGTCTCTGAAAAAATGAAGAATTTTTGAACTCTTTTTTATAACCTCTTCCCTTTTCCGTTTACTTTTTTTTTTCTCAGCACCGCTGGGACAATCTCTTTTCCTTTCATTTATTTCTTTTACAAATCGCTACTAATATTGTTAAACCAGAAGAATATTGTTTGTACTGAATTACAATGTAATGCACGATTACATAAAACGCGTAAATAAACACTGCACTGCACTCCGTGGTTTAACATCCAATCCCCACGTACGATTCCCCGCTAACTTGCAGATGAAGTAAGTGAAACGGGGAAGTCCCGCAGCCCGTCATAACGATGTAGAGTGTTGCCAACTTTTGAACGCACGCTTAAGGCGGGATAAAAAAAATGCTTTATAGAATTTTGTTATTTGTAAAATAAAATAAATTAGGAAATTTTTATTTCTTTTCGTGGCCTTTCCCCCGTGGCTCGGGGGCCCCGTATAATTGATACGGCAGATACGGCGGTGGCTACGCCCCTGAATTCTATCATCTGGAGTCTATCATCAAGAAAAAGAAACTCCTATTATTTAATTTAAAACAAATAAGTAAAATTTTTTACACTTATTGTTGTTTTTGTTTTAGGATAACCATATATTAACAAAAATATATAGTTTCAAGCTATTTCCCGGAGATAGAGGCACTCCAAACCCCATTTTTCTTTAAATTGTCGGATTTCGTACACATTAAAAATTCATTAAAATATATTACTTTTATTATTCGACTTACTCTTAATATGTATAGATATATTTTTGATATTAAAAGGTCAAGGGTCCGGGCTCTATGTCCATGATATGTAATATTCAAATTTAGTTTTTTAGCCAGTATAAAAAAGATTATTGAACTACAAGATGCTTATGTAGCTTAGGAATAAAAAATCCAAATCCGAGAAGTGGCAAAAAAACGCGGCAAAGCTTTTATTTTTTTTATTGTCGCGCTGTCTATCAATTAACCATTTTATGTTTTGACTTTGACGGCTGTACATACATACATGCCTAGTAGTAACAACTTTGTTATGTATTATATTTTATTTATTATATTTATCATTATAATAACATAATAATAGTCATTAAATAAATTTCAAATTAATGAGCAATGATTATAAAATGTCATAAAAAATACTTTTGCGATATACTTTATACATAAATCATATAAGTTTATTAATTATAAGAATGAACAAACTTGTTTCTATCGGGATGTACGTTACGATTGTACATAGATAGCTCTTTTTGCATGACAAGAGCTTTTATAACGAAACAATGGCCAATAAGACTTGTTACGGTACGCCAAAATATTTATGTGTGCGACATCGGTGGTGTTGGTAATAGTACAGGAGGTAATGTACTATATATTTTAATAGATAATTTATACAGAATTAATTTTAATTGTGATAATTGAGTAATTCTTAAACTGAAAACATTATAGAGTGCATATATTAGGGAGTAGCATAATTATTTTCAGAAATACTAAATAGTACGTTATTATTTATTTTATTTATGTATATATGGAGATAAAAATATTCTAATGATTTAGACTAGGGGAGAACAAAGATTTCATTCAAATCGCTAAAATTTTCTTCTTTTCTTCTCTTTCTTTTTTTCTTTACGTTTATATCTGATACTCAAAGCACATTTTGTCACATCTTGTCTATTGTTTACATTTCAATTGATATAAACTCCCGATATGGCGCTGCCTTCTGTACTTTAAATCATCGTTGGGAAGTTACTGAGATGAACACATTTTACAGTGTTTATAATGTTACACGACAATACGAATATATGTTATTAAATTTTAGTTTAAATATTTAAAAAGAAACATTATATTTTACTTTCTTTATGTTACAGTGTATCGGCCTTATTCATAAAAAGTTATAGCACGCTTAAAGACTCGATATAGTACAGTTGTCAAAAAACGTTATTCATAACAGCATTTTAGTGCCAATCAGTTCTATAAACCTATCATAAAGTTAACCGAGAACCCTACTATAAGAGTGTTTTAACGTCCAAAGATGGCCGATTCATATAACAGCTGATTATAGCTCATACTAATATGAGCATTGATATGACGTCGTCGAGTCACTTGTCATCAAGAGTGTCAATTTCAGTTTCGTAAACAAACCAATATAACAATTGACATTTTGTTCGATATTTATTAATTATATTTAGTTATTAACAAGTTTATTAATAATAAATTCTACATAAGAAAGGTGCACAGAACATAGGTAATACTTGTCCACGTCTAAACAATTTTCAATTCTTTGTCGTTTTACTTCTTTTGACTTTATTTTTTAAAAATTAAGTAAGTTTATAAACTAAAATAAAATAAACATTCGTGTTTTTGAGATAACAACGACGTAAATGAAGCCGATAAATGTCAAGCCATATCCAACAATATATTTTTGTACGTAATATTATCTGTAGTCATACTATGTCAATGCGTTTGTCACTTATCATCTGTGGATTTACTGGTATTTTCGGCAACAAGTCGACCGACTTCAGTATAGTGGCAACATTGTGAACGTATAAATCAAATTAGTGACACTTTAGTTATAAAAGGCTTATAGAGCGTTTATGAATACAAACATTTATCGAACGTTCTATAAGCCTAAAGAGCGTGTTAACTAAAGTATACTTAAAACGTTCTATAAGACTTTTTTATGAATAAGGCCGTTAATATATTATTTGATGTACGCGTGTAATTTTTTATATATGACAACTGTGTAATTTTACAGTAAAATTACTAAAGGCAAAGTTTATTTTACTCTCATTAGCGCATTCAAATAATAGCTTGTTTTTGAAAATCTTTTAATTAATTTTATAATGCACATGTGGATTTTATTTTAAACCTTTCACTTTCAATACCTTCCACATCCTTGACATCTTTCAAATTATTAACAAAGTATTTGTAGTATAATTACGATAATATTTAAAAATTAATACATAATTTTCACATTTTAAGATTATTTAAATTAAGACAAGTATCGTGACTATCATAAAATTTAAACATTCTTGAGTATGATATAAGCCTAGATTCAAGTAACTAAAATAATAAAAAATAATTTTTAAATGATTTATCGGCTATTGGTCTTTCCACAATGGGAAACTGGTAACTTGATCTGGTAAATGCCGTCGCGCAATAATCAAAATTAAAAAATCAAGCCATGTTCAGCACTGCAATATATATATATATATATATATATATATATATATATATATATATATATATATATATATATATATATATATATATATATATATATATATATATATATATATATATATATATATATATATATATATATATATATATATATATATATATATATATATATATATATATATATATTATATATATATTTATATATAGCTCAAGTACACTTGAGTTTCCATATAGTGTATGTACAACCTAGATATAAGATTAGTCAGATTTAATTTAAAAGTACTCATAGTGATCAAGTAATAAAAAACATAAATATATAGTAAAATAAATATTATATAATGCATTGCAATGAAGTATTTATAGTATTCCTATTGTTTTCCATCGTATTACGTTAGTTACAGTTTCACATTATTATAAAAACTAAGAAAATAATATAAATAATTAATATAATTAACATGTTACGTAAAAGACATTACGCTATAAATATTAAAATAAAAGTCTTGAAAACTTTTAATATCAAGATTTTTTATTACAATTATACGACAATTACAAAACCAATAAGAAGAGTATATACCCGCACCACTTACCCAAGCCGCACGCCTCCAAGAGATGCGATGAAATTCGTTTTCAACCAGCATTTTGTGAAATCATTTTAAATTAAACGCATTTGAGATTTATTTCTACCTCAATTGTTGTTTTATATTCTATTACATTTTATTTAAAAGCTTATTTTATCAGATATCAATTAAAATTATTTGTACATTTGCAGAAAATAGTATATAACAAACCATTGTTATAATGCTCACTACTAATCGGTACCCATAAATATAATTTACATAATAAACAAGGACTACATTTTTATAAAGATATGAACGTAAAGCCTATCTAGTTATTATTCAATACAATCTAGTCGCGAGAGCGATCCACAAATATGCGGAAATCATACAGCTTCTAAGTACCATTTGCGTGTTATACGCACAGTACTTTTTAGATTTGTCTTTGCTTAACAGGTAAATATTATATATAATATAATTCATTATATTTTACTTACACACACACACACACTCACATATATATATACATATATATATATATATATATATATATATATATATATATATATATATATATATATATATATATATATATATATATATAATATATATATATATATATATATATATATATATATATATATATATATATATATATACATATATATATATATATACATATATATATATATATATATATATATATATATATATATATATATATATATATATATATATATATATATATAATATTATATATATATATATATATATATATATATATATATATATAGAGTATCAGGTAGTATATATATATTGTATTATATATATAATTTATTGTAAGAATAATATGTTAAATTTGTTTGTCGAAGTTTTAAATTAAAATATGTTTATAGTCATAATTAGAGAAATAAAGTATCTTTAACCATATATCAAAAGTTAAAGTTAACAACAAGTAATAGTCGTAAATATTATAAAAATAAACAAACATAAAATATGATAAAGAACACTTTTTTCGTGTAAAATAATGACCTTAGTAACGAAATATGACTTTAAAATGGGTAGGTTAATTAGTGCCAACTTTTGTGAACAAAAATTTAAGATATTTCGCCAGTGACATCCAAATGATAAGACACCAGTCTAGATTACAATAATTCATCCATGTAGCTCAATGACTTAGCCGCCCTTATATTTATTTATATTATAAGATCACAAACTGTACTGATTTTGGTCAAAAATAATAAAATAGTTAAGAAGCTTGCAACTTTTACTCTTTGTTTAGTTAAATATATAATATTAAGATCGATTTAAACGTCAAGAATTTCATGAAACACTCCAAGAACGGTAACGATGAATATCTATTTATATATATGTTCAATGTTTTCCTTTTAAAATTAGCTTTAACGGAAAAAGGAACATAAGACGAAGACAAATACATGATTATGAACACTTTTAGCACTAAGCAGTTTGCGTATTTAGTAAAATTCTACATTTATGTTTCTCGGTATATAACTAGATTGCTGATAATATTTTATTGCCATGTAAATGGGCTGTAAACGCCCGTACAATACAATGTCAGGAACAATCATTTAATGCCTTTACACACGCCTAGAGACCTACGAAAATGTAATCCGAAGTGACTTTACTTATAAAAGTTAAATTTATATATTATGTACGACTTCAGAATCATAATCGATCGATATCGATATTATAATTGAAAAAAAATCATTTGTAAAATTTTCTTATAGCATGTATATGCATGATTTAAATTCAATATTTTCATACAATATTACAAACACTTAAATACAGTAAATTCTGTAACGTCATACTTGAGAATATTGAGAATATAGTTTCTCATAATATATCATAATTCTTATTCCTCTATACCTCGATACCTCTTCAAAATCTTATAATCAAATTAAAATTTAAAGCAACAATTAATTATAAACTAAAACCTTTAATAAGAAATATAAAATTTATGCCAAATACTACACACTTTTATTATTTTAATTACAACTAAGATATCTTATTCCCTCTCTCTAAGACTAGAAAAACGAAAGCAGGATTAAAATTAAGCAACGATAAAGTTCATAAACAAATAAATATATTGGTGTGTTATATACCTTAACAATTATTCATCTAGCAAACTTCGTCTCTCTCTCCAGAAGACTCGAATCTGGGCAAAATGGAGAGAACGGAGCGTCTTCATGTCTGCTTCATTTCAGAAGAAAATCTAAAGACTAATCTTCGTTGCTAGCAGGACAAACCTGTGAAGAACTATGTTAAACTCACAAGAGTAAACTTGTATTGTATCCGAGAGGAAGACCGCAGTCCGGTATGGCCCCGGACTGCCGGTGTACGCACGAGCGAGGGGTGCGGGGAGGGCGAGACCATCTTCGTCCTCCTGAGAAGGATTCCGCAAACCACGAGCGGAACAACGCACGGGAGAGGCCGCGGACGTGCTGCGAAAGCGATCCCGTAGCCTCTCCGTTTTTCCGTGCTGTGGCGGCCAACGCAGGGGGTTTTAGTGAGTACAATCTTACATAACCCGGCCTCCCCCCCAGGAGTCGGGTATCTATGAAGATTTCCCCCTGCGTCAACAAAAAAAAAAGAGAAAAAAAACTTGTATTGCCACCAACAAATAGTCGGGCGAGAAGAATCGAGAGACCTGTTGAAGCGAATACATTTTTGAGGAGGAGCCGTGCGGCGTAATTACTGAGTTCTTTAAACCCACACTGCAAGACTCATCCTTAAGAATAACGAGCAAGTAATAAAAGGTAGGATGGACTTCTATTAAATGAAATAGATTTATATTTTTTTTCTGTTTGTGTCAATTTATTTCCACTGCAAAATGAAAAGTCTTGTTGCAGTTTACTGTTGCAAAATTGACATAAGTCCTAATAGAGTTTCTGCGATTGCGACGGAAATTTTGCTTTAGATTCGAGAAAATAGCATTGTAAAGTATTGGTCAGTTCTGTCAACAAGTTTTACTGACGTACAAAAATAAGAAATCAGCTATGGCAAAAGTAGAAATGACGTCTAGGAAAGGCTGTATGAACATACTCGCCAATAAAGTATTTATAAAAATTTAATTACGTCGTTGTAACTTTATGTCCGCAGGATCCTTAAGCAGAATGTTTTGTTAAATAAAATTCAAAACGGTTGGTCGACCACTTTGGTGATGCAAGAGCTGGCTATTTTCTCGCTCAACGTCTCAGTTTAACGATCCAACAAGGAAATGCTTCTAGCGTCTTGGGTTCATTATCAGGTGGGCCTTACATTTTTGATATTTTTTAGTATATTTTAGTTTAGTTTTTATTTTTTTCAATTAATATTCAATATTGTTGTACAGTTCATATACTATTTTTGTTGTTTCAATAAAAAAAAATGTGAATGTTTATATTAACATCAGGTGATACTTTGAAGATGTATTATTTACTGCTCAATATTCTAGACGATTACATATAAATATAAAATATATTTAAAAGAATAATCAGATCCAGATAGAAACCAGTCTAATACAAACAAACAAAAATGATTAGGTACTATTTATTAGACTTATAATTAAAGGTATGACACAATCAAACTACGTTCTAGAAACCAATTTGTTTCGAAACCACCTCCTCCTTTTCATAATTTTGAACTATAATCAGTCTTTTATTCAACATGTATAGGAAGTGTACACTTAGAGTAAAGTAATTACTAGTTGGATTTTCAAAAACATGTATCAACTACTCCCATTTGTAAAGTGATCATTTAACGATACAAGGGACTGAGTTATTGTTCCACAGTATCTGTTACATCATTTCATTTCAGTATGTACATGTATGTATACATAAGTTAACTTGGTTTTGTTAAAAACGACACATTTGGTAATAAGTACAAGAAAATATTTATTTTGTTAAAATAATTATTAAGATGTTATCGTAAAAGTTATCCGATATCGTTAATAATGCAGCTTGCGTTCAAATAGATAAAAAGTGAAACTTCACTGGTCAATACTAGTCACTAATACGCTCTATAAAAATTGTGGAATGGCGAGAACAAACAAAGTTGTTTAAAAAGAACAAAGAAGAATAATAAAACATATTTGTTATGTTTTTTTAATAAATGGCCATTTGTCAAAGTTTAATATATTATGCTGTGTACCTGCATTATAATGAATATTGATAAGAAAGTAAACATTTCATTTAATCAGCGTAAATTGATATCCTATAGACTAACGTGGCGTTGAAAGAAGTGGGCGTTATTTGCTCGCGTAGCATTTTTGTTTTGCTTCTTAATTCTTGGAATTAGTTTGCAAGCATTCTTATGATTGCCAGTAGCAATTAATGTTTGTACATAAGCTTAAATCTTTTAAGTCATAACAATAAAATATTGCGGTAGGTACACTGAAATGCTATTTTCTGTATCCGGGAACAAATATAATAATAAATATAGTGTCTTAAGTTTTCATATAAAGAACCTGAGGACCGTCGTGACGCAGGGGCGCAACGTCTGCCTGTAACGCGAGGGTTTCTGGCTTCGATCCCCAGTCAGGAAGATGGATTTTTCTAATTCCATTTTCTTCGCACTGGTAAACTAGGCAAAGCGCGGCGTTGAGTTCCACCAATCAACACGCAATGCCTCGAAAAAGGCGGAAAGCGGGGACGGAGAAAGCAGGGACTAAGCAACGGAGTGTCTTAACACTAGGTTCCCATGGTCCCTGCCATGTGCGGGATAAAGCGTGAAGCTAAAAAAAAATCATAATTATTTCGTATTAACAATGTTTCTGTACTTTATTATATGATTTAAATATGGCTATATATATTTTTCAAAGCCGAGATTTTTATTATATGTAGACATTATATTTATTATTGTTTTTCAGTAAGTATTATATATCTTGAGGTGACAAAGAATAAAAAGTAAATTATTTTTTTCAAACTTTTCAAGCTTTCGTATTCTTTTCTTTTACGTAATTTTAAAATAGAGTCAAAACCATCCCAAAAGCCAAACAAGGTCCTTAAATATGTTTCGCGAATACGTTCAACCAACTGTACAGGTTAGCATATATCTGTTAACCTATTTATAAGATATTCATTTATATATACTAATTTCATGACTTTAGCTATCCGTGAGAAAAATATCACTTATAAAAATTAACTAACTCATATTTGTGGTTATGTCCACTGTTTTTGTTTTAAATGACCTACAAAAGTTGCTTTAAAATGATTTTTTATTCTGTATTAAGTTTATAAATTGTACGTTTATTTAAATTTATTTTTTTAGATTTTTATTTTTAGTTGTTACTCCTATTTCCAACTTTTTATGAAATTTGTACTACCTGTAAGTAATACCTGTAAGTTTTGATTACTCAGAAATTTTCTTGTTTACACCACAAGGTACAAAAACGCTAATATTTTTTTATTGCGTTGACTTTTAGTTTGATTTTTCTGTGTATCCAGAAGTTACCGAGTCAGATATTTGTTGACAATATTCGCAGCTTCGACCTAACACCCACGTTCGAAGTTGTATCCTTACTGATTTCTGACCATCTAGGGCTTCTTGGTATTATCATCTGCTCTAACCTGAACTTTGGGCAACAAATTGAGTCTATGGCACAATCTGCGTCCAAGAGAATATCAATTCTTTCATAGGTTCTGCAGTACTTCAGCTCTGAACAACTACTTAATCTTTACACTGCTCAAGTTCGATCTTGCAAGGAGTATTGCCGTCACCTCTTGGTTGGTGCAGCCAAATATCATCTAGAGGCTTTAGACTCAGTTGACTAATAAGCCCTAATTTGCCTTGACTAAATAGCCCGTCAGTTAATTAATAATGAAAAACTCTCAAATAGCAGACTACACACCCTTGAGCATCGCCAAGATTTGGAACGACCTGCCTGCGTCTATTTTTCCTGATAAGTTTAACCCTGGAGGCTTTAAAAGTAGAGTGAACAGGTTTCTTCTGGACTGGAGTGTACCACCTTCGTCTTCATCTATACTTTCCATCAGGTAAGATGGGAGACAAACGCCTGTTCCATTACAACTATAAAAAAATATTTAATTTAATAATTAAGCTTGATTCTTTCAAATAATTTGGAGAAAATGGTTATGAAAGACAAACAGATAGATAAACAAATAGACGGACTACTAAGTTATCCTATACGGATTTGGTACATTAACGTTACGTTTTTTATCATCGTCATCGAAAATTTCATCTTGTAAAATATATTAATATAAAATATATTATAATATTATAAAAAATACAAATTTTAAAAATATTTGGCTTATGAACAAATATTCAATATATTTTTTACAAAATTAAAGTGAAAACGTGAGATGGAAGTAAGTATATATGTATGTACTTACTTACAAATATTTCTAATAATTCATATTGCGCAACAATGAAAACTGGAAGATAAGGACACGTTTCTGAACAATTTGTGACAATAATAGCTAGTGACTAATTTGTTTTGTCTCGATTTTAGAGTTAGTCATCAAGAAATTAACTGTACTTTTCCAGGAGCCTGTAAAGTAATGCTTGACATATTCTTCTGTTAACACAACTGTTAATAAAATAATATTTCTTTGAAATGCAGCCTTTGAAACTGGTAAAGTTAATATTTTTATGTATATATTATACATTATATTGATTTGTAGAGTGGGATCGGGAAAGGCAATAGTAGTGACTATTTAGGATAAAAATTTTGTATTAAAAGTTATAATAACTTTTTGTTTTATTTATTTTATTCTATTCTATAAAATTCGAATTTATTTTGATATTTATCAATACGTAATGATTAAGGTATGTACATAATTTTTACTTTATAATAATAACGTACATATATCTTTCGTTGTAACGGATGCAGAAGACATATATAAGTAATTCGCAAAATAAAAAATGAAGCAGAACAAGTTCGTTATATCCTCAATTTATTTGCACATTATTTATAAACTATAATTTTGAACGTTATACGTTCGAATTACGTATGCTTTATCAATTTTCAAAAGCTTTATGTTCAAGGTATAATTATATATCTAATAATAACAACTAACCCACAGGTATCTTCATTAGCCTTGAGAGATATTTGTATTAAAATTAATTTATAAACGTAAAGCTAGTTAAAAAACACAGTAATATGCTTACATTAAGACGTTATTATAAAATCGTCAACTACATAATGAGCGGGTTACGATTAGTACTGTATACAATAAACTGAAATTAAGTATCTATGTGATCTATGTTGTCTATGTCTTTAGGTATGTTAAAGGAGAAATGTAAAATGAAATATGTTACTAAGTATTATTTTTAAAATATTTGTAATAAATTTTATTTTAAATTAATTCTATAATAGGGATTTTAATAAAAAATAAGCAATTTCTTTAATGTAAGTCATGTCTAGACCCAACTACATATATTATTGGAGAAATTTTCTAAATATTTTTTAAGGAATATATAAGTCATATAGATATTTGTTTTATTTATTTTTACTTTAGTCAAAATCTAACGAAAAAGAAAAATTCAATAGGAAAGTAGATGATTCTTCAGATACATCTGCCAAAATTAGAATCACGTTGTAACCTAAATTATTTCTTATCTTGATATATCTCGTACGATTATGATATGCATTTTTGGTACTAAAGGAAATAAAATAGTTGATGGTTGCACTTATTACAGCATGCACTAAGGCTAATATAATATACAATTTTTTGGAGGTTCTAAGCGTCAAATGTTAAATGATTGTGAGAAGATTTATTTAAAAATGTTTTACAGGTTTTATATACACAGGTATTGATAAATGATACATATAGATATATTTATTCTTTAGTTTGCTTAGTCTTGTTTAAGTTTTAGTTAACTACAGAAAAAACATAAATTAAACGTATATACTTGTTTTATTATATAGAAAAAAATATATTAAGTAAAAATAGTAGTACTTTCCAGGGTGAATAGATTATACAATCCAAAAATGAAAAATTTAAAAACAATACCTGAAATCAGGCGCAGCACGAGTAGGTTTTCGCGAAGATCCACCAGAGCGTGGGCGTTGCAGGGTGCGCGCGCGCACATAAAGTGGCCCCCCGCCGCGCGGCCTTCAGTTGCTACCACGAGCCGCGAACGCATACACGCCGACATTCCCGCTCCTCGCCACCGTTCAACCACACGCGAGTGTTACCCTTTCTCTCTACGTGATCGTATACGTGATTATCGGAATTAAACACCCAAGGAACAACTTTCGGACGTGTCTCATTTTTTTAACAGGGTAAGTAATATTTATTCCAGTTCAGCACAGCGATTTTCAAAATTTTGCAGATATGCGTTGGCGTTGTCGGCCCTTCCCTTCGTGTTAAGGTTAACAGCTCTGGCGGTATTTGTAAATATGGTCGGGGCGAAAATTTTTTAGCTTATTTTAGTATTTCATATTTAAATTCCGCATCGATGTCACAGTGAAAAGCAGTTCTCGATTCGACGCGTATGTTTGATTCTTTTGTTCGTGCGTTATTCACTTGCGACAGGTATGAAATACAAAAACCATTATACCACCTATAGCTTGGTAAACTTGTTGGGTAATAATGAAAAACATTCAAGACGAGCGCTTCTTGTCGATAAGCGACGTCTACACAAATTATTTGCATTTGTTTATTTATTTTTATTTATTAGAAACGTTCGTAGATTGATTGTTGAGTTTAAACATACGAGTTCTCATTGTACATAATGATAAACAAACAAATGTAAACGCCAGTGACATTATTTAGATAGTCACCAAACAAGAGGCCTATCATCTACAATGACCAGCAATCGTGTATATAATTTTATCTAGCACATATTTACTTATGCCTTACCAGTACAATATTCATTGTTTTATAAACAACTTTTATAAAACTGTCTATCTGTTGAACGTGCTCAACGGATTCTTTCTAACGATAATGGTCATTTCGCAACTACTTACTGTATAGATTATCCGCCACGATTCAACATTTTTATAGTATTGTTAAATACTTTCTCACCAAAATATGGTTTAATTGTGTATATAATAATTGAAATAGTAATTAAAAATTGTTTGATGTTCGTAATTAAGTTACCGCAACTTATCAATACATCTTTTAAAATAGAAATATATACACACCAACACTTAATATAAAAACCTTAAAAACCTATAATGAAATATTAATCGTGTCTTGACAAGAAAATGCTCAATTTGTCTCACAAGCAAAAACTTCCTACGGCATTATTAACGTTTCGCAACTTATATCTGCAGTCGATTTTCTTAAATTGTTATTTGTACTGTATAAATTAACATTGGTTTTTATTATTGTCAAATCGTGAATTTATTACAAATATATATTTTCTTTAATAATTAAATCCTAAAAACATCTGATATGAAATAATTTATATAATATTAAAATATTTATTCATTGTAATTCTCAAACATGTTTAGTCAATATTTAAAATGTAATTACGAAATACTTACATTACAAATTATAATGAACGTGATTAGAATAATACGAGGTTTCCTAATTTAGAGAAATTATCTGAAACTTTACTACTATTACAATTCTAATGTCACTGCCAGAACAAATCAATTATCATTGTACGTTTGGACGTACTCTCAGAGATTATTAAGCAAAATAGCTTTAAAATTTCTTTATATTTTACGTGATATATGCACGTAAGATATAGAGAAAATTAACAATTTCTAATATTTGTAACATTGAAAGGCTTGGAAAAGCGCTTTTTTGCAATAAATATTTAATTTGTAAACCTAGTTATGAGATTTGGCTTATGATTTTTTTTCTGAAAGCGTTATGTAAGAGTACTACTTATACAACTAATAATGGGATAGTAAAGTTTATGTTTTAAAAATGTTTGCCGCCGTCTCGCATCTGTTTGTTTATAACATTTGAGAAACTACAATGTCCATGACGAAAAGTTAACAATGGACTTATAGAATGCTATAAAAAAATGGAAAATTGTGTGTGCATGATATTAATTGTCCATTATCTTGTCGACGTATCGCAATTAGCAGTTCAATTTTTCCTTATTGTATCTAAACAAAATGGTGACACCAGTTATTATTGGAATTGTGTCCTTCGTGTCAGCATTCTACTTTGACCTTAGTGTCCGTGTGGAATAATAGAAACGAGATTAGTTGCTAATCACGACTAACATCTCGTACCCTTAAAAGTATATATAGATTATTGTTTACTTAAATGCTAATCATAAACTCTCAAATTGAACAGAATGTATTAATTTATTTCTAACTTTCTATATATTGTATAATAATAGTGAACAAATTATATTCTTATTCTGGTGAAAGACAAAAACTATAAATAATGACAAATTACGTAAAATACACAGTAACTATAAAAGTTTATCAATTGTCCTTTAAGTTGTCAAGTGGTAGTCATAAAAATAAGAGATTTACTTTCCAAGGTACGCATGTACATTACATAAACAACACATCTTGTGCTTTAATCCGTGGGTCACATTAAATGCATATACATATATGAATTATAACGACCAGGAATAAGTGAAATAATTATTTATAAAAAAAATAAAAATATATTCATTATATTATATACTTATTATGAAAATATATTTGTAGTAATTTAATATTTGTAAATAATTTTAAATATGAAATTTTAAAAAGATTTATCAACAATGTTTTCATATATAAATTAAACAAATATAAAAATAAATAATAATAAGAAAAATATTTTATATTGGAGATCATTTCCATTCCTACATACTCACTACATAGCGACGATGAAGAGAGATCATTGCTTACATTATTGTTAACAGATACATTTTTCGTAGTTTTCCCACAGACTGTTAAGTTTTTGTAAGACCACATACAATGTGTATAATGAGTTGCCATATAAGTGAGCCTGCACCTCATAAGCATAGGTGAGGGTTATTTATTGAAAATAGTGACAAATTATCTTTATTTTACGCTTTGTGCCTTAGGCACTATTCACATTTGCGAGATAATACAAAATGTATTATATTATTAATTAAAAACAAAGTTCAACAAATATTGTACCATAAAATTTTAATAGTTTTTATTGGAATATTTAAAGCAATTATAATAGTTTATATCCTATATATGTATATCTTGTATGAGATAACGCGTACTTTGAAAAGAATTGAGCCAGTTACAACCGGTGTGTTCTGGTTCAGATAAATAGTTCCATTGGTCCATTTGAAACGTGGAAGGTAGACGTGTTGCATAACTATAACTTAAGTCGACCATCCAGTATATTTAAAAATATATTATATTATCTATGTAATGTTAACAAGAAATATAATTAAATAAATTATAATATATTAAAAATATCCTTTGATTTTTTTATTTTAATTCAACTAGGTATTATAAGCATATGTAGTAAATATTACTAAATCATATGTAAATAATTAATGAAAGTATTTTATTTAAACAATTTTAATTAAATCGCAGCTATAACAATGAAGCTCGTTAACTGCATTCCATAATAAAAGTAAATATCTTTCTAAACAGAAAATAATAATGAAAAATTCAAATAGAACCTCGTATTATAGAGAAAACATATTATCTGCCAAATTTTATGAATAATTCAGTAGTCGACTTAGGGATTTTGCCATTACGCGTGGAATACACTACCATACGATTAAGCCTTTGTGACAGAAATTACAAATAATACACACATGCAGAATTCAAAAGTTGATAAATAAGTAACTGTCTTTTATGAGCGCACGCGCAAACTCAATTACGCCTATACTATTGGAGAATTTGTAATAAGATTGTAAATATAGTCTCAATACAGGATACAGTGACTCTAATTTGAACAGGTGGTCTGAACTGGTGGTCTGTAGAACTATTGTACAAATATATACACAATGTATAAATATATGTACTTGTAAATGAAGCTATTGCAACTTTCATATAAATTTATACTTTACTGTCGTTCATCGCTCTTACTGATATTAATTAAGAATATTCAACACTTGTTGAGATATTGTGCATTGTACCTTCAGTCCAACATACTCGTATTTTAAATTTTATATTCAAAATAAACATAGAGTTTAGCATAAGTCGCATGGTAATCCCATCCCCACGTTAAGCTTCAAACCGGTATTCAAAACGTCGGACCATGTAACTGGTTCCCACATCGATGACGTACTAGGATTTGGCAACTTAAAATGCACTTGTACGACATGACAGACAGTCAAGGCTTCTAAAATAATTATAGCCCATATTTAAGCTAGAAACGAACGATTCAAATGACGAAATTTAAGTTATTACTCGCAACGCGAAAACGTTCATTTGCAATACGAACTGTTTACACAATAAATTATAAGTAACTAATGTATTTGTCATAAGGTTATAAAATAAAATTAATTATTAAAGCATATAATGCCGTGTATGTTCATACACAATACTTTCGTAAACCATTTCAAATTTCACGGTATCTACGCAGAAAGGCATGTCTATACAAGGGAAAAAACCTTTGTTTTAAAGTTTCGTCGTTTGATATTTTTGAATACATTTTTATTTATTTGGATGACATATCTTAATTATAACTTTCAAAGTTTAATGCCTTTACGACATTTGTTGTAAAGCAAAATAGTAAGTTACTTAATTATGTTGCACATAGCCCTTATGATATATATACCTTGTATTTTTAAGTAGCTCTCATGAAAACAACCATTAGTTTTAACAAGCTATTCAATTTCTAACATTCTCTTGTGTAACAGGTAGCAGCTGAGTATATAAACAAGATATGTCAATGGTGACCAATTAGAGCTATTTCCATTTGACCCACTAAGACCACTACAACTAACGTTCAAGTTACATAGAACCTTATTCATATATAAATATTCCTGAGCAAAGTAAATAGTAGTATTGAAACTTTCTTAACAAGAATATATGTATAATGTAAAAAGTTCCTAGTAATATATTTATATATCTCGTAGTTGTTAATTAAAATATAAACTAAAACTGTACTTGACAAAAAATCTATAGCAAAAAGTGAGCACACGCAAGATAAAATACCAGAAACGGGCATTATTATAAAATAGTAAAATTATGTCCTTTTGTAATCACACAAAATAGTAATTTATTTCAAAAGTGTACTCGCCGAGTCAGATAAGAGATATGTAAGGTAATTAAAATTCAATACGGACAGGTCGCCATCGTTAGCGTTATCGGATCATTAAATGAACTAAGGACATACTTGGAAAGTATTATATGAATTCATTTTATCTTTAAAATACCTCCATTACATTATAAATATTTTTATTACCCAGTATGCACTTAAGTTACGAAGCATGTGTATATAGAAAGAACATAAAACGTTTCGTTATATAGATAATCTATTGCTGTTATATGCATACTTCATTGTAACGTGATTTCAAAATTATGAAGCTTAATATCAAACTGTCAAAGTAGTCATAAATTAGTTGTTTTAAGTTGGTAATAAAGTACAAATCAGTATTTTATTCATTCTCAATATTGATGATCCCAATGTTAAATAAAAAAGACAAATACAACCTCTAGAATGCGCAATGATCATATACGGAGACAACCCAAAGAGGGCAAGGCTGTGATCGCGTTGATGTCGAATTAACTGAGCGATTGTCGCGACTAGAAAGTGAGAAGTCATTTTGTATTTACATATCCAATTTCTTCTTTCATATTTTATTACTGTACTCGACACAATAAAAACTTTATGTTAAGTAAAGTTTAATTTCTTTGTATACTATACCATAGCTATATATTTTGTGTATGTATAGTATAGGGAAATACGAAATTTTTCGCAATATACGTACAGTAAAAAAATTAAATTAAGTGTTAATAAAATTTTACTATAATTGTTACTGATATTTGCTTTTTAGACAACCTAAATATACTAAAACAAAAACACAAAATTAATTTAACCATAATATTTTTAACCGTAGCTTACGTACCTTATGTTTACGGCAACAAATGATAATGAAAATTCATAGTATATATTAATAAGACACAAAAACAAAGTGTGTGTCTTTAAAAGTTATCCAAAATAAGATATTTAACCTACTTAATTATTTATATATAAAAATATACGTACATCACGAGCTTTAGCTTTTTGAGAGATATGTTGCATGTATGTCAAGTTATCAGTTATTCACATGTACCTGTCAGTTATCAAGTAAAGTAGGTTGACGTTTGCATAAAGGATTGTAAAGATCATATACATAGATAATAAATAAAAAGCGCACAAGTTGATGTCCAGGACAAGTTCTCTTATTACGTCTGGACGACAGAGTGAACGAGCAAATTTAGGTACGTCCGTTATTTTAAGTGCTATCGATCAATATCCTGAATACTTTCTAATGAAACATAACAGGAAAATACATAATTTCCGAATTATTAATAAATTATTGTTTAAATTATTACGCTACGCTAATATTTAATTTATTCGAAACTGATATTATTTTTCCTAATTTGGCGAAACAATTCCTCAAATTTTGTTCTTCTATCTACAAGTTTTTTAACTTACTTATTCTAACAATTGGTATGAAATTAAAAATAATAATGTATTTTAAAAGTTCTTAAAATCTGAACGTAAGATCAGTCTGAGGATTCCGGTTTTAAAGCGAACAAATAAAATTGCGAGTTATATTTATGTATGTGTATATAATATAATCCAAGTTACCGTTCTTTCGTTGCCAAAAGATGTTACTGATACTTAAGAGTAATTGATAAATACGAACAACGGGATCGTTATCTGGGTCATCCGCATGAGTTATCAGTAAACGAGTTTTATGTTAAGTATGTCGAGTCCTTTACCTTCCACATTGATAAGTTTGGTGATAAATCTTTTTTACGGTTTTCGCTGTCGTTAGTTTAGATTTCATAATAATTTTAGTCGAGCAGATTTATTTGTTAGAATATCAAATCCTTTTTGTAGTATATATATATATATATATATATATATATATATATATAATATATATATATATATATATATATATATATATATATATACATATATATATATATATATATATATATATATATATATATATATATATATATATATATACATATATATATATATATATATATATATATATATATATATATATATATATATATATATATATATATATATATATATATATATATATATATATATATATATATATATATATATATATATATATATATATATATATATATATATATATATATATATATATATATATATATATATATATATATATATATATATATATATATATATTAGAAAACCTATACTTTCAATTAGAAAAAGACACCGCCTCAACCAGAACTATAGGATGTCTATACTAAGTAACTTTCGTTTTCCTTCTATACACGGTGATAGGATTCACTTGTGTACTGCTAATGAAAGCGAACGTAAATTCATTAGTTTAAAGTTCGTTATCGTGTGGTTCAATACAGAAAAGTAATCGTTGACCTTGTATGTAAACCGTTTTGGTGTTTTATGTCAAGTACATACATATATGCACATAGGGCTTCATTATATTATGTTTTCACATGAAAATATATTTAAAAGGCGTATTTAATAAATTTGCTTTCTTAGTCAATATCTATGCGATGTTAGCTACGCACGTGTAAATACGACATATTTCGTCACAATTTTTACATGTCAATGTTTTTTAACCTAAAATAATATTAATAACATTATCAATTAGGACAATGTAATGATTTAACCAGGAAGTTGATAAATATGCTTACTAAAATTATCTAGCTGTATATTTATTAGTAAATAAACACTCAAGCATTGTACTTTATTTACAACTAAGTACCTATACGAGTATATCGTTCATTTACTTAGTTATTAACTATAATAAAACGTTTGGACACTTATTATGACTTTTACTAAAACTCTTAACATGCTTTTTAAACAAGGAATATAAATAAAGATTCCTCTTTAAGGCGAGTGATTTGTGTGCGAACAATTAATATGTAAAACATGCGTGCTGTATGAATGTTACAGAGAGAAATATTCATAATGGCGACATGTCGCTTTCAGTTCGGTGTTTTGTTTGCATTTTAAAATAGTAAAATTATAATACAGTAAATAATACATTTCATTGTCTTTTTCCGCAAATCCCGGTCTCTATATGCCAATTAAATTATTAATTATATATATATATATATATATATATATATATATATATATATATATATATATATATATATATATATATATATATATATATATATATATATATATATATATATATATATATATATATATATATATATATATATATATATATATATATATATATATATATATATATATTATTCAGATGAATACACAATATTAGCGGTTACAGCGGTTTTATTATGTCTATTGTGATTGTAATTGTTAATACTTGTACTCTTCAGTTAAAGGAAAATACAATTAATAAATGACAATCAAATAGTATATATTTATTTCGCTACAAGTTGTACAGAAAACGACAAAGTATAAGTATATATAGACAAATATAAAAGAAAAAAAATACTTAACTTATATATTGAATCAACATTAATTCTTTTAATTATTTTACTGGAATTCGTATAAAGCTATTATATAAGATTAATTATTTTCTATCATCGTAGTTAGTATTGAAAAATTAAAGGGTTAAACTAAAGCTGTACTTAACTAATTAAATTAGATATTTAGATTAAAAACATTATTTTAGTCATTTAAGTTAACTTTTTTATTTCCTATAAAAAGCTATTGAGAAACTTAGCTAGAACAAACAATAACAATTTAAACGTTTTATATTCATTCTCTCGTTTCGCAAAAACCTCTTGAATTTTAACAAAGTAAATGGTGTCACAGAGATGAACTCGATAGCAATAGTTGTTATATAGGACAGAGCTTTTTGCATCACTTTATTTATTAGTGTATTTCAATACATTTATTAGTTTAACGTATACACAAATATTTAGAGGCCTGGAATTACGTAAGGACTGCTCACGTAAGTTGTATTTTCATGTTTCACGTAATAGATTTAGAAGTTTGTTATTTATGTAAATTTTGTAAATCTTGTATAAAAATTAAGAACATGAAAATAAATCGAAATCATATTAGATGAAAGCAATTTTAAACAATATTTTATTATTATTTTTTCAATTATAAATTTGTAGCACAAATTATAAAGTTGGTTATTAGTATGAACAACTTAGTCGATTTTAAATACAGTATTTGTTTAGACTAAAAGGAATTTCACGCTGCCTGTATCTGTGTCAAGACGTTTGGTTCTAGAGGCCTCCTAGTTATTAAGTCAACCGCTGAAAGATGTGTTCAAAAATCTCATTATAGCTGTCACCTTCGATTGGCGAGCATTATATTGGGGCTTGGACGTTACTGTAGAGGTCGTACAATCTGGCTAATATGGAAAATTTTGTTATGAATAATACATAGAATAATTTTACTTCACTAAACAAATGTAAAAATTATATTCTAAAGTATTATTATTAAACTATTCATCTCTAAATAGAGACATAAAACGGCAACTTGCCGCGGTATCTAAGTTGTGTAACAACATTTTCATATATTTTGTTGCACATTGACAATATAGATACGTTCGACTGACACTTGTTTTTAACGAATTAAACTTGTTTTATATTCATTATTATTTATAGATTGTTTAATATAACAAGTCATTACTCCAATTTGAATTTTACATTCACATTTTTTTATCGGATATAGTCAAGTACTTTATGTTACAAGTAAAATAATTGGGTTATTTTCATACATTGAACATTAAACAGAATCTATAAATTATGTTTAATTAAAATCTCGATTCTCTTTAAAGAACCAAAGTCAGTCAGTTAAACAACTTTATAAAAAGGCAGTTTTTAAAGTTACACAATTCTAAAACTAAATATATTGTGTAGATTTATATCCGCGATAACTGTGTAGTAAAAACGCAGTTAAAATCACTAACAAAAGTCATTAATAGATTACCAAGGCCGTAGTACGGGTATAGAACTAGTCCAGCCGAAGGTTTCGTTCGCGGAAAACACTAAATAATCAGTCGCGAAAACTAGTATATTAATATATTAACATATTATAGTATGTGGGAATTTAAGGAAAGCAACAGCTTAAATATATTTTTTCAATTTCTTTATTACAAATGAATATATTTTTCACAAAGTAAATAATTATATAATTTTATTTTTCTATTAATTAATTTGTTTATACTTTTTAAGTGGCGCTTCGTGACTTGTAGAGCAGAAATCGGCAATAAATATTATCAATGTATTAAATACTGACATGTAATTGCTTCGGTGAATAAAAATAAGTACAATACTTCGTCGCCTGTCAGGAAACTAACTGGATATGTTCATTCTAAATTTCTCAAGACCCCGTTCGGACGCTTAAACGATGTCAGTCGTTTTTATCTATGCCAACTTAACGGTCTGTACCTTGAATATTTGCTTTGTCAATCTCAAAACGGATTTCTTTGGAGGTCATTAAATATATGAGCTAATGATGCATTAGCACGCGACGTTTTACAAACTTTACTACAGGAACAATAATAAATAATAAATATAGAGATTATACTACACTCGCAGTATTAAAACTCTCATTTAACAATATCCTTCCATTATTCTTGTATAATATATGTATATACTTTTATGTACATGCGTGTATGTACCTATTTGTTGCGGTTATAAAATAATAGTAAAAGTGTTTGTTGTTATTATTTTGTTTTTTATCTTAGATATTTCAATTTAAATACTTCTCAAAGGATAACATCGTGAATTAACATATTTATGTAAAGAGGTATCAAACTTTACCTAATTTAATAAATATTTATAAAAAAATAAAATGGTATGATAAACACTTAAAACTAAAAATTAAGACGCCATATAACCATTTAAATTTTGATTGAGAATACAGGAAAAAACAATCAAATAATAAGCTACAGGCCAGTGTGCACATTAAGAATCTTTTCTGTACATATATCTGCATAGTAATTTAAACCTGCTACCGAATCATAAGCTATTAGCATAAATTGTATCAGAATAAAAATCACAAAAACTTGCAAAACTGAGGTCACTCGTTTCGCAAATATATAGTAGCATCTATCGGTTTTTAACAATTCAAGATGTTGTGTGACCTACAATTGCGTCGAGCCGGGTCCATCAGGAAATACGAATCATTGGAATATTCATTAGCCACAGTAGTCGACCTTAAGGAAGATCCAATGTTCGTGGAGTTGTAAATTTCTATGTTTTGTAAATATAGGATTGATAAAATTTAACGATGTAGGGTTTTACGAGTGGTTACATATTAGAAAATCGTATTAGCGATAAGAATTTGAGATTTGCGTAACATTTGTTGTTATGATATTGCGCCGCGGGAACTGACGTAGAGATACAAAGTAATTAAATCTATCTGGTTGTATTTCAATACGAATTGTGGGACATAGGGTTTGTTAAATATAACATTTATTACAGATATTTAGTGGTATATAAATTTTTAATAATGATATTCTTTTATAGTTTTAATTACACGCCTCTCAATTATACTGTGTTGTTCTCGTCTTACATATGTTTTATGACCTGTTTATACACGCGATAGGTGTAGGTTGGTTTACTACACTCACAATTCAAGATTATTCTTCATTCGCTCACTGTGATAAAACAAAGCGTCACTATCGACAAAGTAATACTTGTTAACTATTTTTTACTGGATAGAAATAATTTTGTTGGCATTGTTAAGAATTGAAGTCTGTTGCTAAATAAATATTCTATAATTGAACGGTCTAAATGCATTTAAAACGTTATCTGTATATCACACAATTTTCCAACAAGCAATATTAGTTACACAAAAAAGTACAAAATATAAAATTGCACTAACTTCTGTGTATAGTTAGTTAAGGTGAACACTGGGTGCAAAAAATTATAATAGCTTATAGATAAAGCAAATAGAATAATATAAATGAATAAAATGGTAGGAATTATTCTAATGTAAAATTACCTCGTTATTGACAGTTTCATTACTTTAGACGAAATATCACAAGTCCACAGCTAAGTTAGATAAGAAATTGAAAATCATAATAAAAATATTCACAGTAGTGACTCATTCTACTAGTTTCAACTAGCACGATTTATCACAGTACCCGTAATAAGGCATAGAAATTCAAGTCATTAACTTTTTTAAAAATATAAATAAGAATGTAATATGAGTGTTTCGCTATATATTTAAAAATATTTTTCCTCATCTTTAAAATTTGCAATATGCTACTTGATTTCACTATAAAGCAGTCTTTTTAAAATCGTTAAAAGAAACTTTATAAGCTTAGAGACTAACTAATGTTTTACCAAACTAAGTGAGAATCACTAAAATTGGATATGATCAAAAGATAATTTCAACAAGCAGTTAAACTGTCGTTACAACAACCTACTATTACGTGTTCACGTCAAACCAAAGTCGTTAACTGTAAAACGGTCTTAGTTATTGAAAATACAAAAATCTTTTTATAAATATTTAAAGCCAATGAGAAATTGATAAAACCTATAGATATTATTTATATTATGAATACTTATTTTATATATTTATATGTGTTATGTATATATAATATTATTCTTTAATCAAATTATATATTTAAGGAGATACATAATAAAAATAGTACAGACCTCGACATAGGCTAACAGCAATAGCCATACATTAGAAATCAAATAATAAGAAGATATTTAGAAAATAATTAACTTATAAATAATGTTCAAAGGAAATATACTGCAAAATGACCGATGAAATACAGTTAAATCAAAAAGTACCAATTCTTTACATAACTTTGATAACGCAATATGTTGTTATACTTGCTGTGGCTGTTGATTGTTTTGTACGTTTAGAAATATGGGTAAAATTATATTTATTCTTGTTCAATACTAATGCTATATACAATGTTTTTAAGAAATATTATTTAACGGCGATACAAGTCCTAACGGATATTCGAGTGGACCTCTTAGAACCGCGCTACGAAAGAATAATCTTACTACTATGACTGGTAAATTAGTGTACTAGTATGATATTTTTTACAAAAATTATGCTGGAATCTAGTATTAAGATTTATTTTAGTTTTAAGAAAAAACCTCCTAAACAAAGTAATGTGTACTACACTACACGGTATGTATCTTGCATATAACGAAGAAGAGAAGAAACAATTTAGCGTTCCACGGATTCATATTCACGTATGATTTCTTACTAGAAATTCATATTCAACACTAGCGGCGCCATGACAAAGTACTCTTTGTCATGGCGCTGCGAGTATTGACCACTATCCAAAAGTACCCTACACCCCACCAGCATATGTTAGCTGTTCCTACTGCCTCTTTACAGATGTAGCAAGATTTATCGGTAACTATACCCCATCTTACTAAATTACTTTGATCTGGAAGAGTCATTTAGAACGCATTTAGGTAGAATTTTAATAGTGCTGGAGATCAGTCGTGAATTAGGGTGCGCCATTTTAAAGCTAAAGGGATACAGAATTCTCCTATATTTAGCCACTCATTTTGCATTTCTAAGCCCATTGCGTGCACCATATACTTATCGTTCTCGTCTTGCCGAATAAAATATTTTATTATATCTGTGTCTTGGACTTTCCTCTTTGATCCTAAGCCTTCTTTACAAAATTGTACTCCTATCATAAATTTATTACGGAATTTAAGTCTTGACTCGAGCTCTGGGCCATTTCTGTCTCTTGGAAGTGAGGTAACTATCTCACCCCGTGATTTTCACTGGATATGTGTTTTGGCGACTCTTAGATGTAGCTCCGATGGTTTCTTTAATCTCAACCCAAAATTATATTTGTCTCTAAATAAGGTTGAGGTGTCCGCCGAATGCGCTAGCCCAAGCCAAAATTTCAGCGTCTTTGACGCTTGCACGCGACGCGTCTAACTTTGCCAAGAGGGTTTTATAAAAATCATATACGAGGAAACAATTCAGATGTGATGTTAGAAAATTGTCGTAAATCTAAGCTTTCTTGACGTTACTTATAGGTTGATGATCTCCCTCTACTATCTACCGTGTACTTGTTATTGAACTTTTTAACTCCATTTTTTCTCGTGTTTAATTAGAATATCTAGCATTCGGGTAGATTGAGAGAATACAGTGTCGAGATATTTTGTTCACCGTTGTCATTATATCTCTTGTACAAAAAGAATTAAAATAAGAATGCATCTTTATATGAAGCGAAGTAAATATTGTAAACAAAAGTGGTTTAATTAAATTCTTTACTATAATGTACTTGAAAATCGATTTTATTTGCGAGTTATAAGGAAAAATAAGCATGTGTATTATAAAAGTAATTTTTACTACATTAACAATAATACTTGGACGTGCGTTTAAATGCTCACTTCACTTTAAATTCATTTTCAATTTAAATTTATTTTTATAATTATCCTCGGCCTAAATCATTATAACTACATAGAGATCCATGTACATTTATCTATTGCAATAAAACGACTAGGCATGTAATGAATGTAATGAATTTCCTAACACATAAACGAGTGCTAGAGACGTAACAGACAAAATAGTATATTTTAATAGTATATATATAGTATTATTTTGATACTAAACATACAAATATTTAAAAAGAAGTACCAACTTCATTACCTCCTTGATAATAAGTTCTTTGTCAGTTTGATCTCATAATAATTTTAAGTAAATTGACTACTTAATGTACAGTTATTACTAGGAAATAAGCTTACTTTGCAGATTGTCATCTTGACAATCCAAGAAGGCTAGACGTGGCTAATTAAATACATTATATTAAAGTTCGCTATCAGATGTTCGCGATATAATGGTTGCGACCTCCAACGATGTCTTTTATTGTCTGACTTTGAAAAATGGAGGTATTTTTTATTAATTGAATTTCTTGTGTTTCATAATGATAAATCTAGAAAAAAATGTTCTAGAAAGATACCATGTAATATTATTTAATTTTAAATTTATATTTACGTCGGCTATGATTTTGCTTAAAAAATTGATTTCAAAACATATTTATTCAAGTATTTCATACATTGAAAGTAATATGTAGAATAATGAGCATTCAATTGATAAGAATGAATAATGACTGCCCTTCAAAGAATTACTTACGTGGAAACCTTTAGGACCACATTTTTCCTGTGTTGTTTCCATATAGAAATAAAAAACAAACAAATATGCAGATATATATAATATTGTCTCTTGCAAAACGACCGTTAGGACGTTATTAGGTAGTCACGATGCCAACGCCTACGCTTTGAGCAACGACGACATGAGAAGAGAACCGAATAAGTTGTGTTGAAACATTTTATTGAATATTATTTTAAACTGGAAAACCAAAAACTTTTGAAGGATTTATTAAATCACATTCGTTCTTAGAAATTCAAAAAAGATGTTACATAATTTTATATTAAAATTGTCTCGACATTGGTTCTAGGAATTCTTTAAATCTTCCAAGTATTTATTTACGTTCAGATGAGGCTTTTAACACTTCGTACTTTCTATTTTTTTTTATTAAAAAATAAATAAACGCACAGCTATAACGAGAATATGTCTTTCAGTAAGTTGAACTTAAAAAACAAAAATAACCACATGAAACTGCGTGGGAAGCTTGTCGATGATATATGTGCATAAATAATAGACTTCGTTTAAAGGAACTTCAGACTAATATCGATTTATTCTCTTCTTAGAATCGATAGTGATCATACAGTAAATATCGATTATATTTTTTATATAATTGCAAGAAAATAGTGACAATTATATTTTATTATCAGGAATGATTAAGTTTATTATAGTTGATGAATTTAAATGATTTTTTTGGAACACGTTAGTCAATTAAAGAAACTGTTGTTTGAATATAAAATATAAGTTAAGTGCGAGTCAAACTTGTACACCTAGGGTTTCGTATCAATTTTATGAATGTAACTCAACGGAATGTAACTTACGTATATTTGACAAATTCAAAATTGCAGTCGTAAGCGTTGACTTTGTAAGAGAAATGAACTATACTTGTAATTTGTAATGATCTTTTTTAATAAAACAAATTAAACAAAAACAAATTAAAATTAATTTTTATGCTTTTTATTTTACTTTAAGTTTTGACTTCTTGACAGAATCATAACTCTTGGTTATCGGAAAGAATCCTGTAGGTTTTGATTGCGTGGTAATGGTAATGCGAAACATGCGGCAAAAATTAAGCACAATCACTAGTTTCTGTGAGTATATTGAAGTTTAATTTTGTTGGGCTTCAATGGATTTTAATACCTAACTTCACGTCACTTTAAGAAAATTGCAATAGGTAGAGACTTACGGACGGACAAAATATTATTCACATAAGAATTCTACATTTTTAAGGTATCTTCAAATGTTTAAAAAATTGCATATATTTAACTTTTGTGTGTAAGGAATAATTTTGAAACAATTAATAGTAATACGCGTGAAAAATACTAAAACTGGTTTCAAACAAAAACAACTGTTATTGCAATATTTCTCAATTTCAACCAATATTAATCCTTCGAACGTTTTAAATAGATAATAAATTAGCATGGCAGTTAACTATCCATTCAGTAATTGATAGGTGATTTTTTTTTAAATATAACAATGGAAAACGATGATGAATGCAGCAATTTAGCTCTTCTCAATTTTAATTCACGTGTCGTAATTTATTTTTATGGGCTTTTGGCACACCATAACAATATAATTCGTCATATTGGTGATTACTTTTGACGTAGACAATTATTTTCCTCAATTGAATTTAATAATTTATTATAAGATAAGAAATAAATAAAAAATCAAAGAAAATTGTGTACTACTTTATATTATTTATACAATGTTTTTCTTTTGTGATTTAGATATTGTGTACCATACACATGTACTTATTACCTAGGTGCTTTAAAAATTGTGAAGTTCGTACTTCGGTTCCTAAAAGTGAGGTATTTGATCAGTTAACTAAATTAACTTATAAAGCTTAAAGATATTTTCAGGATTAACTAATTTTATTTTATATAAAATACAAAATTTACATTTTTATAAAAAATATGGCCTATATTACATCACGTAAATCACAGCAACTGCGGTCAAAGTTACCTCGGGCTCTTACTTGTTTCCATTAAACCACACGAAAACTAATGCTCTTGTAACAAGAAGTACCACGTTATCAACATTTATTATTTGAGAAAATTCTATCTTTTGAACATTTATAAAAGAATATTATGACGAATATGTAGACGAGATTAAGACAGAGATTAAGAAACATTTATACCCCATTTCAATAGTATATACAACAAATAAATAAGTAAAATTTCGTCTCACATAACTAAGTACTGTGTGACTTTGACTTTCAGTTACGCTAAAAGAAATCAATTTAGAAGTTGAAAGGTAACAGACGTAGTACTAAAATAACAATGTGACGAGTCTATAAAGTGTTACCACACGGCCACACGACCAGAAAAGCCTTGCTGCAAGGTTGCCACCACGTGCAAAGCATCTCAAGCAAATTGTGAGTAACTATCTGACCACGTTCCAGTTCAAAAGTTAATGAATGCATGATTAATATTGCCAACTCGTTGAATAAACCGAAACAAAATCAAAATATTTTATGCGCTGCAAAAACATACAATGAAGTATATTAGGTATATATATTTTTATATAAAATCATACTAAACAAGTATGCAAAATATTATTTACAATAAATACACTTTTTCAAGAAATCCTATGAATAAAGTTTTTTGTTCACGCCAACAGGAAAATGTCAGTGCTAAAGATAAATGTTTGCGAATGTGCTCGCCGTATTGCGAGCCGCGTAAACTGCCTTTCGTTTCTTTGTCCCTTAAAATCACAAACGAATGATGCAGAAAGAATTTTATTGTTTAAAATTTTAAACAATAAAATTCTTAAAGTTATTATTTATTGTTCAATTTATTACTAAGTAGTAACATTGAATTCGTTTTACTTGTAAAGAAGAATCTTCTAGTACAATGCGATAATAATGTAACAATTCTACAACTGACCTACCTAACTGGATAAAAATGGACATTGAGGTCACCATTGTAAATGAATATATCGCTTAATTTGCAATTAGCGTGGTGATTACGCATTTTGAATGCCCAAAAATGTTGATACAGTTTCTAACAGAGATAGAATAATAGTTGCAGACATGAGTTGCGATGCGTGATGCAAAATAAATATGGTATTGAACTCGTATATAGTCTGAATGAGGCCAAAGGCACTTGTGTTCTTTATGTAACACGTTGCATGCTCGGACAGTCCACGTTTTCTCCGGACCGGTCGCTTGGCGCCATCCTCTCGACCCGAATACCTTACAATCTCTTCTACGCATATTTTGCAAATGTTTTCAATTTAACACTATTAAACATTAACGTTTGTATTAATGTGCACGATTTTGTCGCGACTTGTCGCCGTTTAGAATTAATGATTATCTTCTATGAATACATGGGTATATATACAGGTGGAAACAACTTTTGTTACGAACTGTTTACTAATTATAATATAGGGAAATATATATCATTCATTTTTGACTTTTATAAATTACTAATTATTGTTTGAAATCACATAGATTGCTTTAATATGTTATTATATAATTTTAATTTGGGTTAAAGGTGCATCGACTTAAAAATCAATTGTGATCCGTTAAGCATGTTGCTTGTGGACAGTTAATTATCTAATAGTAAATATCAAACGGGCAAGGTTAGTTTATAAACATAGAGACCAAACAAAGATATATGCCATTGACTTATTGCTATTTACATACAAGTGCGATACAATATTTAGGACAATGTGTAGTCAAGGAAAACAGAGGTGTCAGGGACATGCACTTTAAAAATTTCCACTATGTAAATATTTTTGATAAAATACTTTTATAAGTTCTCGTATCAATGCCCAATCGTACTTTTTATATTGAAAATTATTTATAGTTTTAGTGCTGTTTCAGACGAATTTAAAATTAAATTTTCTCAAAGATAGAACGTTAAAAATTTCAATTTAATTTACGATCTACTTATTAAAACAACTATAAAAATCCATGTAATCAAAAAATATAATCTGAAATGTATAGTTGAATTTAGTCGTTTAAAACAATAAGTTGTATATATGTATGTAGACTAGTGTTAAGATATTCGAGGCATCGCAGAGCTTGCAGTACAAACGGTACAAACAAGTTCTATGAGAAGCGAAAATAACCGAACTCTTAGATATTACCAATCACGTTTGAATATAGTATAAGTTTTTCTCTATTATGACTTTTTAATCAAAATTAAATCATTATGCCGAAAGAATAATTACTGAAATTTTGTATTTTTATTTTTTTTAGTAATTTTAATAATTTTAATGAATTTTATATATAATTAAACGTAATCAGATTCTATGAGATCAACAAATAAAAATTAGTATCTATTTAAAATGGATCTTGGATTAATATTAGGATATAATTAATAATAACTGAATAATAATTCAGGAGTGAATAAGTTTGTAAACAATATTTTAGATCAAAACCGACAATTTACGCTGCATAATTGTTGACTGGTGACAAATTTCTTTATTTTGCATTGAAATGAAATAAATGTGCGGTATAGTACATTTAACATGGTGCAAACGGTACTAACAAGTTTACAAGGCAAGTATAAAACCTACTTTCCAACCACATCGTTCAGCTCAACCAGAGATCTATCTAATCCTCGAAATAAGTTACGAGTTTTATTATTTTATTACTATATCTAAGCAAAAAAAGTTTATTTTAGGAATAAAGAAATTTATATTTTTAAATATGTTAACAAAAACTGGAAAGATTTAAACGAAACTTCCAATGTAAACTGACAATACACCCCATTTTACGCTCCGTCCCAATCAACATTGCCTTCTGCAGCCTTGATTTTAAATCCAACAACTAAGCGATTACCTTTTGAGATGTTTTAATAATTTTCTAATTGTTAAACACTTGTTAAAATACACTTTATTTACATATATGTGTTTAAAACTTACATATTATCAATTTAATTCGGGTTAAATTTATTCAAATTTAATATTTTATTAACTTTTTGTTTCATTCTTTGTAACTTGTAGAAGATCACAGCTTGAAGTCGAATTAGTAATTTATTTTTCCGAATAAAACGTTTTTCCCTTCCCTGCGACCACATTTTGATTATGAATCTAGTTAAAAAAATCATACATAATAGCTTATATTCAACTTCCTCATCACATCACATTGCTTTGATACTATATAAATACAACAGCGAGGCGGTAGGTGGTATCATTAAACTGAAATACGACAACAATATTCGAACAATAAGCAGTTATTTTTTATTGTTCAAACAACGTGTCCAATGTTCAACGTATGTGGTATGAAGCGCCCATACAATTTACCTTATACTTGCAATATTAGTTATTTATTATAAATCTAGTTGACATTCTTACAGGTTATTATGAAATTATCATCATTTAGCTAACGGAATTAATTAGTCCGTTGTTAACACAATAAGTAATGCTTACAATTATATTCCATAAATTATACTTTTAATGAATGAATGAATTGAGGAAATTTACTATTTAAATTTTTTGATTGAATTAAACACACTATAAATGCTACGTGCTTATAATGTTTTCCCAACAATCTATTACAAATATTTTTTGACTTCTAAAAAAATATTTAAGTTTATACAAATTGTGTATTTCTTTATGTATAATTTATTACAGACGGACACGTCAATTATATTTGTGGCTGATTTTGTGTATATTTTTTTATATCTTCAAGTCAATAAACAAATCAATATAAATTCTTGAGTCGTGACGATGATAAAACTAGACTACGTTGATCGCATAGTACCGACAAAATACAAGGTAAAAAAGTTTTAGTTATATCTGCAACTACCTAAAATGTACGTACGCATTTGTGTTAAACAAATAGTTTAACGACACTAACTTCATGAATTGAATCTGGAAAATATTTAAATTTAAAGTATCTATTGTTCGAGACACATTTTTTTTTTTTTTTTTTTTAGCTTCACGCTTTATCCCGCACATGGCAGGGTAGGCAGAGGGAACTGCAGGAACCATACGAACCTAGTGTTAAGACACTCCGTTACTTAGTCCCTGCTTACTCCGTCCCCACTTTCCGCCATTTTTGAGGCATTGCGTGTTGAGTGGCGGAACTCAACGCCGCGCTTTGCCTTAGTTCTTTGCCAAATTCTTATAATAAAATAAGCAAATTAAAGAAAAACATAAACATACAAATTATTATTTCCAACAAATCCACCTCAGAATGACGCAATATATTGATGTATGACCTAAAAACTTGTGGCCAATTTTTTTTATTTGCTTAAAAATAAAAAATTATCACAACTATTAAAAATAATGATAAAATTATTACGCCGTACAATAACAAAACCTTCATTTTAGTAATTAAATATAATATTTTGAGGATTATCCAAAACTATGCCAGTTTTGGATACTTGAGGCGTGCAGTTTTTGGTATGTTTAGTCATATTTATAGTACTCATAAATTTCTCTGGTAATATTATATATCTTAGCAAAATATACATATACATACATAGCTTCACGTTTTACCCCTAGCGGGGTATTCAGAGAAAAAAAATATACTGAAGAAAAAAAAATTCAACGCATGACGCGGCATTACTAGCAGCTGCAGTTTATCTCGATTAATTCATTCACAATTCATATTGACATCTCTTAGACTTTATCGTTTACCTGCTGGTTAAGAAACCGAGCATAATTGTATATATAAGCGAGCCTAATTTATCTTATACATCCAATAAAAGCACACTTTCATTGCCGTTATATGTAAATAGTCGTACATTATTACGTGACGTTATTTAATATTATTTACTTTATTTATAGTATGGTCTTGTCTTGAGTTAGTAGTAGTAAAATGTGCAGAAATCCGTGTTACTTCTTGAGAAGTTTTGTATGTCGTTATGTTAATAAAATTTAAAAGTATTCAATATGTTTCAGTAATTATTGTGAAATCTATTTTATAAATTAACACATTTTATACTTGCATTAACAAAGATTATTGCTAGAGTAGATATAGTAGTTTATTGATAGTAGTAGTAGATTATAACATGAAGAATGTGATTTATTGTTTGTTTTTATTGAATTTGCATAAAGCAGTTATTATGTAAAAGATAAGTACAAATCTTAGAATAAAATAAATAAAATAAATTTTTGATATATCAAGTATCGATATATTTATTTTATTTTCGTTTAGGTTTAGTTGGAAAATATTAAATATAGGTAATTAATAAAATTGTTATAATAAACATTTTTTTGTTATACTTTGTAACTTATGTCAATAGTACATCATGTATATTATGTTCTCAACAAAAGTAAATTTATTAGAATTACAATTGCCATTATTACAACAACCAATGTATATCTCGTAAGTACATTACCTTATAAAATTGTAAACAAAAAATATGTGTGTATAGAAATATGCAATAGAAACAATTAGAATATTTAATTATATATTTCTTAAACTTATATATAGTATGTTATATACATACTTAAACATTATCCTTCACTAACTCGCCCAGAAGAGTTGTTTCATTCTTATCACTGGGTTGTTCTTTATTACTAAATCAATATTTTAACAGTCAATATTTCTTTCAGTGCGAAGCTTGTGAAATATAATTTACGCATAGACTATATTTATGACTATGTTTATGATATTTAAGACTGTTTATGTGTGACTGTGATACTCCGCGTGACATAATTATTTATCTCAAACAGATAACAAACAATACATTTAGATGTTTTCTTATTACATAATGAACAAGTTTCGATTTCATTAGAACAACGTTATTTTACAAATTCACATTAGTATTCGCATAGCGAAATACATTACGGCAAATTTTGGCGTTAGCGTTAAGTAAGCGGGAAAGTTATTCCAAACGTTTTACATTGAGTTGGACACTCGTTTCATAGACTTAGTTTAGTTTAAATATATAAAAGTCTTTTATCGTGCCTCTAACTTTGAAATGAAAATTCATCTGTTGTCAAATTCATTGTAAATAAAAAATCTTTTGTCAATTCATTACCTACCTTACTTATGTATAGTGGAAATTTAGTAAATCACCTTGGTTTGATTTTTACGTGTAAAATGTTTACAAATGCAATACTATCTATTCGCTTAAAATATACATTATTATATATTACATAATACCATAATTATGTTTTCATATATTTATTAGCTATTCTTAAATATTTTATTTGTCATTTATTTGTCATTTTTATATTTTTATTTCGTAGAAAAATTTATTCTATAATTAATTTTCAGGAAACACTTGCACCCAATATTGAGCATTATGACAACGTTAAAATGGTGTCAAAATTAAAATTTTCAAGTGTTTAATAACATGCTATTAGCGAGTCAATGGCAATGTCCTTTCGACAAATATATTTTTACGTTCGAGTTTCATTTGAGATTTCACATTTACTTTCTCCGTTGAACTGTTTTCTTTTATTGGCTTCTCGCGGAACTGTCGGTCATCCTCGTAAATGTATGTACATAGTATGCCTTTTTTGGCATATATGCCTTTATATTTGCTTATTATCTCGTTTATCTCGTTCTGTAGTATTTAATATGGCGATACTGATTTATAGGAAAGATTAAGAAAAATAAAAGATAGTCATAAGATTTTTTAGAATTCTTGCAATGGTCTTATTTTTCATAAAAAATATATCTAAAGGCAATCACGACGAGAAATGTTGCAGTACTAAGTACATATATCTCATAAAATAGTTACTTCTTTAAGACGTAGTACCACGAAGTAACTAAAATGAACAGGCGTGAAACAGTTAAGCGTTAAATTCCAAAATGTGAGAAGGCCAAGCTCATCTTGACCTTGTCAAATCTTAAGTAATAGCTAAGTCTTAACTGAGGCATATAAATAAACTAATTAACGTGTGTTTACGACTACAACTAACATCTATTGATATTGCTTGTCAATACATTTTATAAATTGCATGAGTATTATTATGTTGAATTTAATTTACTTATGCAATAATATTTAACTGAAAAGTGTTCGTATTGTATGCTCTTTGCAACGAGTGGTGAAATGATTGGTACTCAACTGGCACGTTTGAAACGCTCTAAGAAAATAACAAAAAAATGTTGAACTATTCAGAATATTAGCATTTACAAAATTATTACAACAGTCAATCGTGTAATTGAAGTCAAGAAAGTACACAGTACAGTCCACAGTAGACAGGAAAATAACAGTATTGTTTTCGTAGTAAGAGAAGGAACCTCTGTCCTCCATTCGTAAGTTATTTATTTTCTGTCATTCTTCTATTCTAAAAGCCATATTTTTACGATTTTATTATAAAATTAAAAAAAAATGACTTCTTCAAATTTACTAACAAGTTTTACTAAAAATTGAAATATACAAAAAAGATTTTCATTTTTTGTTATATAGTTGTTAGGCTTATGAAAGATTTATTCTCTAATTGATTTTGAAATCGAGTATACTTGATTTGAAATAGTGAAATAATGCCGTGACAAAAATAATTAACTAAATTGAAATAAAAGATGCGGAATAAAATTGCACTAAGCCCCACCAGATGGAGTGTTTATATTTATATTTTTTTCTCGGCCTATTAGAAAAATTATGATGTTAGATACATACACATTAATTAAATTGCGTCTTATATTTTTATTATATTATGAGATTATTTTGTCATATGAAAGTTAAATGGCTTGATGCAAGAAATGGTAAAGTAATAATTGAATTTAAAATGTGGAAACAATTCGACCAAAATTTTTAGGATATCTAATCAGTTCAAAATCTGCTGCTCCTGTTGCGTAAATTAATTACTACGGCTTACTTATTTTTTTTAATGGCCTACATTTCACTTTCCTTGTTACCTAAAGAATCACCATTGAACGCTGAAAACCTGTTAGATTGTAGTTTTGTACTCAATGTACCTAAAATATAAGCTTATAATGTTTTTTGTTAGGTATAAAAAATATACAAATTTAAACTTTAATTTTAATTACTACAATTCATAAATATGATTTTGTCTACGTTGCTTACATTATTGCATGGGTTCCATGTTTTATTTGTTGACAACTATTTTTATTTTAGCTGCAGTATCTATGAATATGATGTAGGAGCTATTATTTCTCTTTTCATTCATTGAAAATAATTATTGGCTTAAAAGGAAAAATAAATAATAGACCTTTAATAATAATTATTAAGCCGTTTTATTTAAATCTTACAATGACATAGATAATAAAAATAAAATATTACAAGTCCTGAAACATTGCCATATTTTAAAGCAACATACATATATTAGTAAATGCACTGAGATTCTTCGAATTACACAATACAAATCCGCATAATACCATTGTATATTTTCCGTATACAAAGTTTGTAATTACGAAGTCATCTAGATGTTATCGCTTCTATTCTACGCTTAACAACTCTTGTAATGAATTGTACAGAATTGTACACTTCTTACTGCGTTGCTATTAATAAATAATTCTTGTTAGATATTCATTTGAAAAGATAAATGCATATTGTTGATTTTTTTAAATTAGATAGAATAAACAAATAAGACAGAACGACAGAATTTCAAATTTCAACAACATAATTCTAATTTGCACAACATTTTGTACTATACAGCAAACTGAGGAATAGAAAACAACAGAAAACATTATCGGTTCATATTCGGATCGGTTCTTCTGTTCTATATTATAATGATTATTAATTTTAAAAAAGATTAGGCTTCAAAAATTTAAGACTAAGTGAGGATAGGAGAGGCTTAACCAAGTTCAGTATTTATAAACGATGTAGGGGCTTTTAACGAAGAACTTCAAAAGAAGAACGTTGCACGAAGACTACATAACCTTGTTAGTGATAAATCAACAGCTGACAATACTTATAGTAAACCTTTGTAGATCAAACATCTATTTGCAATCAATGTTCAAGTACGTCTTCAGACTTTGCATATTAATAAATACGTAGAACTTGATTTCGTAAGAGCACATATTACTATTATATTCAAGCTGATTAAGATATTCAAGTGTAAAACAATATATTACGTTTAAATAGTTAAAGAAATGTACATTCTAGAAAATATAAATCACAAATATTATGTAATATTTTACGTAACTGGTAGAAAATATAAGTCGATTTTTTTTCACTCGTTCCTAATTGTCTTGTGCAAAGTACCCGATGACATTCTTTATAATATTGGTCATTAAGAACGCCGACACTTTACTACCTTCTAATTGCGGACAAAGACTGTACCATAACCATTATGTATTAAACAATTATAATACAAAAAACAAAAGCCAATTAGCCGCATGAGCCACTACGATCAGGTTTTTTTTGTGAAATATATTTAGATATTTTATGAAATACTTATGAAGTGTAATGAACTTGTCAAGAATTTAAACCATATTACGAGGTTTGTTACTTTAATTACACTACACTGCCTTTCTCAATTTTATTTAAATAATTTTATTTTTTTATCTTGCTTCTTACTTTTTCTACCGATCTATACACTTACACTGTCGTTTTTCTGTATCGAAACGTCGAAATAAGCGTAATAATATTCTCTAATCAATTAGTGTAAATAAATGTGATGTAACTTAGAAAAGTCTGCAAATTGCTCTTTTTATGAATTAATTAAATAAGAAATGTAACATATCCAGAATACAATTTTCACTGGTAGAAATATAAATTAATTTGTCCTTGTCTCCATAAGTTTCGCTACTTATTATGTTATTTGGGATATATGTATAAAGAAATTGGAATGATTTTTCCTTTTTTTTTAAATTTGTACTTAAATGTCGTTAAAGATTTTTTTGTTAATGGAAATCGGTCTGAAAAACAGTCTAAGTTTGTTAAATATATGGACTGCAAGAGGAAGTTGCTTATGTATTTGATAGTTATCTTTAGGACTTCCTACAGTATTGTTCTTAGAAGTATGGGTATTATTTTAATTAGATGAGTTAATTAAAACAACTTACGAGGCAAGTTACGTCATTGTATAACATCATCGAAAAATCTAGTATAGACTACTTTTTTACAAATTTTGAAAGCTATTCGCTTTCAACTAAAATATTCTTTAAAGTTTTGTTATAATTGTGTTTTAAATTAGTTTGGTAATAAGTACACTAGTTCCGTAATTCAATTATTTAAAACAAAGTAAGTTGGTCAATATAAGCAACCATACTCAAAGGCTTGAAAACATATATGTGAGACGTATTTGATATTATATATATTTTACTAAAAAACTAATAATCAATTTGTTTAACCACCTAATTTGATTTTGTTATATTAATTACTTTTTTACATTTTTTAAAATATACAAATATAATTATTATAATTCACGTACAACTCTAGTATGTATAATTTTGAATTTAATACAACTACAGTCATATAACTATGGTGACGAATTAACTGTAAAAAGTCATTTATCAAAAGTAGAAAATATTCTAACATATTAACAACAAAATATTTACGTATGTTATTTTTTTAAATATCATTAATTTCTTAACTATGTCTAATGATCGCTTATTTTTGTATGTCATGTCAACCTATGAAGAGTTCTACTACTTAAGTTCTGGCTTTTTCATCAGTCCAGCTCTATGATACATATTTGATAATAAAATTTAATAATGATACAAATATTACAAGTGATAATTAATGATTTACTGAAATAAAAACGTGTTAAAAATAAAGTAATCAAAAATAATTTTTCAGTACTAAAAAGGTATTTAATTTAGTATTTATTCATTTTATTCGATGGCAGTTAATATTTTCTTTATCTTTATAACTTTATATGTCTTGATTGATATTCTAGTAAGCACTTTTGTTAGGCTTTGTCCGTGAATATTTTATGAGAAGAAGCGGAAAATCACAACATTCATCAGATATAGACGTTCACGTCCTAAGGACGAGGGCGTTATTGGTAGCCAGGAGCACGTTGCACGTGTCTATTGTGATTATTCCAATATAAGTTTCTTTAGCAACTGTGTAACTTATAGATATATTAGGTATATATAGATATTAATTATTTATGAATTTTTCATATTCTAAATGAACAAAAAGAAATCAAATTTTGTTTAGAAAAAAATATTTATAAAAATAATATTTTCACGTTAATAAATTTGACAAACAAAATTTTTCTTCTTCCTCTATGTTGTTTTATATAGTAAAGTAAAATTCTACTTGATATTTAAACACCTATTGTCATCTTTTCATACTTAGCCTTTAAAATGGATCGTATTTTATAAATATAAACGTATGTAATTCATTTTTAATTGTATGCGTGGGAAACACTTTGTATCGCAGCTAGATTTGTTCGATAACAAACGGCCACGCGATCACAAACTGCGCAAACTGAGAGCGTTACATTCGTTAATACGAGTCGTCCGTTTCCTTTTATCACACCGCGTCTATTTATCATCGCACTATATTTAATGAGCGGCCAGATCTTTTATAAATTAATCTATAGCGACCCTCTTGACGTAAGCGAGTTCGTTTTATTTCTTGGGATCCCCCTAATGGGTTCGACAATTTGACATACAGTTTTATATGCGATTAGTTTAATTAAAAAATTGATATCAGCTATATTTGGTATTCATAATTGATTATAATGAAAGGTTTTGCCAACGTTACATATGTATTTATTAATGTAATGCTTATTAGTTTTTTTTACGTATTTGTAGCAACCAATGTCAACGAACCATAAACCAAACTATGTAATGGAATCTCCATTTAATGGAGATACCATTAAATGCATTGGTTGTGTTAATTTTATTTCACTGAACTTGAAGAAAATGATTAACATTACTACGTGTTTTATTAAGATAAGATAAACTTAAGATATCCGATGAAACTGATAACGATTTTAATTAAAACGTGTACCGTTACAGTGCGTGTGTCGTTACCTCGACCATTTAAACTCGTAATTGATAGCAGGGTGAGCTTAGAATGTTAACATTGAGAGATCGTCCCATGGATCTATTACAAATAAATTACGACCTTACTACGATCATCTTAGATTGAATTAAAAGGACCTTTTTCATGAACACTGTACTGTGAAACAAGATGCTGGAAATGATAAAATATTAGTAATTTTATTGTGTGGCATTCAATTAATATAGCAGTGTTTATTACTATGACACTATATAATAGTTCTTAACGATAAAATTAGTACTTATTTTAATAAAGTGCTGCGTTCAGTACAGGTTTTTATTAGATAAGTTCTAAATAAAAAAATAATCTTTTTGTCACACATATATTTTTTATACAATAAAAATATAAAATAATAAAAATTTAAAATATCTGCGATAGTAATGATATTATTCAATGTGTTTTTATATAGTAATTTACATTAACAATTATAATTATAAAAGTTAAAATATTATGTTTCATGCTGTCTTAATCAAGAGGACAATAGAAATTTACTTCGACCTTATTTACCGTTCATGCGATGTAGCGTGTAAAAGCTAAGTACTCAAAACTTTTGTACCATAGTGAACAATAATCTATTAATTGTTTTTATATGAAAATTTAGTCAATAAACTATTAACAGAAAAACGTCCATTAATTTTATTTTTCTCACATACATTAGCGATTGTGATAAATAATACAATTGTATTTTTTATCTTTAAGCATCTACCATTTTAAACAGTATGGATGAACAGTTAAATGTTAAGATGTTCCTTTTTTCACTCAAAATATCCAACATTAACAATAAAAATGCCTTAATCTTAATTTTATATGAATAAAATGTTATTTTAATATAAAAATAGGTACGAAATATTAATATAAAGATCAGATCAGCGCATTTCTGGAAAATTCCAGAAATGTGTGTCCAGTGACGGTGTTTTAAAATATAAAACAATATAATCAATTATTTAAATTGTATTCTTACATGAGAAGTTGCTGCTTACTGCCATTAGTAGTGTTATCAGTATCGAACATCTAAATATTACAAAACAATGTCTTATATAACATCACACATATATATATATATATATATACATACATTCAATTATTTTCATTTGTCTAAATATTATAAATTTATAAATTCACACAAAAATAACGGATATTGTCATTAAGCTTGCAAATTGGCACTTGAGAATTTGCCATTCACAGTTTTCGATCCGATAGGTACATGATTAATAATGCTTAATAGCAAGACATTCATAGCATAAATATTGTGTTCCAATACCATTAATTTTATTACTAAATTGGTAGGTTACGACACTTGCGTCTTCATTGAAATCATTAATTAAATGTAGTTATTACCTTCGTACATTATACAAAGTTTAGTATCTAAATTAAGAAATACAAATTATAAATTTGCTTGTTGAACAAATAATTTGCGTTCATAGTCTTGTTTATATCTTATATTTTTGTAGTTGGATATATATTTAGTCATAAATGTATTTATCAGTTCAAGCACTTTTTATTTGCAACAGTATGGAAGGACGACCACAAAATTAGATTTCATGGGGAAACATTAGAAAACTTTGATTGATTTCAGATAAAATTTTACTTTATCTTTAAAACTTAACTTTAATAAAGCTTAAGTAGTCTACTGTATAGGTATATATAGTGAATATTTTATTCCAGTTACATCTCACAATTATTATATTACTATACAATATTGTTATTTAAAGACTATATTCATGTAAGTTAACGACATTGAACATGTCATTCTCACGCTTTTTGACTAGAAATTTCTTTTTTAATTGTATTACGGCAATAAATTAACATCAATGTTTATAAAGTATAGACAGAAATTGTGAAATATTTAAAAATAATTCTTAGATTAGTTTGGTTCATTATTTATAGAATAAAAAATATTCTAGAAAATATACTTTTATCAAGTTATGTTTCCCTTGAGCACGTTCTAGGCAACGGAAGTTAGGACGAGTTGGTCAAGTAAACAGACGTACATCACGTATGTTCCACTGATGTTGAGAAGCGGAACTAAGTATTGTCGTAAATCGTCGTTGTTTTATCAGGGATGCACTAAGCGTCAGAACTGTGTTTTCCGTGCTCGCGACTCGCATTTTACTCGCACAACGCGATTATTGTGAAATGTCAGTAACACACACACACACACACACACACACACACACACACGGCTCCACTCGTTTGATATATATATATGTATATATATATATATATATATATATATATATATATATATATATATATATATATATATATATATATATATATATATATATATATATATATATATATATATATATATATATATATATATATATATATATATATATATATATATATATATATATATATATATATATATATATATATATATATATATATATATATATATATATATATATATATATATATATATATATATATATATATATATATATATATATATATATACATAATTACTCCATTAATTTCATTGATTTACGGCAAGTACATTAAGATTTTATCCATAGTTATGAATCTTAAAATAAAATTACAAATTAGATAAATATATTTATATTTTGGGTTACGCCATATGAGGTATGTAATCAAAACCAAACTATTGTACAAGTAGGATACAAATGAACCTTCCGAATGGGTGATGTAATGCAGAATATTACCATTTAAATCCGGTTTTGATTCTCATTGCTTAAAAAATCTGCTACAACCTTGACAGACGACGCAGAGGCAAAGACCGACCTCATCTAAACATGTGAAACAATTATTATTACTGAACACTTAAAACTTATGTACTTAATTTAGTCTATAAAAAAATAAAAAAATGGATAGCAATATAGATATAGCTTCACGATTTTTTCCGAACTTGGCAGGATAGGCAGAGGGAACTGCAGGAACCATACGAACCTAGTGTTAAGACACTCCGGTGCTTAGTCCTTGCTTTCTCCGTCCCCACTTATATTATATATTAATAATTAAGCATCATTTTTTACGTAAAGTAATGGTGATATTCTGTCAAACTGTCATTATGTCTGGTAATAAGCGGATATAAATCTCTAAAGTCAAAATCAACTTCAACTCTCAAAAACAATCGAATGAGTCACATAAATGTCTATATTTATTTTACAATATAGACGTAATACGTATAAAGAATTAAAAAAACTACTTATCGTTAATCAAGATTTGAAGAATTCTGAACGTACATACAACAATGCTCTATATATTTAACGAGAATTAATAATGTGAGATAATAAAACATCTACCTCATTACTTAATATATACATCTTCAAGTATGATAAATTAAGGCACGTAATAAATATTTGATGATGAACTTGACATTTCAATAATTGCCTTTGAGACTTTAACATGTAAATAAATTCAATTTTAAGTTGCATATTCATTTAATTCTAGCAACCAGGCGGGCGACAGCGGCTCCACTCGTTTGAAGTTCGTCAGGTGAATTACGTTCGTTATGAAATAACACGAAAATTTATATATGAAACTATATATTTACTTTCGCAACACTGTCTTTTAAAATATACCGTGTACATATGGTGTGTGTAGTTTTTAAAATATGCAAAATAATGTATTTTTACAGCTAACAAATATATGCAAATATAATGCGTATTTTATGCATTGCAATCTGAAAGTTAATGCATAATTAATATTTTAAGTAGGCTCGACACTCAAGTCTTCAAAATCTCTAGTTAAATATAATTTTAAGATATTTTTTATATTACATTTAAAAACTATTACTGTACTATTTTTATTCATTTAAAATTTAATACAATTATTCATAATTTAATGAGAAATAATTTAATTTAATATTATTATTTACTAATTTGATTGTGTCCGTTTTTTAATTTACCTATGGAAAGTGAAAACACTTTAAAAGAAACTTTAAAACTTTGCTTTAGGTTTTTAGGTTTTATGCTATTCAAACGCTAAGCATTCTCGTTAATTTTATTTTATAATTTCACAGAAACTGTACTGAGTACCGAGTCATTTATGTCAGGTTTTTACGTGCATAAAAGTTTTTGTGTGGTTCACGTAAAAATATGCTGCTGAGTGATATTTTAAATTCCATTGTCGATATATTGTTAACTGAACTAATTTATTTTTTATCTTTTTTTGTATAAAATTGAATTTCTATCATTTTATTATAAGTATCAACCAGCTCTGTCATGTTGATTCGACTAGTAAGAAATAACATTCACATACATGGTATTTACACTCTATGAGCGCAAAATAAATCCTTGGCCAAGACATTGAATTGAATTGAATACTTGAAATATATCATAAGTAACATCATTAGAGAATTTACATTACATTTCCTATAATTTGTAAAGCCTTTCTTTAGAATTTGATAAATATTTCAACTATGTAATACTTAAAGAAGTACAAGATCACATGTTTTGTGTTGTGACATGCAAATGAAACAGGACTAAAGAATGAGGAAAAATATCATATGAAATTCTTGTCGTGCTAGAATCATATATTGCAAATACAAAAATTCCTTGTCAATAATTCTGCTTAAAAGATTTTATGTTTGCATTACGCATATATAAATATACGTATGCGGACTAAGAAATTATCTTACAACAACATACACTTAACATTATAATAATATGATTTTTTTTCTATATGTATATTGCATATAAAATATCAGCAATAACCAAGGACTGTATATATTTATGCATTGCGATTATATATAACAATTTGCGAGCGATTGTGCTGTGCGTTTCGTTTATGGCGATACGTAGCATTCACAAATTTGCTCGTTTTGTAGCGCGGGCTGGCCTGCCACTCACCTGGACACCGCGACCGCGCGGAACCGGACGACCACGCTACCTGCAACCACGTAGTATGTATCTCCACACATTTGTATTAACAAGTAAGAAATACTGAACAAAATAGTCATTTACATAAATTTAAATAACTGATAATTAATTTCAGTATTAATTTAGTATTTTACATGTATGAAGAATATTTATCTTGTCTTATTTATTTAGTGTAAATTTCAAGTATAGTCTCTTTTTGTTAAGAACAATAGTAACCGTGTTATAAAAAATATACAATCGAATACATTTTCATAATTTATACTTTGGCTTTTTAGTTATACATCACAATATAGAACAATGACCTTGTTGTATTTCCATAGTAGAACGTCGTTGTTACGCAATTAAATATCTATTATAATAAATCAAATCATTGCCTTAGTGCTTATTAGCTCTTTTTAGCCTATTTCAAAATTCTGTAATTACTTTAATATTTAGATGACTGAAATTCTTTACGTTACAAAATTATATTATTATGAGATGGTTTTGATTACTTTTACTTTAACAATGTAATAAGATAGTATCGAACTTATATGTAACGTAAGAACGGAGTGCCTTGACACTATGTTATCTGCAACCTAACTTAGTACTGAAATACTGAATGACATTGACAAAATGCGTTTTACCAAAATTTTCCAAAGATTGGTAAGAAAAGTATAAATATTTCGTAATCAAAGCTACGCAATATACGACAACTCTCGCCGGCGACAGCGACCTTGGGACAAAATTTACGCTTCAGTTAACATCGACGAGGGTACAGTTAGAGTCAATATTACGAATAATATAAATATTTGTTTCACTAAACACTGTTACTTATATAGTACTCCTCAAATCGTAATATCAATTAGTACGTACATGTTGATAAGCTAACTGTTCCAAGCTAAGTGAGATGACAGAAAAAAGTAAATATATAACCGAAACTGTTATTAATTTATAATTTGCCAAAGTTAATTAGAGTATAATATATTGCATTGATTTTTGATTGTTTTATAACAATCTGGAAGATTTTAATTTTATTTAAAACAATGTGAAACTATAATGTTCATTGTCAATTTTATAAAATGTAATTACTTAAATATTGGCTAATTTTATATAAAATCGGAGTAGATACACCTTCGAAGTAGAATACAAAAGGGAACGGAATAATAAAGTTTTAATTCATAACAGACAAATTACTGAATTAAAATGTTGGTACTGTATTTATATGAAAAGCCACATTTCTAAAAGTAACAGGAAGCGCTTGTTAGAATTCATTGCAGTACGTTATTATGTATGAAAATATTTAAACGTCATAGATGATGCATTTAGAAATGTTAATTTTAAATGTACGTGTATTTATATTACGTATGCATGTTAATATAATGTCTCTCCGAGGATAACCAGTTAACTGTTCTTGGTGTTGTATTAATCACAGTCCTTTAGATACCGTTTTATTTAATTTCTTCTCTTAATAAAATTATTTCACGTGTCACGTTTTGGAAAAGCTTAAATAATTTTAGTTAATATTCAACTAAAAAGGTTTCAATAAATCTAGAGAAGTTTAGATCTTAGTAATTAAATTATTTACACTGTTTTAAATAGATAAAAATTATATTTAGAAATTGCCCAGTACTGAGGTGAATATATATTAAAAAACAGTTTGAGTTTTAAACGAGTATATTGGGAATGCTTTCGAAATTTTTAAATTACAAATATATACGAAATTCTCATCAGACTATAGCAAGTATATTTATGTCTAAATTAATTATTTTCATACTTAATAAGCGATGAATAGACAAATTATTTACTTTATATATACTGAAATATATGTAATGGAAAGTGAGGAATTAAAAGTAGCTACATTAGTATTTAGTGGTCATGTGAGCTTGGCTTAGCGTTTGTAATTCGTCGTACCAGACAGACGCGTCGCGACGTGAGTGGCATGTCGTGAACAGTAATCGGTTAACTACATATAGCAATTTTGCTAAAATAGTCTATTTTGTGAATTCTGGACACAGTGAAAATGTCTTCTTGGAGTTATTAAATATCCTGCTGAAATAATAAAGCTTAATAAACTGACTTTTATACATAATGTCGTCGCTTCATTGTGGAACTATTATTAAAACATTCGATTATATATAACTTTATTAAATGACATAAAATTTAATGGACTCTAATTATGTTATTAATTTATAACGATTATTTTATTTGTAGTTAGGAAAAAAATAAAAATATACATCAAGTACTTATAACAATTATAGATGCTAATCGCCAAATTATCATCTCGTGAGGCAGTTGTAATTAAAATTTATCTTGCAAATGCGAAATTAAACAGACAATTTGTGACGCGATAATATTTCTAATAACACAATAATAGTTTACTTCAGTAAACTAGTGACTTAACCAAAAAGTTGCGTTGAATTCTTCCATTAATATCTTATGTCAAATATATAAAAAGTGTTAAAATAGAAATAGCAATAACAATAAGGTAATATTTAAATTGCCATTGCAGGCATCAAGGCCAACTGTCAGCTGTACGTACCGTCTGTAGTATAAGAGTATATAATAAGTCCAACTTAAATGTCATCAAAATAAGTATTTTGTATAATACTATGTCTCTCATTCAAAGTTTTGTGAGAGGTGTAGAGTTGTCATTATCATATTCCTTATGACCTAACATAAACGACTGTTAGTGTTTAGGTCCCTTTACAAAATCGTGACTATTATAGTTGGATGAATAATCAGTCGATGTAGTTTTTTTATTTAGCATATTATGATTTGCAAACAATAATAAAATTGTGTTACGTTTTTTATCCTGTATAGATTAGGTACTCTGGATCGGTTTACCCAATAGTTTTGTGGCTCCTTCCCCTCCCTTCTCCTTCCTCCTTCATTAGTAAACTTGCAATATAAATAGTTAAATAATAATTATTAAATCCTTTAGTACACTTTCCTTTATTTATTACACAATATTTTATTTATTTTTAAGATATTTGACAACTTGTATATTCTTAATGATATTTAAAAAAATATATATTTCCAAACAAAACTTGGGTATATGACTATAACAAATCAAGTAACTGCTTATTCCTCATAATACAATACTTAGAAGTAAAATATACATAATATACTATTATATAAGTGTTAGTAACCTTCTATAGATTTTATCAACAAGGAGTGGAACTCTCGTGAGCGGCAAGCATTAGTTGACGATGAATATTCATTATGATCTTAACGTCATTCAAGCGGTGACGTACGGCTCGCGTCAATGTCCTAATTGGAAACAGATGAATAAACTGAGGTAGCATTTATTTTATGAAAAATTTAAAGTACTTTCAAATTATATAGAACTTATGATTAAATTTTATTTTGTAGCTCTTTTTCTAAGTCATAATTATAACACGGACAATATTTATAAATTATATTTTATTTAATGAAACAACTTCATAAATTTAGAGAAAAAAATATGTTTTTAAAAATAAAATAAAATTAGGCTAACAAAATTTGCAAACATGTTGCATCATGACGTACATTCCAATGCCTACCTCAATTATTACTTGCTTAGCCAATCTAATCTTTGTTATTGCGTCCCAGCTATATATAACTTAATACAAGTGCCATGACATTTACTATTCGTAAATAAATAACGAAAATTGAAAAACGTAATAGAAAATAAATATTTAAAATAAAAATCTATGTTTATGTTTTCGTAAATATATATTATTTCTATATATATAGATCATAAATATATATAGTGATGGTAAGATTAGAAATATCAAAGTGAAAAATGATTCTGAATATTTAAAAAACAGGAAGTATAAATTTCCTGCGTCTTTTACGGGAGCTTTTAGTGTAAAGTATTTCATAAAAACTACAACAAGTGTAATAAGCTTTCGTGGGACAGTGCGGTAGTAGTAGGTTTGATCCAACTCGAAGTAAAAAAAAATTATATTTCTTTACCTACTAAGAAAATGAAGGAATGAACTTTCGTCATCCAATAAGTAGTGTCTCGAATATCATTAATAGGAGAGCATGTGCATGAGAAGTGTAGGACTAGAAAATAAACAACGAAATAAACAAAAAAACAAGGTTCAATTTATCTATTAGTTAGTTTTAATATTTTTAATCTGACGTTACCGTTACTATACAACAGGTTTTTCCATTCTGCTTTTCTATTATGTATTATAATATTTATATTATTCAAATATTCAACAACATGTTTAAAATTGGAACCATATTAAATGAGTTCCGTTTCGTATAAATTTTATTTTAAATTAAATAGTTTGAATTTTTGTATAGTTTCCGTATTCCAAAAAATAATGATAATTCTTTGATAGTAAGTTTCAAAATATAGAAAGAAAAATACTGGTGTCAGTAGAAATATATATATATATATATATATATATATATATATATATATATATATATATATATATATATATATATATATATATATATATATATATATATATATATATATATATATATATATATATATATATATATATATATATAGTTATTCGTATTCATAGTATAACATTCCTATGGCGTAATAATGGTGAAACGAAGTACTTTAAGTCGATGGTCAGAGGCAAGTTGTTGAGGCTAACCGTACTGTGATTCTCCTTAAAACACACGATTGGACGTAAAAGGCTTTCGTAAACTAAGCGCAAACATATATATATATATATATATATATATATATATATATATATATATATATATATATATATATATATATATATATATATATATATATATATATATATATATATATATATATATATATATATATATATATATATATATATATATATATATATATATATATATATATATATATATATATATATATATATATATATATATATATATAGTGTTTCGTATTCATAGTATAACATTCCAATGGCGTAATAATGGTGAAACGAAGTACTTTAAGTCGATGGTCAGAGGCAAGTTGTTGAGGCTAACCGTACTGTGATTCTCCTTAAAACACACGATTGGACGTAAAAGGCTTTCGTAAACTAAGCGCAAACACTAACTTTCACTAAATCTTTGCTGTCGTAAAATATTGTTAAATTTAAAATAGAAAACGTTTGCGTAGTTTCTTTTTTTGGTTTATAAAAAGAAAAAAAACATTCTTAAAAAGATTAATAAAATTTGAGTCGATTCTGGTGACATTACCTCACCAAAGAATTAACTAGAGTAACTTTTTACATACATATGCATGATTATATTTACAGTTTATTTGTAAACATTTTATGTATTTTACATTAAAATTACCCAAATGCATTTGATAAATATTTTTATTTTGTTTAACTTAATTCAAACTCTTGAAATGTTGAAATCATTGGCATATCTCTGTAATGTACTTAAAAAGTATGTAAATTAGATGAACATGGCGTTATTTAACGTTTAAATAAGTAAAAATTATAAATAAGAGTTATTTTCAAGTAACAGAGCCACGTCGTGTACTCTCTTGATGGAAACTAGAAAATCTAGTTCAAAAGTTGTTCTAAGCTGTAAGAAAGTAATGCGAGTAAAAATAGAATCGAATCCAAGACTTAAATGTAGCTATAAATACTCAACTGGTTTGAGTTAGTAGTAACTTTATATGCTTCTAATGGTAAGTTTAATACATAAAGCTACTTGGTAAGGGATTATTAAAGCTCTTCGTGACTTTAATTATTGCAAGAGAGGAACTTAAAAAAATACACAAATTTAATTAATGTTTAATGTAAACTTTAATAATATTTTTTTAATACAAAATTTAGAAAGACAATCAGTGTACATATCGAGGTTACATATTAAATTGTATCGCATTACGTCATAGTGTGACCACACCAGCAATGTATGAGGAAAATAAAATTAATGTTTGTTTATATATGAAGTCAATGGCACTTATATAATATTTCCTTAGATATTGTCACTAGTAAAATGAATATATTAAATTTTTTTTGTAACCTGTATGAAGTAAAAAACTGTACATATTGATACTGGAAATAACTTATTTGAATTTCTAAACTACATTAAAACGTTTATTATTATTTCAAGTAAATTAAACTAAAATACCAAGTACTTATTAAAACGCCCGGTATTTGATTTTAATGATGCAATGGATTGTAATTTAAAGTTTTAAAATTTTACAAATATTAACATATAAGCACAGCTTTAATTATGTCGGAATGTTACTAATCAGTATTAAAAGCAAACTGTTGATTTAAAATCCCATTATAGCTTAAGCCTTTAGAGATAAATTCCCACGTTTTAAATTAATTTTCATGGATTACATGCACACGTTAGGGTATATTGTAACCTATTATGGGAAGTGAACAAAATGCTTATTACATTGTTTGAAATAGTTGATTTTATAATTTCTATATTACATGATTCTAAAAATGTGTCTATTACTAAATATTTAAATGATTTTTTTGTATTAAAATGGTCATTGTATTTATGTACATTTATATGACTTTGTACACAATTATATAATAATTTATGTTAAAGAGTAATAAATTTTTTAACGTGAAGTTTTATATATTGAAAATAAAGAAGATAAAATTATATATTTTAGGTAATTAATTTTTATTAATGTATTTTTGTTGAATTTACAATTTATACCTACTGCTAATGCACAGAGTGAATGACTGTCATTTTGTAATAATACTAAAAAAAACAATACAAATGATAAAAAACAGTATGTAAGAGCTCTTTATATACAAAAGATTTGTACGCAAGTCTAATTTAAACGTTGCTTGTTCAAAACTTTTATATGATTTCCGACAATTTTACTATACCTAGTACTTATATTTGCACATCTGTTTTGTTTCTGATTCATCAATAAAGTGTGTATTAATGAAAACGATTATTTTTAATGTCAGCCCACTGTGCACTGTTAAGTTACGCTAATTTTTGTTTGAAATATGTTAATTTAAAACATTAGTCAAAGGAAATTAAACTAAAAACTTCCCATTACAAAATTCATATACATAAAAATCCAAAAACGTATATACAATTTTATCTTCTTGACGTAAAGTAAAATTTATAATACATCCAATATATTACAATTAAGAAGAATAACCTTTTATTTAATTTATTTTCCTACTCTATATATTTTATAATATGTAACAATAAATATTCATGAAATGACTCCAATCATTAACAATATAGAAAGGATCAACTCGGCTACACAAATGCGACGAAGAAGGTCAAATAGTTTAAAATAATATCGTCTTATTTTTTGTCTTAATTTACGTCATACATGACAATATTATCGTGTACTAGTAGACAGTTTAATATGGGAAGTGTGCACTCACGTGTTACTTCATTATAATTTATAATAAGTATCAACAATTGTGATATTCGATAATATATAATAAATTAGCTTCAGGCTTTAGTACAGTCCCAGAGAACTGCAGGAATTATAGCTTCCTACGCTTCCCTTATTACCCTCTCTTCTCCGTTTACCGCCTTTAGAGAGTACGCTTTATATTTGCTATATATATATATATATATATATATATATATATATATATATATATATATATATATATATATATATATATATATATATATATATATATATATATATATATATATATATATATATATATATATACATATATATATATATATATATGTATATATATATATATATATATATATATATATATATATATATATATATATATATATATATATATATGTATATATGTACTCATAATAGCAACGTACTTAATATAACTACTTTAATATTTATCATTTTGTTGTTAAAATGAAGTGACTTTATTATTCAGTTCAAAATTTATATTTTGTAAAATGTATTGTTTCAATCAATTTTAAAATAATAGCTAGTTTTGCATAGTGTGATTACTATATGTTTTAATTCTCTAAGTCGCTGCTGGTAATCTGATTTGTTGAACAGAAACGTTGATCTCCTTTTATTATTTTCCAAATAGTCATTATTTACTTAATGTTATGTGATAGAAATAACTTGAAGATATTTGTATGTATTTCATAAATATAACTTTTTATTATTTTTGTGTTATGTATATCCTTTATATTAGTACAATAAAGGATATTGTATAAATATATGAATTTCTTAATAATTTTGTATCGCTTGTGTAGTGTTAAGAGCTTATTAAGCAAGTTCATCAACAATAAGGCAAAACAGAGAGTAAGCTTGGGAGCAACGACTTGCAACCGATTAGATCCAGACAGTCCAGACGGGCGTAGTTCTATCCACTTTCGACCAGATGCAGCCGCTAGTAATTGTGGACGATTAAAGATAAAGCGTGATGATGTGAGCGATCCATTTTACTTGTTGTGTGTCTTGATATATATTTTTTGGATTTAGGGAATTCCAACAAAGAGAAGCAACGTTATGTAATAAATAATATTAAAACAAATTATAATACAATAACATTCTAATTTAAAACCTTTGAGTTAAACTTTAATGTTTACTCAGTGCAGTTTTATAACAAGATATACCAATATATCTACACGTGAACAAAAAACTGAATGACCTACCCCAATACGAGATTTGAACCCGGAATCGAATACCAAAAACAGATTGACTGACATTATGACAGTAAGTAGTTGTATAAACAAAACTTTTTTGTTACATGCCAACAATTCCAATCCAGATCTCTTCCTCTTAAAACTTGTTCGAAACCAGTTGCCAAGTATGCAATAAAATTTTCTATCTGTATGTATAACTTAGAGTGTAGGCTGTATTTGTTAGTTAATGTACAATGCGAAATATATTATTAATTAACAACCACTAAATTTCTATAGTGATCAAGTGATTTTAAAAGTATGTATTTATAAAATGGGTTATAGAAAAAAGGTACACATTTCAAATTTCAAGTAATTGAATAAAAAGAAAAATATTATTTCGTTTTCTTATAAAAAATATTCAATTTATGCCATGATATTTAAAATTTAATAGATATGTGTGTAATAAAATTAATTTATAATCATTACTCTTGCACATAATGTGATTGTATTGAAAATGAGAAAACTTTCAAAAGAACCGGTCTGTGTAACTTGTTATTTTAGGACAAGTTCAGACGACGCGATTTGCGACAAAATTGACTCGTTTATATTTATTGAATTACTTATTTTATCTTTAATTTGTTATTACATATTTAATAATGACATGTAAATAAAATTGTAATAAATATGTAAAAATTATCAACAAAAAGAGATATGTGATCGTTATGAATATTTTCATAAGATTATGAGTGTACCGACATTGTACTACATTGTACACCTTTGTTTGCTTTCGTCCTGATTAACGAAATCAAATTTTGAAATTAATGAAAATGATAAAGAAAATTTAAAAATGTCACACTGAGTTGTTTTTGACCGTTCTATACATTTTTAACAATAACTTTGAACCGGTGTTAAATTTTACAACGTAAAAAAATGAACTTTTGTTTTGGATTTCCTTTTATAGTCAGCAACTGGTCCAACATATCTTTAATAAACCGTGTTTATTTAAAACTTATTTAATAATTATAAGACCTAATATATTGAAATAATGCGTGTTATTATAGAAAGTACAAAAAACAAGTACATATATTCGTCTGAATTTCTCTTTATGTTATCTGTTAATTTGCAAATTGCGAAAACTGGTCCCGAAATCAATTATATATATATGTGTGTTGTCGATTTCAATCTTTGTTTACGGCTACAGGAAAACCATTCGCGGCTTATGATTTATCTATTTATTCGTTAAATAAAATCAAATAGTTCTTAGAAATATTAAAATTTTAATTAAGATACAAATTTTTACATAAGTCGTGTCGTTTTTGTTGCTAATATATGTTTTTTAAATTTTACACGATAGCTCATCATAACAATCATGAACACTAGGTAAGAGAAATAATGTGTAAAAAATGGTTAATCATATATAAATGACATAACAAAATAATCTTATTTTAGTTACCCTTACCAATTTCTTTTACTTGAAGTTTAAATGCAATACTAAATTTAGTTTAAATATTAAACTAAATTTCAATTGAATGAATGTCTATTAAAATGTTAAAAAGAATAAAATTAGGAATGCGTTTTTATTATTTTTAAGAGTCTACACTTCTATATTAATATTGTGAAGCTAACAAATTTGTTTAGCCGGGCATGCTTATCTCAGGAACTAATGGTTCTATATAAAGAATCGTTTTTGTTTTCTATAGTCGATGGAAGGTCATACAGTTAGGTATAGGTTATATTACATCACGTTATTCGTTTTCATGTATTCCTCTGTGTCTGCGGTCAGAAAGTTACCTGTAGAACTTAAAATGTGTCACTTGTCATACGCAACTCTTAATTTCTTCTATTTAATCTCAGCACTTACGCTTTTAATATTAAATAAAAATTCTTGGAAATATTTTTAAATATATTTATAGAGCTTTTGATAGTAAGAATAATTTAAAATTTTGTGAAAAGCTAACGTTGTGAAGATATACGTAATTGGTAATATTTTGAAGAGTATTGGTTCGTAATTTTTAAAAAATAAACATACCCTGAAATAATTTAAGCTACTTCCAATTACATTTATTATTGCTTGTTGTTGCTATTGTTTTCCGACCTTGTACAATTGATGTGGTCAATGTGCGTTTGCTTCCGTGGCGCAACAAAATTTGTATTCATTAGCCTTATTACTCCCTAATTGGCTGATTGGCAACCCTGTATTATAGATATAAGTTACAACGTACGTAACAATAGGGATTCATAACAGTGACCATGAAAATTTCGCCGCTTACAATGTCATCACAACCAGTTTATATATGTAAGCATTTTCATTTGGAAAATTTGTTATAGAAACTTCTCTCTTCGTGTTACCATGTTTTGTATTCTATTTCGATCATGGACGATTTTGATACAATAAGTATATACATAAATTGCGTATATAAATAGCAATTATTTATGATTAAACCACGATGCCATGTATATCGGTCAAGATGCGTCGTACATCACAACAGGGTGTCCTTTGAAAACTTGTTCTGTCAATATAAAGCTTACGGGCGCCGCGTAGTTTCTATAATAATAAAATAGCTTTTAACAATGGCAAAGCTTTATTTCATTAATAATTTGTTACATAATAATACTTAGATATATAGTATTATCGAATACGAGTTATTATATTCTGTTGAAATTGTTCAATGCTGTAAGAAAAACATTGCAAACAACAATATATAAATTGCTAGATAATTTACAATATCAACATTTTTAAGAGTACAAATACTTGTAGCTTTTCTATTTTTTTTCTTTTTAGTTGGATAAAAATTTTTGTCAATTAGTCTAAGAATATCAAAGTATTACGAGTATCAAAGGAAGTGCGAGTAATAACATGTGCCGTGGGAAGGTTTTAGTTACGCTAGCCAACTAAATATATATAGCAACATTAGCCTCATGACAGATTACAACTTTTAGTAGGTAAATGATGACGATTTTACAGGCATTGTCAGTTTAATAGAAATAAATTGTAATATGCAAGCAATTTTCTGACTGTACAGTGAGAAAACATTTGATATTACGATTTGTTGAATATGATATATGATGGAGGGGTGTTAGAAAACTGGAATATATAACAAGTTTCTGTTTTCTCTGCACATATTAATTAATTTCAGTGTATGTAGCTAATAGTAATAGCTAATAAATAAAGCTTAAAGTGAAAGAACATATCAAACATTTTGCTTTTAAATCATAATGCCGCATTCAAAATATATTTATCATGAAAGTATATTTCGTCAACAGGAACTTGTTTGCTTGAGATGTTCTGTCGCCTAACTATATAGTTAGGTAGCATTTATGACTAAAAAACAGGCTGATTGTAATTTAATTTGTAAATTTTTGCTTAGACATCACAAGTAGACAATAGACAAGTCAAGTGACAACATCTTACATCTACATATATGATTACTTTAACACCAATCAAGTTACACAATGGGACATTGAATTGATTTTGGATGCGTACTCTAAGTGAATATAGACATGAAGTTTCACCATCGAACTCTGTTAATATGCTTTTGTTCTTTTTGAATGATCGAGCTATAAAAGATTTCAGACAATCGTTTTATTTAAAATTATATATATTTAGATTTAAGACTCATGTTATTTTTAATAATTTACAAAAATGTGTTAATACAATTCTGTATAAATTGCGATCTTAGCTACTGTTAATAATTATTATTATTAATAATTAATATTATTCCAAACGCAAACAGTTGAACACACATAATTAAAAAAAATCAACCAGTTTTGTAGTCGTATTTTATGGCACTATTTTCATGCCGCGATACCGTGATTATGTCATGTCGAAACAGTATGTGAAACATAGTACAATGAGATGATATGTACTTTGTCGATGTTTTTCATTGTAGTGCGAATCCGAATCAAATTGAAATTGTCACAGCTACCACCGTCTCAATCACAATATGGTTTATACTGGGTACTATTTTTCACTCAGATCAGGCCTCATAGATTGTTTTTATTGTGGCCCTATTGTTAAATTTGTGTTTCAAACGTTAGTAATATTTAGCTTATAACAGAAATCTTAACTTACATTGACTATGTTTGTTTAAAGGGCAATACGAGAACACGGTATGACTGCGACGCACGGTGGCGGCTGTGAAGACCACCGGCCGGACAAGGATTCTGTGTACACTGTGAAAACTGGATTTAAAAACGATGGCTATCAGCATGATAGAGATTCCAATGACGATATCGTTAAACCACCACCTCTGCCGGCTGAAGATGATTCATATCCTTCAGGCAAAGTGAAGCTATCTAGAAATGAAAAGTGGAGAATATTAAAGAATGTGGCGGCCGTCAGTGCAGCCTTCATGGTGCAGTTTACAGCATTTCAAGGAACAGCTAATCTTCAATCTTCAATTAATGCCGCAGATGGTCTTGGAACAGTATCTTTAAGTTCTATTTACGCGGCACTAGTTGTATCTTGTATATTCGTGCCTACTTTCCTTATCAAGAGGCTAACAGTGAAATGGACCCTGTGTCTTTCTATGCTTTGTTACGCGCCGTATATTGGTGCCCAATTCTTCCCCGCATTCTACACCCTCGTTCCTGCCGGAGTAATAGTAGGCTTAGGCGCAGCACCGATGTGGACTTCTAAAGCTACTTATTTGACACAGGCTGGAAGTGTGTACGCTAAGTTGACTGATCAAGCGGTGGATGGCATCATCGTTAGATTCTTTGGCTTCTTCTTTCTGGCCTGGCAAACTGCTGAGTTATGGGGAAATCTTATTTCTAGTTTAGGTAAGCTGTAACAATATTCATGTAGTTTATTGCCTTACTCATATATTAAAGGTCTAATTTAAGTTTAAATTACACCATTATTCTGTAATACACAGATGAAAGATCTCTCGCCATTGAAGATCCTATTGAGTTCTTTTTTATATTTTGTTAGGTATATATTACATATATGTTGAGTAAGTCAAAGAATTTAAAATAAAAGGACAATAATATAGATACAAGAAAAGAGTAAATAATATCTTAAAATATTTTATCGTTGAGTTACTAGTATATGAATATTTTTTTTAATTTTCAATAGTATTTTCCTCGGGAGTGCACAGCGGAACTACGTCCAAAGAAAATACAAGTAACACATTCCTTACATGTGGGGCTAACTTCTGCATGATAGGAGGCGGTCATCATGATAACCAGAACCTACACCGGCCGCCTGACAGCGAAATTTATGAAATCAGTGCTATATATCTCGCTTGTGTCGTGGTAGCTGTGCTTATGGTGGCTCTACTCGTCGATCCTTTGTCTAGGTAGAAAGTTTATTTTTAATTTTAGCGCAACGTTGATAAAACTATAGTAAATTTGAAGTTAAAAGAAACTATTTTTATTCTTCGCTCTTTATTCTTGATCACTAAGTGTAAAGCTCAATTTATTTATTTATTCATTGATTGGCTTCGTAGTATAAATATTTCTAGATATAAAAATATGAATAGATAACATGTCTGGCTACTTGTAAGTTGCACCACTGGATTCACTGGATAAATCCGTTAAGCAATGTCTGCAAAGCTATCTTGTAACATACTACTCGCGTATTGCGTGGCATCGTATTTCACCAGTTGCATATTCACTTTTAAACCAATTAAAACTGTGTTGCTATTTTTGTTCTTAATGATTTATTTTTGCTTACAATCTAAGACGTAATTAGTAAAATTGTAAAACAATATTTGGTAGGAAAAAATGTTTACAACTACATTCAATAGATGTTGGTTTAGATTTACCAATAATCAATTTATTCCAATCACAATTTGACCAAGGCAATTATATATTTTGTTGTATAAAATAAACTTTGCAAGGAAAAACAACAGCAATTAACGTCTCTAAAATTAATTTAACGCTTGTTACAATGCCCTCTTAAAGAATCATTGTTTAGTTTTTTAACTTGATTCTTCAATTTGTTTTATCAGACTTCGCAGTAATCTAAAATGTTGTGTTAATGTGGCAGAAAAACAATCAAGTTTTTAAAAACCTAGTTATATAAGCTTAGAAACGATGCGTTCGTCTCACATGCATATAAAGCTGGTTAAAAATATTAACGAAATAGTTAATTTAAAGGTACGGAGAGAAACAGAGGACTGCCGATACTGCCAAGTTGTCTGGGATTCAACTTCTATCGGCTACTGCATACCAGTTAAAAAAACCTAACCAACAATTGCTCATACCAATCACACTATGGATAGGAATGGAGCAGGCTTTTATCGGTGCAGATTATACACAAGTTAGTATAACGTTTTACTATATATTATAATTTGCGAATGCGAAAGACAAGTACCATAAACCATATAGAATCTTTAAAATAATTATTTTATTTTCTTACAGGCGTATGTATCTTGCGCTCTTGGAATTCGCTCAATTGGTTACGTGATGATTTGTTTCGGGGTTGTGAATGCTGTATGTTCACTTCTTTTCGGCTCAGCTATGAAATATATTGGACGATTCCCAATATTAGTCATGGGGGCAGCACTTCATCTTGGTCTTATTGTATGGCTGCTTATCTGGAAGCCAAACCCTGAAACACCTACAACATTCTTCGTGATATCCGGCTTGTGGGGTGTCGGAGACGCAGTATGGCAAACTCAAGTCAATGGTATGTTTTAAAATCAATATACAAACCATATTTATGTACAAAACATATGCATAATCAAGTATTAAAGAACAGTTTACGTTGTACGACTACCGTCAACGTCTACGTTACACTTGTAAATAATATTTTTTTGCGGTAAAGCAGATATAAAATTTATATTATTTAATATTTGTAATTGAAGACACTAACCATCTTCAGAAGGCCAATGAGTGTATTATGTGGGTTATCTTATTATATAATTTCATTATATCATGGATGGACGTTATATTTATTTGCAGTGAAGAGTAATCATTTGATGTTGGTCAATACCTATATAGTACTAATATTATAAAGGTGAAAGTTTGTGACGATGGATATTTACTACTAAACTACAAAAAGGATTTTGGTGAAACTTAAAATAAATAATAGATTAGTTTAAGCGGGCAAAGCCGCGTAGCTTGTATAAATCCAAAAATTAGATAATACAAATGAGCATATGTGTTTGTTATATACTTTTTTTGTATTTATTAATGTTAATATATTTATTTTTATTAATATTATTTATTAAGAAAATAAAATTTAAAATTAAAATTCACTTACAAATATACTAGTAAATATAAATAAGAACTACGTAGTACGTCGAAAAGTATAATATTTTTTAGAAAAAACCACAAGGTTATTTATGGTTTAAAATAAGTATACGTTCGTATTAGCAGTGGTGGGATTATTGGTCACGGTTCGCTTGCGCAGGCACAGGTACAATACACTAACAACAAGCTTAAGTTTACTTAAACTTAAATAATGAAAAATATTTAAATGAAGTTTTATCGCTTGCTTCATGTACTGAATATTTACTATAAATTAATTTGAAAGTCCAAATTATTAAGTCTTAGTTTAGTAATCAGTTTTACATATGTTATAAGTATTAAAGCTATTAATATTTATTAAAAAAATACTAAAATAAATAATGCATTCACGTGTCACGAACATCGAAATATATTCATTTAGGCCTTTATATTAAAAACAATATCAGTTAATTATTGGAGAAAATTAATATATAAAATATTTAGCTTTTTAATTAAGCATTATTTAAGTTTAAAATAAACAATTTAATGTTTTAATTTTCATTAAATATACATGCAGGAAATTTAAGTATACATTTTTAGTATTTTCTGAATATTTTACAATTTATACCGAAAACGCGGCAGATTAAACGTGGTTATATTTCAGAAATATAAATTCTTACCGGAAATTGATACAAGAAACTGCTGCTGCTAACTATCATTACGAGTAATTGTATTGTTTGGCGTCAAAAAGATTGTAATCTATGTTGATTCATCGTTTGTTATGCTATTAGTAATAATGATTTTGTTATCAAAATAGCAGACTCATATCATATTTACAATTCTCGATACAGTGCTTATGAGCTTTATACGAAAAATTATAGTAAATCATAGGATAGACACGACTTCTACACTGAAAGTTACACCATAATGGTTTACACGAAATTACACGTATTGTACAGTTATATTTATTGTAGTTGTTTTGATTTTTTTAAATATATATTTTCTAGTAACTAAATATTTTAACTATAACTTAAATCCTGTGTAATATATGATTAAAAAGCTTTTACCCTAGACTTGCCTTATATAGGTAAAGATCTTTTATTTGTAGAAGAATGAAGATGAAATTTTAGTTCATTTGTTTGTTTAAAATTAATTACCTAAAAAACCAAAGCCATTGCGAAGTCAACAAAATAAATACTTACAAGAAGGTTATACTCGTCTCATGACTATGTACAAAAATGAAATAAATAATAATGTATGACTAAAGTTTGTAACTGTTGTATAAATTTGTAATATTTTTTGTACTTCTTTACATCCGCATGAAATAGAAACGAATAAATAAACGAGATCGGTGAATGTTATTGTTATTATAATTCGTGTCTATTGTTGTGTTTAACGGTTTATGTACAGGAAATTGATGTTTTCTTTTAATAATAGCTTCCCGTGACTCCTTCATACACAACAATTTGTGTTGTGATATTATACCTGCTTCATTTTCATAAATTTTCAGTAATCAGAAATCATTGAAATTATTATATTACTTTCATTGAAATGCTTATGTCAAATATAACAATTTAATTAAAGTTTAGCTAAAATTCCAATATTTTATATTTAATTAACATCAAAGGTCAACATTTTATTGATAATTTATTTTATAGGCAATTGATCAGAGAACCATGTGCTGACGTAACGTATGAAGACGTAAAAAAATAAATTGAATAAAAAGACACAAATTTTAAAAAATTATAACATATTTAATAAAATGAAAACGAAATTTGGTACAATTGTATTAATATCCTGTTATTAATTAGATACGAGCAATTTCTCGATATCTCCTAAGATAGACAGAGCGGCTCATTTAATTTAGAACTGGCTTTCCGGGTCCACCTACTTTCGCTATTCACATTCACTTATATCAGTTATAAAAATATTATTTTTGGGCAAACAGATTATCACGATATATGTTAAAAAATACATATAAAATGTAATGATTTATTGATAGCTGTTAGATATTTTGTTCTCCATAGCTCATTTCTAGCTTTTCTATAAGTAAATATTTTACTAGTATTTACTACTTAGCTTTACCATAAGTAAATATATTATAAGTATATTTTCTGTTCCGAATTTTTCATTCATTTAAAATACATTGGTCTTCATAATCGTCACGTTTGTCATAATTTCCTTCAGTATCATCAGCCCTCATTTATAACACAAAAGAAAGCTCCTATTGTAGTTATATTTTGTGATCTTCGACAATTGGCTGCGATTGATATTGCATAGTGCATTTTAATTTTTTATTTCTGAATGTAACACAATCAGATTAAGTAAATACTGTTTGCATAAGAGCCTTATGAGTTCTGGAGACGACAATAGATATTAGAGCATGCGTGACGGTTATTATATGACATTTCCGCTCATTAATTTTGGTACTTACTTTTAATAAAAGATTTTTATTCAGACGTATAGTTTATTAATCGCAAACGTTTCTTGCATATAATGAAATTGCTATATTTTGTTTATATATTTGTAGTAATTCAACGTTATTGGTTTCTTAAAGCTTAAATGTAAATAGAGGTTAAAGGTAACGTGTGTCTACATAATTCAGTGTTTGTACCGTAATTAAGAATCAATTCATGGAAGCCCAACCCAAGTATCTAAAGGTTATTCTAAAGCTATTATGAACATATATATTAAAAAAGATCGTAGATTATTCTATGTAATAAATAAGTATGACTAAATTAATATATTTATCTATTAGTTGCTTCTAAATTGTGTCATGTTTATATTTTTGAAGAATATCGCACCAAAACGCATGATCCTATAATATCCATATAGTATTAGGAAGGCACAGACATATTTTCTAAAAAAAAGCACAATCATGATATTAAAATTTGCGAAATATCCACTCATTTATACGTTTTGTGTAACTCTAAAACTTTAAGGATGATGTTATGTTGACTGTACTTCAATCCATCATTTCTCGTAGTCATTGCATAGTCTAACCTTATGCCGTACCTAATTGGTTCGTGAACAATACACGGTTATATTTTAGTAATATATAATAATAAAATAAGGTTATGTCAAAGTATCGCTGATGTAATGTTATAAGGTTAATGTAACTATTATAAACTGCCCTTTTTTTGTCTTTCAGTCTTTTTCTGTGAAATAGGAACAGTTAATATAATAAATAATTGTCCTACAACGAAATATATTTCTTTACATGTTAAAAATGAATTTATTTTAATTTTACAGGTTTATATGGAGTGCTTTTTAGGCGTAATAAAGAAGCGGCCTTCTCCAACTACAGACTATGGGAAAGCGCTGGCTTTGTCGTAGCTTACGCTTACTCTACACATCTTTGTGCCAGAATGAAGCTTTATGTACTGATGGTAGCTTTGCTTATCGGCGTCGCTGGTTACATTGTTGTCGAGATCCTACATATAAGAAAGGTATACTACATTTATACCATTTATTAAATATTACTTTTAATGTATATATATATATATATATATATATATATATATATATATATATATATATATATATATATATATATATATATATATATATATATATATATATATATATATATATATATATATATATATATATATATATATATATATATATTATAATTTATTTTTAGGCTCTGTAATTCTTTTTTTCTTATGTATATATTGTTAGAAAGAAGTTCAAATATACTGCAAAAAAGTTATTATAATTTTTAATTAAACAGTTATTATGTTTTTAACTACAGTAATAATATAAAAAATATAAAAATAAAACTTTATTTTTAGGCTCGTCGCATGAAAGCCATCGCAGAGAATCCAGCAGCTGCTGCAGAAGCCGCTAAACAACCTCCGGAAGAAGATGATGAGAAAGATGAAATCGATGACGATATTATTATTACTCATCTCTAATACAGGGTATACCTGGATTGAAGCGCTGAAGCGCAATTGCCATAAACATTTTAGGTACAAAACCACGAGCATTGTCTTCTTGAATTTAATATATTTATGTATCCAATAGTTTAGAAAATTATTGAAGTACAAAAATTGTTTGAGCAGCCTCAATCATTACGCAGAAATTGATTTCCTTTTCATTCCACTGACTATTTCAAGTTTGTTTTCGGTTCACTTTGTATGCATATTACTCTTTAGTGAAAAAGCTAGAAAAGAAAGACTTAATATTGAGTGCAAGTAAAACTTCGAGCCGAAAGTACCGTTACTGACAAGATATAATCGGCAGACGTTTTTATGAAAGCTAGTAACAGGTTTATTGGAAACATAAATGAAATGTTATTTATAGAAACGAAAAAAAAAAATGACTTCATAGCACAAGTAATTTACTTGTATTAGCTTTATACGTAATATGCATACAGATCAGTTGAAGACTTTTTATTAGAAATACTATAGATAAAAAATAATATGTATTTATATATATTGAAAAAGACTGTCTATTAAAGTTTTGAATGCTTTTGCATAATTTAGTTTTTCGTTTATTATACTATTTTCCACAGTATATACATTCAAGGCTTGAGCAAAACGCAGTCGAGTAATATTAGTTCAAGCAATCGAAAACACTTGTGTTTGTTTTTCGTAATTGTTCATTGTTTAGTTATTATTTATTTTGTACTAAATTTACAACACAGGAAATTGTTTGGACGCCTTACCATATCCGGACGCTTAAATATATTTTGACCGTCCTGATATTTATAAGCGTCTTCATCGTAAGGATCTTCATAATATTCCTAACGTCTTAATTAAGTATTTTTAAATTTATATAAATACTTCAAGTATTTTTCGTATACATCATATTTAAAGAATCTCAATAATTGCAGCTGTTTTTCTAGTGACTTTCTACATATTTATTATCATATAACATTTTAATATGTAGATGCATACATATATCGAACATATTCACAGCAATGACGACAAAAATTTGTTATTTTTGATTGTATTTACTTTGGTTTGACTTTGATATATTTTCATATAATCCTTTATCAGGCTTTTTACACTATTATACATTATATCTTGTTATTTTTGTACTAAACGCGTAAATTGAATTATTTCATCATGAATTTATTATAGTGTTCGAATATTGTTTACTACATACAAATTCTTACAAAGAAAAAGGAGTGAAGTTTTTGTTTTTCATATTTATACTTTAAGAAGAATACAATATACAATAGTTTCATGAACTTTCGAGGAACGTTAGAAGATTTACTAAAATATAGCAAATTATTTCATTTAAGGCTCGTAGATCAAATAAATAAATTATGTTAAGATTATGAATATTTATATAAGGTGTGTATCCTTTAATATCTACGTAGAATAATTATGATTTAGGAAATTATAATAAATTTGTTCTCCACTAAATATGTTGATTGATGATTACTTAAAATTAATGTCTTATACATTTTGATTATCTTTGTTCTGTGTTTACAAATTTCATTTGGCAGTAAATTATAATAAAACGATTAAAAAGATATATCGACATATCAAATCGACTTACAAGTTAGATCAATAAGCGTACCCACTTTGAAAAATACATCTTCGTCGTATATAATTTACCTCAAAGTAAATAAATACATATATTTCTCTCCAAATGTCAGTTCAGTAGCTGGCTCGTATCTATTGACTGCACAACATATATGTATATGAAGCAGCAAAGGTATATTTCTCAAATGTTTTATGATAGGGTGAGAAAACCACGTGATAATTAACATTATAGCTGTTAATACATAAGCTTATGATATTGTAAATTAATTTTTTCAATTTAGAATAAGTAAAAAGGCTATTAAGTCGATTAATTTAAATTGTTTCAATAACATTTATGATTTACTTTAAGTTACAATGTTATATAATCATTTGAATTTGTGATGAAAATAAACAGTAAGTTGTTTGGTCTATATATGTTTCATTTATTTCTTTACCTTGTATTTGAACTACATTTACACGATATTCCACTTTTAGGTATACCTTTTAAGAGCGGCATTACCTTACGAGAATAGACAGTGGCAAAAACTAACCCTTATCTAACAGAGATTAAAATTATACAGATATAATTTTATGAAATAATAATTCCTCAAATTATTTCTAAATATAATATGTTATATGTAAACATATTATCACAAAAGATCCAAAACATAAAACGCAAGGGTAATCCGCGCAAAATATTTGTCAGTAAATTGCAATTGCACTCTTGGTGAGTTCGTTTCAGGGAAGTCTGTGCCTTGATCCATTTTAACCAAAGCAAGTATACTATAGTAATAATTAAGAGGTTGTTATAAAACTCAATAGTAACCAACAATTGAGTTAAATTTGTTTTTTATTTTTATTTTCTCTATATAATCGATTACTGTATACTTTAACATTTTGTCACTGTTACGAATGTAAATAATTAAATTTAAATAAAATTTGTGATAACGAAACAAAACAATAATAAGATAAAAGAGTACGAATTAAAAAAGTCATACAAATTGTGAAAAATAATTGATATCATTAAGCAAGCATAATATCATAAAATTTTAAATAAAGACATGACTTCTACTTGATTACGTAAGAAATATCATAATTAGTGGTATTGTATAACTTAAAGTAATTATTGTAACTACGTAACATTTTATACGTTTAGTTAGCTAAACGAAAGATTTATTTATTTAGTTATAATCATTCAATCAATTTCCATATCAATTTTTATACTCAAAATTCCAGATATACTAAATGTTGTTGATAAAATCGATAAAGCACTGAACGATAAGGAAATAGCCATTGTTGCTTTTCTTGACGTGCAATGAAGCCTTGACGATACGCCAACGTTATTTGGAAGCCTTCTTCACAAGGAAGTAGTCTTTACTACTGTCAGATGAATTAAATCTATATTTGCGAGTAGGGTAGTTAAAGTTGAACTACTTGAAGATACACTGTAGCTAACCACGGCATGGGTTGTGGGTGATGCCCTGAAGTTAGAGTGCTTTTTCCAGACTGTCTACATTGACGTACTTTGTGCAAAAAGGCTCTGAACACAATAAGCTGATGATGTAAAGATAACATGTTTGTAAATGCGGATATGGTGGTGGTTATAAATACTGTACACGAGGAAACGGAAACTGGAAAGTTCTCCCATCTATGGCGAATGGGAATATCACTCTTTTCTCTGCAGAGACCAAGTATCTGGATATAACTCTGGACTAGAAACTCACTTGGAACTCATATGTAGACAGAATTGTCCGAAAAGGCAAAAGAGCCCTGGCAACATGGTGCCTAACTCTACAAGTCTATCGTAAAGCCAGTAGTGTCTTATGCTTCGGTGTTCTGATGCAGAAAAACGACGTAGAAAACCACCATACGTAATTTACCAGCCGTCAAATTGTCTGCGTGCATAATTGTTAGAAAGACACCTACATCTTCACACTGAACGTGCGCCACTACAATACAACGGTATTATACAGTAAATGTAAGGAAGACCTTAAGGGCCCCACAGGCTAGATAATACTGCAGTATTTTTGCTGAAATCAATCTCAACTGTAAACTGTACTACGCAGAGATCGCAATAGACTAACAATGGTCGCAGTTATACTGGACGATACGTCCCGAGGCTGCAACTAGGACAAAAAGAAGAAGAAAAGAACAATCATTTAGCATATTTTTAAGGACTTTTATGTAAAAATACGATAAAAAATTAACGAATTTAATGGTTATTAAAATAATTTAATTAATATCGTTATTAGTTTGGCTAAATAATTAATAGTTATCATTATTAAAACAAATTTATTAGATTTATTAAAAAGTTGGACTTTTTTTTTTATTCATGAACGCGCGCTACATTGAAATAAGATTAAAAAATAATTTATTGAGCATTATTAATAGATGTACATATCTAGTAAACATTAGATAGAACTAAACCTTGCTTTAAAGCTACTAATTGCTTTAAAGCAAGGGCATCCATGAATAAATAATCATTATGACAATCGCAACAAATGATAATATATATAAAAAGGTAAGGTTCCTAGGAGGGACTAAGAACTTGTTAAGGACTCTCACGATAGTCATCTGCAATTGTTGTTTTGATGAGAATGTTGTTTTAACTTCAGGCACGATAAATAACTTCGCATAATTTTTACTAACATTGCTTTTGCTAATATTTTACTAACATTTTTCAAAATGTCCACCAGATCTTTTTTTGGGCCACTAACAAAATTACAGAATGAAATACAACTACAATTAAAAATATGGCTTTGTTTACTGTGTCCATTAAAAGGGATGTTCCTAATATTTTATTATAAATGTGAAGGCAGAAGACACTGATAAGTTCTGCTTAAATATATGTTATCAATCGTATCGTAGAACAACAACAACGAGATTCCTTATATACTAAGATAGAAACCGATCATCTCATTTTTTTCTCGAGCTACCTTATCCTTAACATTAATAATGATGTAAAATATAATGTTAAAAAGATTGTAAGCTATAATTATTTAGTATAGGTATTTTATTTTACTCGACATGATATTGTGTCGCGCTTATCATAAATTTATTTTTCATTTTAAGTACCTTCTATCGCAAGCTATCACTATCAGATTGTTACCAAGTCAACATAATCTAAAAGTGTTAAGAACTTTGTGGTTCACATTTAGTACATCAAATGATAAGTGGTAACTTTACATATACAAAATTAAAATACATTTATTTTTATTGCTTACCAAAGCCACAAGTGGGATTACGCCTGTTTAAATGTTTACATTATAAATACAATTAGTGTACATTAAGTTACTTTCTTTCTGCAGTTAATATTGCTATCTTTTTATTACAGGCGTAATAACATGTTTTCAGTAATTAGAACTTTTTTCTTGAACTTTCTGGATTACCTAAACTTTTTTGATATTCTTATAGCAGCGATACAGAGTGCGTCGGTAGAAGACTTGCATCTTCGCCGCTTGTATCAAGCAAAATAATTTTTCACCTTCATACACCACCACCTTCTCGGATTAACTTTAATAAATTATACAAATATATTATGCACAAACTTTCCTTTTATATTACATAATCTCTTAACAAAAACGCACTCAAAGTAACTGTCTTATGCATGCAAGTAGTTTGTGTAAATTAAAATGAACTAGTTTCTCACATCACAATGTGAAATAGACACCATATCCAATTCTCGAAAATATTTACAACATTATTTAAATATGTGCTGTGAAATGTTACTATATTTGTTAACGTTGGCAATTTAAAAAAAATACTTTACACTATCAAAATATTATTTACCATCAAATCATAATGATAAAATCTATTCTATATGTTACATTAGACTTTCAGCTATTATCCTACCAAAAAAAATTAAGTAGTCAATTCGTATTTAACGCTTCAAGCGTTTTTATTTTTTTTCGACAAACAGACAGAGACAGTCAATTTATATTGAATATTAAGCTTCACGCTTTATTCCGCACATGGCAGGGTAGGCAGAGGGAACTGTAGGGACCGTGGGAACCTAGTATTAAGACGCTCCGTTGCTTAGTCCCTGGTTTCTCCGTCCTCGCTTTCCACCTTTTTCGACGCATTGCGTGTTACGTGGCGGAACTCAACGCCGCACTTTGCCTAGTTTTCCAGAGCGAAGAAAGTGGAAATAGAAAAATCTATCTAATTGAATACTAAGAAAAAATCTATTTCTTGTATTAGTCGGCGATGTAAACTATTGTATTATATAATTAGTAGTTTGAATAATTAATATTGTAGGCGAAATAACTAACAATACTAATAAAAGAAATAAGCAAAAGTATATAAACTAAAATGTAAAGTGGTCTTTATGCAACGGAATTGGGAAATAAAGGCTTTTTAATTTTACCATGTCGGTTTTAATAATTTATTTAATTTCATTGTTCATATTTAATTAGCTCATATATATACTTTTATATTATGCCTAAGCTATATATAGTAAAATGCAATTATGATTAGAATTGTTTTTAATTCAATAGACATTGATAAATATATTGGATAATTGAATAAAGTTCATTGTTTAATATTAAAAACCTATTACATTTCATGAAGTTGCAAATTCATCAGATATGGGTTTTGCACAATTTATAGTTACGTGAACCGTTACAGCAACGTATTTAACAGAATTTAAAGCTATTTCGTTTTCGCAAATTTATATTGTTACTTCGTTATTATTCACCATAGCATGTTGTGATAGCCTGTAACTGGTTTTCCCGTCATTTCCTCTGTTGACATTGCTCCAACTATAGACACAATATTTGGCAAATCTCGCTTTAAGTTGTAAATACTGAAAAAAAGTTTCGTATTATTTATCTCTAAAAAAATAACCACCATAATGTAGCACTTCATTCCTCTACATTTTCATTTAAACTGAAGTTTTCTTTATTTTGTTTTACACATACATAGGCTTGGGTAATAATTACTACATAAATAGTATATATGTTTAGTCTTTGTTTAATCTTTTAAAGTCTACATTCGTCACCCAAAATCCAGTTCAATCGAACAAATAGGCGCTTGTAAAATGCATATTGATAAAGTGATAAAATTTACAACAACAAAAGTCCATGTACGCTCTACGCCTGTTTCATGTCTTATCGGTTAAGATTATTATTACTCATCCAAAAGTAGAATTAGATAACGAACTCATAAATTATTCTTTATAACAACAGGTCAAAATAAGTATGAAAAAAATATTATTTACCGTTACATTTTTCAAAGCAAATCTAGCCCATATTGGAAGTCTTAGATAGTTATGCCGATGTGGTGGTATTGACTTACGTCAAAGTTGGTATGCCAGTACTATCAACGTAATGCCTGCGGCAGTGATAAATAAGACCAGAAGTTAGTCACTCTCCGAATACCGTCGCGAGTTGTTGTTTAAAGCGTGTAACTGATTACGTCAGTATTTTTGTGATGTGGCCTGACAAAGATGGAGGTCTGGAAACAAATAAAAACGTTTGCTCTGATGTAGTTGTCATGGATGACAGAGCTGTTGCTAGTGTGGTTCCACCAGCACCTGTGGTGTCCACTCTCAATGTTACCAAATCATCCAAAGTGCATATAGGCACGAAAATCGTTTCTGTTACGCAGAATGTTCATAATGTAGAGGTGATTAAAGGTGAGTCGCATGCGCATCTTTTGTTCCATGTATGTTACCTAGCAATATTTAAGCTGTTGCGATTTTGTTTTAAATGTTAATTAAAATCTTGCACACACATATGTACAGCAACGCGAAATTATGTAAATATACAACTATAAATAAATGTGGTCAATGTTTATTAGTGATAAGGAAGGAATGCAAATAGGAAGTGAATTTAAAGTACTCAACATATTTCAAGGCAGAATGTTATGTTAAATGTCAGACTGACAATGGTTTTAATACTCTCCTAGGGAATAGTTATAAAATATTTCTTTCCCTAGGAAATAGTTCCTTCCCCTAGGAGAGTATTGAAACCATAACCAATATTTTTACAGACAGCTTGTCTAAAGCACCATTAGCTGAAATAAAAATTCAAGCATTATTTTGTATAGAATTAAATATGTTTTTGATAAATTTTATGCACAGTTTTGCATGCACTACATGCTAAAAGCATTTCAATATTAGTTATTTCTTGAATAATATAGCAAATATCTACGGTACGGTATTTGCTACGGTATCCTTTTGTTATCTATGTGTATGTGTATTTTAATATTGCAACTGTGTTTGTTATCACTATAAAATAAACACTTACTAAAGATTTCAGTCGCTGCTTAATCGAAGTGCTTCGATTTCTTTTCAATAGGTAAAAAGTCTTAAATATGATAAAAAGTAAATTATTATATTATATTGTAACTTTTACAAGTATTTGTTCAATTTATTATTTGTCTCTCGCTCTAATGTCGAATTATTAATGCACTAGTGATTGATTACATTTGATAGGGTTATCACCAAACCATAAATACCTTCAGCTTTTTACACCTAACTTATTAATAAATTTGTAACGTTCTTTCTTTGTTAAATGAAAATATTTTTATATTTATGATAATTTTAATAACTACTACTAGGTCTACATTATACGTAAATAGCCTCCTATAACAGTCTATCAGCCGTTTTCGTAATCGATCACCTAAATTTTACTATGTATTATTTAGTCCTCTTAGTAAAATATTTCAGTTTACGATAATTTACTAAGATCAAAGATACTTTAGTTTAACGACCTTTCGACTTCTTGACGTTGAGAGACATCATTTTGCCCGTTAACGAATTCGTCAAATCAAATTCATATTTCAGTTACAGCTACTCATATAAATTATTCTTGAATTTCGTATTTAGGAGTCAATATTCTGAAACCTATTGGGCAAGTTTAGGTTTTATACCCTAATTTTGGTAATTTAAGACACAAAAAAATATGAAAAGTAAATTAATACTAACTCATAAAAATTATGAATACATTTAAAATATTTAAAAATATAAAAATTAATATTTTTCGATTTTAAAAGTTTTATTTTGCTATATCATAAATTTGTTTATTATTTCAATCATTAAACTTTTACTGGTGAGAAAGTCTATGTTATATATATATATATATATATATATATATATATATATATATATATATATATATATATATATATATATATATATATATATATATATATATATATATATATATATATATATATATATATATATATATATATATATATATATATATATATAACCGTATAGTTTATATATAAATATTTAATTTGTTTAATAGGCATGCTAAGCAAGCTATTGGTCTTGAAATAAAATTGTTTCAGTTTACAAGTTCTAGTACCGTCTGTTGATGTTGTGTATATTTTTTCTTTATACTACTTAATTTAATTTGCTTTCTTTTCTTTACCAATTATGAGGTGTTTTAATTGTTACAGGCCGCTTTATGGGCCTTGAATTGGTGTCTTCAAACCATTCCCGCAGAGTACGGTGCAGTGTGGCTGTTTTCATCTGTTGGGCGCTACTTGTTGCAACTGGACTAATCATATATCTTATATACGTCGCTCTGCCTAAGCAAACTAGGCTTGACGTAGGTAATATATTTATAATATATAGCATTAGATTTGGCTTAAGTTGTTTTCTTCATTGGTCGTTGCTTAATATTGTAGTTCTTGCTTTTTTATTTGTATTTATTATTTGCCTTTTTATGGTAACCAAATCAAATGTTATTATTTCTTCAGGTTTAAATGAAACATGGTATCTTCGTCGTAGAGACTGGCAGGCGATGCCACCGTACGGTATTAATTTTCTGGAACTACCTGTATCGTATGTCATTATTGGGCACTCAGCCGCTGCATTTTGCAACCAAAAGTATGATTGCATTGAAAAAGTTCTTGAAATACAACAGAATCATTTAAGACGGGATTTTGACGACATCGGTCCAAATTTTCTCGTTGGTGGAGAAGGATGGGTATTCGAAGGTAGAGGCGCAAACGTGTTTGGTGCTATGCTACCAACGTATAATAGGATTAGTGTATCGATAATGTTTATAGGTGACTATGAGCAAGTAGAGCCAGACCAATCACAGTTTAATCATATCAAAATTCTTCTCGATGTTCTTGTTAAGATTGGTGTTCTCCATCCAGATTATACAATTTGGGGACAATGCCAAGTCAATCCTTATACAATTAGTCCTGGAAGAAACTTAATAGACAATTTACATTATCTTCCCCATTGGAATTCTTCAAACACTCATGTTTGTTTAAGAAGATGAGGAAAACGGGTAATACGGGAGAATAAGTGAAGTTTCTTCTGAACGGCTTACTAAAACCATTAAACTATTTCTGTGATAAGAGGGGGGTATACAGAAATAAAAATATTCATTTTGGAAGGATGGTACATGCGCAGAATAAGAATTGAGTATATAGTTTTTGCTTTTTTTTAAAGGAACAAGTATTGATACGTAACGTATCCATTCTATGGTTGATATATTAAAAAGTTAATTCAAATCAATATTTTTGTACTTTTTACCAATGACTCTTTATATATTATAAATATATACCTATGTACATATGTATAAGACTGATATTAGTTCTCGAAAATAGATTTATAAATTTATAATTTTATTTCTACCACAAATTGATATGTAAATATGTATATTTATCAAGATATCTATTTAAAAATATTGTTTAAATATTATAAACGAAACAAATTCAAAGGATAGGATTGAATATAATATGAATAAAAATAAATTTTAAAATAATTCAGTTTTACTTTTAAGAATTTTTAAGGCATAATATACTAAAGGTTAAGCACACAAATACGTATCTATATACTTACCATTATTATTATTTTAGTGCTAATGGTCTTACAACGAAACGAGAGATTTTCCTTAAGTGACGTCTTAGTTATTCTTCGATTAGTAACAAAATATCATTTGGACTAACCCGCAGTGAATTTCTATGATTTTATTATGGACAAATTGTCTTATTGAATTTTTTTCGTATTATTCGTTATATACGACCTTGGCACTAGTGAAACCTTACTCAATATATAGTTTGATTGGTGTACATCACATATTTATGTATTATTTAGTGATTTATTATGTTATTTTTATTCTTGATTATATCTATGTCGTTGTTTAAACTTAATAATAATTGTTAAGAATGTTCAAAATAATTACTTTTAAGTTTAAATAGGATGTTAAAGTAACATTTAAATAATGAAGTAACTTTAAGAAATGTAAATATTTTAAATTATATTTTATATCTTTCTTTAAATTGTTGATATCATGTTAGCAATTAAATAATATCTGACTCTTGCAAGCGTTGTTGCTTTGTATCTTCACGAACCAACAAGAGGATAAACAGGTAATGAAAATAAAAAGTCATTATATTGAAGGAAGCAACATAAGCTTAATAATTCATATTTTTTATTTAATTAATAATATTCTTATGAGTAGAATATTTAATAATAAAAGAAATGAAATATTTTTGGTTTGTTAGTAATATGTAAGTAGTTGTTATCTTAATATTGCATATTTTTCAACTACAGAAAACATTTTTTGACGAAAAACATAAAATATATAAATTTATATATATATTTTTTTAATCTTTCTGACAATAATTTGTTATTGGACACTTTTTGGATTACTGCTTTTCATAAAATAGTATTTCTTATGATTCTGTATTTCATGATATGAGTATACATATGATATACCTATTTTGTTTTTAGGAAGATAACTATAGAGTTGAGTTGAGGTGAGGACCATCTTGATCCTGTTAACGTGACGACTTGTGTGTTCAAATCCCACTCGAGGAAGATGGATTGTTTCATTTCCATTTTCTTCGCTCTGGCACTAGGCAAAGCGCGGAGTTGAGTTTCGCCACATAACACGCAATATTTTGAAAAGGCGGAAAGCTGGAAACGGAGTGTCTTAACACTACGTTACCACGATTCCTGTGGTTCTTTCTGCCTACCTTGCTATCTGCGGGATAAAGCATGGCGATATAAAAAAATATAGTGCGAATTTTAATGAAAACCTGCGTTTATTAAGATAACGATGTTACAAATTGTTTTTTTATCATGATATTATAGAAAATGAAAGTTTCTTCAAAATTAATCTCTCTTTATTTGTCGACACAAAACGATAAGAATAATTTTTTTAAAAACGTTTATTTCAATTGTATTTAATCAATTTATCTTTGTTTGCTGATTACGAACTGATTTTTTTGTTTTGCTGATTAGCTCGTACATTGTAAACAATGTACAGAGTGCATATTTACCGGTAATGTACTAAATGTATTTATTACTCTAGTGTATAATTGTTGTAATTATATATATAAATATTTTAATGAATATAATATATAATATATGTAATATATATAATATTGATAATTGTATCGATGGTTAAATGATAAACACAATACTGCGAATGATGTTGTAATATGTTGTTCCTCGCCCAAGATTAATAAAAACAATTGATACTGTCGTAATTTGACAATAATTTGCTTGAATTATTGGAAGCAAAAGAAGATAAATTTCCAAATATTTACGAATATTTAACGATTATGTTGGTTTTTTAGAATAATGTTTTAGGGACCATATTAAGCAAAATAGTTTTAGTATATAAAAACTCAAATTATATTTATATTATTATAAAATTATATATGTACGTGAAGGCTTACTGATAAGAGGCTATTGCCATATTTTATTTATTTAGGTCAATTAGACAAATTATCGATCTCTCAAGTATTATAATATATTTATATACAAAAACATTTTCAGTAATGCGATGCTGTCGTACTGTGTTTAATAATTAATGAATTATCGTATGTAATAATTTAGTAATTATGCTCCTAAAAATAATATACTTATAAAACATAAAGATCAATTAATTAATCTAGAATGAAGCATTTTTGGAAGTTTGTGTGCGAGTTATTTAGTACTGTAAGTAGCTTTTGCCGCAACATGCGATTAATTAGAAACATATATATATAATATCTATATATGTTATTACAATGAAGGAAATAAAATTCATTATAAAATAAAACTCGTTTGTATTTCAATTAAGTTGCATATATTTTGAATTTTCAGAGTTACCATTGCTTACGTATCTTTGGAATATTGTAAGAAACAGTTCGCGTACAGAGAGACTGTCATGTGCCGCTGTTTTGATAGTGCTCATAACGTGCATCGTTCTTATTGTGTACTTCACTGCACAAAAGAAGGACAACAAAGCAGATGAGATACGTAAGTATATAATAAATAAAGTATTAATTATTTTATTCTATTAAAAAAATACAGTAATGGATTTTAATTACTTAATTAATTTTATTTTATTTTATTATCCGGCTGATTTTTTGATTTGATTTGATTGATTTAAAAAAATTTAAAAATGTGCTGCTATTTTTTTTAACAGCATCTTTTATTTTCTACACTTATCGTTTCAAATTTAAGGTATAAAAGATAAGGAAAAATTATTTTGAAAATCTGAAAGTTGCGTACCAGGATAACATAAAATATTAGGAGCTTTTGAAACTCCCATGTTGCCACCCACACAAATATATTTTTCAGTAAAACTGCCGCGGAATATTAGAATAATTAATGTGCTTGAAAGTGAAAAATTCGTTGCATTACCATTGGTAGTGGAAAATAAATTAGAAAATAAATCTTTATTTCAGGTTTTTCCAATGAGAGATTTTTCCCTCTAGGAAAAAACATTATACGTGCATCAATCACTTTTCCGTCCTTTGTTCTTGTGTTTCCATTATCTTAGGCTGTCCGACATATTATGTGTGTGTAAATATCTGATTAGGGCCATTACGGCTTTATAAGAGTTTAACTGTAAACGAGATGACTATGGGTTCGATTCCCATAAAGGAAAATGACGGGAGAATGAAAATAAAAAGATAACAGATCTCGAAAGTAGTACAATAGTTTGCTGCTTAATTCATTATTAAGTAGTAAAAATCATGATCCCTTCCTGGAAACGTCCGACAATATTGTATAATAAATTATAAGTACGTCACGTTAAATTGAGATTTAAAAATGACATTTGATAATGCAATTAATAATTTATTTGTAGTACTTATTACTTACTTATACTTAGTACTTACACTACTTATTCTTCTAATATTAAATTAATTTAGTAAGGTTATTTGGACCAACCAACAACCAACCTTAAATAAAAAATCCTTGAACGTGAAACGACGCACAAATACTACCAGGACATCATCATAAGAGAGATATCAATCTTACGTGTTGAACCAGACAATGAACAGTGAGTGACACTAATCGATAGATGGGAGATAAAAAGGTCAAAGTTAAAGTCGGCAAATCAATACACGTTCGTCTCGTCGTGACGTCATTCATATCTTTTTATTGATATCGTTATTATATGTATGGCGCGTAGAAATATTAGGATGTCATATATTCCATGGAGGTTAACCAATGTTGTCAAGTTAATGTAAGCTACTAATGTAATTTTTCCTTTAACTGGTCTGACTGTATAGAAGAATATATAGATAGGTCTTACAATGTGTAGAACATTGTAAGTAACGTGCAAGTGTAAAATGTGTAATATAATAAAAAAATAGGACCGTCGTGGCGCGGAAGCGCGGCGTCAACTTGTAAACGCGACGGTTCGTGGACTCGATTCTCACTCGGAGAAGACGAATTTAGTTCGTTTCCATTTTCTCAATTCAATCAGAAAAATGAGATACTGTGGCCTAACTTTAGTCCCACGGTTTATGCAGTTCCCTCTGCCTACCATATTTTGATTGTGCGATGGTATAAAGCTAAGCTAAGCAAATAAAATATATATAATATACAAATACTGTTTGTACTATACTATACTTATATTATTATTATACTTACTATTTTTTCGTATTTACTTACATCGATAACGCCAACGAGATGCAGTTTCACCAGGCGAACATAATAGCCGAGGAGTTAATATGCAAATATGCAATTTTACAGCCTAACGCATATTTCAATCTATATACACTATTTTTTTACTAAGCATCTTATTCGCATAATTCAAAATTAAATTTTATACTTTTTATTTAAAAGTTATATTTATTTAATATATTGTCAATATACATACAAGTATAATATACATAAAAGTAAATATATTACAAGTAAAACAGTGGATGTGGTAAAAAATATATTATATAAGCCTATTATGCCTTGCCATAAGTCTAAGATTAGAAGAAAAAATTAAAAATAAAATTTAAAATACTAGTTAAATTGACAAAAATGTATATATTCGTAGATATATAGATATAAGTAAAAAAATCGATAGTAATAGTTTGAAAGTATTATTTGTTACTTATTCTGATTCAGAATATTCTATACTGAAATATACTACAAGTACTTTTGAGTTGCTGAATAAACATGTCAAAAGGCAGTTCTGCCGAGAAGAGCCTGTATGATATACTAAACATTTTTAAATATAAGAATTATTTTTTTTACTAGAAACAATGATAGTAAATGATAGTATATGATATACACAGTAAATGACCATTAATTCTATATTTTTATTATTTAAATATTCCTGAACAAGGTACTCAAGGACAATGTTTTAGTATTTCCTTGAAATTTCGAAATTGGAAAATTCAGTGAAGGTCGCTAATTTATTGTAGATGCGTATTCAAACCCAAAAGTTTTTGCTTAACTTATGGGCTCATAAACTTTTTGAATCCTAGCTCTTAAATTAAAGCTTGATCTTTCTTTTTTTAAGAATAAATATTGAATTTAATTCTGCTGTAACAATCCACAATAGTATTTCACAAGACATAACGCTATAAAATAAGTATAAGTAAGTAGTATTCTATCGGTATTGACATTAAACTATGAATCAAATAAAATAAAATCATTAAGTTTATAAATTTGACATAATAAATGAATACATCATTTATTTCAAGTTGCAATTTTTTTTAAAAGCGTTATTATTTTTTTGCTAAAATGGTTGATAGAAAAGTAGGAATATTTTTCGTTTGGAGTGCATATAATAAATATATAAAACTAGATTTTATACATTGCGTGCTTAAACCTTAAGCACTTAATTCCACGACAACATAAGCTCGATGATCTCAACTTAGACAGACGTCATAAAATACGCGCTTAGAAAACCGGGAATATATGTTTATTTAGTAACTGACTGACACACCACAATTAAAATTTGTAAGTAATTTCAGTACTCCACCAACAAGTTCTTCTCAATTTTTTTATAGTGGCATGCGCGGTAACAATGCAATTGTATTGGGAGAGCATAACTGCAAAGAAATTCCCGAAAAGTTAAGAAAATAATATATAGTAGGTGTATTGATAGTATTGGGATTTACAGTATATAATGGTTATTTGCATTATGTACATATATGCTCCACACTCATACGCGATATATATAACATGTAACATACGAATGTACATAGTATATAATATATTTGACAGAAGATCATCGTGACGTAGATGCACAGGATCTGATTGTTAACGCGATTGTTTATGAGTTCGATTCCCACTCGAGGACGCCGGAAGTTTTTCATTTCTATTTTCATCGCTGACATCGCTTTGGTAACAAAGCAACCGCAGCGTTAAGTTCTGCTACTCAACATGCAATACCTGAAAAGGCGTAAAGCGAGGAAAGAGTGTCTTTACACTATGTTCCCTTGATTTCTGTGGTGTCCTACTAACCTAATATGATCAGGATAAAGAAAGAGTAAGGCTATTGATTTTTGTTCCTTATTTTAAAATTCTATATTGAATAGATTTGAAATTTAATTGACACTCTTTTATAGCTACAGGTATGCTATTTTTTCTTTAGTCATACGGTTGTATCGTCTTTATCTGATTAGACCCCGATACGTGAAAATATTTTAGGTACTTAACATACGAGGTGAATTTTTATAACCCACAAAATCACTTCATAAGTGTTTTCTTGCCAGAATTTGAAAGGCATTTTTTTTATTTTATCATATTTTTTGTATATAATAACAATTAGTTTTAATATATTATAGTCAAAGTTATTCGTGAAGAATTTTCGAATAAACCTGAATAATTTTTTGTTATGATAAGCAAATATAACAACTGCAGTGAATATTCAATAAAATATACAAAGATTCAGCACAATCTATATCTAAATTAAATTAATAAAGGATAGAAAAGTCCGAGAACAGTCGTAGCGCATAGACGTGGTGTCTACCTGTAAATGCGACGGTTTGTGGGTTCGATTCCCACTCGGGGAAGATGAATTTTTCTATTTCCAATTTTGCTTTTTGGTTTTTTGGCTACTCTACACTCAAGACGAATAAGGCGGAAAGTAAAGACTTAGAAAGCAGGTACCAAGCAACGGAGTGTCTTAACACTAAGTTCCACGGTCCTTGCAGTTCCCTCTCTGCCTACCCTGTCATGTGCGAGATAAAGCGTAAAGTTAAAAAAAGAAAATAGAAAAGTCAGTTACGCGTAATAAAAATCGATAATCGAATTAGAAAACCACTTATCAATATTTTTATCTGTCACATGTTTCATTTACTGAATTCACATGTTTTATTTACTAAAAATATAGATTAATTTTGGTATAGTACAAGTTCATCTTTACGAATGTATAGTTTGCCCTGTGCCCTGATGAGCAACGCAAACCTCGATCGAAAAATAAAAACAGAGATCGTTAAATAAGTTGATTAAATTGCAAGTAAAGGTCATTTTATTCTATTCTCAACTTAGTCATAATGACAGGGTAAATAAATTTTATTTTTATAAAATCATTAATTTACCTACTTCCTGCCAAATTTGTAATGCTAAAAACTAATAACGAAATATAATGTATTTCGTGCTTGCTGTAATGATGATTTTTTTGACATTGTGATGATTTTTCTGGTATATTTCACTAAAATTTCAAATTTTTGAACTTTTCCTTTTGGTTGATATAAGTTTTTTCATTGCCAAATGTTCTATTGGTATTAGTAGTTAGTTACTTTGGTAATAAATATATAAATTGAGTACAGGTAGTAAGTATATATAGCCAGTATATACTAGGACATCAGGAAGAGAGATGCAAGGCATGCGCAGTACGAATGCACTTTCACTTTCAATATGCGCATTGTAGAATATATCTTTCTCATTTGTACCAGGTCTACCTATTGAGGTAAAGAGTGTGAGATGAGGAGATATTTATTGATTACTGGCCTACAACTAGTCTATGTTCTCCTAGTAAGCCAAATGCAAAAATAAATGCACTTTTGCTTTTGCTTATGAATGCAAGCAGCATTTATTTAATTTATTATATTTTTTTATGAATCCAACTTCAATTAATTTATTTTTCGAATATTATATATTAATCTTAATGAATTTGACCTACGTTGTAATATCAATTATTACTAATATATATTTTTTATAATAATTAAAAATCTAGTGACGCTTACTCACCGCGCTACATACCTATTTCATTTCATGGCTGTATGCATCACGCTGGGTAATAAAATAAATATATTTACTACTTGCAATTATTTATTGTTTTATTTTTACTGTGATTGTGTAATTATTTATTTTAAAAGGTTTTATTAATTTAATTAACTCTAAACATCTCTCAATCAATTTAATTTAGACATCTATCTGCCTTTTAGTTACCGTTAATGTTGCATTTTTGTTGTCTCCCCACTAGACTTGTATTTTTTTAATTTTAGACATATAATTAATTAAAATTTGAACTTTCTAGCTATTAATAAGATACAGCCTGGTGACAGACAGACAGACAGTCAAACACCTTAGTAAATGGGAACCCTAAAATCACTTTATTTTGGTATGTACTAAAAAGTGCATAATCACTAATATAAAATACTTCAGTTAGATACAAATTTAAAGAAATATTTGGATACTACATCTTTAAATGTTCATAGTATTTGTAAAAAAATAATAATTATTGAGTTTTCTAAATATTGCCATAATATCATGAATTCATGAGTGCTTGCACAATGCAATATTCCTTGTTGCTATATATAGTTTGATATATAGTTACGTGTTACTTAGATTAGAAAGTATATATATATATATATATATATATATATATATATATATATATATATATATATATATATATAAATATATATATATATATATATATATATATATATATATATATATATATATATATATATATATATATATATATATATATATATATATATATATATATATATATATATATATATATATATATATATATATATATATATATATATATATATATATATATATATATATATATATATATATATATATATATATATATATATATATATATATATATATATATATATATATATATATATATATATATATATATATATATATATATATATATTTGGCTTATATACAGTCATATTAGTATATATGACCGAACTTCTCTGTGTTACTTGATTTTAAGTGTACTAAAAAAATTTTGATTCATTCATTCAAATTTTGATTCTTCATTGGCTATTTTTGTATGTTGACCAATAAACACTACACTAAATAGATACTTTGAAACTTCTAGATGTTTATGAAATCTTGGTACTCTAACCTAAATGTAGTTTTAGTAAATCAATATGATACTGTTACGTCACAAGCGTCGTTGTTGCAGTCACTGCATAGTTTAGTTATTGATTCCTAACGTCATACATCAGGTAGTTTTACTAAAATGACGTCATTATAAATAGCAAGGTTGGTGTTCCTTATGTGAGGTGACCTTTTTGTGCTGAGTAAGAACTACTTTATTTTTTTAGCTAAATCAATATTAATGAGGACCATAATAATGAATGATAATGAGGACCGTCGTGGCGCAGAGGCGCAAAGTCTGCCTGTAATGCGACTAACGCGACGGTTTCTGGATTCGATCCCCAGTCGGGGGAGATGGATTTTTCTATTTCCATTTTCTTCGCTCTGGCAACTAAGGCAAAGCGCGTCGTTGAGTTCCGCCACTCAACACGCAATGCCTCGAAAACGGCGGAAAGCGGGGACGAAGTAAGCAGGGACTAAGTAACGGAGTGTCTTAACACTAGGTTCGTATGGTTCCTGCAGTTCCCTCTGCCTACCCTGCCATGTGCGGGATAAAAGCGTGAAGCTAAAAAAAAAATCAATATTAATTCACAGTTAAGTTGCGTGTGAGGAACATATTTCTTTTGCACATATATGTATATCAAGATCAGAAACATTTAACGATGTACCATAATGTTGTTTGTAGTTAACGGTATGAAAAAGAAAATGAGACCCTAACAACAGCTAAGATAAATCTTAAAGTTAAGCTTGAAAAAAAGGGCATTACTACTAGTAAAAATAGATTTAAAATCATTTCGTTAAAATTATAATTTATTCAATTTCTAAAAAACATAATTTTCGATATATTTATGTTCCTATAGTGACAATGTATATAAATATTGATAATATTAAATTTTGACAGTATGAGAAAGTGTGCCGATATAACGGGATAGGTAGGCGGAGCCATAGGCTGTTGAAAATGGTATAGAATTACTAGTACTTGTAAACACACACATACACACACGTCTACTGGCATTAAAAATTATGTACAAGAATGAAGTTTATTTGTTCTTTGGTTACGCGGTCCCAGTATTAATGCGTGTTAAATAATAAGTCACATGATCAGACACATATAAAGAAACAGAGGTAAAAATTATTTATATAAAATAAAATAATATGTATATTATTTATTTTTATTAATTAAATGGAGGAGCAATAATAATAAAAAAATAGTCAAATGTTACTCTAGTGATACTGGAAGTTATTGTTAGTCGTAGTATTACTAGATACGAGTTGTAAAGGTTGCGTAGTATTTTGTCATTCAACTCTTGTTAGTGTTCTCTTTCATTCCTAGATATTGATTGCAACTATGTGGCAACTTGTGGCCTATTTATGTTCTCCTAGTTAAGTTGCAAGAAAATGTGCAACACGTTGTTGCATCTGAGACTTGTGAAACGAAAATTCCTTGCATAAAAACAAAAATTCAACAAAGCACAAATTTCCTCCTATCTGGGACTTTATCAGCATGTGGTAAAACCAAATAAATTGTATCAAATATTATTGAATAATTTTCTTAGCGAATTTATAGGTGAATAAAAGCCTCTTTTAATATGACGTATCTATCAAATCTACAAGAAGTTAATAAATCAAATAATTGAATTAAATATGTATCAATTATAATTCTGATAGTTTACTAATGTGTCTGTGTGTACTAATATACTTATCACGTGACTACTTGTTTAACTAAAAAAGAAATAAGGGTGCATCTTACTTTACTCCGATAATGAAATCCTAGTAGCATTGTATTGCACCTTTCAGTGGGTTTGGCTTACATCGCAGTAGGAGGAGCCAATGTCTGAAAATTTCAACATAAGTAAGTTCCACAGTATACACACTTTTGTATAGCCAGCTCCCTTATTTATACAGATAGTTTGAATTTATAGGTGTGAAATGCACTTGCACATCGATTATGCGTTCCTAGTAATGTTGTATCGTAAGTTTCAGTCATGGTTCTCGGCCACGTGCTTCTTTCTCGTTTCACGCACGTGCCGTGCCTACTTACTTACACCTATAAACAATGACTTAGAAATCAACCATTTCTTTATAAAGGTGGTGATGATCATTCGAAATATAGAATACATTTAATATCTCTTTATCTTTTATTTTTGATTGTGATTCCTTTTATAGGGATAGGGGGAGATTTTATTAATTGTGTACAAAAAAGTATTAATTAAATGGTTAAATTAGCCTTCAAAATTAAATAAATATAAGTCGCTGTCCGCAACTTTGTTAGTATTAATACATGTTATGGTCCTTGAACTGTATATTATAACAATAATACTTGCAATTAACATCCCTTGTCATTAAAACTTATTGCATTTATACAAAGTGATAACGTAATAAATCATAGAACTATGTTCTACGTTTTCCATTTCTATACACGAAACGATGCCGGCTTATCATAAGAATATATTTTGCATTCAGGAATATTTGTAATAAATCAAGAACTGAAAATAATTTGTATTAGAACAAAAGTTACTTTTCTTTTTATCAATCTCTCCTCAATCTTTTTTTGCAAAATTTTATTTATTATAAATAAAATTTACATTGTAATAAAAAATATAATACAATAAAATACAATACAATAAATAAAATACAATTAAAATTTGTTTTACGTGGTGAAAAATGGCTTGTACAATTTAAATAACAACTTATTAATCAATTATATAAGATACATAAATTTTACAAATTACTTATTTATTATTTTTGTATTATTTTTTGATTATGGGTCTTGTTTTGTCATTATATAAAGTAAAATATATAAATTGCAATCAGAAGAAAATTAAAAAAAAAACATTTATTAGACGTTACCAATACTAATTCCAGCATGAGGGTATCAGTAACAAGAAGTAAAAAAAACAATGGTTGCCTGTAAACTCGGTTTTACGGGCGAAGATTTTACGTGACAACGTCTTTTTCTCGGTAGAATATTTATTGATATGAATATTATTCAATTGCACAATAGGAACAAGGAATTGAATAAAAAAAACAATGGTTGCCTGTAAAGTCGGTTTTACGGGCGAAGATTTTACGTGACAACGTCTTTTTCTCGGTAGAATATTTATTGATATGAATATTATTAAATTGCACAATAGGAATAAGAATTGCACAAATTTTAACTATAGAAAATATATTTTGTTTACTAAAACATTGTACATGTAAACTTAAAATTAACTAATTCCTATTTGAGTGATTTTGTTGAGGATAGGACGATGATAGGAAAAATATGAAATGAAAGGAAGTGTTTCTGCTGTAATGTGTCTTGCGAAAGTCAAGTCAATGGTTGTTCCTTTTACCGTAGTTGACTTAGAAACGTTTGATACGCAATCAAAATTACACGCATATTTCATGAAATTAAGAAACGAGTTTTCAGACTTTACGTTTTTGTTAAAATCACCACACAGAAGAATCGGTGTACTAGAATCAACTTGCAGGAACGAGTATAAACTTGAAGCTAGTATTAGCGGTAAAGCAAGTAACGTCAGTCATGCACATGTCACCCTTGTAAATGACGAATCTAAGCACTCCACATTTTCCGATCCGAACCGAATCCGACCGATCATAGTTCGGTGACTCATCGTAACGTTACCGGGCGTTACACTTTTTCATGAGTGACTCCGAGCCGCAACCTAATTTAAGACGTTGTCACGTCAAAAATTACGATATGACTTTACTAGATAGATACACATAAAACACTAAGGTCACACTTATAGGAAAAAAGAGACAGCAAATATTTTTAAAGCCATATTCTTTCACAGGCTACAAGTTAAAGCGTGATGAATACTTTTTTCAGTGGGATGAATATTTATTTATCAGCAAAAAATATATATTCAATAATTGTTATACATGTAAAAATGAGATGAATAGATAAAAGTTATTACCTATATCGTTTTGTACTGTAAAGTTGAGAGTACGGCTCCGCCCATAACGGTTGTGATTTAGAGAAGGGGGGGAGGGGGGAGTGGTAAAGAAAATCGAAGTAAAACTTTCAATAACGTTATGTTCTCTTAGTATTTAGAGGAGTAATATGTATACAACCAACCAAATTTTATAAATTAAAGGTTTATATTTTTTATTTATTTACTTTATTTATTATTAGAACAATAAATAAAATAAATTAATAATTATTTTAATAATATTATAAAATTAAATAAAATCGTGTATTCGAAACCCCTCCTCTCCCCCTCCACGTTCCACAAAGCTAAAAATAATGATGAATGAATCATTAAAATGAAAGAGAGAAACTTCCGATAGTTTTGTACCAGGAACGCATAACCATTTTGAACGTATCCATCGTTTTAGATTGGTAGAAACTGAGACCGACAATTGTGGTAAGACTTTGCCAAGTCTTACTTATTTAATGCATACTGACCATAGAAAATAGTGTACGCTCGCAAAATATCTGAAAAAATCAGTGGTTGCCTGTAAAGTCGGTTTTACGGGCGAAGATTTTACGTTACAACGTCTTTTTCTCGGTACAATATTTATTGATATGAATATTATTAAATTGCACAATAGGAACAAGTAATTGAATGAAAATAAGAATTGCACTAATTTTAACAATAGAAAATATATTTTGTTTACTAAAACATTGTACATGTAAACTTAAACTTAACTAATTCCTATTTGAGTGATTTTGTTGAGGATAGGACGATGATAGGAGAAATATGAAATGAAAGGAAGTGTTTCTGCTGTAATGTGTCTTGCGAAAGTCAAGTCGATGGTTGTTCCTTTTAACGTAGTTGACTTAGAAACGTTTGATACGCAATCAAGATTATACGCATATTTCATGAAATTAAGAAACGAGTTGTCAGATTACGTTTTTGTTAAAATCACCACACAGAAGAATCGGTATACTAGAATCAACTTGCACGAACGGTGGCACGTCCTTGCCATAGTAACATTCCAATATCCTGCATACTAGCTCCTGGATGAATATATACAGCACCGAGTATAAACTTGAAGCTAGTATTAGCGGTGAAGCAAGTAACGTCAGTCATGCACATGTCACCCTTGTATATGACGAATCTAAGCATTCCACATTTTCCGATCCGAACCGAATCCGACCGATCATAGTTCGGTGACTCATCGTAACGTTACCGGGCGTTACACTTTTTCATGAGTGACTCCGAGCCGCAATCTAATTTAAGACGTTGTCACGTCAAAAAAGAAATAGGAAGAATCGTTTTTAGTTTTTGTTAAGTACGACTTCGTATATTTTTATATTTGATAAGTAGGAAAACAAAAATGGAAAAAAATAAGAAGATTCTAATAATGATTCAATAACATTAGAAAATATATAGCGTTAATTTCTATGATATGGACCTTTTAAACGTATATTTCTGAGCTCCTTGTGACCTTATATCGCTGTAGCTTAAAGTATAAGAACCAATATTAATATTATCTTTATTGACGTGACAACGTCTTAAATTAGGTTGTGCGGCTCGGAGTCAAATATGAAAATGGTAACGTAACGATGTGTCAACTGTCACCGAACTATGATCGGTCCGCCGCGCGTATCACTTGACACATGTACAATGTTTTAGTGAACAAAATATATTTTATTTAAAATTGTGCAATTTATACTATAATTATTATTCATATCAATAAATATTCTACTGAGAAAAAGACGTTGTCACGTAAAATTTTCGCCCGTAAAACCCACTTTACAGGCAACCATTTTTTTGATTTTATTCATCTTAATGGGAACTCTCCTATCTGAAATTTATGTAATAATTAAAAATGACCTAAAACACTTATAAAAAATAGTTGAAAGCTTTTTAGTTGAATATTTTTCACAAGTTCTACTAAAATGTCAGGATGTGCTCATTGATGTGCGTATAATGAATAAAATATAGTTAATAATCAATTAATTTTAACTATTTCTGAATTCTTCACTATTTAAATTGTTACTTATCGTATGAGTTGCTATTTTAAAATAAATTAATAATTATTATTACTGGCAAAGATTGTATGTACTGAATCAGTTTAACAGTCACGTTAACTTATATAATAAACAAGTATTATATATATTTCACATACGTTTTACACGTTTCTATCATGTTTTTTTCTATTTTCTGTTCCCCACGAAACTAATTATCTTACAGAGGAGATTCATTTAAGTTCTAAGTTGCAATCTAAGCTGTTGTTATCCCAAATAAATAAATAAATAGATTTATTAATTATGTTGGTTTCTAGCACACATATTTTTAAGAAATCAAAAATTCAATTAACATACAATGCCAGGTTCAAAAACATATTAGATCATTTATTTTAAAGTTGATCAAGATGTTAGAAAAATCAAGTATATAATTGTGCGGAGATATTTACAAACATTGCCTCAGATTTTCTGAAAGTCTGAAGAGTTTCTCTCGTTACAAATCTAATTCAGTGTGTGATAACAAATAAACAAAAATGGAGGTGTAAAATTTTCAGGAATCAGTATCGTTGGCAAGGTATAAATTACCTTCCTCCAAAAATTCTCGTAATATTATTATTACGACTGATTGGATGTGCCAACCTTATGCTCCGACTCTATATATCCTTTTCAAGTTAACCAAATGATAGCGCGATCTAAAAGCGTTCAACGCCATCTATGAAATCACAGATGAATTATGGAAAATTTAAAGGAAATTTTTAAAAAACCTTAGTATTGTAGAAAATTATAAGATTAGATTGATTACGTTTGTACAAATTTTATAATCAGTGAAAATTTTGTTAGTTGAATAATTTAGTGGTTTCATATATTTTATACAATATTTATTATTTATATGTTGTTATTACATATAAAAACCTTCTAAACTAAATAATAAGTCAGTAAAATAACAAACAATAATGGTGAATCAACACTAATAATGTTTTATTTAAGATGCTACGAGCTACCTCTACGTGATATACAACTTGCGTAGCCATCTCGTAGCCGTGTATATATATATAAAGATTTTGAAAAATTTAATTGTTTTTTTTCTTTATTTTTGGTAAAACAACATGGAAACTATCTTAAGATTTTGATTTTATAAAAGTTAAATATATTTGTTATAGAACGTATTAATGTTATGACTTCTGATTAGAAGTGTAATATAATTTTTTTCTTTAAATTGACTGCACATAACGTGTCATTAATTCCTCTTTTCAAACCACTCCTGAAGTTGTGTTAATTTTCTTGCTACCAAACTTCAGCTTCAACTTTCAACGCCATCTATGAACTACTAACTACTAACTACTTTATGTTGTATCATCTTAATAGCCTTTAAAATTGCTAATAACAAATATTTCATTAATTGGTGGTAGTTTGAGGGTCCGATTCCCACTGAAGGAAGATAGATGGATTCTATTTTCTTCTCTCTGGAAACTAAATCTCTCAATGCCTCGAAAAAAATCGAAATGCAGGAACTAAGCAATGGAGTGAACACTAGGTTCATATGGTTCCTGAAAATTTCTCTGCCTATCCTGCAATATGCGGTATAAAGTGTGAAACTAAAACAAAAAATTAAACAAGTAGATTATATTTATTTTTGCTTTTTTACAATTTTTAAGTAACTTACCACTAAAGTTAAAAAAAGTTTAACAGTAAAAACAATAAGATAACTTTACTTTATTCGTTTGAAATATTTATTACTAGCTTTTACCCGCGGCTTTGTCCTCGTTTGAGTCATTAAATAAGTTTAAATACTATCGCGCTGGAAATTAAATTGCTGGGATTGTCAATTGTTTTACGTCATTTCTTTATTGCTAAAACTATAGCCAATTAAAATAGATGTTGAACTAAGGAATTCTAGATAATATTAAGAAATATTTTATTTTTTTAATTTCCCGCTAAAATTTGATAAAAAGTATTATGTCTTACTTCTAATACCTCCATTAATATTGGTACAAAGTTTCGTAATAGTAATAATTTTTATATATGCATATATTAGCATAATTAATAATAGCACAATCAGCAGCAAGAATATCAAAACAATCTAATCTAATCTTTGGCTTCCGGACGAACTAAGTGATAAATAATGAAATTATTAAACAAACTCTTTCTTTGTTTTCACGTTTATTAAATAATAATTTTTAATTAATCCATTTAATCATTCAATCTACAAAAAAGATGACATAATATATGCAACTTTTCAATATGCATTTACTAGTATAACATAAAATAGCAAATGCTATTTATTTTATCTTCATACTGGTAAAATTATATAGTTTATATTGCTATTTTATATATTCTTAAATGAGATAGAAGCTACTCATGGCTCACACACTCTTGTTTAGGTGACACACAGTGTTTTTTGAGGAACTGAAAATTGAACACATATATATATATATATATATATATATATATATATATATATATATATATATATATATATATATATATATATATATATATATATATATATATATATATATATATATATATATATATATATATATATATATATATATATATATATATATATATATATATATATATATATATATATATATATATATATATATATATATATATATATATATATATATACTACTTTTTTATATAGATCACTAAATATTCCACTGTAGGAGACTGGCCCTGTGGCGCAACGGATAACGCGTCTGACTACGGATCAGAAGATTCCAGGTTCGAATCCTGGCAGGGTCGCTCGATTTGTTTTTAAAGAAGTATTTTTTGAATTTTTCTCTATATTTGAATTATTGTTTTTATTGGACAGTTTTTGAATTAAAATATTAATTATCTCTAAATATCAGTTTACACACAGCACGATTCACTAGAAATACTCATGTTTTGTCATTTTTTTTAAAATATTAAGGTAATTTAAGTTATTTTTAAAAAAATGTTTTATTTTTTTCTAAGATGTAAGGTAATATTTAAATAAATTGAAAATATGAATTATAACAGTATAATCAAGAATTTTTCATGACATGTAGTACCAAAATCTATTTACAGTGTAAATGAGATCTTAATTTATGGTAAATTATGGTAAATTATATAATTTATGGTAAATTATATGAATGTCAGAAACCTATATGTCATATAAATAAATATCGTTTTTAGTCATAGAACATCTAAGCTATGAGAAATCTGAATATAACTTCGTTCTTGAGCGTGATAAGCACTTATCGTCAAAGTACAAAAAACCAAGAGCTAGAAGTCAGCTCCAATCAGTTATTATTGTAGTCAGCCATAGTAATTAGTCAGAAGAGTGCCAATAAAATATCTTGTATCTCCCTCACACGGTCATGATGGCTAGACGACTTTATCGATTTTCGTAAAATAGGCGACCCACATCGATTTGTAATACGTCAGTTCCGTTCACCCACTGACCTCATAGCTTTTAACAATTTAACTTTTCATAAGTCATGCTAACCTGGTAATATTTTGTTGTTGAACATAAAATTTTGTTCAAAGATTAAAAAAAATATACTTTTTTTAATTTAAAAAAAGAATTATAACTTATGAATATTGATTGTATGTACAGTGTACTATTTATAGTAAAATTTGTTAACATTTCTTAAATTTAATAGGGATTTATTTTAATTTAAACAAATGAATTAAATTATTATATGAATATTTTTTAACTGTAAATAAAATAATCGATAAATAAGCTAAACGACGAGAATTTATTATTATATATTATTTATTTATATTGTTTTCTAAGCAGATATTTTTAAAAATCAGGCATTTTCTTCAGGTCAACGATACTTACAAAAGTGCCAGTTTCACCGGTAGCGGATAAAGTTTCAGATAAAAAGCGAACAATTAATTATTAATGCAAAGTTTACGAAATACACCACCAGAATAATATAACAAGAATCGTTAGTAATTTACTTAATAATACAAATTCCGCCACTCAACATGCAATACCTCGAAAAAGGCGGAAAGCGGGGACGGAAAAAAGCATAGACGAAGCAACGGAGTGTCTTAACACTAGGTTCGTATGGTTTCTACAGTTCCCTCTGCCTACCCTGCCATTGCGGGATAAAGCGTGAAGCTAAAAAAAATATTAATTACATCAGTCATTATGTTATTTTTTTTTCTAAGTAAACGTTTATGACGACACATGGATTTACGTCCACCATCAACCAACATTTGTAGCGCCGAATACTCTTTGTGCTCGAATTCAGGCGGAAAGCAGGGAAAGAAATGCCTCAAATTATAATAATTATATACTAATTATTTAATAATTACTCCTCATATTTGTTTTGCTCTTAAAAGTTTTTTCGGATTTTCAAATAACATGCAGTAAAATTAGACTGCTACGACGTGACCGACGCCTACGTGTGCCTAACTGTAGCGTGTGAGTATGACGTCACTGATGTCTAGACAAACTTATGGATTTTTTGTGTGACATAAAGTTTGTGTCATTTATTTTGTATGTAGTGCGCCTTAGACGCCCCTTTCGAATGAAGTTACCAGGAATACATGAAATATTAGTAGATTTTCCCTACAGTGCTACACTATTGTGTATCGGGGGATACACACCTGTTTCTATAAGAATATCTCAATTTGCAGCAGCAGTTTAAAAACAATATTCCTTGTCGTACAAAATATAATCATAATATAATTGAGGCCACACTAATGAGGCCCTTTTATCTCTGTAGTGTTAATGCAATTTTTTTTGTCAGTTTAGTTAATTACTGGTACAATGACACACTATTTTGATATTAAGTTAATTAATTCATCTGAGGCCCAAGTGAAGAGAAGTGAAGATAAAAAATTAATTCCGATCTATCTTTCTTTATCTTTCAGTGGGTATAGCTAAGTTAAATGTTTCTATGTGAACCAAGCTACCAAACCAGAGATTTATATTTATAGTAAAGTAACCTTTTAAACGAATATAATGAAGGAGGAGTGGCTCAGCCACGGTGATGAGGCCCTTTCTGAATCGTACTACCAGGATAGCATAAAATAGAAAAACGTTTGTAGTAGTATAGCTGTACAACTAATTATTGAGTATTAATTGAATAAAGTATTTTTTACTGAAACTTTCCGACAATAACATAACTCCTATGACAAATGAAATGAATATGAGTTACTTAATTTAATAACATAGTCTATTTTGTTTTTACACTGCTTTATTTTTTCCATGTAGGTTTTTGCACTATTTCAGTAAGTTAAAAATTTAGAAACGTATCATTGAGAAAATTAAAGAATTGCGTTATTTTGAACTCATTATAACGTCGTCGATCAAAATAATTTTACCTACACTTTTCAATAACTTGTATACTTAATAAAGTAAATACTAAATTTTTTTTTATAATAATAAAAATGCAAAATATACAGCTCGTTAAATATAATGGTTTAATGCAATTATATTACAAATTAATCGTGATTACAACTATATAATGCTCGTAGCACGTAAAGCTACGAAGTATTTAAACATATACATCTGAGCTCTGCGTGCTACGATCGTACGTAGTAAGTGTTTGTCTACAATTATAATAGGTAGAGGATTTCATGTTTTTATATTACAATTAATATTATATCAAAAATTAATTAATCGGTTTAATAATAATAATAAAGATATAATTTATAATAAATAACCGCACCCAAATTATACATTTCAAATATATGTCATTATTATTATGGTTGAAATATACTAAGGGCAAATTATTAGTAATAAACTCACAAATAATTATAAATTCTATATACGTTTAAAAAAAATAATATCTAGGAAATGGGACAACACTATTTAACATATGCATTATTAGAAAATATACATACGCGTGAGTGACAAGTATATTTTATTACAAGTGTGGGTTGTCGAAGCTTTTGCTGTTTTATGCTCTCCTAGTAGAATAGATTACGAGGGGCATCAAAACAATGGGTTCCAAATAAAAGAAGAGAGCAGTGATGACATACCAAAATATCATCAATATCAAAACAAAATTTTTTAACACATACACACGTCTGTGTATCATGGTGTATATTTATTTTTTAGTATGTTAGTGGTATATTTATCCCACACATTTCTGTGAAAATATTCTTGATATTGTTGTTATTCGGGGACAGACAAACAACAGTGTTATAGGGGTTCTTTTTTTTAAGATGATGAAAAATCTAAAATGACAGTGATATTTACATAATCTGCATGCATAACTACTAATGTTCTATGAAAGCTTGGTACTATTACCTAAATTTAGTATCATAAAATCAATATAAAAAATATGAGACGTTTGTCGTCACTCACAAATACAAAGCAAGTTTTTGTATATATTTTTTGACGTGACAACGTCTTAAATTAGGTTGTGCGGCTCGGAGTCAAATATGAAAAAGGTAACGTAACGATGTGTCAACTGTCACCGAACTCCGAACGTCCGCCGTACGTCCGCCGCGCGTATCACTTGACACATGTACAATGTTTTAGTAAACAAAATATATTTTCTATAGTTAAAATTTGTGCAATTTATACTATAATTATTATTCATATCAATAAATATTCTACCGAGAAAAAGACGTTGTCACGTAAAATTTTCGCCCGTAAAACCCACTTTACAGGCAACCATTTTTTCTTAGCTTCACGCTTTATCCCTCACATGGCAGGATAGGTAGAGGAAACTGCAGGGACTGTGGATACCTAGTGTTAAGACACTCCGTTGCTCCTTTTTCGAGGCATTGCGTGTTGAGTGGCGGATCTCAATGCCGCGCTTTGCCTAGTTTGTCAAAGCGAAGAAAATGGAAATAGAAATATCCATCTTCCCCGACTGGAGATCGAACCCAGAAACCATCATGTTACGGGCAGACATTGCGCCTCTGCGCCACGACGGTCCTCGCTCTAGTATTTTTGTATATTGATCGTCAATATTGCGCAGTAGCAAGCAGTAACTATACCAATTATAGAAAAATTCTACTAAATACATCTATATATCTTTACTACGTGGATACACATATAGAACGCTCATTCACTTTCAATAAGCGTATGTTGACATCATCTCACTCTAACTGCACTGAAACCTACTAATTCATGATCCCCTAGTAAATTGTTTCACAAATGACTGCAACTCTGCAATGCACAGCAGAATTAAAAAAAATAATTTATAACCTTTATATTATTACATAAAAAAATGTGTACTTCTGTGTTGTCTATTAACAGTCATATGACCTCTACATGACCTTCCTCCAGTAATGTTTCCAACGGTCAAACTTAATCCCTCTTGTCACTTTACTTGATATATTTTTTACTTTTAATGTATCGAAAATTGAATTAAAATTGAAATTGAAAATTTATTAATCGATCTTAGATTCTAAGATATTAATATTAGGAAAAGAATGAAGGGACATCTTTTCTTAGTTATTAATTATCTAGAATAACGAACAGTACGTTATTCTAGATATTTAAGAAGTAAGTAAGTATTTTACACATAAATATGCCGTAATTATGGTATATTTGTACGCTTATCAATTGAAAAAGTCCAAATATTTGTATTATTTACACTTTAATATTTTTTTTTTAGGGAACCCTAAGAACCTAGTATTAAGACACTCCGTTACTTAGTCCCTGCTTACTCTGTCCCCACTTTAAATTTCAGTAACCATATTAACGTAACTGGTCGTAGGAATTTGCTACAATTAGCTTGTATCATTCATTATATATTATTTGTCGAAGCGATTTAATCTAAGCACTCCACATTTTCCGATTGGAACCGAATCCGACCGATCATAGTTCGGTGACTCATCGTAACGTTACCGGGCGTTACACTTTTTCATGAGTGACTCCGAGCCGCAACCTAATTTAAGACGTTGTCACGTCAAAAGATAAATTTATTTAATCTGCTTAAGATTAACTATTTTTTCGCTATTAAGTTGATCCCCTCTAATTGGTTTTTTTTTAACAAAATATTTTGTTAGCGTGCCTGCTACAATTAGGTGATTATTTTTATTATTCACTGAAGGCCCTGAAGGAGATCAGCTAGCTACCAGGGAGACATCATTATTATTAAATGGGAATTTCGAAGTGCACTGGCCGCAGTGAGGAGGCCCGTTTCGAATCTTAATACCCGGATAGCATAAGTAAACGAAGCTTTAATAACATTGGAGCACTTTCATCACACATTTCTGTTGAGTGTCGAGTTAAATATATTATAATCATCTAAGTACGAAACTCTAGTAAATAGACATGGATGATAACATAATTAGTTAAAAAATACACCCATTCTTGAATTTTATTATTTTTTCTATATTTTAATAATTGTTTAAATGGGAGCGAAAATATGTAAGTTAAGTGCAGTAAAAAACATAACTATTATTTTCTTTATTGCTATTGGATCATCGGTTTATTAAAATTTAAAGTGTATAAACAAAATAAAACATTTTTTTAGAAATATCTTTTACCTTCTTAAAAATAATAAAGTACTGCTGTTACAATGTCACTAGATCACTAGAAAGTGAGATTTGACGTTTGTTGTAATGAAAATATAACAGAACTAGCTGACCCGGCAGACTTCCTATTGCCTCATCGATAAATAAAAAACCAAATCTTTTGTATAAAATGATTTTAAAACAAACAAATCGAATCCGTATTTAATAAAAAAGAATTTATTGAATAAAGCAGGAAGTCTTATTATTATTTTCGATACATCGTGTTGCTTACTTAGAAAAAAGAGTTTTCCTGTAATACTATTTATAAGGTTTAAATTTGATATTCACAGACACACACTATTAAAATACAGTCTGTTAATTAATTTAAAGCTTTCTCATTAACTATATTTTTTGTTTTGCTTTGTGGTGCGTAAATAAACAAAGAAGACGGTTTTCCGACGCGCGGACACGCGACGTATAATTGTCCATGCGCGAAACAGGGAAACTCCAAGTTGATTCCACAAACTTCTAACGACTGTCCTTGCGATTTATTTATGGGCATCGCAAAGGCCAGACGTACTGGAAATTGTAAGCGTTTAAAATCGAATGGTAAGTCCGGTATTATATTGGTATCATCGGTATCCGCGGGATCAAGACATCTTCTCCTTTGTATTTTCCTTATATGATTGTCGCCTCAATGACGTTATTCATGAGTCTTTTCACAGCCAGTCTTGTTCCATTGCATAGTCGAGGTTGATTAATGTTACGCAGCATGATAACAACTGATCCTACTTTTAACTGCAAATTGTGAGGTGGTAATCCAGGCAATTCCAGTGAATTTAAAAACTCAATGGGATATTTGATTACGTCATCCTGGTTCATTACGGTGTCGATATAAGTAGCTGGCAAAATTGTCATTCTTCCTACATTATTCACATTGCCATCAGCATTTATAGCATCGCGGAGATGGATGTATTCCTCTGACCGTAGCCGTCGTTGGTTCAAACGGATGTATGTCAATCGTTCAGTCTCAATTTTGACATACATGTCAACTGCAAACTGATGAAAAAGTCGTTGACACATCAAAATATGATTTACTTCACCTTGACGGATCATGAGTCTGTATGAATAGAAATTCATAGCACTAACTTTTTTGTTGGTTTCAGCACCTGCAATCAAAAATTATAAATGTTTACATTGTTACTTAGATGAATTGAATTTAAAAATGTTATTTAATCTTGTTCAATTCATTTACCTGTTACTTGATTTACCATTTTGATATTAAAATGGTATCCATCTTCCCCCTGCCAGAAGATCAAAGGATATTGTAGTGCATCATAACTCCTGTGTGTTTCAGATACACGTTTTAAATCACTATTCCGACGATGAAGCACAATATCTCTAGATTGTAAATTTTCTCCTACAATGACAACATCCACTTCATCAATGGTAGGTGAATTGAACCTCCTTGTGTGTTCACCGGCAGGTGTTTTGTCAGCTCGAATAATAATTTTATGGCTATCAGATGGCATCTGATCCAATGCTATTTTGAACATGTTTACTAAATTGTTATTCTGATGAAGAAACATTTGTAATTGTTGGACAATGGTTCTCTTCACTGTGGGATTGTGAGCATAACGATTATTAATTGAATCTGAATTGCCTGAATTGCTTATTGCATTGCATCTGAATTGCCTATAAAATAAATTTGTAAAAATTGATGATCTGCATCAGGTACTGGTAACAGAGTTCCCAGTAAGTGATAAATTTGTCCTTGTATCTGTAATTTTTAAAAATTTGTCCATTAATTATTTTCGATATATATATTTTAGTACAAACTTGAATAATATAAAAAATATTCTTATATAATACCTTGAAAGTGGGCATAAAATTGTCTTGTATAATATGTGTAACACCAAATGATGTCATCTAGAAACAGTTGTTATATTTCTGAATGTTGGTCAAGAAGTGTTTAGAATCATTTCCAATCCCAGAAATTAAAGAGCGTAAAGGATCTGGTGGTGGGACCAATTGTGGCAATTTTACTTTGCCTTCAGCACAACATAATCCAGTAGATTCACCAGTGTATTTTAACGCCTTACAATATTTTCAAATTGTTTTCATTTTCCCAATTGTTACCGATTTGTCGGCACAATAATCAATTGCCGGATCATAGTGAATTGCAGCATAGGAGCTCTGCGTCTGCGGATTCGCTCAATTTCATTATGTCTAGCTTGCTGTTGTTGTGTTTGATGTGCACGAACTCGTTGCATTCTAAGCCTATCTCCTACATTGTCACTCACTAAAGAACGCAATTCTGACATAGCAATACGACTTTCTTGATCTGTCTGTCTCTGGTCATCAGTGCGGTTAGCACGTGAGGTAGCTCTTCGCACATTTGATTGACTACGACGACCTAAGTAAGGTCGTCTTCTCCTCGGCATCGTAAATTGTAATTAATCAAAGTGAGAAAATTTCCCGCTTATTTAGCAGTAAAGTGTCACTATCACAAAAAAAAGCACATTACTTGGAATGTCACTATCACAAAGGATCACCAAAGTAAAGAAATCTCTCGCGCACGTATCCACAAAGATAGATATAATATCGTAATACTTTTTTCCATGCTCTGAAATGCCACAGGATGGATTGACATATTAGTTGGTTGTCAAATCTAATGTCAAATATTATGATTGCAGTACAATGTATTTTGAGACTATGCAATTTTCTTCTGTTGAGTTTCAGAACGCGATATTTCATCCTCCAACGCGCACGCGAATTTGAACTTTATGCAGCGGTAATAAATTACAAATTGACTCTTCATTTTATTTAGAAAACGTTTGTATGGGAAATAGAAAAATGCTGTTTTGAGGATTTTCCCGGCAATTATTCGAATTTTTCTCACCTTTTAAACCTTCCCTAGACCTCCACGAATAATTCAAGACCAAGATAAGATAAATCCGTTCAGCCGTTCTCGAGTTTTAGCGAGACTAACGAACAGCAATTCATTTTTATATATATATATATATATATATATTGTGAGTGCATTGTCGGTGCAACTTCGGTGATTCCGCCCCATAAGTAAGTAGTAGTAAGTAGTACAATAATAATCACAAAATCTTATTTAGAAAGTTAAATAAATATATTTATGTATAACTAATATTATATTAATTTATTTAACTTTTCCACTTAGAATCAAATCAAAAAGATCATCTATGAAATTTTGGTGGATATAATAAATAAATTATCTTAAAATATGTAAACGCTATTTAGTTTAGACGTTTGTTAGGTATACAAGTAATTTTCTTTTTTTTTTATAATTAGTAGATTAAAATAATATAATTATCTTAAATTTTATCATAACAACTTATTTTCATTTAATCTACAGGAACCTCAGAGCCAGCTTTATTTTTAATTTAGTCTTCATCTCCCCTCTTGTTTTCTTTTGCCCACTGAGCCTTTTCAGATCTACTTTATTTGTCTAATCACTTATCCACCACATAGTTAATTAATTACTTAGAAGTAAAAATAAAACATCTTATATATATAAAATAAATAAATATCAAACGTATATTTTAACTTTTAAGAAGGATAAGGGCAATATTGGTAAAGATAATAAAGAATTATTTAATAAGATTTATTTATTTTCGAATCACCATTTTTATTTTTACAGACACAGATCACAGTCGTAACTGCTTGCTAAAACTTATTACCAGGAAAACATAAATTAGAAATACATTCATTCCCATACGCATAGTATTGCAGTTTGAAATTGAATGCATCGTCGTCAGCCAATCGCTGTCCACTGCTGGACATAGGCCTCCCCAAGTTTGCGCCAAACATCCCGGTCCTCCGCAATCCTCATCCAGCCTGCTCCGGCAACCCTGCGTATGTCGTCGGTCCAGCGGGTCGTAGGGTGTCCTACACTACGATTGCCAAGACGCGGTCTCCACTCCAGGACTCGTCTGCTCCAGCGGCCATCGGTTCTGCGGCAGACGTGGCCAGCCCATTGCCACTTCAGCTTGCTAATTTTGCGAGCTATGTCGGTTACTTTCGTTCTCTCAGACAGGGGGACGTGATATCCCCGAAACTGTTCACCAACGCGATGGAGGATGTCTTTAAAACCCTGGACTGGATTGAACGAGGCGTCAACGTCAATGGAGAGTATATCTCTCATCTTCGTTTTGCCGACAGTAGTAGGGATTCAGGAGTTCTGGCCCATGGCCAGAACTCCCGAATCCCTGCTACCAAAAACGGGTGACGTCGGCCATCGCAACCTAAAAAAAAAAATAAAAAAAAAAAAAAAAGTTTGGTATCATTTTGGGGGTTTCCGGGGACGCCCAATCGATTGCTGCTATCCGTTTTGTGATATCTCTTCACGATCCTGACATACGTTTTTTGGTTTTGGTTCTCCAATACACCTAATTAGCTTAATTACTTTATTTGTGTCAACTTCGAAATCGCAAGGTATTGTTTCGCTCGGGTAGCGCTAATGAGTCGCTAATGAGTCCTTATCGCACCCGATTGTGGTTCTAGCTAATAAAAACAACAACATGTCTTACTTTACGTTTATTCAAAATATTGTTTAAACAGAATATATAGTAATATATCATTCATTACAGTGTCGTTTATATTAAATAATTTGGTAAAATCCAGCATGCTCCTACCCTGAAATTTATAGTACAAATACACTAAGCAGTATTCGCCACATACTGAAGTCCAATCATCTTGTATTCTTTTGACATTGAAATCCCACAGTCTACAATTCCTGTTCAGGAAAGTTCTATGAAATGCTGCAGGTGGTCGACCAAACGAGTCAAAGTATTGTCCAACTTTGTTATTGTCTATGTGAATGGCTACCCAATGTGAACCAGGTTGCGTATCCGAATCCAGATTACTTATTAAGAACGTAGGCGCTTCGGTACGAAAGGGCAACCTGTTCGCTGCGTACACATTATTTTGTAGAGACCAATGAATTTTAAATAAGCATTCCCTGATCTCAATGGTGTTCATGTTTCTAACTTGTGCTATCTTGTTTCTAACTTGTGCTATCTTGTGAAGATTACTCTTGTTAATGTTCTGTGGTAATTTCAGACATGACTATTTAAAGGGACATTTCAATAAATTAAATGCATGTTATAATATAATATTTTTATTTATGAAATAAACACATTTATTCTTACGTAAGTACATTACAACTAGCGCATAATATTTATCCTATGTTAACTACTATAGTCTACGATAACATTGCGGTTCTTATCTATTTCAATAACATTATCGAACTCGGCATACACAATACAGTTTATAGTTTGAGATAGAGATGATTCAAAACGAACTTCTAATCTTACACTTCCATTCCTTATCAAATTCCAATGACTTGATGAGTTAGCTGATAAATCAGGAGTTAAGTCAAAAGCTAGTAAACAGTAACCTTTAGCATACTGTTCCCTAGATATCCCATTGCCTTCGTTAAGAAAATGTATACCCGTTCCTGAGAATAACGTATGATAGGCTGTAGTGAAAATATTATTCTCGAACGATGGTTGTAATGCTTTCGAAGGTATTTGCTGACCATCGATATACAAACAAAATGAACTCAAATCATAATTCTCAAAATTAAAGGGATTTTTAATCAGACTTCCATTAAACGCTGCGTTATTAACAAAGCCAACAATGCATCGTTTAGGAACCTGCCCTAGAAAAATATTATCCAGTGTTTTTCCCTGAACTCCTGATGGTATGGTTAAAACTTTAACTTCAGCTCGAGTGATAGGGTACTTAGCTGTAGTAGAGGCTAAAACTTTTTGGTGTGCGAGTAAAACTGTTGGATTGATTCGAGCTCTACGGACAATGAGAGTAGCATCTACAATGCATACTTTTAACTTTAAATCATTCGAAGAAGCCATTAAATTAAATGTTTCTCTAGATCGAACTAATTTTATAGACATATCTACACCGTTAATCAAAAATTTATCTTGATTGAACAAATCACCATGCAAATGTCCAATCATTTCAATTTCTTTACTCTCAGCTGCAAACTCTTGACGCTTTACGAATCCTTTATTAGTATCATCAGTTGAATTCATTTTTCCAGATGTATCTTTATACCAAAGACCACAAGTTAGATGTGAATCTTTAGCTGTCGGTGCATAATTCAATAAAGTTTCTATGTAGGCTCGATAGGCATATGTATTGTTTGGAGGTGACACCAGTTTTTGATTCAGATAAACATCAAGCTGATTGAAAAGTGAATGCAGCCAATTATTAACTGGAGCCACTACTGTTGATGCTGTTAGCTTGGTGGAGTCTTGATTCAATATTTTTGCTTTTATATGTATCAACGTATGTGATAAATCTATGTAGTCGTCACCTGCTCCTGGCACTTGGAATTCTATGGGTCCATCATCGGCTAGTGATGATATTGGTTTGTAATGTATCCATGATCCATTTTCTATACTAGTTTGTGTTGATGGCAAAGCGAATAAATCTAATTCTGACTTAATACATTCGCAGGAATGACTGTGTAGAAAAGACATAATAAAATGATGTTAGGAAAAAATATCTTTCAATTTATTTTGTTTTGATTTTTTAGCGGAAGCAATCGCTTTAGCGGTTGAAGGCGAAATGAAAGCAGATTGACGTTTTCTCTTTGTTATATATCCTGAACCAGTCATGTTAAGTCTATCTATTTTTGCATCTGCTTTTCTTTTCAGGTTTGAGCTTGCTTCTTTTAGCCGAGACTTAACAGATTCTTCCATAGGACGTGAACTAACCATGTCTGATAAGAGACCAACTCCTGTATTTAAAGCTTCTTTACCAATCACTCGAGCTCCGCTAGAAAGTAACGGTAAGACTGATCTAAACAATCCTCCCAAGAAACTTCCGATTCCATGTCCTCGTTGATATGGGGCTCCCTTGTAAATTACACCAATACCTGATCCGGCTTGGTGGGAATAGTAATGTTCATAAGGACATGCGACTTTTTCTCGTTGAGGATACATTATAATTTAATAAAATGAAGTTTAATACACACTGTTCCAAACTGGAATGGTATGCTTTGTCCAGTGCTTGTTCTTATATCTATTTCAATTGTATCAAACTCCCTCCGCATGATTGGCAAATAGTGAGGTGGTGAAAATACATACATCTTATTAGCACCGTAAATATACTTAGAAGGATCTAACGGTATAATTCTCAACAATGGAGTCATCACATCCCCAACAATCTGTGGTTCAATTATATCACAATAAACGAACAATTGAGATGGTAGCCCTAAATGCAAGTTAGCTGGACATTTTCCAAAACTTTTATCAATGAGGTTTCTGTTCGGATCGAATCCGAGTTGTAGCGCTAACTTAGGAGATAATGTTAATGATTTAATATTTTGATCTAACACTGCAACATTCACAAACTTTGATAACTCATCATAACGAAATCTAACATTCTCCTTAATGTTATTTAATGCCAATAAAATATGATTAATATTGTCATAGTTTGTTGCTGGTATATGATTTTTATAGTAAGCTGTGGAAGCTTGACGTTCATTTGGCATCATCATAATTTTTTTTATGTAAACAACATTTTCATGTTCTTGAACAGTAAACATTGTACATGGATATTGGAACTCAACAACACCAACACACCACTTCCCTTCGAGTATTATGGGTTTTGGTAATTTAGTTGAAAAGAGGGTTGTTTTGTTATCTGGAAAGTACTCCATAGAACTATTGCTAAGTAATGTTAAATAAAAACTTTCTTTTATCATAATTGTCTTAAAGTGGAAGCCAAAATCCAAGTATTAAATTTATCTGGATAACCTTCCCACTTCACTAACACTTTCTTTCTGTTACCGGAGAAGCGAGAACCGATAATTTTATCTATTTTATAGTTTGAAGTGGGGTTATAAATTACTTTTTGAAGTTCTCTTTCATAAAAAGTTCCCACAATTGTCTCATTTTGTAAATCTTTCAATGTATAAACTACCCACGGTGACCTATCTATAACTGAAGATATAATGAAAATTTCATTGCTCCAATTAGATTCGTAACCTTTTTGAAATACATGCTTATATTTTGTGATTCTCACATGATCACCAATATGAAACTTTGGTATTGGAGTATCAGGTGTATTTTTCATATTTCTACCCCTGTCATATAAATTATTCCAAGCAGTCATTATATTACTTGGATTCACTTCACTTGGACACATCTTTATACTGGAATGATAACCATGATTATAAGCATGCATTAGGTCTTGTAAAATATCTATGTATTGATATGTATTTTTATGTGTAAAATATCTCCACATTTTCATTTTAAGTGTTCTCTGAAATCTTTCTACAATACTTGCTTTGATATCAGGATTATTTGTAGTGTAATAATTAATATTTTTACTTTTAAAGTATCTCTGTACATCTTTTGAAACAAATTCTGTACCTTTGTCAGATTGTATGTGAGTTGGAGTAGTATTAGCTTCATTGAATATGCTTTCAAAACACTTTTTAATAGTTTCAGAATTTTTATTTTTCAAAGGTCTAGCAAAAGCATACTTGGAAAACACATCAATTACACAAAGTATGTAGTTATAACCATTATTGTACTTGGAATAAGTTCTCATATCACTCAAGTCTGCCTGCCAGAGTTCGTTAAGATTAGATAAAATATATTTATTCCTAGGAAATTTTCTATGAACAGTTTTATGTAGTGTATATGGTTCTTGTGCCTGTAACCATTTTTTAATATCATTTTTACTCATTTTACCTTTCATTGCTTTTACTAATTTGTTGATACTACCAAAACCAGCAGGATGTGCAGGATCATAATATATTTCATTTATTTCTAGTAAGGGTTCCATTTCTCCCAGTCAAGTTTGTTACGCAGCTTCTTTATATATTTAGTAGTTGATGATGCAGAAATTTCATCATCTGTTGAATTTTCTTTAAGTTGATGTTTATGTGGCAGCTTCACTGCTTGTTTATTAGTGGGTGTAGTAAATTCGTCATCTGTCGTATGTCCTCCAAGATCATTCAATTTTAGTTTATTTATAAAAGCACTTCTTTTCGGATTCCCTATATAAGTGAGTGGTATTTTAATATCTTTTAATGCTTTTGCAAAATTCTCCCAACCTATTGGTCCGTTTCTCTTAAGTGGTCTAAGTAAATCATTTACCAAATCAACAATATTACTCCCTGGAATTTTTTCGTTATCTATAACTACTGTACCATCATCTTCCCAACTAATTTTGTTTTTAGTTGATGAAATCAAATTCAATAATAATTCACCTTTCTTGGTATATGATTTGGGTATTAAACTGAGAATTTGATTGGTACTGTATAGAGGACTTCCGTAAGATGTAGTACTTTCCTCGTATTTTTCTTCTTCATCCGAAGTCTGAGCAACAACTGGACCTTGGGCATCAGTATTTTTATTTTTATAAGAAGTATTACCTTTTACGCTGACGTCGGATAATTCTATATTTTTAGAAATTATTGGTATTTCAAATGGTTGCCGTTCTTTCTCAACTAAGTGTAGGTATCTATTTAAAATTTGTAAGTATAATATAGATTTTTTCCTGTCATCCATATTTGCATTCAATACATTTTTCATTTCTGTTTCTAATCTGGCTATCGGATTATCAACATTGCTGTGCTGATTTAACCTCTCTATCAGACTAGGTTCAATGAGTAACATTTTTTTAGCATGTTCCATTTTACTAAACAAGAGAACCAAGTAATGCACTTAAAATTGAACCCAATATTATTGGTAGAAATGCACCACCCTTTTGTACTTAAATACTTTTTCTTATTTTATTTGTACCTTTGCGTACTAACTTGCGAAGAACAGATTTATATTTTTTTAATTTTTTCTTATTATTTTCTTCCAGCGGCACTTTGCCTTGCAAAACGTTATGAACGCATTCGCAAATGCAATTTATTTCATCTTCATTACAAGATTTTAGAAGAGCTATTTTATATTTTGGTTTGAGTGTATGTAGCGCACTCAATAAATCTTTATGCGTCTTGAGACTACGCGACATTATTTGTAAATGACGGGAATTTGTTGGTTCTTAGCATATTTAAACCCCTTTGTTGGAACATATACAGCACAATGTCCATCAGAGGGGAAAATATTTGTCTTAATACGACATATATCACTAGTGTCTTGTTTCAGATCAATCATCAAATAACCGTGTGCTTCTTTGGTTGCATCTCTGTAGGCATCTTCTATGAACTTTGAGTTTTCTGGCGAAACTTGACGTGCCAAATATCGAATTTGCGTTTTATCTCGAGGATTTTTGAAATAAATGATATAACTGGAATTCAGTGAAATATCTCTCTGTCCTTTACCTTGATGAAATAAGTTCTGTGTTATGTAAAATACACTTAAGTTTCTATGATGACTGCCTTTAGTAAATATATCAACAATTCGTCCATCGGATTCTCTCATAAGATCATCAATAATTATGAGATTTGCATCTTTACCATCAAACATAGTAAGATCTGGAATACCTTGACAGTAGTTTACGTTTTGTAAGTTATACAATGGTTGCATTTCATCATAACACCACGTTATTTGTTTGAAAGTAGTGTTGCAAATATTACTAGCATATTTTATAAACGTTGTAACAAAATTTGATTTTCCACAACCACTTGGTCCTGCAACTATTGCAGTAAATGGATGAACAAAGTGAAACATTCTGGTACGTGTAATCACTAAGGGGTTTGGTAAGTAATTAAATAATTTCTATGGTAGGTAGTCAATATATTTATTTCAATAAAAAATAACATTGATAGTAGCTTAAACTAATTACTAAAATAAACACTTATATTAAATTGGATTGAAGTTTACATCAACACTAGAATGGAGAAAAAATACAATAGTTTTAGGAAACTACTTAAACTATATTTACATTATTGAATTAAAGTATACACACAAAGGAACCACTTACATAACATAATTTACATCTAAGTGCATCAATTTTACATAGATTCTTGCAACTTATAATGACCCCATGCTAACGTGTCAACATTATTGGGCAAGATATGTCGTTTCGTGTCGTTAGATGATAAAGATATTTTGCTAATCTGCTGCGTAAATATAGTATGTTTTATTGATCTAAACCTATACATTGTGCTATATTGAATGCTTCTATTCAAAAGACATGACTTGTAGTTTTTCATTGACATCCTTTGAGTGATACATTTATTAACGCCTTTGGCTTTTGCAGTTAATTTTGTTTTAGTTTGTATTGCATATATTTTAGATCTTAACCCTACAAACTCTTTTACTATTTCACCGTTATTTTCATCTTTGAAAAATCCTAACTTCTTTTTATTTATTTGAGGATAGCCATGGATATTATTTGTAGGGTAACTAGAAGTATCAAATAGTGATGGTATATCAGGCTTGATGTCTTCATAAAAATTTTCAGTATAAATTTGGTATATGAAACTATCGGTATCAGTGTACATTAATTTAACTTTGTTGCCAAACTTTTTTAATATGTATTCATAATGAAAATCATACATGAGAATTTTCGATATATCCAAAATTGAGAAACCTAAGTAGAAGGGTTTATCATAAGTAACTTTTGTTTTATTAAGCTGTACGGCTACCAAATTTTCAGAAAAAACTGAAATGTTTCTGAATTCAGGTTTAGCTATCAGATCTTGAACACCCAAAGATTTACCTCGATTTTCCCAGTGGGTAAGTAGCTTGACATTTACTCGTTTTTCAACATTCTCCATAGTTTTTCCAAACACTGAATTATTCATAAGTTTGAAAAAATCTTTTTCAAAATCTGATACAACTTTTGTTCTTAACTCTGTGTTCAAATCTATATACTTTTGTAACCATGAACTTTGTTCAAATTTCAATATTCTATGAATTTTGCTTAATTTCAGTCCCATTTTAAGACACTGCTTCAAATTTCTATAGTGAATTATATACTTTGATTTGTTTTTTAAATTAGGTATTAGTTTTTTTTCTTTTGATTCCCCCGCACATATATTTTCAGGACATAATGGTAGATCGGAATGTAAGTCATGAAGTTCCTTTGGATAATCCAAATCAACTTCTAAAATGTAACCGATCTTTGAAGTATCAGAAACATTGAAATCTGTCTGCGGGCTCACCCATTCGAAACCTCTCTCAGGAAGGAACTGTGACATAGCCCACCCATAGAGATTGTTTGCATCAAAATAAGCTAAATAAGATGCAGGTATATATTCATCAAAAGCATCTAAAAATTTATTATTTGCTTTTGCATGACGATTGCTACATTGAGATATGCCCCCTCTAATACCTGACTTGATAAAGGCAATCTGGTCAATGTCTGTAAGTAATTCTAATTTCACTTTGGTTTTTTTAAGCATTGCATCCCAACTAAGTCCTGGAGCTGTAAAATAATGAGTTGGATCTAAACCATAGGTATCAAGACAAAGTGCACGGAAATTTTCAAAAATATCAGCTAGCAACAAAACGTCAGTTTTTAGATATAAATTTGAATAATCTAACATGTTTTGACAGTTAAAGTGTTGCCAAACATCTTGAGCACGGTTATAATCTTCGTCGGAAATTGATGTATCAGTAAGTGAACTATAAAATTTATCTTGATTTGGCAAAGAGGTTAAATTAAGACATTCATAAGATGTCATAAATTCATAAGGGTAAACACCCTTTCTTCGAAGACGAACAAAATCTTCTTTAGCAGGAAATTGGTTTTTTAGTTCATACAAATTATCATCTTTAAGATTTTTGGCTAGTTGATCAAGGCTGCATGGTAAAAATTTGAAAGAATCTACAAATCTTAAACAAATTTTTTGATTATTAACTGTTAAATGTTTAGTAAATGATATATATTTTTCCTTATTTTGAGGAATAATGTCAACTTCCCCTTCAAAAGAATTAAGAGCATGCACAATAAAATGCGCATCGTAATTACTTAAATTATGCACAAAAACTGGAATATAACGAGGAGCACGAAATTTTTTTTCGCATATTTCATGTGCAACACCTCTGAAGTCACCAGTTTGCCAATCAAAATCTAGGAATCTTTCACCATTTAAATTGGTTTCACAAATGTGACAAATTGTTGCATTAGTTATATTATCGCTATCTGCAGTTGAAAGAGACTTTGGAGTTTTCTGAAAACAATTTTTTCTACTTATTATTTTTAAATCATCATACAATTTATTGATGAATACCCTGGCGCAGTCAGGACCACTGTATGTTTCATACTTAGAAAAACTAACATCGTATGCACATTTGATGTAGTACCCGAAACTGTAAGGCTCATGTTTTTGAACATTAATAGTGTATGGTTTTGATGGGTCTTTAGCACATGTTTGTATGGGGTTTAAAAATGCTTCAAAATCGGCGTATACTACAAAAGGGATTCTAAGGGTTTTTTCAAATTTATCGAATTGCAATGTATCATTGGATACCGGCTGTCCAAACCAATTCTTCGAAGTTTTCTCACTATTGGGCAAATAGTTTTAATATGAGAACAGTCATGCTGTTGATGACTAGTTAATCTATCTGCAGTGGTAAAGCGCAGCAAACATCCATCACACAAATAAACTGCGCCATTAGTATTAGACAACTGTTTACTCACTAATCGTGAGAGACTTTTAATGTAGCAGTAGTGACCATTATTTCCATTTTGTAAATATAATAAGTTGACATGTCTGCTTTTTCGTGATTTTGTGAAGTAAAGCGGACCTACAATGGAATGCTTTTGGGACTTGGTATTAAACTCTAATTTTTGATTAACGGTGTAGATATGTCTATAAAATTAGTTCGATCTAGAGAAACATTTAATTTAATGGCTTCTTCGAATGATTTAAAGTTAAAAGTATGCATTGTAGATGCTACTATCATTGTCCGTAGAGCTCGAATCAATCCAACAGTTTTACTCGCACACCAAAAAGTTTTAGCCTTGAGTTCAGGGAAAAACACTGGATAATATTTTTCTAGGGCAGGTTCCTAAACGATGCATTGTTGGCTTTGTTAATAACGCAGCGTTTAATGGAAGTCTGATTAAAAATCCCTTTAATTTTGAGAATTATGATTTGAGTTCATTTTGTTTGTATATCGATGGTCAGCAAATACCTTCGAAAGCATTACAACCATCGTTCGAGAATAATATTTTCACTACAGCCTATCATACGTTATTCTCAGGAACGGGTATACATTTTCTTAACGAAGGCAATGGGATATCTAGGGAACAGTATGCTAAAGGTTACTGTTTACTAGCTTTTGACTTAACTCCTGATTTATCAGCTAACTCATCAAGTCATTGGAATTTGATAAGGAATGGAAGTGTAAGATTAGAAGTTCGTTTTGAATCATCTCTATCTCAAACTATAAACTGTATTGTGTATGCCGAGTTCGATAATGTTATTGAAATAGATAAGAACCGCAATGTTATCGTAGACTATAGTAGTTAACATAGGATAAATATTATGCGCTAGTTGTAATGTACTTACGTAAGAATAAATGTGTTTATTTCATAAATAAAAATATTATATTATAACATGCATTTAATTTATTGAAATGTCCCTTTAAATAGTCATGTCTGAAATTACCACAGAACATTAACAAGAGTAATCTTCACAAGATAGCACAAGTTAGAAACAAGATAGCACAAGTTAGAAACATGAACACCATTGAGATCAGGGAATGCTTATTTAAAATTCATTGGTCTCTACAAAATAATGTGTACGCAGCGAACAGGTTGCCCTTTCGTACCGAAGCGCCTACGTTCTTAATAAGTAATCTGGATTCGGATACGCAACCTGGTTCACATTGGGTAGCCATTCACATAGACAATAACAAAGTTGGACAATACTTTGACTCGTTTGGTCGACCACCTGCAGCATTTCATAGAACTTTCCTGAACAGGAATTGTAGACTGTGGGATTTCAATGTCAAAAGAATACAAGATGATTGGACTTCAGTATGTGGCGAATACTGCTTAGTGTATTTGTACTATAAATTTCAGGGTAGGAGCATGCTGGATTTTACCAAATTATTTAATATAAACGACACTGTAATGAATGATATATTACTATATATTCTGTTTAAACAATATTTTGAATAAACGTAAAGTAAGACATGTTGTTGTTTTTATTAGCTAGAACCACAATCGGGTGCGATAAGGACTCATTAGCGACTCATTAGCGCTACCCGAGCGAAACAATACCTTGCGATTTCGAAGTTGACACAAATAAAGTAATTAAGCTAATTAGGTGTATTGGAGAACCAAAACCAAAAAACGTATGTCAGGATCGTGAAGAGATATCACAAAACGGATAGCAGCAATCGATTGGGCGTCCCCGGAAACCCCCAAAATGATACCAAACTTTTTTTTTTTTTTTTTTTTTTTTTAGGTTGCGATGGCCGACGTCACCCGTTTTTTGTAGCAGGGATTCGGGAGTTCTGGCCATGGGCCAGAACTCCTGAATCCCTACTACTGCCGACGATATAGTCATCTTTGCAGAGACGCTGGAAGAGCTGAACCGAATGGTGAACGACCTAAATGAGTCCTCCCGACGTGTAGGTCTTGGTATGAACTTGGACAAAACAAAAGTTATGTTCAACAGAAATGTCATGCCGAGACCAGTACGGGTCGACGGCGTTCTTCTCGAAGTTGTACAGGACTACATCTACCTAGGCCAGACAATACAACTTGGCCGACACAACTTTGAGAAGGAAGCGGATAGGAGGATTCAGTTGGGTTGGGCGGCATTTGGCAAGCTCCGTCGTGTCCTTACGTCGACAATTCCGCAAAGCCTGAAGACCAAGGTCTTCGAGCAATGCGTCCTACCGGTGATGACGTACGCTGCCGAGACGTGGACACTGACAAAGGGGCTGGTCCACAGATTTAAAGTCGCTCAGCGTGCTATGGAGCGAGCTATGCTCGGGGTCTCTTTTAAGGATAAAATCAGAAATGAGGTTATCCGTGAGAGAACGAAAGTAAGAATGCATACAACCTCACATATTTCTTAGTAGGATGTAAATAAAAATGCATACATATTTCTCTTTCGATTTATGCAGTCCTGGTATAAATGCATCTGCGGAAACTATAACAGTTTCTTTTGTTAGCTTCAACGCTTGGTTGGTTTGCAAGCTAACCAACCAACCAATTTGGTTAATTAATAATTGCCAAATAACGAACTTAAATTAAGTCCTTTTGTTAATTAATTAACCTGGCCAAGAATGGCTAACTACTATTCATTAATTGATTCTATCAAACAATTAATAAATATTATAAACTCCTAATTAAAATTATTCCGACGCTAGTAAGTAAATTTGTATATGAATAATGTATTTTCATAGTATCATCCTAAAAATACCTAACCATATAAAAAAACAATATTTATTTATAAAAAAAAACGTTTTTAATTAAATATATTTATTTATTTTTATTATAAATAAATAAAATAAATATTTCTTCTAAATCCTTGAACGTGAAACGACGTACATATAGTACTAGGACATCATAAGAGGGTAAGATTACTCGTACGTAATGAACGAGACAATTAAAAACAGGTGAGACGTAAATCGATAAGTGAAATGACAAGGTCAAAGTTAAAGTCAGCAAATCAATACACGTTCGTCTTGTCGTGACGTCATGTCTCTTTCTATTGATTTTGTTATATGTATGGCGCGTAGAAATATTAGGACGCCATATATATCAAGGAGGTCAAGCAATGTATTAAGTTTTCGCATCCTTTAAAAAATTTAGTTGAGTTATTTATTTGTGGATTGACTTGCAAAGTATGCGGTTAATTTTATTACCTTAATACTGTATAGAGAAGATAAAAAGAAAACGTTAGAAATTAGATTTTGTGTTTAAATACAAACTACATCAAATACATTTTTGTGACTGACAAAAAAATCTCGCAAGTGTTTTTCCAGCAAGCGTGTAGAATTTGTTTCATCTATTATCAATTGAACTGTTCAAGTATGAAATATTTTTCACCAATCCGCACTTTTCGAGGTCTTTAAAGCGGTATCAAAAATAAAATTGTCGGTCAAAACTTCGCCTCTCTCTAAGTGTGCGCAATCAAAACAATTCTTTCCAGAATTTGTACGTATAATATATATATATATATATATATATATATATATATATATATATATATATATATATATATATATATATATATATATATATATATATATATATATATATATATATATATATAATATATATATATATATATATATATATATATATATATATATATATATATATATATATATATATATATATATATATATATATATATATATATATATATATATATATATATATATATATATATATATATATAGATAGATAGATAGATAGATAGATATGGTGTGTGAGATATTTGTTTCTGTTATATATAAATTATTTTTATTATAATATAAAAGGAAACGTCATAGACGTTTTTTTTAATATACCAATAAAATATTTATTATATATAATAATATCCTCAAATACGTGTAGAAAAGTATTTAAATTAGTATGTATGTATTGCTTGATAGATTACGCAGTACGGTCGGCGGGATGCAGCTGCACTAGGCGATCATAATAGCAGAGGAGTTTGTATGCAAATCTGCAATGTTTACAGCAAAACGCATACAAAGTTGCTCCGGCATTAAATCAATTCATTCTGGAAGTAAAGAAAATACTGGTTTTTATTTACAGGTAGAAAACATCTAAGATTGTTTGTAGCAAATATTATTTTACTTATATTAATCATGCGATATAAAAAAATAGGTTTGAGCTGCCAATCACTAATCATAGTATTGCATAAGCTTACCATCTTTGTTTGTTGTCATCGTCTACTTTAGTTTAGGTTTGATTAGTTAGTATATTTAGATTAATTTAGTTTGTTACTATAGAAAATAATGTTAATATAGAAAATATTATACATATAGAAAATATTATATCTTACAGAAATAAGTATAGTTGTATTCGGAGATTATAAATGTGAACACTTTATAATTTAAATAAATGCACGGGATCTGTATTTTGGCAATGTAATGTAATCAATAATAATTAAGTAAAAAGTGACATTTCTTAAATATTGATTCCTTAAGAGAAAACCACAAATATAAACACAAGAAAAATAATAAAAATACACTATTAAATAAAATACACTACGAAATGCTGGTATAAGAAAAGTTCAGTTCCTATTTTACGATATTTACATAAAGATTCTATGAATAGACGGTTTTTTTTCGATGTTCTTGACAATTACTTTACCACTGTTTTTGAATAATGGTACTACTGTAGTCACCTTCTATATAATGGGAAAAATTGCAATTTTATAGTAAGCCATTGTAGAGTAATCCTAAGGGTAGAATTCTTTCAGCATATTTAATGAGAGCGGAAGGATATATTATAATATAACTATATTGTCAGCGCCAGCCGTCGCTGCCAGTGCCTTTGTTGTGATCAAGTCACAATAAGTGTTATATCAGTACGGTACAGCATACAGCAAAGAATTTTATTGATTTCGTTATAGTTAGCTGTGGTATAAATAAATTTTAGACAAGAATTAAATCTATGCCTAACTAAGCCTAAATGCGCTTTTCTATTTAGACATATCAATATTTATTATGTTAGTAGGAGTGTTTAATTTTTTGTGAATTAGTTCTGTAAAGGAACGTTCTCAACTCAGATAATAATAATAATAACGATAATCTGTGTTATACAAGATGAAATTTAAAATTAAAATAAATTAAGATGATTTACTATTACAATATTCAATTGAGTTAAAAATTGAGTTAAAAAAGTAGTACATACATTAGGTGCTTTCTACATTTATTTATGTAATACAACAATAAAAGTTATGTATTATTTATTCATTACATATATAAATATACACAAATAATATTCTTTTAAATATTAAGTCATAGTTGTTAGTTAAGTTATTCATGAACTTATCTTTCATTTGATACCAGAATAATAAAAATCCTTTTTAAGTAATAAAAATCGAAGTATAGGTAGTACATAGCCTTTATATACTAGGAATTCAGGAGGAGAGATGCAAGGCATGCGCAGTACGAATGCACTTTCACTTTCAATATGCGCATTGTTGAATATACCTTTCTCGTTTGTTCTAGTTCTACCTGGAGAGGTGAAGTGACGAGTGTGAGATGAGGATGTTTTTGTCGATTGCTAGCCCACAACTATTTTATGTTCTCCTTGTAAGCCCGATGCAAAAATAAATGCATTTCGCTAAAGATGCATAATTATAATTAATATAATATAATAATTATTAATATAATAATTATTAATATAATTATTATTATTATTATACTAATTGTAGATTATTATTTATTTATTTCTTGGATTTTCGAATTACAAACTAACAACTATTATTAATATTTTCGGACCGGTTATTTTTTTATAAAGAACATATTTTAATTATTATTTGTAAAGGGTTTAAAAACTTTTTGTGCACGGTCGTGTAAAAATCTGTAAAGTTATATTTATTTATTACTATTATCGCTTAATAAATGTTTCAAGAATTAGTTTATACTAATTATGGAATTTTTTACACGGACAACTTTAAAGTTCTAGATTTTTATTATATGTTGGTACTTCAACTTAAACGTATTTTTTGATCATTTCAATTTCGAAAAAAATAACATTTATTAGACGTTACCAATATTAAAAATTTCAGCATGAAGGTATCAATAGCAAGAAGTAAAACTAAAACATATGTATGTGGGCTATAGATTCATTATATTATGATGGGTCACTGATGTATTTATACGTTTGTATGTATATACACACGCTATTTTTATTGTATTATACAAAATTATATAATGAAGTGTGTTACTTGCTTGTGCAATTTAAATTAAGTATGCACTTTACTCCAGTTATGTCATCCTAGTAGCATCGTATCGTAAATTACAGTGGGTTTGGCTTATATCGCAGTAGGAGGAGCCGATGATTGAAAATTTCATCACATAAGTGCATATGAGACAGAACAGTCACTAACTTTTCTATAGATATATTGAAATTGTATAGGTTCAAAATGCATTTCTATATCGTTTATGCGTTCCTAATATTGCTGTATCGTAAGTTTTAGTAATCAGAAACTTGGCCACATCTCTCTCGTCTTTAATTATTAAAGTGGGGGGGGGGTCTAACGACGACGATATTCGGTCCGTTAAACTGACTACGCATATCCTCCAAAGAATAGTTTTTGTTCCTGAAATAATAGTTCTAATAAGTAATAATAGTTCTAATCAGTTAGTTTGTCCCTACGAAGTAATAATAGTTACTCGACTGCCAATTTAATTAATTAAGGCTCTGACGAGTGAAAGTCGAAGAGTGAGAACTTTTGTGAATCTTATTTACTAGGAGATCATAAGATAAGCGAAACTTTTTCTTCATGCGTACAATGTAGAGGCCCTTTTCGACCTGTCATCAGTAGAGCATAAACTCGAAGATGTCTTGATGAATGAAATAATAGAAAAAGTAATTTATTCCTATATTATAAAAAAACAAATTATATGAGTAAACAATTCTCTTATAATATTATTTAAATAGAAATACGTACTTAAAAAACATCAACAAAGATATAAACATTGGAAATGGCAGTAAAATTATATGCAAGCGCTAGAACATATATGTATTCTATGCATTTATTTAATTATACTTTGCCTGTCTTTAATTTGGTAATGAGAGTGAAGACGCTAGACACTACGTCCCTATTTACTATTTTCACCTCAAACTGTTCACTGTGACAAATCCGCCATTCTCATACAGTGTCAGTGACAAGAAGTTCCTAAAGGCCAACCAGAGCTCCCCTCCTCTCTTGCCATTGACTCTTGCTTTGTTTTATTTTTTACCATTTTTTTACAAGTTATTCTGTTTTTTCTCAAATCATTAAAATCCTTGCTTTATCGAATAACTTAGTAAATAATGTATTTTTCATGCTTTAATTTTTTAGTAATATCCGTCCGCACAGTTTTCATAAAAAGAAATGACTTAACAACAAATTTATTTGAGTGTCTAATAACTACTGAGGCTTAAAACTCTTTAAAATATTAACTGTAAAAGGTGATATTATTAATTTTTAATAAAGACTGCATAAAAAAAGGTTTTTGAAACAATTAAATCACAATTCAATAAATAGTGCGGCTTATATCGAATTTCTTTAAAATATATTATTATAAAAGTCAGTTTATATAGAAATTGTAGGGATATAGAATAATGTGAATAAATTAAGAAATTGCAGGGTCCATGTTTAATAGTAGCTAGCTATAATAACAACAAGTAGTTGATTATCATATTATGTCGGTCAAGCTATAATTTCATAATATAAATAATACACCGTCTCCCTTTTCTATTAAATTCAATAGTTTATCAAATAAAAAAATCTTCTTTTAAAAATTCTAGTTACATAAATTTTTTAACGTATGTAAGTTTTATAAAAGTAATAAGAAATCTACCAAATAGAACGCAGCCACTTTATAGAAAACACCGCCAACTAAATAAAAAGATATTAAGGTCCTGCTCACGTCATTATTACTTAACTGCATAAGTAAGTGGGACAATACCATTTCGCACAAATCTGCTAAACTTTCTGTTGCTAGAAAGGTAACATACGTGTGTAAGAGGCATAAATAATTACTAGTATGAGACTTACTTGAAGCTCTTACCATTTTATACTCTCCTAGTAGCATGAATCGCGAGGGCATTTAAAACGAGTTGTGAAATAGTTTTTTTATTTATTAAAAACTTAACTTATTTTTTGTAAAGGGGGACGGAGTAAGCAGGGACTAAAGCAACAGAGTGTCTTAACACTATATCCCCACGGTTCCTGCAGTTTCCTCTGCCTATTCTATCTACCATGCGGGATAACGCGTGAAGCTAAGAGAAAAACTTGCTTTGAACTTTGAATAACTAAAAAAACCTTTTTGAAAAATATTTATATAGTAAAATAAGTAAAACTTATTTTATTCATCATCATCTTATGTATATCATATATCTCTTTGTATTATGTATTATTTACTAATTATATTTATAATTAATTCTCATTCTAATATTTTTGTCGTCAGTGGGTGGTATGCAGGGACAAAGTTCTTTTTCTACATGTCCTTAGTTGAAAATTTATTTATACAAATATTATACTTACTTACTCCACACTCCACATTCCACTTCCTTACAAATAATATTTATTAATAAATAAATAAATAAAAGAAAACAAAACAACAATCCTTGAAATTTCATGTTCAACAATAAAATATTACCAGGCTGACATGAATTTATAGTTACACAGGTAAAATCTATAAGGTCAGTGGTTCAATGAAATCGATGTTGGCGTATATTAAATGAAAATCGATAAGCTCGTCTAGACATTGATGACGTGCATGCGTGTGGAAGAGATACAAGATCTTTTGTTAGCGTTTTCCTGTTTTCTCACTAACGACTGATGCCGTCAAGTTCCAGGTGCATGTTTCTAACTTGGACATTTTGACAATAAAAAAATGTTCGTCACGCTTACCTGTAACAAAGATTTTATTTTGGTTTGTATTTGATATTTAAAAAATGTCTTTAACTACAGACGTTATAGTAATAAAACTAAGAAATTTTGTAGAGCAGAAATATTTGTTATACGTACTAGTATTTACTATACAAAATCAGGATTGATAGTTTTCCACATTGACGAATTTTTACGAAAGACGAATGAAATTTTCTTAGAAATTTTATACATTTAATAGATTCAACGTCACCATTATAACAAAATTAATAATTTAAAGACTTACATGTTCAGTCTGTAAGTAATTCAAATTCATTATGAGAATAGTTAAAAAATATTTAAGCGGTAAAAAAATAAAAAGAATCATTTTAATTTATTTTATAAAAATTACTTTAAATAACTATTTGTAACAATTAATATACTTTGTTTTGTATGTAAATTATTTATTTTATATGAAATATTTACAAAATGATGATATAATTTACTTCTTTAAACTGTAATCAAATACATATTTCACATAATAGCTATATGTACGCGAGGCTACGAGATTGCTACGCGCGTTTTAAATCACGTAGAGGTAGGCGTTGCATGTGTATTTTAAATAAAACAGTATTAATGTTGTTTCAAAGTTAAAATAATTAGTAATTTTTTTTTTACTATTTCTAAAATAAATAAGTAACGAATAACAAATATTTAGAAAATATTCCAAAATTAGTAAATATGTTTAGCAACAAAAATTTCATTGATTACATAATTTAATCTTAATATTTTCTACATACTTATTTATGTTAAAAATTTGTAAAAAATTTTCCACATTCATCTATGATTTCATAGATGGCGTTGAACGCTTTTAGATCGCGCTATCATTTGGTTAACTTGAAAAGGATATAAAGAGTTAGAAAATGAACTGGGCACATCCAATCAGTCGTAATAATAATATTACGAGAATTTTTGGAGGAAGGTAGATTATACCTTGCCAATAACAATGATATGCTTATCACTTAAATTGGTAATTTTCCTTAAAACATTCAATGTATATTGTCATTTAATTGTTATTTCTTAATTTATAAAAACCTTAAAACAGGCTTAACTGATTAAAATTATTATTTTAATTATTATTATAAACGCCTCGCCACAATTATCTTAAGTTTCTAATACCTCTATTAACTTTGAAAGATATGGATTGTATGCTAATTCGACAACATATCTGCTATTCAACAACATACCTGCTATTTTCATATCTCCTTAAGAGAAAATCTTTCAAATGGGCTTTAAAGAATGTAATACACTTTTAAGACAATCAAAATATTACCCTACAGAACACATTTCTAAGTAAATTTCAACACTGTACTTTATATAATTAGCCCGTAAACAATGAAAAATAAATAATTCCGTTCAATGTACAACAACTAACAAATTCTTTTTTATAAAAAATCCAATGATTACTAATAATTATTATATATTGGCAGCACTCTAGTACATATTTCAAAAATATCACTAAAATTATATATAACCTAGAATTTAGCATTTCCACTTCGAATAATGAAGATCTCAGAGCAATGTCCACAATTTTCCACCAAAGCGCTTATAATTAATATTTATTAGTCGTCAACTGCACTGCATAAGGTCATTACTCTACTTAATTAAAATGTTAATTATTTATTAAATTAAGATCCATTGTAATCAGGATGATCCATTATGGTCAAGCCACTCCAGAAACCATTTTTATACAAGACATGCAAAGTAACCAATACCTGCATATACTGAATTGTCTCCAAATCATCTTTTGGGAAGGAAAAAAGTCATAACGTTGAGAAAATTTCTACAAAATTGAGCAAAATTCTAATTTTGAACCTCGAGGCACATAGGATTTCAAATGAAAAGTTTTTTGAAATATATAGTGATTTTGAAAATAAAGTTACATTTTTTTATAGGTGTCGGTATAAAAATGGCATAAAAGTTGGATATTAAAGTAATGGCATAAAAAGAATTATATTTTGTCTAAATAATATACATTTTTTAAATTTTTATTAATATGAATGAAAATGTTAAAATATTCAATCACCCCTTTTTAACTCATAAACTGTGGTGACGAAATTTACGTATATTAAGTTAAAATATCTCTTTTTTCCGATACCTGTGATTGCCGCCATATATTTTCTAAAGATTTGTATTGAACCTACTAAAGTTTCAAATCTTGTTCTCCAATCAAATCTCAAAAATCTTCTAATTTCGGAAATTGTGACGCGACAAAGAATCTCCTCATCATAAGCTGAGTTGGCACTTTCGATATTATTTGGTAATTTTTATTTGTTAGTTAATTCATTCTTTTAACTATTTCATATGAAATAAAGGTATAATTAATTAATGAACAATAAATTTGTGGGTAAAGTCATTCACCTTAAAGGCCGGTTTGCCCACCTTAAAGGCCGGCAACGTGGTTAACCTTAAAGGTCGGCAACGCTCTTGTCACACCTCTGCTGTTACACAGGGCGTGGGCGTCGGTGACGACTTACCATCAGGTGACGCGACCGCTCGTTTGCCGGATAGAAAAATAGAAAAATTATAAATGTATTTTTATTATATATTTAATGGATTATTTGGTAAGTATTATTATAATATATTGAATGCATGCATTGCAAATTGGATGCTGTAAATATTGCAACATGCACTTAATTCTGCATTGAACTTATTAGGAGAACATAAAATTGTTGCAGGTTAAAAATCAATAAATACCCTCCTCACCTCACACTGGACTCCACCTCACCAAGTAGACTTTGTACAAATGAGAAAGATATTATATTAAACAATGCGCATATTGAAAGTGAAAGTGCATTCGTATTGCGCATACTTGTCTGTATTCCTAGCACAACACAAGTACAAGCACAAGTGTTTCCATTTTTATTACTCGATCGAGTAATAAATAATGAGTAGTTAGCTATAAATATATATTTTATTCTAATTCAGAATCAATTTTATTAAAATAACTCATAATTTATTATGATCAATTCAAAGTTCTTCACGACTTCACATAGAAAAACAGATAGCACTAGATTTAGGCAGGCCAGGCCTATTTACTTTTTGGGTAAAATTTCAACGTAAACACAAATATTATTCATTGTTGTTACACTTTGTGATCGATAATTTTTGCAAAATGGTGTTTAATAATAACAAATGTTTTAAATATTCCTTTTTTTTAATTTTGTTTATTTTTAATTATTACAAACTAACGAAAACAAAACTAATAAAAAGTACTTCGTCAGTTACTTTGCGTATGTCGTAACTAACTAACTAACTAGCTGAAGAGTAAATTAATTATTAATTAATTTAATTATTTTCATTTACACCGTAGTCATAGCTGCTTGTTAAAACTGTCTACTAGGAAAGCATAAATTTGCAACATATTCTTCATCACACATCTGCAATTCATACTTATATTTCATTTTAGCAGTGCATTTTGTATGTGAGTCGTTGGCTCCGCCCCTAAAGTTTTGACACACCCCTCTTATCTACACTGAACTTAACATATTTCGTAAAACTTGTCGATAATTATTTGTTAGATAGAATATTGTTAAAATATTACATTATTTATTTTACAAATGCTTTTTTCTAAAGTCTTTACAATTTTATTATATTTATACAAAAGTCAAATATATATAAATGGATTATAAATTTTACTAAAATCCTAAAATTTTACTCTATTTGACGAATATACAAAATTTAATGCACATAATAAATAACCTCATGAATTTTCATTGTAGACAATACAAATGCATACATACATCCCCTACGATGTATGATTTCCTAGTATAAATGCATCGTAGTAGTTTATGTTCGCTACGCTAACAACTAGCGTAGTAGTAGCGTAGCGGCTTGGCTGGTTTACTTTTTTTACATGCGAATTTGCAAATAAAAACAAATAACATTAAAAAAATGGTTGCCTGTAAAGTGGGTTTTACGGGCGAAAATTTTACGTGACAACGTCTTTTTCTCGGTAGAATATTTATTGATATGAATAATAATTATAGTATAAATTGCACAAATTTTAACTATAGAAAATATATTTTGTTTACTAAAACATTGTACATGTGTCAAGTGATACGCGCGGCGGACCGATCATAGTTCGGTGACAGTTGACACATCGTTACGTTACCATTTTCATATTTGACTCCGAGCCGCACAACCTAATTTAAGACGTTGTCATGTCAAAAATTAATTCGTTTATTTCTTGTTTTATTGGTAAACTTTTGTGGTCGAGAATAATTATTGTATCATGTATTTATAAAATATAGTTATTACTTATTTTACATTTACAATAAATAATATTACGTTATGGAAAAGGACTGTTTATAAAAAAATATCCTAATAATGCATTAACGCTCACCTTCACTGTCTGAGCTCCCACTACCTAACCAAATTTTAAACGATTCTACCAAAGCCGCCTTTGAAGTGCGTTCTGGAAATAAATTTATAGTTCTAGACAGGCCGAGATCTTTTAGTAAACTATAGAGATATTTTGCTGTTATACCTCTCGCTCCTACTTCAACCGCAAATAAGCTTACTCTAAACCTATTCCTGGTCAGTTAGTTCATTTGTAAGATCGAAATATTTATTAAGTTTTAGATGGTGACTTTTTGGGATATTTGTTTCCCACGGAACTGTAAGTTCTACCAGTATTACACGTTTTAGGCTTCGAGAATAAAGAAAAATATGCAGTCTGGATGACGAAACGCAAATATCCTCAGGGTTTCTATACTGTTCCTCATACGTGTCCATCATAAGCTCTATTGAGCGTTTGCTAGTTGTTATATTTCTCTGTGCTCTTGCTACATACTAAAGGCTTAAGTATTTTTTTTGTGGCGCCGCGAGTATTGACCACTATCCAAGAGTATCCTTTACCCTACCAGCATATGTTCAGCTGTCCCCACTGCCTCTTTACAGATGTAGCAAGATTTATCGGTAGCTTTACCCCATCTTACTAATTTACTTTGAACTGGAAGAGTCCTTTGGATTTAGATAGAATTTTAATACTGCTGGAGACCAGTCGTAAATTAGGGTGCGCCATTTTAAAGCTACAGGGATACAGAATTCTCCTATAGTTAGCTACTCGTTTTGCATTTCTAAACCCAATGCTACACGCATTTATTCTTGTCGTTCTCGTAAATTGCTTATGGAATTGAAGTCTTGACTCGAGCTCTGAGATACTTAAAATATATTTTATATCTATTTATATATTATATCTAGTTACTGTTGTATATAAATAAAGTGACAAAGTTCCATTGATCCTAGTAGATGTTAGACTTTTCTTTTGTGATTGTGGTTATAATAAATATATTTATTTTGACATTATTATTTACTTATTTTAAATATGTCTTTTAGAACAATTTTCGCGATTTTCCCAGAATATGTGTTTTGGCGACTCTTAGATGTTTATAGAGCTTAGATGGTTTCTTTAATGTCAATTCAAAATTATTTTTGTCTCTAAATAAGGTTGAGATATCTGCCGAATGCGCTAGCCCAAGCCAAAACTTTAGTATCTTTATGGCACTTGCATCTAACTTTGTTAATAGTGTCAAGCTCGTTAAAGAGAATTTTATATTGTTATGCGATAAAAACTGGTTAAAAAGTAGTTCAAATTTTTCTGATTCGATATCAATTGGGAATTGAACAATAAATTTTTAGCACTTACAGTCAAACTATGTGCTGATGCGCCACGACGGTATAGAAAGGGAAATATTTATTATCTTATGTCAATATTTTTTTATTTTTCAAGAAAAACATCCACTGCAGTTTCTTCAATGTAGCCTCAACCAACGTGTTCTGAAGTTTTGACCCCATACTCATCGTATTTTATGGATCTGGTCAGTTAATTAAAAATTACTCTTTACGTTTATTATTTTTTTTAATGAAAAAAATAACGTAAAGTATTTTTTATATATTTTAGTCAGTAATTTTAACACATGATTATCAAATTAACAATTTTATATAGTCGAAAAATACTGACCAAACCAAATCAAAATATTTTAGTCTAAGTTGTTTATTGTAAGTTTCCAGGCGCTTTCTTACTAGAAATCGATAGACTTCTTTTTTGTTATTTAAAACAAAATATGATTATATTATAAATAAATATATGAACAAAATTATTCATTTTATATATTTTTAGTCGAATTAATCAAGAAAAAATAACCTTTGACAGTTTTAACGGAATAATTAGTAGTAGTAGTCGTAGTTAAGTCAAACCAAATATAACAAACAATTCGACAATATATATTGGTAAAAATAAAGGTTAAAAAAATATAAATATACTAGAAATTCAGGAGAAGAGAAAATATGCGCAGTACGAATGCACTTTCACTTTTAATATGCGCATTGTTCAATATATCTTTCTCATTTGTACAAAGTCTACCTGGTGAGGTGAGGAGAATCGAGTGTGAGGTAAACAACTCCTTATATTGCAAACTTGCAACTATTTTATGTTCTCCTAGTAAGCCTATTGCAAAAATAAATGCATTTTGCAATATTTGCAGCAGTAATCATTTCATCAGCCCAGACATTCAAAAAAATTTTTTAAAAGCAGCTTTATTTATTTGTACATACATACAAATTATATAAAAATATACAAATATTCTTTGTAAAAAAAGCGTAAATAAAAGTAGATGAAAGTTTTAAGGAGTAGTATATAAAAAAGAAATTGTGGAAGAAAAGAAAAAGAAGAGTAAAAGAAGTTGTGGAATCACTATATTTTTTACAAATATTTTTAGGACTATTGCTTTTTACTACTGCTAAATATTGTTAGAATGCAACAAACACAATGCAATTGTGAGCCTTTTATATATAAATCAGGCTTTATTTTGATGAGAAATATTTGATGATTTACTTACAAGAACCCTTTTTATTAGGCAAAACTATATTTTGTTCCAAAAATACATTGATTAGTTAATGATATTATTATCAAAACAGTTTATTATAATAAAATTAATAGTTTTTTACTTCTCTTCACTCTCTCTCACTTCTCCGTCATGTAAACTTACATTTCATATATATTCTATTCGCTTCGCAGGAAGTAAATTGTTGTTCACATCTTAAATATGCATATACAGATAGATTTTATTATATTTATAAATAAAAGAATTAGATGTAAAAGAGATCTACTTAATGACAAAATTTCTGCCTCTTAAATTAAAGTGTATAAAGAAATATTATTTCAATACTTCAATTGAGTATTTTTGTGTATCAATTTATATAATAATTATTATTATTATTTAAGAAACATAGGTTATTCAAAACTTCTAGATTTTTATGAAATCTTGGTACTCTAACCTAAATGTAGTTTAAGTTAATCAATACGATAGTGCAGACGTCACAAGCGTCGTCGTTTGTAGGCAGACATTGCTTAGCTAGTTATTGATTTCTAACGTCATTCACTACTTTTACTAAAATTACGTCACCAAAATGAGCACAAGTGTTGTGTTCTTTTGTTTGTATGGTTTGTGCTCAAAAAGTGTCCGTTAACAAAATATATTTTCTATTCAAATTAATACTAATTGAGAATAAAATTATTGCAAGGGATGAAACAGTTTGTATAAAACATCTATTGATGAACCATGTAATGTTTAGCTAACTATAAAAATAAAAGAAGCTCGTCCTAACAGATTATACTAGCTAAAAGTTCCTTGAATACAAGAATGAGCATTAATTAGCCAAATGAAGAAAATTCTCTAATTGTTTCGATTTTTCAACATTTGCTTTTTTATTTTGTTCCTAAAACGTAAAGATACAAAATGAAATTTAAAAAATGAAAGTTGTGCCTGCATTACGTGATTTTCTAAACTTTGTTTTATTGTTTTTTATCTTCTGAAAATCTTCGGCAGTATCAGAGGGCGTGTCAATATAACACGATAGCTAGTAGGAGTCATCTAATGGTGTGAACGGGATAGCATTACTTATACTGTACATGTGTGCATATATATATATATATATATATATATATATATATATATATATATATATATATATATATATATATATATATATATATATATATATATATATATATATATATATATATATATATATATATATATATATATATATATATATATATATATATATATATATATATATATATATATATATATATATATATATATATAGCGAAATTAAATGTACAAGCGTTAAGTGCACATATATCACGGTTATGCAATCCCAGTTATATAATGTCGTAAATTTTAGCCATCCAGTATCGCAACACAGTAAAAATAAAAGACAACAAATTGTCAGTCGTAGTAGTTGCTAATTATTTTTTCATAACTAATTGTATATGTGTAACACACATATTTATTAATTGTATTATTAAAAGTATACTTACTAATCATTTTTAAAAGAAGTTCAGAATATTTTCTTCATCTAGCGATCTTCATTTTCATCTATAATAATAGTATATTATAAAAATACGACATTTATAGTTTATGTATTTTAGTATATGTATTTTATTTATATTTTCTCTCGTTACTGTTGTATATAAACAAAGTTCCATTGATCCTAGTAGATCTTAGGCTTTTCTTTTGTGATTGTGGTTATAATATATTTATTTTGACTTTATTATTTACTTATTTTAAATATGTCAAGTTGTCATAATAAGACATGTATTATTTATGTTTTATTAATGTTATTACTATTTGTTATACAGAAACACACATACTTGTGTAATTAATTAATTTATAGGTTAATTTTAAGGATGCACTTTGCTTTGCTCCAATTATGTAATCCTAGTAGCATTATATCGTAAATATCAGTGGGTTTGGCTTATGTCACAGTAGGAGGAGCCGATCAATGTCTGGAAATTTCATTAAGTACGCGTAGACAAATGTATAAAAAGTCAGTCGGAGAAGAAAAGCTCCTGAAGCTGCTGAACAAGTAGTGCCGAGTCACGTAATTATAACAAATAATGATTAGTCGTTCAAGTTTAAAGACAATCGCAACGAAAATATTGACGAATCTACAAACGATATCTTAATAATTGATCAAGCTAATTTCTTGGTAATTTAATCATCGAAATTACTTTTTTTTTAAATTAATTAATAAATAAAAACAGCAAACATTCATACTTATGGCATCATTAATTTTTTGCATATTCAAAAAAGGGCAGAAAAAAAAATAAAAATTGACTGTCAATTCTTTGTCCAGTTTTGAATTTTGCATTCATTTTGAGTATTTATATAATAATTATAATACTTTGTTGAATATATCTGTATGTTGAAAATGTGGATAGTTCGAAACTTCTAGACTTTTATGAAATCTTAGTACTCTAACCTAAATGTAGTTTCAGTAAATCAATATACAGAGCAGACGTCACAAGCGTCGTTGTTGTTGTCATACCTACTTATTGATTTGTAACGTCATAAGCTACTATCAATAAAAATCAATCTTCAAACTCAGCATCCACATGTTGTTTCTCTGTGCAGAAGATAGCCTCTAAATATTTCATTTTTTAGGAAGTAAAATAAAAATGTTATGAATAAAAAATAAATACATGCAATTAATTAAAGTTCTTCTGAATAAAAATTAGTAAAAAATATATAACTTTAACAATATATAATATAATTTTAAGTACTTGTGGCTCTAGAAAAAATAATCATCAGAAGAAAAGAAAGTCATCACATTATGAACTGACTTAAATTCGGATCAATATATATTATTACAATACATAATAATAATAATATTACACATTTATTTTATTTATGTATATAAAAATTTATACAAAAAGACATATAAATAAGATATTGGATTCTTATACGCATTATACTATATTATACTATATATTGTGTATACAAGTTAATCAGGCCTCTACGTACGTTTTTCATTGTATAAAACAAAATCATCTTTTAGATTTATTCCCACAGTTCTTTTTTTATATATTCTCCTTTCCAAAAGTGTTAAAAATATTATAATTTCGAGACCCACACAACTACTGTTACTACAAATATAAACACAATAAAATTGTTATGATAACTTTGACAAATAAATAAATTAAATAAATAAAAAAATAATTCAATAAACTTTCTTATATTTTTTTTCTATACTCGTATATTTATAAATTTTCGGATTTTTGCATGCTGAACTTAAGTTGCTGAATCTAAATTTATTAAATAGAACGAAAGATGAATTTATAAATTCTTATATTGTGATGTAGTTATAGATAGGTATATTGATTGTATTGTGTGCGGTACTCATGTTGAGTATTTCCTTCTTTTCTCATTCCAACTTACAGAGGAATACGCGGTCGCAATGCAGTTGTATTCGGAGAGCATAAATATAAAGGAAATGAAAACATGGGACGGGTATATATTTTATACAATAGAATTACAATTGTATCTGCAAAGGTTTTACAGGAAAATAAAGAATTACATTTTTATAATAAATATTTTATATAAATAATGTGGTCACAAATAAAGTAATTAAAATAAAAAATATAATTGAATCTGCCTTAGAAGAAATAAAATATAAAAGTAAAATGCAAAAGGTTTTTTAATAATAATAAGCACAATATTATTTTAAAAGCCCACAAAAAGGATGAATCAAATAATGTACGAGTAGTAAATAATTTATACAAATATTATATATGTATTGATATAGTGCATAATAGTTCTTTCTCATCAACGAATGTTCTTTGTAAACCTAAAATGAAATCCCTCTGGTATTTAAGAATTAATGAAGGCTCTACGACAAATTAGTAGTTATAATAATAATAATAATAATATTTATTTCATAAAAAGAACTGTAGCACAATATATATATTACATCAAATTACATTTAGACAAAACTACAACAGTAAAATACTACAACAGTTGGTTGGGGTACTGTCCTCTTAGATAGGTTACTGAGTAACCTGTAATAAAGAGAAACAGTGCCGTATCCCACGAGATTGTTCAAAACTATTCTTTATTAAACGGTTAACAAGTCGTAATAATACTGTACTTAATTAAAATTACAATTTTTTATTGAATGATGTGATGTGAGTATTCGTATTTAGAATGTGTGTTATTATTTTGTGTGAGTGTATAGTGTATGTGTTTATACTCGTGTTTGTGTGTGTACTGAGTGTTTGTGTGTGTGTGTTTGTATGTGTTATGGATGTAAATAAGTGTAAGATTTTATAGTGATGTTTCCAAAAGTGATTCCGTTTCATCATACGTTTTTTGTTGTAAGAACAAACGAACACTTACTTTACATTTGTGACTAGACAAATTGTAAATTGGATTTTTTGCGTTAATTTTATTGTACAAGAAAGGACCTAAATAAATGAAAAACTTTTTAACGAAAGAGTAATTTGTAACAGGAAGGGTACATACTTTATCTTTCCGTCGTTTAGTAATTTTAACGTAAGTAATTTTAATTTTAACGTAATAATTTATACCTTGCGTTGGTTGATGTTCAACGATACAGTAGATTTTCAATATGACTTTATAGTTTGTATGCTCCACAACATAATATAATAAATATAAGCCATCATAATAACTATGAAAAGTAACTATTTGTATAGTTAGTAATTCAAATTTATGATTTGTATAATTTCGTTTATTTTGGAAATCTGGAGTGGAAAACTATTATATATGAATCTTGATTGATTGTTAAAGGTACTAATATATATAATTGATAACTGTTTTACAAGTTATCTCACTTAAATACGAGGAGTATGTAAGTGAGATTATTTCAAAAATAGTTTTCATTATAAAGAGAAACATTTTTTTCTTCAAATTTACGGCTCAGTACTGCAAGTCGTCGTCGTCTTTCCTGGCACAAAAGACATTTCTTTTGTGCCGGGAAAAACGTCGACCAGCCAGATTGAGTTTGTAATGTAAACGGAAAAAATGTTTTTATTTATCACATTAGAAACTTTAAAAATTACAGTATTTCTACACTATTTAGTGGATGGTGGTCTATAAAAAAAACCGCATCAAAATTCGTTGCGTTGTTTTAAAGATTTAAGCGTACCTAGGAATATAGGAATAGAGGAAGCAACTTCGTTTTCTATATCTGTACTAATATTATAATGAATAGGCTCAAAAACTACTGGACCGATTTTAAAAGTATTTTGAAGCTACATTATCCACGAGCAACATTGGCTATATTTTATTTGGAAACAATAGGGTTAGTGGTTTAAATGTAAAAATCAACATGTTACTTATTTTGCGTACGCTGCCTAAACTATTAAAGATAGAACCATAAAATGTTTTAATTAACTGTAGATCCTATAAACATCTATAAAAAAGTCCGCTACACACTATCTATCTTTGTCGAGTGAGACACAACAACCATTTTTTTATTTAAAAATCTTGTTTTATTTAATTCCTTTTAAACGTGTTTATTTTACTCACGCTAATAATCTTTATTAAAATAAATTATTTTATCACTTAATATAGTTTATTTACATGACATTTGGTCTTTGAATGAATAAAATTGGACATTTTGTTTTGAAGTTATGGTGAAAATAAAATATTACGATTTCTACTGAACCACCACCACCAATCCACAGAAAACAATCTGTGCTACCTGCTAATGATGATTGTCGTCGTTGATATTAGTGTCAGTGTCTGTGAATTGACCTAGGAATCATTTTGCTGATCCTGTTTTTCTTAGATGGGCTTTTCGAAGCGGTAACCGACACTTACACGGGCGGAGCCGCAGACGTTCCCTAGTATAGTATATAGTGATAATAATTTAATCATTCATGATTTTTAAATTCTTCTTTAGGAAAAAGACTATAACGGCTTATATGTGTTTCAATGTACAAGTGTCGTTAGAGTGAGAAAGAGCTGACAGTATGCGCTTATAGAAAGTGTATAGTATACAGTGCAGTACAGTATCTCAATGATATACAGCGTAACTAAATGCAATGCTTCCAACAATAAACTTTTAATTTTAGTTAATAAGAAAGCAACTCATATTTAAATTTATTTATTTTTACCATTATATGAAGTTAGGTAAGATCAGCATAGAAGAGTATTTTTAAATGTTGCTGTAGTAAATTCCTGTATAAGTAAGTAAGTATTAAACCGGTAGATTTCATCATCATCATCATGTCAGCCGTAGGACGTCCACTGCTGAACATAGGCCTCCCCCAGGGACCTCCAGTGCGCCCTGTCTAATGCTATTCAGTGGCTCCGTCCACCTGGTAGGAAGTAGAGGCCATGTATGAGGACATTAGCAAAGCCATAGAGTCATATATGGCTTTGCTAATGTCCTCATACATGGCCTCTACTTCGTCGTCAGGTTGTGCAGAGGTCGGCGCATATATCTGGATGACCTTCAGCGAATATCTTTTAGATATTCTGAGTGTCAAGTAAGCTACCCTACTCGACACACTATCGATTGCAATAACGTTGTTAACGAGGGACTTGCAAACGATAAACCCGACACCACCTTGGGACTGTTGATCGCCATCCCGGTAATAGAACAAGTTACCAGATTTGAGGGTTATGGTGTCCTCCCCCTCTCTTCGGACTGTCCCAATGTAACTTGTCTGTTTCCTCTTCCAGCTCGACCATCTTCTCGTCGGTCCTCAAAGTACGCACGTTGTGTGTTACCAGGGCCAGTCGTCGTTGATAGTGGTAGCCCGGTGTCTGCCGGAGATTCTTAGCACCCCATGCTCCGCCGTTTACCTGACCGCTACCGTAGCCAGGACTAGCGGAGCTGCCGGGGACTGGGGGCCTGGTCATTGGGTCATTTCTGTCGTCTGTCATTTGTCTGTCATTTCTGTCATTTGTCAATAAATACTAGTATAATAATGTTTAAAATAATTTTGAAGACTTTTATTCTATCATAATTAATTTATCCATAAATATATTAAATATTTTTAATATCTTTACGACCACAGACATTGTCTTGATAATGAGATCGCAAAAATTACTGAGTAAAAAGGCCCTGTCTGCTAAGGCCCGGCCACAGCGGAGAGGCCCGGCCACAGCGGAGAGGCCCGGCCACAGCGGAGAGGCCCGCCCTTTTTGAATCAAACTACCAGGACAACATTGATAGATAAACGCAGTTGCTTGTTTGTGCTGATTGTCGGGGAAAGGAGAGGCCCTTTCTCAATCATACTACCAGGGGATTATAAAATAGAAAGACATTTTTAGTGATATATAGCTATATATGAATGAAACTAACTACTAACTATTTACTAATTAAGTTTCCCAATAGTATGTTATATGCATATAACTAATTTAAGATACTGAAACTGGAATAAAATTTAATAAAAACAGGTATACACGGACAATTAATAAATAAAATTAATGGTAATTATGGTATAAAATTTGTTACAAATGAATAAGCATTACATGTTACATACGATTATTTATACGATTTATTTATAAAAATTCTATTGTAAAATTAGAGTCTCTTGTGAAATAGGAGATTATGAAACTAGTGCTTATCACATAATTAACACATGAGAAACAAAACACTCATAACCTGTCAGTTGAAAGTCTTTGTCTTCAAGACATTTTTTCTCAAGATTGTGTGGAATGAGGTCTTATTAAATATTTAAATTGGGAATCCTTTAGGAATCCTTTTAAATATTTAAATTGGGAATCCTTTGAAGCATAAAAAATCAAAACTTAGATGATTCAGCGGAACGTCTCGAAGGAGTACTTTGCTTTCTAAAATGTCGAATATCTCTATCTGTTTTAAACAAAAGTTCGACAACAACTTTTGCTGTAATTTAGTATTGAAACGGCAGAAATTCTAAATATTTTAGAAAATCTCTTGTAACTCTAATTTAAATTTAGTGTGTTAGTGACGCTGGCCCTGGCTTAGAATTATGAAATTTAGTTTAAAATCGAAAATAATAAAACCATTAAATTATGACAACACATTCGATTTAAAATTATTTTTTTTTATCGATTATGGTATTTGTCTGTTTACTAAGACTTTCTACTAGGAGAACATAAATTAGTAGCAGTTCATTTTCTCACACATGTAGAATTCATACCTGTGTGTGTTTCAGCAGTGCAGTTTTCATCGTAGTGTGAACCAATGAGTGGTTGACTCCACCCCCTATTTTAACACACCCCTTTCATTTATACCGAATGCATTTGATGAACTTGCTTGATAATTCTTTGTGTGACAATTCGTTTTATTTAATTACAACATGTGTGATGTCTACAAACATTTAACAGCATTCATTGTATGTGTAATGAATATAAAGAAGACTGGAGATATAAAAAATAGATTAAAAAAATTAACTAAAAATAAAATATATTTCTAAATTTATCGAAATTTTTATTACTAAATTAATTCTTGTTATTCTAGTTGTTATTTTAATAAAATAAATAATTTGATGCACACAGTAACCTCACGGATATAATATATATATATATATATATATATATATATATATATATATATATATATATATATATATATATATATATATATATATATATATATATATATATATATATATATATATATATATATATATATATATATATATATATATATATATATATATATATATATATATATATATATATATATATATATATATATATATATATATATATATATATATATATATATATATATATATATATATATATATATATATATATATATATATATATATATATATATATACGAGGTGTGTTCAAAAAGTATCGCGAATTTTGAATTTTCGCGGGTTACGTATATTCGAATTTCAATTTTTTTGTGTTGTGTTATGTTGGTACTCATGTCTCTCACTTATGCCGACAACCTCGGCCATTTTGAATGTTCACTTAATTGTTGACAGCTGCTTTGCTTGCACGTGTTTTGGATCGTCTTCGATTTTTACCCATTCAAAAAAATGGATCAAAGAACGTGTATCAAATTTTGTGTGAAAAACGAAATTAAGTGCGCGGATGCATTCCGAATGTTGACTGTGGCATACGGAGAAGCTACCTTGGACCGAAGCAACGTTTATCGGTGGTACAAAATGTTCTCAGAAGGCCGAGAAGATGTGAACGACGAAGAGCGTGCCGGACGCCCGAGCACTTCAACAACAGACGAAAAAATTAATGAAGTGGAGAAAATGGTATTGGCCAATCGTCGAATCACCATTAGAGAAGTTGCTGAGGACCTAGACATATCGATTGGCTCGTGCCATTCGATTTTTATCAATGATTTGGGCATGAGACGGGTCGCCGCGAAATTCGTACCAAAATTGCTCAATTGCGACCAAAAACAGCATCGCATGAACATTGCTAATGAGATGTTGGACTCTGTCCGCGACGACCCAAATTTGCTCCAGAGGGTCATAAGTGGTGACGAATCGTGGGTTTATGGTTATGACGTGGAAACCAAAGCTCAATCATCTCAATGGAAGCTGCCGCACGAACCAAGACCGAAAAAAGCGCGCCAAGTTCGGTCGAATGTGAAAGTTTTGCTGACAGTTTTCTTCGATTGCAGGGGCGTGGTGCATCATGAGTTCTTGCCACAGGGTAGAACGGTCAATAAGGTTTATTACCTGCAAGTTATGCGCAATTTGCGCGAAGCAATCCGCCAGAAACGCCCGGTTTTGTGGAAGAACAAAAATTGGCTTTTGCACCACGATAACGCCCCTGCTCACACATCGTTGCTTGTGCGCGACTTTTTGGCCAAAAACAACACACTAATGATGCCGCAGCCACCGTATTCCCCAGATCTGGCCCCCTGTGACTTTTTCTTGTTCCCTAAACTGAAGAGGCCCATGAAAGGACGACGTTATGCTACACTTGACGAGATAAAGACGGCATCGAAGGAGGAGCTGAACAAGATAAAAAAAAATGATTTTTTGAAGTGCTTCGAAGATTGGAAAAACCGTTGGCACAAGTGTATAATATCTCATGGGGATTACTTTGAAGGGGACAAAATAGATATTCATGAATAAATAAATAATTTTTGAAAAAACACAAAATTCGCGATACTTTTTGAACACACCTCGTATATATATATATATATATATATATATATATATATATATATATATATATATATATATATATATATATATATATATATATATATATATATATATATATATATATATATATATATATATATATATATATATATATATATATATATATATATATATATATATATATATATATATATATATATATATATATATATATATATATTTATATATATATATATATATATATATATATATATATATATATATATATATATATATATATATATATATATATATATATATATATATATATATATATATATATATATATACTTCTTTTTCGAGTTATGCGGTCCTGGTATGCGTCGTAATAGTTTCTGTTTATATTCAACACCAAACAACAAACGTATTTTTTTATATGTTCGTTGTTGAACGTGCAAGTACAATTTTTTTTAACTTTGTAAGTACTGACACACACACAAAAGTAACAAAAGTAAGTCGAATTAAAAATAGTAAAAATTTAATTTATTTTGTGAGTCACTTTATTAAGTCATATCTATCTTTTATAATTTATTTAATTCAATCATTATTAAAAGGAATTGGAATTGAAATGTAGATTGAATGTAACATAAATATCAAATATAAGCACTGGAATATTTACTGGAACGTCAAAACAATTAAATTTCATTTCATTTCATTTCATTTTTTTTGACAATTGCACTGCACATTCCCGCTGTTAGACATTTACCCACTTCCACTGGTTGGCTGGAAGAGATTTCTTTCAGAAATAAGCCCACCTTTGTAAACTAAAATGTATTTTTTTGTATTCAATTGAATTTTTATGTGTGCAATAAAAAATATAAAAAAAAATAAGTTCAAACTGAAATTTGTATTACAAAATATTTAATAATAAATAAACTTTATAATTTTTTATCCATAATTTAGAAAAGTATTTATTTATTTGTCTCTTAACTTTGTTCTACCCACACCTATTGACGATGATGTTCAAAAAGTGGAGCAGCAAGAACACTATGGGCTATGTTAGTAAATTTTTTAAGTAAAATGTTTTTCATTTATACTTACTTTAGTAACGATTGACCTTTTGGTCTATCTTTCTGACCATTTTATCTGGAGGCAAATTTTATTTTTCTCGTCATCGTTTAGACACCAAAATATGCATATTTTTTGATACTATCTATTTATATCCAAACGGGCTCATCACATAAAAAACTTTCGTCTCGTGTAAATTGACGTTTCATTCATTATCCTTAAGTGTATACAAATATATGTGACACAATCAATACTGGAATTGATGTTAAAAGGATTCTTGTAATGTTCACATTCACTTAGCTAACACATAAATGAGTATGAAATGTTTTTTTTTTTATTTTAAATAAATTCTCATTAATTATTAAAACTGTATACTTACTGACTAACGTAAAGTATATACATATTACATATATATACGTAACGTACATATATGTAATATGTATATACTTTACTTTAATGCTTTGCCGTTTAAATTTAATTAAAAAAGAACAAGTTTTCCTTTAACGTCTTTTGTATCTTTTTTTTTTAAAATAATTTTTAATTAAAAAAAATATGCAAAAGAAATTAAAAAAAGATTCAAAAAAGTTCGTTCACTCATTTCTTTTTTTTATGGTAGTTTTGCTATAGCTATTTGTTAAAACTTTTCACTAGGGAATCATAAATTTGGAAGACAATCATTTTCTCACACATCTGCAACTCATACTAGTGTGCGTTTCGGCATTACAGTTTTCAATGTAGCCTGAACAAATGTCCTGTGGTTGACTCCACCCCTGAAGGTTTGACACGCCCCTTTTACACACACTGATCGTACTTCATGGACTTGGTCAATAATTATCATTAAAAAATCGTTTCGTTAAAAACACAAACGCTTTCAATAGGAATTTTATAAGCTTATTTATTATACGTGTAAAAAACGTCTTAACTAAATATATAAATTGATTTACAAAGCTTACTGAAATTCAGTGACTTACATTTCACGTAAAATAAAAAATTAAATGGACTAAATAACCTTACTGACTTCGTAGTATAAGCAATCATACTATATTATAATATTATGTCATCCTGGTTGGTAAAAATGCTTTGTAATAGTTTCTGTTAGTTAGCAGCGATTTCTGGAAACAGAGGCAGCGCGAATCACAAAATTCCTATATGTAAGTGCTTTATTTATTTTACACGGTGAAAAATATTTCGCGGCACAATATCAGAATTTACTAATTTATATGGTAAATGAAATAATGTACTAAAAATACTTTTAAATAATTTCTTGAATTTAAACTGTGCCTCTTGAAAACCTAGTTAAGACCGCTTTGACTAACTATTTCTCTATTACGATTCATCCTAGAGACAGGGCTGGTATTTAAAATATTGAAAAAAATATCATTATTTATGCACATTACATTTTGAATTATTTTTAATTATTTACATTTTGAATAAGACTTTAACTTAAAAGAGAATTTATAATCGTCGTTAATTCGCACTCAGCCAATACAATGTTGTATTACCTATAGTAAAAATATCTTGTAATAATTAATATATTTTGTAACTTTTAAAGTAGAGACGACATGTCTAAGAAAAATAATTAATAAACATCGACATCTCTAAGAAATTATGATAATCTGCATCACAATCCCTGTAGATTTGAAGTGAATCTCACCCTTCTATAATTATGTACTCCTAGTGCAGTTGCATCGTCGTTGCAAATTCTGTGCACTATGGCGTTATTGGTACAGTACAGTTACAGTTACAGTTAGTACGTACAGTACATACGACGAACACATTTTTTTTTATTTTTTTAACCAATAAATATTTATTAAATAGCAAACTACATGATGCTTTTTTAATAAACGTTTATAAATATAACAAACATGTTTGCTGTAAAACAAAAAATATCACAAATTTCATAACCATTTTGTCAGTCACCAGCTAGTAAAAAAAAATGTGTATGTAAGAAATGACTACACTGATTGATGAAAGATAATTATAACTTTTTTAACTTACTTTTTTATATTTCTATTTTTTTTATATAGCGGTAGGTAGGTAGATAGCTGTTTCCTGACATTGTCGACTAGGAGAACATAAATTAGTAGCAGTTCCATTTTCTCACACATTTGCAATACCTGCATGTATGCGTTTCAGCAATGCAATTTTCAATGTACCGTAAACCAATGAGTGGTTGGCTCCACCCCTGAAGAATTGACACACCCCTTTCATCCATACTGGACATATTGCATGGATTTGGTCAATAATTTGTTTTTGTAAACATCGTTCGATTTCGGCACAAAAACTTTTAAAAAAATTATAAAGTTTTTTTACAACCTTTACGTGACGTGTAGTGCAGATTTAAATTGTTGTTTCAAAATGTATATAATGCCTATGACTCATATATCACGTACAATAGAAAACTGAACGCACATACCAACTTTACAGATTTCATAGTAGATATTATAAAATGCATACATACTTCTCTTTAGATCTATGCGGTCCTGGTATAAGTGCATCGTAATGGTATCGGACATGGTATGATATGAATTTATTTTAAATTTATTTTATAATAATTATTTTATTTTATATGTTAATTAAATTATATTAGATTTTTTTTTAAATAAGTGCAAGTGTAAGAATGCATAATGTGTGAAGATTATCTATATATTTCACTTATGCAATAAAAAAACACCGCAATAAAACTAGTCCCACCACTTTGGAATCCTTGTGACTTTTCTTGTTAATTGGTTTTATTCCTAATTTTTAAAAATGTCTAAGTTTAAGTTTAACTTTTTTATATATGGGATGGTAAAAAATTTTAGTAATGCGTTGACGAGGAATTTTATTAGGTACTGAAATAGAAAACTGAGCTAGTAAATGGCTGCTATCTATCATCAATGTTACCATTTATGATATTGAATGAACATAATGATTAAATCATGAATTGAGCGTCGAGCATGCAGGTTCTTCATGCCAAAATGAATATAAAAACGATGTTCGTACGGGCATCTGAATGATATTTTATGAGGATGAAATGCTAAGTAACGAGTAAACACTCGCTGGACTCGTTCGATGCGCTGACTGTGTATACTATAAGTTGGAAAAATAATAGAACTCATGTCCTGCTTGCTTTCTTGGGTGTCATGTGGTCTAAATCCCGGGACTACTTTAATATATTTTAAAGCATTTTTTTCCAACATGGTTCTTAGGCTGGCGCAAAACATGGCCATACCATCTCATGCGGCGCTCCTGGAGAGTATCCACGACGTCACAGACAACAAGACTGCATTGAATGAATGAGTTGCGTGCGTAAGCAGTCGGACCGCGTTAGCATCTTTAGCATCTTTACCTCCGTAACGTGATGCTCCTGAGTGTGTCGAGATACCACTGGCCAACATTCATTGCCATATAAAAGAACTGGTCGGATAATACGCTTATATATTAGCTTATAGGCTTTTACAAGCGTGGATGTTGTTGATGATGAAATAATTTAATTTTTAAGTATTTCTGCAAATTGTAATAAATTACCCATATAATTTAATGTTACAGCTTTTTATGATTTTATTATATTTTTGAAAAATAGGTAAACATTTATTCAGTTACAACTCTTTACCTACCTGTTTAATATTTGAAAATAAGAAAGCAATTATAAAATTAGAACATTTTTTTCAAGTTTTAATTTTAAATGTATAAATTATCCTACTTTTTTTCTAAAGATTATTGGAATTTGAAACTTTAATTCCCACAATTAGTTCATGAAACTCTTTAATAGACTATACAATTTTGACAAATATAATAAAACAGTTGTTTTGTAGCATATGTGACGGAATCACACATTTTTAATTCATATTATTTTTCATTTGTGAAGTAATTAAAATAAAATAAATACTTAATATTAAGTGATATTTACCATGATATATGACACCTAAACCTGCAGCCGTTTTAGATAATACCGTACGACGCTGCACAGTTGTTTATTTAATCCGTCTACTGGATGAAAGCAGCTTGAGATAGTGCAATTATTGCCACACCTCAGATAGTGGTTGTAAAAACATTTTAAGCAACATCTTTGTTAAAATCTTTCAAAGACTGTTATTATATAATAATATCATGTGGTAGCTAATTTATAAACTATTTCTTTTTGGACACTCAAGTAGAAATAACATTTATTATATAAAATCTTGTAAAAAGCTGTAATCAAAAAACAACAAAGTAATAAAATTTTTCATACTGTAATGTCTAAGTAACCCTTAACGGACTTTTGTTTTGAAGAAAAAAAAGTCGTAACGACCCTGCCAGGATTCGAACCTGGAATCTTCTGATCCGTAGTCAGACGCGTTATCCGTTGCGCCACAGGGCCGATCGATATGGTATGAATATTTTAGGTTCTAGTTCAAAAAAAATATATATTATATATGTATGTAATTATCATCACCCAGTGAAAATCGGTCAAAATCGGGAACACACTGTTGTTTGCAACTTATGAATGAAAAGCAAACGCTATATATAATTTATATTTATTTGTATTGGTCACGTGAGGCAGCTTTTTGCAAAATCCGCTACTAGGAAAACATAATATTGGCAAGCTTTTCTATCAAAATTTTACATAAGTTACTCACTCTCATGTCTGTGAACTGAAATTCATACCATTCATTCATTTTACGCCGTCCCGTTTTTATTGAACTCAATGTCTTTGGACTATTTGACAGTTTGAAAAATATAGGGTTATATAATGAGTGGTATCTTCAAAATAGTAAATTCGAAAAACACGCACACTTTATAAAGGAAATTTATAATTGAGTTGATTATATTTTTTCAGTGATGTCAAAATTACTATGATAATGAAGTCAAAATATTAATATATACGTGGCCGCTACGTTACAGAAAACAGTCAGGATTGGTCGAATCGATAGAAACATAATAACACTATTCATGTAAATAAATAACTAACGATTGATGCCATTAACCATTTGTTCACCAAATTATTAGTTATTAAAAGGAAAATTAATTATTTGAAATATAATTAACTAATTTGCAAATTCATTGAAAACTAAATTGCACGACTGTTTATATATTAAAGAAAACAGTGTATTCAAGTCACTGTTACAATATTTAATCAAACTTTAAACTTTGCGATAGCGAACGTGACTATTATAACGAATTATAATCACTAAGTTCTTAAGAGACGTTTGGTCCTTTGTTCGAATAAACAATGCTCAAAAGGTACTTTTTTTCTTATATTTATAGGTTATCTATTGTGACTACACAAAAAAATCAATGATAAATGTTCACCACAAGAAAATGACGCTCTTACAACTCACGTATGTTCATGTCTCATCATCACATTCATGAAACATAACTTCAAATTTTCATGTCTTCGAAAATGATGCAAAAATGAGCGAGAATCACGATGCACTGTATAAAAAAAGTAAGCCTCATAATAAATATATTTAGAGTGGTTTTTATTATTTTGTTATATTATAATGTTTATTTTATGTATCATGTTAAGTATCAACATAGGATATATTTGTATTTTTCAATCAAAAATATTAACGCAAGTATATTGGAAGTCACTAGAAGCGTTCTACTTATAACTAACAAAATTATTTAATTTTTCGAGCTAATACTTAAATTTCTGTTGATCAGATAAGGCTAGAAAATTTAATAAAGCTTTTATGCTTTTATGATACCTCAGTACCATAACCTTAACTTGGTACTATAATTTTTCACATTTCACACATTTTATCGACCGGCCGGCCAACTTTATTTTTATGTATTGTTTCTTCCACCGGAAAAATGTAGTAGTACTTAGTATCTTATGTATTCTAAGTCAGGCTGAGTATAGTTCAATTAGAGTAGAATTTTTTTATTTAAAAAAAATTGTTTTTAGTTCCTGTTAGCATTAAAATTATTTTATATTTTGATCTAAAAAAACAGCTTAAAAAACATTTCTTTAATTTTTTAAGCTGTTGATATAGTTTGTATGTATAGTTTATATAGTAGTAGTTTTCGAAACAAATTTAATTTATTACAAAAAGAAATATTAGTACGATAAATAATTATTTTTCATAAACTAATTGTCATCATCATTTGATCTTTTTCAATTAAGTAACACTATTTATTTTTAATTTTTTTTTAAACAAAGCGGGAGAAGCCGCAAGTATCGCTGTTTTAATAAATTTTTTTATTCTTATTATTCTTATTAATTCATCTGCAACAATTAAATTACCCTATCTACCAAAATGCGCATAGTTTTTCTACGGCGGAAGCCGTATTTGCGACGCAACAATACCAGGAGCGCACATTGATTGAGGAGTAATGCCGCCAGCTAGTTATGTCTGGAGTAAAGAATATCCAGCAATAATTATATAAAAACAACCACCAGTGGTTCTTATTATAACTATTTACAAAAAGTAACTTTGAATAATAACTTATAAATATATATTAATATGACTAAAAGTTCAACTGCAATTTTAAGACACGAATGCAAAGAAAATAAAATATCGCTATAATTATATTTATAAATCCTTATTCAAGTTGAATTATCTAATCAAACGGAGATGCAGGAATGAATTACATAAATTGTTTATATATATTTCATACTATATTTTACTTTTTTGTGTTTTATGAAAATCATGAAAAGTGTTTATTTAAAAATAATTGTTTACATAAAGTTGTTAAACTGTTTTTGTTAATAAAAAAATAATATTTCAAGCCGTTCTATGGATATACACGCAAAAGACAGTATAAATATTTTATTTAATTTAATTAAGATTTTTGAGATAGATAATTATAAAAATAGAGGTGAAAGTCAAAAAACCAGGCAAACTGCAGTAATTAATTATTTTTAATATTATCAAGGTTAATTTATAATTTATTGTTTGTAAATTTTATTATATACTATAAATATTAATTGAATTGAACTATGAAGGAATTGAACTCGCAAAAATTAACTGTTGTATAAACAACAGTGTATATAAATACACACCTGTTAGTATTTCAAATAATAGTCAAGTTGAAAAAAGAGTGAGAGATAAAAGAAATATCACTCACCTATTTCTAAGGTGGAGTAATTACGTAGTCCCTTTCTTCCTTTCGCAATGATAATTAATTAAATACAATTAATTGGTTACATGAAGCAAGGTATCACAAAGAATAATAATCATATAATAAATAAGGGAGTAAAAGAATCAATAAATAAACCAAACTAAATAATAAAAAAAAATTATAAACTTTCATATTTATTTTTCTATTTATCTCTATAAATTCATAAAACCTAACAAACAGCTAACGTCATCATACATAAATTATCATCATCATACATAAATTATTATAAATTTTTAACATACATGCAACGAAGAACGGCTGAAAACGTCATACAAAAAAAATCAGTTGGAAACTATTACGATGCACAAATACTAGGAGCACATAGCCAATAGGAAATGTCGATGTTATTCGACGTTGCATTATCTGAGGATATTAAGTATTGGTTATCAATTTCTGTTATTTATCTTTTCTTCAATTAAGATATTATATTTAAATTTGTTTTAATATTTTGATTATTTTTTTACGTAATTTAACTTAATTAATTTTTTTATCAAAATTTTTTTTTTTTTTTTTTTTTTTTTTAGCTTCACGCTTTATCCCGCACAAGGCAGGGTAGGCAGAGGGAACTGCAGGGACCGTGGGAACCTAGTGTTAAGACACTCCGTTGCTCAGTCCCTGCTTTCTCCTTCCCCGCTTTCCGCCGTTTTCGAGGCATTGCGTGTTGAGTGGCGGAACTCAACGCCGCGCTTTGCCTTAGATGCCAGAGCGAAGAAAATGGAAATAGAAAAATCCATCTTCTCCGACTGGGGATCGAACCCAGTAACCGTCGCGTTACAGGCAGACGTTGCGCCTCTGCGCCACGACGGTCCTCAAAATTAATCATCATTTACTTTGAAATAAGTGATAATTGACTTCTTTTTCAAAATACCTTTCACACATGATTTAATATTCTAATTATTAATGTTTAATACATAAAAAATTAAAATATTTTAATTGTACAAATAAGCAAGGTGTACCATCAAGTAGGGGTAGAGAAAAGTAAACCACAAGTTACAGTTTCTCTCTGTATCTATCTAACTACAGTATCCACTCACTCAATACTGAAATATTTTTATATTCTCTTTCATGATTTTCAGGTAATCGATGATAGAATCACTCACACAAAAAAATTGACTTATAAGTATTTTTTTTTGTTCTTTTTTATAGCTTCACGCTTTATCCAGCACATGGCAGGGTAGACAGAGGGAACTGCACAAACCATACGAACCTAGTGTTAAGAAACTCCGTTGCTTAGTCCCTGCTTTTTTCCGTCCTCGTTTTCCGCCTTTTTCGAGGCATTGCGTGTTGAGTGACGGAACTCAACGCCGCGCTTTGCTTAATTGCCAGAGCAAAGAAAATGGAAATAGAAAAATCCATCTTCATCGAGTGGGAAACGAACCCAGAAACCGTCGCGTTTACAGGCAGACGCTTACGCCTCTGCGCCACGACGGTAAATATTTCATTACAAAAAAAATAAATAATAATAAAAAGTAGAGTGTATGTATATGTGTAATTTTGTTTTTCTCATTTGCAAAATAAAAAAATATTACGCACTACAAGGATTGGACAAAGGAAACGTTTTGAAGTGACATATAAGTTTATAATTTCGTAGATGGTCTACAAATTATGCTACGACATCTATTCAGACTAGAATAGTACTTTATTTCAAGGACAGTCATTCATATATGTACAATATTTCATATTTTCGCTATTTTCTTCAGCATGTGTGATAATGTTCCATGACTAGACTATACAACTATCTTATATAGTAATCTTGTATTTTTTTAAAAAATACTGTTAATTAAAGTCAAAAAGGCATTCAGAATGTAAGCCCATTAAAAATTATCGCCATTTTCATTTATTTACAAAATTATAGTTCTCAGAGACTATAAAACTTCCATATTTAAATATAATTTTTTAATACAAAAAGCTATCATAACTTCAACAGCGATAAGATCCTTTAAAATTATGCCTCCCTAGTCTTGTAGATAAAAAGTCCACCTACCTACCAGTTTTCTTTCTTTTCTACAAAATTCACAAAATTAATTAACAAGTAGCATTAAGAATCAAATAAATAATAAAATGAATAAAATATAACTATTTATTTTTATTTATATATTAGGTTATCCAGTGGGTTACCTACAATACGTTTGTACGCACAAACGTTTCGTTTTACGCTTTTTGGGTAAAATTGTTTTTGTTAAATTAAAGTCAAAAAAGAAGGCCCGCAAATTATCTATAACATGTAGAATGTCTAATCAATTAACAATTCAACTGTTCAATCAAGTTCGAATATCAGTTATATTTCTCGCCAATCCGCCTTTTCGGGATCTTTAAAACGGTACCAAATCCTAGATTAAAAGATAAATCCTAAATTAAAAATCACCTTTCTAATATGATTTTTAATGTTGAGTCTTATAAGGCCAATGTGGCTAATGGGGAGCGCTTGTGTATAACATAATGTTTGTAGGTTCGATCACTACTCGTGAAAAAGATTGTTTAATTTTTAATAGTTCCATACAAAAAAATTAAAACATATAATGTGACTCTTCACTATTTGTTATTGATAATTAAAAATCTTGCCTCTATATTTATTGTATCTGTACAAGATTCGTACGTTAAAATATTTACTCTGTTTAAAGTATTCATTTATCTATTTATATTACTTATTTAGTAATACTAGTTTTTTTTATCTTATAGATAGATACAAATTCAGACTTTCATAAAAGAGGATTTTTGATTTTCATTATAGGCGCAGAATTAAACTAAAAAACCAATTCTTCAAGATTTGCTTGCTACTTCAAATTTATTTGTTGAATTACTGAAAGAACTAAATCATAACTATCCTGATAGCAAATGAATGATCAGGCAACCTAAGAAGTCTACCTTGAATGCATTTAAATTCCTATTCTTACTTAACTAAATTTAAATTTTCAGATTTTGTTATTAATAAAAATTATCAATTCCATTCTAAGCATCTTTAGCAGTGCTAAGTCTAATAAAATAATACTTTTTTATTTAAGGGATTCGTACCTCATTAACGATATATTTTACGGTCCAACTGTCTGTTTGCCAAAGCTATTATTATTTTATTCACCTTCTCACATGGTGCTATCAAGCTCAAATTATTTTCAAATGTATAATACTTAATATATAATACGTAAAAACCATTGAACAATTCAAATTTCTAATTTAAAGTAATCAATATATATAACCGTTAATGAATGCTTAGTTATATTGTACACATTATCTCTGGGGGATCGGAATTTGTGTATAAATTATAATTTAAGACTCAAATTCAGCTTCAAAAGGATAATACTGTAATAATTATTATACATAAATATAGTATTATAAGAACCTTTCTAATATCTCGATATATTTTTTTATTATAGTGACCGAGCACACTTATACAATTTCTTTTGACATTGACAACTGAGTGACAGCCAAAAACATATTCGTGTCGGTAAAATCTAGGCGGACTAGGCGGACTAGGCGGACCTTATTGATCATCGGATGTACTTAGTTATTGATGTTATGCTATGTTTCATTCACTCAATAACCTATAAGATTATTTCACTCCTCTATATTCATGTAGTCCTGGTATTTGTATTTCCTTGAACGTGAATATTTCAAGGATGAATCCTCCTCAGTTTCATTGATTTATTTATTAATTTTATTTAGTTAAAGGTTGATTGATATATTGTCGTTTGAAAATCACATTTATTTTCATTTACTTTATATATAAAATTCATTCGGTAAATGTATCACACTTCACACTTCTCTTCACTTCTTTTAGTGGGTTCAAGTCCTGCTGCATTCAAATTTTAAGTAATTTTTCTATCTTGAGTGTGTGACTTTAAGTATCATAAAAATATTTGATAAAATAGCATTCTCTCTCGCCAAACGATTATTCTTTGTTTGTATCTTTGGGCAGAAAATCAGAACACAACACGTTGTAAATAAATAACTATAGAAAATACATACTATGTCACTAAGTAGAAAAGGTGAATGTTTATTTATTTCCTTTATTAATTGACTAAACAAATAAATAAAAATTCTAACGCTGCTCAAAAAATGTATTAAATATTAAATTGTTCTTTTTTTTCTCTTTATATGTTCGTTATATAGGATGCAATTGCAATGCAACTACACCAGGAACTCATAGCAACGAAGAGATAAAATGCAGACTTGCACTCATCGCTATATCCATGTTTTCGTAAAATGTTTGTCTATTCGTTGATACTGATAGTGAAACAAAACAAAGACACTATTAAAATTAATAGAAATGTAAAAGGTATTTCGGTTTTCTTAAGATGTGTATCAAATTAAGTAGGCTATCTATCTCACTTCTAATATTTTTAAATATGGAAATACTTGGGCAGTAGTTAATTAAATGAGAAATACCCCAAAAATTAAGTTGTTGTAGAAAGAGGGCTTGTCAATACGCAAGGGGAGGAGGTTATATTATCCTATATAAATTTTATCTATACTATCAGGTACCTACATGAAAGAGATGCAAATATATTAAATGCAAAGTGAGTAGCTGTTAGTCGTGGTACGTATGTACAGTACTAGAGGGTATATACGGTTATCTGTTATTTAAATATATAACAACTTGTTTTCCTCTCTTAAGTATAAACTAGATATTAGATAACCTCATGCTATTATAAATTATATGAAACTAAATGAAACTTATATAAAATAATTTCTTATTGAGATGCAATAATTACTTCAAATTGAATAGTTTTTTTATCTTGGATAGTTTATTATTACAAGTCAATCGAAAAGTGGATTATTCTATATTAATTTTTTTCGCTCTGGGAAGTAGGCAAAGCGCGGCGTTGAGTTCCGCCACTCAACACGTAATGCCTCGAAAAAGGCAGAAAGCGGAGACGGAGAAAGCAGTGACTAGGCAACGGAGTGTCTTTTAGGTTAGTACTAGGTTCATGTTAATAGTTTGTGCAGTCCTCTCTGCCTACCTTGCAATATGCGGGATAAAGCGTGAAGATGAAAAAAGTCATGTTATAAATAATACTTATATTTAAAAAAAAGTATTTTATTAACTAATAAATATGCATACCTGTAATTGCGTTCAAAAATTGAACTCAAAAGAGTTTACCTCCATTATATTTTAATACATATTTATGACCATATCATATAATAAAATTTTTAGCTTTTAATTTGAAATATCAAAATCGCAATCACGAATAAATATCACCTAAGTTTTGTCATAAATATTATTTGTAACTAATTTTTGAGCGTCCCCGGGGACGGAGAAAGCAGGAACTAAGCAACGGTGTCTTAACACTAGGTTCACATGGTTCCTGCCTACCCTGCCATATGCAGGATAAAGCGTGAAGCTAAAAAAAATTTTGAGCGTTTGACAGATTTTTACAAAGGTTACACATATTAAGCTTTTACATCATCATCTACCTACTACTTAGTCTACGGCACTACATAAGAAGGCTTTATTGAAATCCGTTAAGTAGATAAGCGTAAATATGTATATAAAGAATGTATAGAATGCAAACATTGCCAACATAGTTTTTCTATTGCTATACAAGCACGTTTTACCTCTGATGACGAAAATGTAAAAGATTATTCCACAATTTCTTAAAAATTAAATAAATTGCTCTCTCTTATTTCTTCTATAGAATCATGCATAGGTAGGTAATGCTTTTTTATCTATCTATTACAGTATTTTCTCCAATATATATATATATATATATATATATATATATATATATATATATATATATATATATATATATATATATATATATATATATATATATATATATATATATATATATATATATATATAATTTTATATCTATATATATATAAAAATGAATTGCTGTTCGTTAGTCTCGCTAAAACTCGAGAACGGCTGAACGGATTTATCTTATCTTGGTCTTGAATTATTCGTGGAGGTCTAGGGAAGGTTTAAAAGGTGAGAAAAATTCGAATAATTGCCGGGAAAATCCTCAAAACAGCATTTTTCTATTTCCCATACAAACGTTTTCTAAATAAAATAGAGAGTCAATTTGTACCTTATTACCGCTGCATAAAGTTCAAATTCGCGTGCGCGTTGAAGGATCAAATATCGCGTTCTGGAACTCAACAGAAGAAAATTGCATAGTGTCAAAATACATTTGAAAATAGATTTGACAACCAACTAATATGTCAATTCATCCTGTCGCATTTCAGAGCATGGAAAAAAGTATTACGATATTATATCTATCTTTGTGGATACGTGCGCGAGAACTTTCTTTACTTTGGTGATCCTTTGTGATAGTGACATTCCAAGTAATGTGCTTTTTTTGTGGTAGTGACACTTTATTGCTAAATAAGCGGTAAATTTTTTCACTTTGATTAATTACAATTTACGATGCCGAGGAGAAGACGACCTGACTTAGGTCGTCGTAGTCAATCAAATGTGCGAAGAGCTATCTCACGTGCTAACCGCACTGATGACCAGAGACAGACAGATCAAGAAAATAGTCGTATTGCTATGTCAGAATTGCGTTCTTTAGTGAGTGACAATGTAGGAGATAGGCTTAGAATGCAACGAGTTCGTGCACATCAAACACATCAACAGCAAGCTAGACAGAATGAAATTGAGCGAATCCGCAGACGCAGAGCTCCTGTGATTCTTGAACGAGCTGCATTCCACTATGATCCGGCAATTGATTATTGTGCCGACAAATCGGTAACAATTGGGGAAATGAAAACAATTTGTAAATATTGTAAGGCGTTAAAATACACTGGTGAATCTACTGGATTATGTTGTGCTGAAGGCAAAGTAAAATTGCCACAACTGGTCCCACCACCAGATCCTTTACGCTCTTTAGTTTCTGGGATTGGAAATGATTCTAAACACTTCTTGACCAACATTCAGAAATATAACAACTGTTTCCAGATGACATCATTTGGTGCTACACATATTATACAAGACAATTTTATGCCCACTTTCAAGGTATTATATAAGAATATTTTTTTATATTATTCAAGTTTGTACTAAAATATATATATCGAAAATAATTAATGGACACATTTTTAAAAATTACAGATACAAGGACAAATTTATCATTTACTGGGAACTCTGTTACCACTACCTGATGCAGATCATCAATTTTTACAAGTTTATTTTATGGGCAATTCAGATGCGGAAATTAATAATCGTTGTGCTCACAATCCCACAGTGAAGAGAACCATTGTCCAACAATTACAAATGTTTCTTCATCAGAATAACAATTTAGTAAACATGTTCAAAATAGCATTGGATCGGATGCCATCTGATAGCCATAATATTATTATTCGAGCTGACAAAACACCTGCCGGTGAACACACAAGGAGGTTCAATTCACCTACCATTGATGAAGTGGCTGTTGTCATTGTGGGAGAAAATTTACAATCTAGAGATATTGTGCTTCATCGTCGGAATAGTGATTTAAAACGTGTATCTGAAACACACAGGAGTTATGATGCACTACAATATCCTTTGATCTTCTGGCAGGGGGAAGATGGATACCATTTTAATATCAAAATGGTAAATCAAGTAACAGGTAAATGAATTGAACAAGATTAAATAACATTTTTAAATTCAATTCATCTAAGTACAATTGATTATTGTGCCGACAAATCGGTAACAATTGGGGAAATGAAAACAATTTGTAAATATTGTAAGGCGTTAAAATACACTGGTGAATCTACTGGATTATGTTGTGCTGAAGGTAAAGTAAAATTGCCACAATTGGTCCCACCACCAGATCCTTTACGCTCTTTAGTTTCTGGGATTGGAAATGATTCTAAACACTTCTTGACCAACATTCAGAAATATAACAACTGTTTCCAGATGACATCATTTAGTGCTACACATATTATACAAGACAATTTTATGCCCACTTTCAAGGTAATATATATGAAAATTTTTTTATATTATTCAAGTTTGTCCTAAAATATATATATCGGAAATAATTAATGGACAAATTTTTAAAAATTACAGATACAAGGACAAATTTATCACTTACTGGGAACTCTGTTACCACTACCTGATGCAGATCATCAATTTTTACAAATTTATTTTATGGGTAATTCAGATGCGGAAATTAATAATCGTTGTGCTCACAATTCCACAGTGAAGAGAACCACTGTCCAACAATTACAAATGTTTCTTCATCAGAATAACAATTTAGTAAACATGTTCAAAATAGCATTGGATCGGATGCCATCTGATAGCCATAATATTATTATTCGAGCTGACAAAGCAACTGCACCAAGCCTGCACACCAAAACACACAAGGAGGTTCAATTCACCTACCATTGATGAAGTGGCTGTTGTCATTGTAGGAGAAAATTTACAATCTAGAGATATTGTGCTTCATCGTCGGAATAGTGATTTAAAACGTGTATCTGAAACACACAGGAGTTATGATGCACTACAATATCCTTTGATCTTCTGGCAGGGGGAAGATGGATACCATTTTAATATCAAAATGGTAAATCAAGTAACAGGTAACTGAATTGAACAAGATTAAATAACATTTTTAAATTCAATTCATCTAAATAACAATGTAAACATTTATAATTTTTGATTGCAGGTGCTGAAACCAACAAAAAAGTTAGTGCTATGAATTTCTATTCATACAGACTCATGATCCGTCAAGGTGAAGTAAATCATATTTTGATGTGTCAACGACTTTTTCATCAGTTTGCAGTTGATATGTATGTCAAAATTGAGACTGAACGATTGACATACATCCGTTTGAACCAACGACGCTACGGTCAGAGGAATACATCCATCTCCGCGATGCTATAAATGCTGATGGCAATGTGAATAATGTAGGAAGAATGACAATTTTGCCAGCTACTTATATCGACACCGTAATGAACCATGATGACGTAATTAAATATCCCACTGAGTTTTTAAATTCACTGGAATAGCCTGGATTACCACCTCACAATTTGCAGTTAAAATTAGGATCAGTTGTTATCATGCTGCGTAACATTAATCAACCTCGACTATGCAATGGAACAAGACTGGCTGTGAAAAGACTAATGAATAACGTCATTGAGGCGACAATCATAAAAGGAAAATACAAGGGAGAAGACGTCTTGATCCCGCGGATACCGATGATACCAACGGACTTACCATTCGATTTTAAACGCTTACAATTTCCAGTACGTCTGGTCTTTGCGATGACCATAAATAAATCGCAAGGACAGTCGTTAGAAGTTTGTGGAATCAACTTGGAGTTTCCCTGTTTCGCGCATGGACCATTATACGTCGCGTGTTCGCGCGTCGGAAAACCGTCTTCTTTGTTTATTTACGCACCACAAAGCAAAACAAAAAATATAGTTAATGAGAAAGCTTTAAATTAATTAACAGACTGTATTTTAATAGTGTGTGTCTGTGAATATCAAATTTAAACCTTATAAATAGCCAGTACTTCAGGAAAACTATTTTTCTAAGTAAGCAACATGATGTATCGAAAATAATAATAAAACTTCCTACTTTATTCAATAAATTCTTTTTTATTAAATACGGATTCGATTTGTTTGTTTTAAAATCATTTTATACAAAAGATTTGGTTATTTATTTATCGATGAGGCAGTACGAAGTCTGCCGGGTCAGCTAGTATATATATATATATATATATATATATATATATATATATATATATATATATATATATATATATATATATATATATATATATATATATATATATATATATATATATATATATATATATATATATATATATATATATATATATATATATATATATATATATATATATATATATATATATATATATATATATATATATATATATATATATATATATATATATATATATATATATATATATATATATATATATATATATATATATATATATATATATATATATATATATATATATATATATATATATATATATATATATATATATATATATATATATATATATATATATATATATATATATATATATATATATATATATATATATATATATATATATATATATATATATATATATATATATTATATATATATATATATATATATATATATATATATATATATATATATATATATATATATATATATATATATATATATATATATATATATATATATATATATATATATATATATATATATATATATATATATATATATATATATATAACACCTATTTTATTCTAATACAAAACACTTCTATAATACCTATATAGTAAGTAAATTGTTGGTCTGTAAAAGAGAGAGAGAGATAGAGAGGGAATGGCGTTCTGTAGGGATGGACAGTTAACGAGCGAGTATATTTATTTATAAAAATATGCGTAATATTACCAGGAGCACATAAAATTAGAGAATCTCGATTGCTATGGGATAATGTTGCACAAAATATGGCACTTTCATAAATATTTATCATATATTTTATTTATTAGACGGATTTAATACTTGATATTGTTTATTCAGTAAGTTTACGTCTTTAGTCACATAATTATGTATGTATGTATACATCCAAGACACGAAGATATCGGTACGAATCATTCCGGTACCGATATATAGATATCCGAGTAATTTTCACTAAAAATAATTCAACATTTTTTAATTTTCTCAGAGAAAATATTCACAAAGAGCCAAATAAATAGCAGGGGTGCCAATTAACGTGTGTGTAGGCAGGCTGTGCCATTTTTGTTACTAAGGTCAACATCCGATGACAGAAAACTGAATGCTACTAGGGACACACGAAAGTTAAAGAGGACGTTCGGGAGGTTTAATCGATACGCAGTTTTAAATGCGTAAGGCAACGTACATATATTTATTTGTACTAGGATTACATAAATAAACTTGACAACATGTTCATAATAGAGCTAGTTAGCTAGCTAGCAAAGTTTTAAATAGACGCTTATTATTTTTGATATTTTAGGTCAATTTATAAACCAAAATGTAGAAGCCATCTTTTATTTTCACTGTACTTACTAATAATCATTGTCATTAACAGAATTTAAGACTGCGGTAAACTAAACCTTATCCAATTTAACCCCAAGAAGACACAAGTTTGCGCGTTCACCGCTAAAAAGCTGCCATTTGTCGTATCGCTCCGTTTTGAGAGCACTCCTCTAACTGCAACAGCCAATAACGGAATTCTTGGCGTCGACATATCGAGCGAAGTCCAGTTTCGTGGACATCTGGAGGGTAAGGCTAAATTAGCCTCGAAGTAGCTCGGTGTGCTCAATAGATCGAAACGGTATTTCACGCCGGCTCACCGCCTGCAAATTTATAAAGCTCAGGTTCGGCCTCACATGGAATACTGCTCACATCTTTGGGCAGGGGCTCCCCAGTACCAGCTTCTCCCTCTAGACCGCATTCAAAGGAGAGCGACTCGAATTGTTGATTGCGAAAAGATTTCTGATCGGCTCGACACCTTGGCACTGCGTAGAGATGTAGCCTCGCTATGCATTCTCTACCGTATATATCATGGGGAGTGCTCTGAAGAACTGTTCGGGCTGATCCCTGCCGCCTCTTTCCGTCATCGATCTATGCGACAACTCTACCACCCCCACCACCTTGACAGTTGACAAAGTACTACTGTACGATTTAGCAGAAATTTTCTGCCCCGCACCACAAAATTGTGGAATGAGTTGCCGCATGCGGTATTTCCGGACAGATACGACTTGCAGACCTTCAAGAAAAGAGCGTATTCCCATTTTAAAGGCCGGCAACGTATTTTGTAGCTTCTCTGGTGTTGCACATGTCCATGGGCGGCAGTATTCACTTACCATCAGGTGATCTGTCTGCTCGTTTGCCACCTATACTATAAAAAAAAATTATTGTAAAAGTGTAGAACTTACTACTTAACGTAAGTAAACATTTGCGTTACCTAATAACGCCGTAGAATGTTTTTTTTAATTATAAAATAAATATCATATTATTATAAAATAAAATTATTAACCGTGTGTACTTATTATTTTTCCAAACTTCTTCATTTATCATCCCGTATTTATTACCCGTAAACGTACATAGAATATTTTTGAGATATTTTGTGTAAACAATGTGTTTTTTTTCTTAACAAATTTGAATAGTTGCATTAGTAAAATAAATCGTATACATACATACACACTTGAACTCCTTTTAAGTAAGACTTTTCTAACATAAAAACTTTTTTCTTTACTAATTAGGGGTAAATGACATTTATTTACCAATGACAGAAAACTTCGATAAATGTTACTAGGACTGCATAAGCTTTAGAGAGGTTGCTCAAACAGCTCAGAACTAACTACTAAACGAATCACGTGTTACCGATCAATATACGTTTGAAATACCTACGTAGAAACGTAGGTTCCACTAAAGCTACGTCACAGTATTAGACCAAATCAAAAAATATTTTTTATGTGTTTGTGTATATATAACTTAATTTAATTTGCTTTTCTTTTAGTTTCTTTTAGGTTGGTATTTGCTAATATTAATATACTATGAATATATGTAATTTTATTGTGACTTTTGATGTCGAATATTATAAATGCCTTATATTTTTACCAATATAACACAAAATACCGCGGCGCAGACGTCGGCTTGCGGAAACTGCCCGCCCTACTATTACCATAGCATATATTATTTTGTTTTTTAAAACTTTAATACGCACAAAAACTTAAAAATTACTCTTAAATTTATTATGAAAGAATAATAAAATATATGTATATGTAAACGCATCCGAAAATAAATTTATAAAGTATTTTTATACATTATTATCTCATCATTATATTTATGATATATTTTTTTTCTTTATTATATTCAGACATAGACTTAAATTCACATCAAATTTAGCTTATCTTGTATTGTCTTATTCTAGTTATTTTCTCTTTTTACAGCCCTTTACACTTGGAACATAACGCGTGAAATGTGGCTGGCACAACCGTACAACGACAGTTATATAGTGGAACACTTTCTGCCTCTAATGCTTGTCATCGTCCAGCATACAGTTAGTGGAGAGTGTACTAATTTCGCACAATGCGCAGCGGAACTAAGAACTATACAAGGCTGGTACCTAAAAACTAAGAACTATAACATACCGTAAGTAACGTCTTCCTAGCTTTAACGGTGGCTACTCGTACACTTGACATGTGGTAGAGAGAACCCCAAGATATGTCACTGAACTCATTGTATCATGACCGAGATGTAAATAGCTCGCAGCTTACAAAACCATGAAAAGTTTCATCATCGATCATTCATGTCTATTTTAAGGGCTTTTGTTGAACTATACCATAGCATAAATATTTATATACATACATATATATATATATATATATATATATATATATATATATATATATATATATATATATATATATATATATATATATATATATATATATATATATATATATATATATATATATATATATATATATATATATATATATATTTAGCCTCACGCTTCATTCCGCTCATAGCAGGGTAGGCATAGGGAAGCACCCTGGAGACCTAGTGTTAAGAAACTCCGTTGTCTGTAATATTAACTTAAAACAATTATATATATTATTTATAATTGTGCCACCGTAGTGATGCAGAAGCGTAGCGTCTACCTATAAACGCGACTGTAGGTTCGGTTTGTAGGTTCGATTCCCACTCGGGAAGATGGATTTTTCTATTTTCATTTTCTTCATTCTGGAAACTAGGCAAAGCGCGGCTTTCCTATATATATCCTATTATAAAGAGCTTCCTTATTTCTTAATAGCTTAGATATTTATGATTTTACATAAAATACTTAAGATTTTCAACTTTTATATAGGTAAAGGTTAATTTTTAACTTTTATATAGGTTTTTTTTTTTTTATATTTTATAGACAATGCTTATCACATTAAATCTTTTTAGTAATGGCACATTTCATTATTTTAATTCATCTGGCCTACTATGGTTCTGCATCAGGTATGCCTGTCTTCAAAACCTGTTATACCCTAGATACTACCCTGACCAAACGAAAAACAGCAGTAGTTTCATTCAAATTAAACACAAACGAACACATATTTTAATCAAATTATGTATAGAATCACATTCTTTAAGTGTTTACATCGCCTTGCACCATTTTTTCGTTAATATATTCCATTTAGACATTCTTTTACTGATTTTAGTAAAGCTTATATGAAATATTAAATAACATATACTTAACTTGGCTAATATTCTTTAATTTCCAGATACAATTTCATAATTGGAAATGATGGGCGGGTGTACGAAGGACGCGGCTGGAACAAAGAAGGAGCACACACCTTTGGCTACAACAGGTGTTCTTTGGGCATTGGATTTATTGGTGACTACTTTTACTATATTCTTCTCTCATTTAACATTCATCCATCACCAGCGAGTTTATTTTATTTGGGTTTCATAACAACTTTATATATATTTAATATTCTACAATTATTATTGCATATAACTTGTGAAAAGTAAGACTTTAAAAGAGAAATTATAAAAGTTATCAAATTTTACTATAGCTTTCACAAATATCTTCAAAGTGATGATAATGAATACCACTCATACCACAATATCAACTCTTGATGTCAAATGCACAACCATCTTCATAGAAAAAGCATATATATGCTTTTTCTATGAAGATGGTTGTGGTTATAAACCAAATTATTAGTAACAATATATAACATTTCAAACTCTTCATAATTCCTCGTTGTGTAAATATACTTGTTTTTGTGTTATGTTTAAATATTAACAAAATATATCTCAAGTATAAACGTTACAGGTGACTATAGAGAAGAAAAGCCACACCACAGTCAAGTTACAGAACTTCAGTTAAATAGAACTAGATTGTTGCTAGATGAAGGCGTCCAAAGAGGTTATCTGAGATCAGATTACTTAATTGTTGGGGCTAGAGACGTCCAGTCTACACAAAGCCCCGGTTCTAACCTACACAATGCATTAAAAGAATTCAGTAATTTTGATCACGAAGGCCGATTTCGAAACATGAATTGTGAACAGATTCAAGAAAAATATGGCAATGTGACTTTCGATCAAGTATAACACTTTTAACTTTAGTAATGTTACAATTTTCGTTAAAAATAACGAAATTATACTTAAGTGGTAAATGTTACTTCATTAATGTAATTTACTTTTTTCTTTTTTATATGAATTGTCAGATTAAGGTAAATATTTTAAAACTATTTACATGATATTAAATATTTTCCTTATTTATAAGGTTGATACCTTAGCTAGTGCAAAAGCCCATGTCCTGTTAGTCATAGACCTCTCCAATGCCATTCTATTGAGCTCGATCTTAGGCTCAGACGTTTCGTAGCCCGCTGCCACTTCAGCCTGCTAATCCTTTAAGAAGGTAAGAACCGATCGTTTAATGATACTCCAGATATTCATAGCACGTTGAGCAGCTTTAAACTGATGGAACCGCCTCACCGTAAGTGGGCACATCTCAGCTCCGTATGTCACTTTTAGTAGAACACGCTCGTTAAAGAGTTTCTTCTTTAGACTTTGCGGTATCTATAAAAAACAGTCGAAGTTATCTATATGCTGCCCAACCTCGCCGTATTCTTCTTCGATCCTTTATCTCAAAATTGTTTCTACCTAATTGCACAGTTTGGCCAAGGGAGATATAATCCCGATTAACTTCGGAATGTAATAAGCATCCAAACTCCAGAGCATTTGAGAACAATTTAGGCGAAATTACGTCCCCTTGTCTCATTGTCGATGCAAGCAAATAAAATTAGACTGCCGTTTCTGTACTACTCTCCGTCATAAAGGTTCTTCAATATTTGGATGTATCATGAATAGACTTTGCGCTGTCGCAAGGCGTTGCTTTCTCATAGCACACAAACAACTCCAAAAGAAACAACTCCCAAAGAAATCCAGCATATTTGGTGGGCTAAAATTAATTAAGTATACGCGCAAGATGGTTCATATAAAACAGCTTATAGGCATGGTTCGAGAGATAGGCCGGTGGTATTTCGGAAGGGTTTATCTTTAAAAAAAAAAAAGCAATATGACAGTTCTCTTAGCCCATGCTTTTGGAGTTATTCCCGAAAAACGAGATGGAAATCATGTAAATAATAATTACTTTTAATGATTTTTTTACAATTATGTCTAGCATTATAAGAAATGAGATTGTTTAATTGAAAATAAAGCACCAAATACGCTCGTAGTAAAAATAAGATTACTTATTACAATAAAGGTATCTAAATAATTCGATCTTTTATTTTCACGACATTTATACATTTTAAATAAAACAATTTAACTTTATTAAAAAGTTATCAACAATCGTCACAAACACCCATATAGTTAGGAAATATATTCCTATTTTTTATCTCGATAAGATATAATTTCGCTTTTTTATGATATTCCTGTAAAATCCGTATGGACCAAATTGTTGCTATTTTTCTACATGACATTTTCTTTTAGAATATGTTATCAATATGTTTTTCAAGGTATAAAAAATTTGAAATAATATTACTGTAGCAATAATTTTAAAACAAAAAATTGTAAATTTTTAATGACAGAGTATGACCATACATTTTTTTAAATAAAATAATTTTACTTTCTATTAACCTTTAATTTTACCTCTAAGTCCTATGTACTATTGCTATATTGTCCTATATGGTATAGCGCATTGACAGAAACATTCCCCTGCACTACGGATAGATTCAATGCCCACGTAAGAAACAATGTTAAATAAACATTTTTCTAGATACTAACTGAGACCTAATCACGTTTAATTCACGTCATAGATTCACTCCACACAATACAATTGCCAATTACAATTTAAACTATTTGACCTCTAAAATTTTAATAAACTAAATTTTAAGTTAAATTACGATTGTTTTTCTAAGTTACGTGATATCAAACGGTAGTACTCTTTAGTTAAATTACAGTAAAAAAATTGCTTTAAATTTTCGGACCATAATATCGGTAAACAACCCAAAAAAAATAATAATACTGTAATCAAATCGTGACTTTGTAGAGAACTACGAATTTCATTGAAATCTAAATAGGCTCATAAAGACTGATTTTAACTTTGTCAAATTTAAGCAAATAAAAAAATCTCTCAGATTATATAACAGTCTAAAAAAGGAAATTATTTTTTCGAGACACGAACTGCGAACCTATGTTTTCCCCGGAACTAATCTACTGAGCATGGTTTTTTACTCTCGTTGTCGGTATTATTTGTAGTCCATTGAAATGTTACATTTTTTAGGCCTGACCTTGCGTTTTTTAGAGGACGCAATTTTATTTTTTTGATGTGTAGGGGGGGTAAGTGTAAAGCTAAAATCAAGTTTGTGGGGTCGCCACCCTTGTCCTACAGCCGCCATCTTGAAAATAGGGGTTGAAACGGTTTTTACGATATATCTCTTAAACTATTTATCTGATAAAAAAAATTTGTTAATGTTTTTTGTTGCAAATTAAATTCTCTATAATTTTGGCTCAGTAACTTTTTATCGTAAAACTATAAATAAAAAAGTTATAGGTGAAAATGTTCAGAAATTCGAGAAAGAAATTTATATTTTTCGATATAACTTTTTTTTTTATCATTTTACGAAAAAACAATATCAGACCATTTTTGTAGATCGTTTCTTAAGGAACAACTTTTATAAGCAACATTTTTTCATTAAGTCAATAGCTAAGGTTTTACAGCGCTCCGAAGTGAGTACTATTTTTCAGTACTCTTAACTATACATATTTTATACGTGGGTACTAATAATGTGTCATCATTTATTTATTTATTTTTTTATTTTGTTAATATAATTCTTTTAATTAGTAAATTTGCAATCTTATTAATAATTAAATATTGACTTTTTTCCACTCCATTACAGAATTTTACAATTATTGATTTTTAAAATAATTTGATATAGTTTAATTGTGTTGACGTTGTCGTTCAAGTTATATCTTTTAGTTGTGCTACATATTTCTCTAAGATACAAACAATTCGCCAAGGCAGTGACAAAAAGTACATTTAACTTATCTTCACTTCCTCCAACACAAGACACAGCTCGCTTTCATACTTTCCGAGTCTACCATCAGGTCCAGTCGTGGCTTGGTAATAATAATGATCCTGAAGACTGGGGCTGGAAAAAATGTGGAAAATTATTGATGCCAGTGCAGAGCTCTAAACCTCCAGCACCCCCTGAGCTTCTAAAATTGATCTTTTGCAAATGCAAAGGAAACTGTGGAGCGATGTGTGGATGTCGAAAAGCAGGGCTAAAATGTTCCGCAGTGTGCTTCCATTGTTCTGGAGAGACTTGCAGCAACGTAATGAAACTCTCAGAATTAATAAATGAAAATGACTTTGATGATGAACTGCCGACATTGACACCCCTTTCTTCTCCAGTTCTCCCACTGATATTTGATTTTGAAAACCGATCAGATGCTGAGCTGCAGCCTGGTCCATCGAAAAGACCGAGAACGGAGTAGTTCAAATTTATAAAATCACCGTGGATTAGGCCTATTGGGGATACCACGTACAGACTCTACCTCGTGGGTGGTGAGGAAAAGAGTCTATTTAATTATTAATAACATTGCAAATTTACTAATTAAAAGAATTATATTAACAAAATAAAAAAAATAAATAAATAAATGATGACACATTATTAGTACCCACGTATAAAATATGTATAGTTAAGAGTACTGAAAAATAGTACTCACTTCGGAGCGCTGTAAAACCTTAGCTATTGACTTAATGAAAAAATGTTGCTTATAAAAGTTGTTCCTTAAGAAACGATCTACAAAAATGGTCTGATATTGTTTTTTCGTAAAATGATAAAAAAAAAAGTTATATCGAAAAATATAAATTTTTTTCTCGAATTTCTGAACATTTTCACTTATAACTTTTTTATTTATAGTTTTACGATAAAAAGTTACTGAGCCAAAATTATAGAGAATTTAATTTGCAACAAAAAACATTAATAAATTTTTTTTATCAGATAAATAGTTTAAGAGATATATCGTAAAAACCGTTTCAACCCCTATTTTCAAGATGGCGGCTGTAGGACAAGGGTGGCGACCCCACAAACTTGATTTTAGCTTTACACTTACCCCCCCTACACATCAAAAAAATAAAATTGCGTCCTCTAAGAAACGCAACCCCAAATGTAACTTTTCAATGGACTATTGTGTTATTATGAAAAAAATGGGCATGTCCACTTATAGGGCTAAACAAACACGTGTATTGTATTGATTTCATACAAGTTCTTGTAATTTCTTAACAAGCAAATTAAATATTAAATTAAAAGGTTGAATAGTTGTATAAAAATAGAATTCAATGTATTGTTTTATAGTACAATTCATATTTTCATATTTTAATATAACGAATTTTCGTCTCTACAAAAACACAACATACATTACTCAAAACTTGATAGTGCTGCTTTGTATAAAATATATTATATTTGAAGTAACCCCAGACGGTAGGTATTATTATAAATATATAATGCTCTATATATATGCGTATATGTTTAATGTATCAACGAAAGAAATGTACTCGCACATCCGCTTAGTATAAAAAAAGTACTTTGAAACAATCTGAAATAACTAATTAATCACAGCGAGGTGTTTGCTAAATAAATTAAAACAGATAATAAGGGTGACGATTTATTGCTATTTTACGTTTTTACTATTTGTTTTAAAACCACAAAACTTTTTCTGATCATTTAATTTTTTTTACCACACCAACAGTGCTAGTTATCGCAATCTCTGATTTATATCTCAATTAAGGATGTAAGCACAAAACCACCTAAATAGTGTGGTGTATTTGTTTATGTACAATTAATTTACATTTATATTTGTTCGTCAGATTACATATTTAATGTTACAATAAAAACTGTGCTAATATATCATGAGAACTAGGAATGAAGAAAAGCTTGTAATACAGTCGTCGCCACTAAAAAGTAACTAAATCATTTATGGGTTTGAGTTCAAGCGTCTGTAAATCTGTTCTTAATTTGACACTTCTGAAATTTTATTAAAATTTTAAAACACTTCTTAAAGAGTCAAATTATAAAAATATATGAAATCGTTGTCTTTAGAATTATATGTAGGGCATGTCTGTATGTATATTTATATTTAAAAAAACGATTGTTTAGTTACTGTCCAGCACATCTCAACAGAACTGCCTTGAACATGTACATTCGACGATTCAAGTGATTGTAAAATTCTTTTTAAATAGAGAGTATTATAGAATTTGAATTCATAGGAACTGATTTGTGACTGCCTAAAAAGTACAAGGAAAATAATATTCAACCTTTTTATCCATACATAAAGCATACTTCCTATTGAATTAAAATGTTTTATTATATTTCTAATACTACAACTTATCACAACGATAGCGTTAAAAACAATTCTGTATTTATTTGCTTCTGTATTTGTTAAAGTTGTCTAATGTAGTTTTATTTGTCTTATTTCCTTTGAGGCTTTAATTTATTTAGGGAATCAAGATAATGTTGTGTAATTTTTTTCAATATCTGTCACATTATATTCTTCGGTTACGTAAAGGTTTAGGGGAACAAACAAAATTTTGATTCGAAACGAAGAGAAAGCCTGGATGATATTATGACATCGTTTATTAGTATATGCTTAATGAGAAGTTTATTGCAATAATCGTATCTATACGTAAAGAGCGACGATCAACCGATACATATACTTCGATATCAAATCATATTAAATACGTTATAAACCTTAGGAAGGCAGAAACAGGACTCGATTCCGAGGTGTACATTAGTTTAATCACAATTTCAAAATGTACAGGACTTATAAACATTTGGCATAAATAACTTGTCTTATGAATACATTATGACGAACTAAATAAAATAAACTCTTATGATAATTCCAAAGTTTTGTAATTCTGAAAGGCTAAAATTCATACACATTTTTCAATCGAGGTTCTTTTAGGCACTGTATTACAAATTTAGAAGAGGTTCGCCAAATGAATAGAGGCGGCATCGTACTCTCATAAAATATATAAACTCATTTTGATACTAAATTCATTATTTAAAATATTTGACTTTTCCACTCTACATATTTAACAATAACAATGAATTTGTGTGGTATTAAATGAATATATATTTATATATTTTTTTATTTCCAATGCGAGTACGACACCTCGAGTCAGATCTTAGGGGTAATTCTTATAGAGTAAGAGAATCCGGGCGTAGTATACGACTAGTACACGTTATAACTATCCCGACAAGACTCGGGTCATATTTTCAACACTACAACACCAATATCCTGATTATTATATATTTTGTCACTATTACTAAATATGGTTACATGGTTATTAGATGAGAGAAGCAAATAATAGAATGCGGATAAGCGTACAGCATATAACGTTTGTTCAAAATTCCTATTACTCTTTGGAATTATTCATAAATATTACAAGGCATTGTAACGTCTTCATACATACATTTTTATATATATATATATATATATATATATATATATATATATATATATATATATATATATATATATATATATATATACATATATATATATATATATATATATATATATATATATATATATATATATATATATATATATATATATATATGTATATATATATATGTATATATATATATGTATATATATATATGTATATATATATATATGTATATATATATGTATATGTATATATATATGTGTATATATATATATATATATATATATATATATATATATATATATATATATATATATATATATATATATATATATATATATATATATATATATATATATATATATATATATATATATATATATATATATATATATATATACATATATATATATATATATATATACATATATATATATATATATACATATATATATATATATACATATAAATGCCGAGTCAGAGAACGTCACATGCTTGTACACTAATTAGTATAGATATATAGAATTCGATCAAAGTTCATTATTTGTCTTATTTAAAATATGAAATGTCAATGTAAAAGTGAAAATCAATACTTTAAAAATGTTGTTCTTTTCTCGATTAAACCTAAGAAAACAAATTCTATAAAATAATCACAATAATTTAAAAAAATACTATAAGCGTACGTACGTAGCGTACTATTGATTCAGAAAATCATGTTTACACAATCCAACACGGAGTGTAGTCACGCCGGTCATAGGACATTAAAATTTACAACAGCATAGAAAAATAAATAGGACGTTCAGTTAAATTCGATATTACACTGAGATACTACGCGGCAACTCCCTCATATATATACCGCTTTCAGATTAACAACGTGGCATTGTAGTTTCTTTTTCGCGGAAACATATAATTTTATTAAAGACATACAAACAAATACAATCTACTTATTAAATAAAAGAATCGTATCAAAAACTCAATAATCAAAAAATAGTATATAGGACACAAATTAACACAGCACGCGCCAGTCGTCAATCTGATAGCGTCTATGAACACATTCCATCGCAACTATGAACACATTTCATATTGCTTTCATTAGTCTTTAATTTACAAAACTGAAATTTGGTAACGAATCATCAATGTATACAAATAATAAATTAATTTTATTTTACCAATTTCATTGTTGCATAAACACGTTACTAGACCCGCTTGACGTCTTGTATGGCATGGCAATGGTATGACATGGCAAAGTGACAAAGTGGCACAAGTCAATGTTAACGTACACATACACTATGATTTACTTGTTGGTATTTTTTTTTTTAATTTAAAATCATCATTTTGCGTTCAGAATCATAACTAGTAGAATTATGACACTTTACCACCACCCACTGGGGAATATGACTTTACACAATATCGCTAATTAACATAATCTAATACCAATATTATTGCAATAAATATTTTTCTCAGTCTTTGGTTCCATCCAAGTACACAGCATAATAAAATGCTCTATTCCAATTAATTTCTTAGCTAAATATAAATTTTGTTCGCAACGATCGGTCTATTGTTCGGAGCCACATATCATATGAAGATTTTCAACTAAATCTAATGCCCTATGAGCTATTTTATATTTCTTTATTGCACGTGTTTTCGAAAATCACAGAAATTTTTAATAGAGATCTCTTAAAACAAAAAATAGTGAAGACATTTGTGTATTTTTAGTGATTCTATTATCCACGACGAGCAGCGGACATTTTTCTTATTAAATAAAAAAACTAGTCTGATAATTTAAGTTAGGGTACCAGTTCAATAATGCAAAATTAAATTAAAGGCACTTGAAAATATTTTTAAATTTTCATTTTAAATCTTATCTAATTATAGTTTTACTATTTTCATCGTGTACAATAGAATAAGATAACAGGTAAACACATAAAAAGTAAATAGGCAAGTCGTATGTTTGTAAATAAAATTATCGCAAGCAACTCCAATGCAATGTTACATAAATTTTACACGCGTCTTACATTTAAATCAATTTTTATACAACAATAGCCCAAATTACAATACATTTTATATAAACATAAGGTTTTCGCTTTGCAAAATTTCGCGTACAAGGATTCGCCATATAAATTTATTTACTATTTAAAGAAACAACGAAATCTATTTACAGGAAAAAATATTTAACATTTGACATTTTAAAAGGATCTACTACATTATTACGGCATAGCGTTGCACTGATTGGTACACGTAAGCCTAATTAATAAATTTCTTATAGCATACAACACAGTTTATATAATCTAATAATTAATTATATTATTTATCTACGTGAAAATTGAATCAATTAAGTGAAGATTATTAAGGCATTCTTTAGTGGCAGTCGTCATTTATTAATAAGGCTGTGTACCTTCATTTAAGGCATATAGCACACTGTTAAGAGTTACGAAAAAGTTGAACATTGGATAAAAAAAATGTTAAAATTAAAATTCATCTTGCTTTTAACAATGTGTGCTAGAAGCCTTAGGGCTCATCATATGTTATGTGCACTCCGAATGTTCGACGAGCGTTCTAAGGAATGGTCGCGGAATTTTGAACAACGTGTATGCGAAAAAGAACCTCACAAAAAAAAACAAGTTAACAAGCAACATAACTCGGTCAACTTTGATATGTTTCTCGCTCATTACAAACTATGCTTTATAATCTGTAATGATTAAACGTCTGATTTGCTTCCTAAAAAATTAGTAAATAATTCCTAAATGCTGCTAAAGAAATGGTCAGTCAGTCTCTCGTGAATACAATGACGGGTAAACTATACAACGTGAAGGCACTCTCAAAAAGCTCTATATGATAAGCAAATCGAAGGACGTGGAATAATTCAAAATATATTACAAAATAGTGGTTCGAAGTCTTGTACGGAGGGTGCCGAGGTTGGTATAGTTTACCGTTAGAATTTGAAATCAAACCTAGGATGTTTACCTACGTAGCAGTAAATAGTTATCAGGCCTTCGCTGATGGTTCATATAGTCTCACTCGGCTAGTTGTTCTGTAAAAAATAATACAAATCTGTCTTAATTGTGTAGTATTAAGCTTTAGTCATTGTAATAACGGGGCAGCTTATAATAATTGAAGACATGAGTGGATGAAGGGGATATGTAACATTTTTTGCAAAAATAGTTTTTTATGCTAAATGAAGGTTTTACATGCATATAAACCATATTAAATTTTAAAATAACGTTTTTTAAGCGCAGTTATAGAAAAAAAAATTGATGAAGGGGTTATGAACCAAAATATAATTATGAAATCGCAATGAATGAAGGTGACATGGGCACATACGATATTCTTTAATTTAAAATTATTTAAATGTATGTATTTCTTGCGTGGATAAAGGAGGTAAGTGCTCGCGTGCGCAGGCATGTATTGCGTTGTTCTGAATGAAGGTTTTATGTAATGTACTTGTCTCTTTCTTTTATTTAAACATAATTTGGGATTGTGTGGTCTTTACCAAATAACTAGAAAGAAGATAGATATTATAATCCACAAAGTTAAGATTGGAGCTTCTGCTCTACTTTCTAATAGGAGAGGCAAACACAATAATCAGCCCCATAAAACGGAAGAAGGTTATACAATGTATTAAGCTTTCCAGTTGAACAGTGCAATACTCACGTAAAAGAAGTACGTACAAAAATTGTTACCACTTTTAAATGTCGCTTAAATGCATGAACTTTATTTAGCGACACGAGAAGAGCAGAATTTGTGGGAAAAATACAAAATGAAATGAATATTCGTATAACAAAGATTTTGTTTCCGAATTCAATCACCTTTTTGGATGCGCCAAGACCGATATATGTAACTGGTGATACCGTTTATTCTAATAAAGAGTATATATCAAATGACATCGTCATCGTCATGATTGAATCCATAGAACAAGCCCGAAGAAAATATTGGGTTGTTATACCTCACAATAGTCTTGCAACAGACCATGCCACTTCTCAAAATATCAACTTCCGTCATATTTGCTTTTATAAATAAAGCATCAAATTATTAATCATACCAAACAAAAAGCTGTCTGCTGCACGTGGACGGAATATGTAGCCGATAAAAGTAATGTTGCAGTAGTTAGCTTGCTTCTAAGATTTGTTGATTTTGATCAATTTTGTAGCAATAAGCACCATTTAATCATAATTCCGATCATAGACTCAGGCTCAAAGAAAGTTATGATGAAATGATAACATTAAGAAAAGTTTATATGTAGGTATATTAAAAAAAGAGTTCAAGTAAAAAAATTTAACATTCAACGTATTCGAGAAAATATGGTAGTATTTAATGCATGTAAAAGAGAGCAAATATTAATTTTGTCAGACTAGAATATCGATATTATTATGAAAATAATGTAGGCCAAAATTAACTTGATTTAACTGTTATTTTTTCTCTTTAAGTACGTTATTTAATTAGTTGAACCATTCATCCTTAAATTAAGCATATCTATTTTTTATATTTAGGCTGAATGAAGGAGTTATGTACATATTTTATTCAATAAATAATTATTCGTATACTTTTATCTCATTTTTCCACTTCTTATTAGTAGTTCATTACATAAACTACAATTTTACACAAACAGTTTGTTAGTAATCAACAAGAAAAACTATTTATCTCGAAAACAAGTATCAAAACTTTGATGCCCATTATCTTCATTTTTTCAAATTGTATCATATCTCCTTCATCCACTCATGTCTTCAATTATGTTTAAATTGATTTAAAGAAATTCCTAATATTTACATGTTCCTTAATGTTTTAAAAAAATATTCAAAAATATAGAACAAAATATTCAAAATAATATTCCTTTTACATCAATGGTCAGGAAAATACAAGAAAAAATTGCAAGTTTCAAAAAACGTATACCAACCAGCCAGAGGGCGTCGCGGCCTGAACCCGCGGCTGCCGTCGGGCCCGCGCGGGGGCCGCACGAGCACCACGCGCGGCCCCGGCTCGTCCAGGGATATGGTGCGGAGGCGCGCCAGGAGACGCTCAGGCCGCTCGCTACGAGCTTTCGGTGGCTTGGATCTAGAAAGAGAAAAATTAAATTAAAAAAGTGAAAATAAAGAATCATTTATTCTTGTACGTATCACAGACACAGTTACACGCCAAATTTTGTATTTACTACGATATACTAATATGATATGACCATTTTTTTTACTTTACAGTTTACAAAACATTCACACTTTCATTGATATTGTCACTGAATAATTTAAAGACTGTTGTTACTTCTAAATGAGTAAATAATTATTACGAATGTTAAAATTTGTGAGGATGAACCATCCTCGCAGCTCCTGTTTCACATAAACTCTATATTTATCTAATATACTATATATCAAAATTATACATGAAGATTTTTAGAAAAATTATAACGCGAGGTGAGCACTTATGACATGAAAACACAAGATCTGGATGAGCCATTATGGTCAGCTAAACTTTTTGAAATAAAAAAAGTGTGAAGGCAACTTTTCACTAAAGTTTTAATATTTAAATATCTGAAACAATTGATGTAAAAGTGCAATAGATAAACTAAACAATAAAAATATGAATAATTCTGTAATCCAATAAACGTAAGAAAAGCAAGCAAAGAACTTGTCAATACACAATATTTTAAAAACATGTCGTCCCTTAACTAACAACACCACTAAAGTCACTTTACGCAACTATAAAGGAGACAAAATAATTGTAAATTTATAGAAAAGAGTAAGTATTTGGTGTTATTTCTTTCTAACTTTCTTAGTTTCTTGTAAAAAAAATAATCATTTTCTTGTAATAAAGAATTATTAATAATAATTTTAGCTATTTATTTTATATTTAAACCGTGCCATTTGGTCTGTACTCCAACAAAAGTAAATCTGTATTTCTTTTTTCAAAAATCACTAAAAATGTGTGATCTAAATACAGAGGTTCATACATCATAGGATCATGTTTAACTCAATCAAAATACCCAAAATAAAATAAATTTGGAAATTCCCTTTAGTCACGATATTTTATGAAACAAAAACTGTATATTAATATTTGGAACTCCACAAACATAATATTAAATAAAATATCTTATATTTTTGTATTAAGTAATGTAATTATTCAAAGATCACCAATCACATAGCGCAAGGTAAATGCTAAAGAAATGTTGAGCAGAATGATGACTTAATGTTACTGTTTTTAAAACTACATAGTCTAATCAGTTAAAAATTTTATTATGTGACCTACAGTTACATGTGCAAGAAGCCTCTTTATCGAATTGCATTCAAAAGTAAAAACTGCTAATTTTTGACTTGAGCGCTTTTGCTAGCTAAGAGACGATATATAACTTAAGCTATTAAGTTTGGAAATGTAATTATTAAAATTAAACAAGACGTGGATAGTAGCTACACGTAACACAAAAGAAATACCTATCAGTTTTAGACATCTTAGGAAGAGAACTGCGGCTATCAGAAGACCTGTGTAGTTGGTGTCCACTGGACGAACCCGTGTGCGAGCTGGAAGGAGGTTGAGACCTGCGAGAAAATATCATTCACACACATGAAACAAATATTAAAAATATTAATGTATCCTAAAAGTAACAGTAAATGTATATTTAAGTTTGTTTTAATATTATTTTAACAAAAAGAATATATAAGGAAAATAAGGCCTTAAATTTACATCAATAATAATAACCATACATCATTAAAAATAAAATACAAAAGATACCGTTGTGGCACAAAGGCGCAGCGTCTGCCTATAAATGATTTTTCCATTCTCTTCACTCTGGCAACAAGGCAAAGCGCGGCGTTGAGTTCCGCCACTCAACATGCAATGCCTCGAAAAAGGTGGAAAGCGGGGACGGAGAAAGCAGGGATTAAGCAACAGTGTCTTAACACTAGATTGCTATGGTTCATTCAGTTCCCTCTGCCTACCTTGCCATGTGCAGGATAAAGCGTGAAGACATATAATAGTTGCAACTAACCCAACTTTAACCACATTACAAGCGGAAGACTTCCCGTTCCTTGGGTTGATCAGCATCACAAACTCCACGGCGTCCCCGGGCTGGAGATCAGACGGGTTGCCGCGCACTTCCGACATGTGGAAAAAGAGGCGACGAGAGTCCTCCGCTTCAACTGATAGGAATCCAAAGCCATCTGAAATTTACATCACACATTACAACTATTATTTACGTTATCAATCGATGAAATAGAAAATAAAATGTAATGTTTGAAAATAGTGATATAAGTAATAGTATTTGTGACATTATAAAATAAGTAGGCGAAACTTTTATTTAATCCTATTTGGGTATAAATTCGGTTTTAATTTTAAAGTACGAATAATGAACAAGCCGGATCAACGGAAGGTATATATATACATATAGTATTGTTTTTTAGCTTGCAGTTGAATCAATTTTGGCATGTTATATAAGATATTTTATAATGTTTAAGATTACGATTATTTAATTTTCCAAATACATACATAAAGACTACAGAGAAGTTAGCACATGTAATTTTAACCTGAATAAAATGATACTGATATTACATTTTAGACCTTGTTTTTATATTCTTTCATTAGCAAAAAATCTTATTACTAATCCATTATTCTACGTTAAAATTTTAAATATGTATTATAATAGAAGCTGTTTTACTATTGAATCTCTTTGTGACAAACATATTATTTTGTTTAAATCTTTTAACTGATGAACCTCCTTCGTGTGTACTCTATACAATGTAACATAGACTAAGTGATTTATGCTCCGGCTAACCGGCTATCATACTAATATCAAAAATGTTTGCATAGCTTTACAGAGTAGGCACATATAACTTAATACTAAGAAACTCTGTTCCCCGCTTCCTAGCAAACAACACATTATAAGTAGCGGAACCTAACCCTGCACTATGTTTTGTCGTCAGAGCTACAGAAATAATTCATTATGGCCCATTGGCAATGGGAACTGTACCGTTTAGAATAAGACTTGCCGTTGCGCGACTATTTCTCCATTATGGAAATACATAAATAGTACACATTCATATTATTATCGTTATTAATAGAATTATTTCAACCGTTAAATAAACATAATATATAATAAATCACGGTAAGTTACTCGTAAGTCTACGACGAACAAGAATATACATTACATTTAATTAAAAATAAATATTTACATTTCATTACCGATATTTTATGTGAATACATACAAACCGTTAAAAATATTTGACCATCCAGTAAGGTGCATTTTGCAAAAATTTAAGTGAACGAAACTACTTTATAATAATTTAAGTATTAATAAACAATATTCTACACATTATAAATTACACAATTTTTAAATTTTGTACTCCTCTATATATCCGCTTTACTTTACTGACGGCCTCACAAAGCTTCAGCAACCTAGCTATTAATTTTTCTTCGGTGGTCTTTGCTATTCTCTTTCATTCGTCTTGTAACTTTCTTTTTTTCTCAATCAGCTGTAGTACAATTTTTATGACATGGCTGTAGACGTTTTTATGACACGTCAATTAAGACTTTTCTTTCTATTAATGCGCCTATGCATCCTAGTAACTAGTTCAGCTTCAGGGAGTCATCTTTCTACTGCGGATACACTCAGTGGTTTATCATATCGCACGTTGAACTGTGCTGCGATATTTTGTACAGCTAATGGTCTATTGCTTGCTTTTAATACTAATATTCAAATCTTCTCTGGAGGTAGTGGTTCGCGGTCTGCATAAGCTACGGTTGTTGCAAATTGTTCGTACAGACGCAAATTTCTTAACAAAGTAGTTTTTCAAAAGGCAACTCCAACAGTAACACTATCATGGTTTTATGATCATGAGCTAGCAAATAAAAACAGTATACCTTTGTTAATTTAGGTAAATATTTTGCGGCGAGACAAAAACAATTAAACATAATAAAATTAAAAAAATATTTAAAGAAAACATTAACAGCAGCGGGATCTAGACCTCCGCCTCCTGACGACTGAGTTATGCACCTTCATCGCGCTGCGTCGAAATTCTTATATAGTTTATACAACTTATTTCGTTGTTACCATCTCTGCAGGGAGATTTTTACGCATCCGATACCCAAAGAATATTTCAAAAAACAATCGTTTGGCGAGAGAGAATTCTATTTTGATTATTTTTAAAGTGTTAATCCACACTGAGGATAGAAAAAATATTTTATTTTCGTTCTTTGAGTATTTTTTCTATCCTCCGTGTGGATTAACACTTTAAAAATCATAAAAATATATTTTTTAAATATACACTATTTTCAGTTTTAAAGAAAGCGTAAAACCAAACACTTTAGGCGCTAAAAAAATAATTGTTCATAAAAAAAGAAAGAAAAAAAAACTCTTCACAACAGTTCAACCAGCGCGTCCATACAAAACAAAGAGATCACCTTTAATAGCATCAACGGTGGCGCGACGCTTCTTCCTGACGGGCACTATGTTGGTGGCGCGCCCCTCCACGTCCGCCTGGAAGGTGACCGGGTCGCCCACTTGCAGGATCTCGCGCTTACACGCCAGCCCCATTATACCGAACTCGTACGCTGCACCGTTCTCTGTTTGGATGAGACCTGTGCATTATGTGATTATTAATCTAATTTGTTATTGGTTGCTGTTTATAATTTAATTTAATTCTATTCTTTTTAGTAATTAGCGAACAGTGATGAAGTCGGTAATGGGAATAAGATATTGCAGTGACGTAATTTTATTTTTATAAAGAAGGCAAATGATTTAGTAAAAGGTCAAAATAATTTCAAATACTGTACCTTGCACCAATATTGAAATTAAGCTTTCGGTTGCCTTCAGGCAAATCATTTCAATAGTATAAATACCCGTTATTGACAATTAAGAAAAAGGGAAGTAATAATTCTTTTAGATATTATTATTAATAAAGACAAAGAACATAAATGGAGAAACGACACTGCCTCGAGACACGCCATCGTGAGTTAAAGCAAATTAGATGTACTATGATTTGCTTAAATACATTACCGACAACCAAAGACAAAGGACGTAAAAATCTTATAGCTACACGAAAAAATGAGGAAACCATTGTAGTTTTTAAGGCGCGCGTAGATAATAATGTGTAATTAACATCAAATTTCCACATTTACACAAGATTTGTATTTACACATGATTGATAATATCAACTTCCTTAAAATGTCTAACGCATGTTGACACAAACAAAAGGTATGACTGATGACAAATTGTAAAAATTAAGTAAGTCATGTTTGGTTGATGTAGTATATATAAAACAAAATTATAAACACGTCTCAAATTAAAATCTTATAACTGTGCTTTTCATTGACCTACTATAACACAGCACGTAACCCTCTATTGACGAGTCCAAATCGCACACAACACAATGTTACTGTAAACAATGTGTATTTGTTAGTAGTATGACGGTCATACAATTATATTACTGTAGAAATGTGGATTTCTTCGTAGAATAAATAGCAACAGTAGCATGACGGTCATACAAACTTGACCAAAGTAACTTGTGCGACGACCGATTATATTACCTGAATACTTCGCTTGATCGGGGTTGAGGGCTCTTAGAGTGCGCGTCACCGCGCCATTCAATGTTGGCTCCAACGGCTTGGCGACGTGAACACTTCCTCTTGGCAACACGCGAACAAACTCCGCACTGGCGCACCCCCCGCCCGATCCGTTCACACGACCGAGACTGTACTCCACTTCAGCACCCAGTTCAAGCCCGTCAGGGTTACCCTCAAAATTGCTGGAAAGACATATTTTTAGGTCATCAAATTACAATTGTTGTAATAAGCAATTGTTTTGTTTTTTTTTCTATTACATTTCCTTATTTTTAGGATATTTATCAAAAATTCGCCACAAAACAAGCTCTGCAGAAAATCTTATAATATAGTAACACAAATAATTATAAAAATATTTATATTTGCTTTAGTGTTTTACTCTAGCATGACAACATAAATATCATAGTTTATTTTAACTTACGAAAATGGATATAGTACTATTACTATCTATTCGTGTTTTGAAGCGCAATCGGGGAAAGTCAACGGCACTTTACGCTCTGTTTGTGCATTATTTATTTGCAAACACATTTATAATGACACATTTATTTGAGGACCGTCGGAACGCAGAGGCGTAAGCGTCTGCCTGTAAACAGTTTGAGGGTTCGATTCCCACTCGGCGAAGGTGGATTTTTCTATTTCCATTTTCTTTGCTCTGGAAAATAGGCAAAGCGCTTAACATTAGGTCCATATGGTTACGGCAGTTCCCTCTGCCTATTATGCAATATGCGGGATAAAGCGTAAAGCAAAGAAAAAAAATTAAAAAGAAAAAAAATATTCTATGTAGGATAATGTGTTCTTAGAGGTTTAGTAAAAGTAAACTTATTTTAATTTTTATATAACTGTTGACTAGCTTAGATCTAGAAGCACTAACGTGTATATTAAATATAAGCGTTAGTGCTAACATCATTTCAATCACATGTCGAAACCTTCGATAAAATATTGAAATCTTCTTGTAGCTTCCCTAGAAGTGTTCATAATTGCAAATTAAGATGATTATTTAAAACGTCAAAATGATAATTAATAAATGAACATCAGATTGTTTAATACATTCAACCTTAAGATCCAATGCTTTTTATTTCCTTAATCAATAACCCTTTATGTATTTTAATATTAAACCGAGTAATTATTTTTTTAGTTCCACACTATATTCGGCATATGGCAGGCAGGTAGCCAGAGGGAACTCAAGTTACTTCGAAAACTCTTTTAGTCTTTTGAAACATTATATATTGTCGTAAACAAAAGTACGTAGTCGAAAAAGTTACAGTTGCGGGCTTCCTTGTGCGTGTTAGAAGATCATATGCACGGTCACCATGCTTAGAGTCTTCAAAGAGTATATAATAAAGTATAGCAGAAGCAAAACATTCAATTACGCACAAAATGTCAAAAGTATAAATTATATTCACAAATAATTTTTAAACTATAATAGCGTGGGCAGCAAGCGCGACTATTAAAGATTCAAAGTAATTTCCGTATGAAGTCTAGTGCAGGCCTTTAATAAGTTATAAAGCCATCATACTGTCTAACAATGTCACGTTGCAATTACGTTTTGACTAGTAAGTGACATGAGTATATATATACCTGATATAAATAGAAATTGAAACTGTTTCAATTAAATACTATTTAAAAAAAATACAACATATTTACATAAAATAAATGTGTTAGTTGACAATCTCAAATTAAGTAAGCATACTGGGTTTTTGTAGGTACTTTCGCAAGATACATGAAAATATTATAATTCGCAAATTATATATATTCGCAAAACATTAACTAATATATAAATGCAAAGCAACATGCCTAAGTGCATATGGACACCAAAATGTCATAGTCTATTTAGCATACAACTAATTTACACAATATATACTATTATCTATATTATCTGACTGTTTATTCATAAAAAAAGCAATTGATACATGAAAGAACTGTTAGTAAACGATTTTTCATATTATTAAATTTCGCAATGCCAATTAAAATGCATGTAATATGTAAAATAAATAAATAAATTTATTAATCTCTTGTTTTTTTTTATTAAAAACAGAATGAAAATGTAAAACGACAGAAATTGATTGAAGACTAAAGCAAAGTGTAGCAAAAACCAATATCAATAAGCAACATCAATAAAATTCATGTAATCAGCAATATTTCGAATTCAGGGGTGTACTGGATGTACAATTCACTATTCAGATATTAAATGCAGTAGTTTATATTATTTAATACTTTCCTTATCAAAACTCAATGCTGACTTTATTATTCAATATTTACTTTTCTCTGTTAAAATTCAATATTAAAAATGTATATAACATATTTTGACACCTTTAATAGAATCAATATTTACCTGAAATGGAAGAAAACTTCTTTGTTGTGGTCAGCGGTTTCTATAAATCCAAAGCCATCCTTTAGAGCTGCGATAAAACCCTGCATGATGGGTCGTAGGTTCGAACCTCCGTTCGCGTTGCCATTCGTCAGACTGTGTTGCGTTTGTATGGCCATTGCCACCAATTCTTTAGTCCTTTTTACCTGAAAAAGATAGCAAACATTATATTATTGCAAAGCAATGTTCAAATTTAAACGCTTTTTGAGTTGGGTAGTCCATTTTTTTTGTTCAACCTAATGAAAACCATTTCAATAAAATTCACGTCTCAGAAATTAGAATATATAATAAAACGCAAAAATAAATAGAAATAATTCAGGAACAACCACATTTGTTTTTAAATCTTAAATAATTAAGAAATTTTTGATTACTGTTCGGACCTATTAATTTATTTAAAACCTTACCTGGTATATATCGAAGATAACCTTATCACCAACACGCGGCAACATCTTCGACTCGCACTTTTTAGCGGTGTATGAGACGGACTTCTTGATGTTGTTAATTTGACATGTTATTATACCAGTTTCCTAAAACAAATTACTTTGATTACCTTCGGAAATAGGAATTGTTTCACTAACGATTACCAGCTATTAAGAATAGTATAGAGAAAACTAGACATTTTTTAAACAAATTTATATAAAATGTATTTTGAACGCAGTGAAATTAATTAATTTTGTTGGATATCGTCTCCAAGATACTCGTAATTCACTCATCGCCCTCACTTAAGAATACCATTTACAACCCATTTACAAACCTAAATTAACAATATGATATCAAGGTCAAAAAGAAGGCGGCGATCCAAAAAATATATTTTTTATGATATACGTGTGTTGTATAATTAAATTTGTATGTACGTACGTACATATGTACATACAGATGTAATTGTCCGACAGCCATAAAACCTAATGAAAATTAATACGATACTCAAATATAATGAAACCATATAATTAGTTGCCTAACTGTAATTAAATGTTTTATAACAAATTTATTCAACGTGTGCAGTAATATAGTAATCTTTATGATTAAATTTGCTTAAATATTATACAACAAGTTTAAATACACTATTCTAATATAATTAAGTCATAATATACTAAATAACAATGAAAAACACTTGTTTTCATTTTTAACTCAAAGATTCGGCCTCAATATTAATAAATAAGTTATTATAGGTTCACAATTAAATACGAAAAACACTTTGCGTCAATTTAATAATTTACAATTTGCAGAGAAACGCTTAATTCAGGCAAATAATATACAATTGTACATCCGTCGTAGTTACCTGTTATTAATACCCACTTACTATCGGAGGGTCGAATATAGGTTTTCAACGAAAATGGACTTTATCATTGTCCACACAGAGACTGATATAGCATACGAGAGCGAGGATATTTCAACTTTGAACATAATAATGGAGCGTCCGAATGTAGTTTTAGCTTTCCGTTCGAGTTCAACCGACGACTTACAAGTAGAATTAATTGAACTCTTTGTAATAAAAGATGTTAATCGAAAAGTTAACTGAATACGCAACGACGTACAAGTTGAGCTGGGATCAAAATAATAAAATACTACCTACAAACGATTTTAGCTACAACTCTAGATTTATTAGTTATAACAGATTGTTAGTTATGAGGCTGAAGCATAATAAGATTTAAATGAATTTTATCTACTTTAAAGGCCGTAGATCAAACTATCTATTGATTTTTTATTCCCCTTGCTGACCCGTCTATCACCTTGAATGCTATATTGACAAGCCTAATTTAGACATCCAGACTGCTATCGATACAACTTAAAATTCATAGCACAATAAAGAAATAAATTTAGAAATAAAGCTTAAACAAGAGCATTGATATGTTTAAAATAAATAATACGTATATTTAATCTTATCAAGTAATGAGATGAGATTGTTAACTCTTTATATTGAATAATTTAATTATTGATGTTGTTGTTAATCATCAGAGCATTTATACCTATTATTCTATAGATAATTAATTAATAATAACTTTCTTTCCTTCGATTTTTAGTAGTTCCCTACCATTAGCTTATCTTAGGACAAATATCTAAGCAATATTTGTTAATAATTATCGTATCGTCACAGTTCTTAATTAACAATTAAATATATTTTATACGATAAAAAAAATAAACTATTATTAAATTCAATAACCGTTATTTTTTTGAAATCTCTATAATATTTGAACATAGGCAAAATTGAAGAGGCAGCTCTTACTAGTATGAAAATTTACTTATTTTTAATTTGCATGGCAATATGTTAAACGAAATTAAAATAAAAAAGTGCAGATAGAAAGTGATTTGAAAAATAATATTTTAGCGATGGAGCAAACCTTTTAGCGTTTACAGCGATACCTTAATTAAATAGAAACAAGGACATTTTACAACTATAGCGAGCTTCTAAAACATTTACGCAACAAAAACATTAGTTAATAGCTTTGCAACTGGCAGCAAAATTAACTATATCTTATTTGTATAATTTTTTTCTTTTACATCTTCTCTTTTTTGGATGATAGGCATCAATGATGTTGTTAAGAATATGTCAAAACTAATTTAATTTATATATAATTTTAATTTTCTAAGTTTGAAGTATTCTGAAACGTAAGTATTCTGTTTGTTTATAGTTCAGTTACTATTTATACACAATTATTTAAGTAAATATGTGTAACGACAATTTGGTCTGACCAGACTTTACAAAACAAATGCAAGACTAAATAACTAAATACATGGTGTTGAATGCTCAAAAATATTAAGATGACGAAAAGACGGACTAGCAAGTAAATTGATAATCTCCTTATTTTCATGAAAAGATATCAGGATCTTTTAATTAATGTGCCTTTAAAATATGCCTTTGTTACATTTCTAAAATTATCAAAGAAAGTGCCTTTAGTAAAACATAAGTCATTTGAAATAGATGTGAAAAGCCGAAATCAGGTCAAATAGTAAGTAAGACATTCAAAGATAGCAATTAGTAAATAAGATTTAAATGAAATAAATAAGTTTTTATAAAAATAATAAATTATTACACACGAATATTATTAAGTAAATAGTGAAATATTGGTTAACCAACGAAACGACGTTACTTAACACATTTAATATATAAAATAAATAATAATAATTTTATATATAAAATAATTAAATAATTTTGACATTCAAATAAAATTTCTACGTGTATTATATTTTATATTTTGCATAAAATGTTTAATACTATATAGGAATATACTGCCACATTGTTTGGCAAATGACTCTCTACAGCTATTCCTTCCGTTCCCACTCATAGTGCGTTGGTGTGCCGCTCAGGATTTCAATAGTCCAACTCGAAGAACAATCTCCAATTTGATCTACCAATATGCCTTATAGAATTTGAAGTGCAATCTAAAGAGGTTTTAGATCAAGAATGCTTAAACATGTGGGAGAAGTGTCGAACTGTGTAACGACCACTACACACAGTTGTGCACTGTAGCTTTTGTGCGAGAGCGCCGTTTGGTGTTTAATATTGTATCTATTACATATGTATATACAAGACACCTAAGATGCTCAAGACGCTCAATCCGACGTTTGACTTCTGTGAATTCGTCAAAATCCCAAACAGCACTATACGTAAGGAATAGGAGAATGCAAATCTACATATTTTTTATGAGACGGTTGTTCTCCATCAGATAACCACAGACAGTTTTTCAGGCATTTCCAACTAGTTTTTCTACTTCCTTGTCTTGGAGATACTGAAAGGATAGTATTTGGCCTATACCTAAACATCGTGCACCGTGAAGTTTATTAGTTTGGTCAACCTTGTAGTACAAATAAAAATATTCAAAGTATTTTTATTGGATATGTTTTATTGCATAATGTATATGGGACTAGCATATCATGGTAGTACATTGGAGCAAACTGTCGTATGAACACATTGTTTGACATTCATTGTCAAACAACGTTGTTTTTTATAAAACAAAATATCAAAATTGAACAAACTAAGAAACATGATAGAAACGTTTCATAATCTAAAAATATTTTAGAAAAAAAATTATATATTTAATGATTTTTTTATGTATATTTAATTTATGATTGGCAATATCAGATAATAAAATAAGGATAATTATATCTTATTTAATAGTAAGATACTGTATTTGGGACTATAGTAATCACAAACTGCACAAATTAAGTAAATGTATGTTGTGTAATCGTCTGCCTGTAACGCGACGGTTTCTGGGTTCGATTCTCACTCGGGTATTTCTATTTCCATTTTCCTCGCTCTGGCAACTAGGCAAAGCGCGACATTGAGTTCCGCCACTCAACACGCAATGCCTCGAAAAAGGCGGAAAGCGAGGACGGAGAAAGCAGGGACTAAGCAACAGAGTGTCTTAACACTAGATTGCTACGGTTCCTGCAATTCCCTCTACCAACCCTGCTATGTGCGGGATAAAAGCGTGAAACTAAAAAAAAAGAATATTGCGTTTAACATTTATATTAGTATTAAGACTCACCACTGCCCGGGTAGGACTAGATGACGAGGAGGAGTAGCACGGCGCTTCCTTCGCGACGACGCCACGCACGCCACGCTCCAGCAGCGTCTCAAACTGCACGCTGCCCGCCGGCAGGTGCTTGATACGTATGGCCGACTGGCGGTTGTTCATGTTGGCGAACGTAGACACTGGATCCACCGTGAACTCGACCTGTTTACGTATACAGTTTGCATTATAAGAGTACGCTATGAGAATATATATAGATAGTCGTATCAACATGTTATTCCTGCAAATTTCCTGATTAAAACAGATTTCAAATTAAAAAATATATATAATTTTTTATATATTTTTGGATAAAATAGAAAGGAGAAATTAACTTCGTACGAGGAAAAAAAGAATGAAAACTTGAAATTGTTAAAAAAGGCTATGTTCACTTAAAGGTTTTGTGATACAGAAATAGATAATAACAGAAACATGAAATACTTACCTCATCCCCAACACTAAGCTCCTGACCGAGACGTAGTACTTCAGCGAAATGAAAGAACATAGTTTGTTCACGTTCAACACACCGTATGAATCCAAACCCTTCCCGCAATGAACATACTACTCCTTGTTCTCGCCTGTTAAAATACAATTTACTTGGGATAAGTGAGAGATTTATAGTGGTTAATATAATATATTGTATAAATGGAATAAGTTTTGAACTGGTGTACGATATTTTCTATAAGCGATCCAATGATTTTATAAAATTGGAAACTAAAAGTTATTAATGGTAAAGTTTTTAGGTATTATGTAGATAATTTCTGATTGAAATTTCAAATTTAAAGAGGATTTTAGCTGGGAAGAAATATCTGGAATAAAATCAGATTTTTTTAAAAAATTAATAGGCTTATTAGTGATGTAACGAATATTTGCATTCACATTCGCGAATAATCGCACATTTTTACACATTCGCATTCGCAAGAATTTCTGCGAATGTTTTACATTGAATGTCAGAAAAATAAAAAATTTGACGAAAATAATACGTTATTAAAATAGAAATCAGTTTTCTTTTTGTGTTTATACACAAAATAGTAACTTAACGTCGTAATCACATCAGTATCAAAATAATAATGAAACAAATACTCTATTCTCTTAAAATAAACTATAAATACAACAATTTGCGGGATTTGAACCCGCGGTTCGAGTCCCGTTGCGTTCAAATTATTATATGTTTTCTTTAAGTATTTTTCCTATATTCAGAGTGGATCGACACTTTAAAAATCATTAAAATATACAATAATTTTTTCTAACAATAAAGAATAATAAGTAACGACGGAACGGACACTCCAAATGCTATCTTGTAACAATTAGCTTCAATTTTTAAAGAATAATTGAATATTCGCAATGGTGATAGCATATATTCGCATACGCATTCGCGAATATTAAAAAAATGACATTCGATACATCACTAACGCTTATTATTTTTGACGATACGATGTCAAATTATTTGTACATCAAGTAATGAAATATGTACCAGTAACATTTTGTGTGTGTATGTTTTTGCAGTATCTATTAAATATGTATAACATATCAGTTTATTTTGTAATTTATTATAAGAATGCCTTAACGCGTGAAAGGGAAACATCAAACAATAAAAAGGGAAACATTAAAAATATAAAAATATTTATGTTAATTAGAAACTGCTGCACTAAAGTTGTTAACGAAGTATGGTAAACATTCATTTCAATAAAAGTTTTAAATTAGTTTATTTTATAATAGTCCTCAGGATCGATAAAGTAAGTTACTAGTTAATAATGCCAAGGCTCATGTTATTTTATCGACGTATACTATAAATTATATGTATTAACTAAAGTATAGGACACAGGACGATAGTGCCATTGCCATTGTTATAACTACAATTTAACAATTAATTAAATTGTTAAGAACAATAAGCTTGCTTTGATTGCTGAACCAACCAAAAATAAAACACGAATATCTCTATATGTACAAACGTCATTTATGTAGTTTAGTGCTTTTTAATGCTGCGTAAAAAAAATTAAGATGAAATATATATTTTTTTATATTTTTCTCAATACTGTCAAATCAAACAAACCTCGACAAAATGCCTATTTTACAAAATTTTATATATTAATAGTTAATAATTAATTATTTAATTATTATTCTAAATATCTTTTCTTGTATAAGTCGCAACTTCATTTATATCAAGATCCACGTCTCGAAAACGTAATTTTTTAATATAAAAATGAGACATCTGACATAATATAATAATATTACAGAGGCCTTAGCTACGTTCAAGTAGACTAGATTATTAAATATGAAGCCCTAATCATGCTAACTTTGAAGATAAAGCTAAAGGATTGAACAGAAATAAAGAATGAACGGTGGACCTCCTATAAATTTATAACGGATTTACACTTTTTTGTGAACTGTTAATGTTTAATATTTTTTACTAAAAGTGGATTTTAAGTAATTTGTGATACAGAATAGGTATCTAAAATCGATATATTACTGATACCAATAAGGACGAGATGCTAATTATAGGCTTTACAACGTTTGGTATTTACGCATGAGAGGCATATTAATCACCATGTATTATTTCCAAATACGCTGTCTGCTTAGAAGATCGCCAAATAGAATATTTACTAATAGTACTTATACTAAATAGAAGTAATTAAACACCATTATTAATAAAATATCTGTTACCAAAGATAACAAAAGATACTTTTTTACTACGTATAATAAATTCGTATAAATTTCCGACTTCTAATTGAATAGGAAAATTAAAAAACTACAGCTCTTTCTCTTTAAATAATAATAACAAGAAAAAACATAAGTAAATTTATGTATGCCTAAGTTTAAAGAAAAGAGGTGATTTAAAATTTTATAAAGTTCCTCAGCGCCAGCAAACTTTTAACTTGCCAATTTTAATGTTAATTTAAATAATGTCGAACAATTTATTGCCCTTTTATTCTTTTTGAGATTCGTAGTTTTCCAAAACATGTCACTATCTTGACATGTTGCGGCAATTACCCATCCTTCGAGGTGGTTTGCCAACTTCCAGTAGATTTTTCGGTTAGCACTAACATCATGACTTGCATTATTACTTCTTGCATCATTGCTTCGATCATCGCCGATGTAATGATCGAAGTATTATTACAAAATATAGTCAGCTGCTTTATAGTACCTCAAATTTGAACGGATTTATGATTCAAACGCTCGCAAACTTTTCATAATGCAAGCTACTCAAGTATAACTAGGTATATATCATCTTGTAGGAATCAGCTTGGTTGACTACCAGTGGTAGTAAGCTTAGGATACTTTATTATATTCTTTTTTTATCTTAATTCCTATATCTATCTACTCTTATTTCTCCTTTTAGCCATATGACAAAGTTCATGTCTAACTCGTTTGCGGTCACTGGAGTCAAATGAAAAAATGCCATTTAAAGAGCTTACGGAAGCTTTCAAGTAACAGAAAAATATCTACATATATTCATCAAAGTCATAATATTACTTATTTAAGAATAATTTGTTAAAATTATAATATTACGTTGAAAAATTATTTTAGTAATATATTATTAAAGGGTAATTATATAATAATACTCTATAGAATTATATAAACATATTTATATAATTTTAAAAAGACGACTACGTGTCTTATTTACTAATTGTTAAGATTACAGTTTGTCAATTGAAACGGAAACATTTAGACAGATTCATAAAACTTTTATATTACCGGTAGATACAGCTTCACTATTTATCCGAAACTTAGTATTAAGACACTTCGTTCCTGTCGGTAGATACAAGCCGGGCAATATATTTTTATTATATCCTATGTCATTAGTTTTTCGGTAATTAAAATTGTCGGGAAATTATCATAGAACACCTGTACGTTTTTGCTGAAAGTGTTTATATTTAAAGGCGACAAATGTATCACTTACCGTTCTCCAGACACGTTGAATGATTCGTCAAGAAGAGAGATGTTAGTAGCGCGCTTCAGTTGGTCCCGTCTGTCTGTTGCCACTTGAAATTGTACCCAATCACCGTGGCGAAGGGTGAACTCTCCGCATTGATCTTTATCTCCAAAAGGCACCTACAATATAAATGTCAAATGAACGAAAGTTATGTTTTAAAAAATTTCAACAGGTTATAAGGAAAAAAAAATAATAACTTTTAAACTAAATCAAAAAGTACCTAGATATTGTGCTGAGAAGTTTGTTTATTATGCACAACATATTCTTGAATGTCAATAATTGACAATTTTACTTTATAAAATATTGATTTATGTCAACATTAATAAAGTTAAATTCTCACTATAAAACGTACCACAACTATAGCAAAGCAAGTAATCGCTGTTGGAAAATATAAATTTTTGTTACACTCAATGATGTCAAGGGCATTTGATGAAAGGAGAAAAAGAATGGTGTACCTCATAATTTAATAAATGACGTACGTAATACTCCCTATTATAAACTTTATGAACATGGGACTTATGAAAGCATAGTTTTGGTGCTATGGCAATTATATTAGTGAAACATTTTGAAAAACTAAATACTTCCATTCTCAATTGACAAAAGGTGTAAAATGTAAAGATATTACAATTGTGGCATCGTCGTGGTATATTACTTGCAGAATAAAGTGTAAAAATAATATCAATCATATATTGAATACTTTCAAATAAGTACTACATTAAATGTAAATATTTTATAACGACAGAGCAACTTGGTAAAACCCTTTGAACACTTCCCAGAAATCCCCTTTGAGTGTATGTATTTCAAAATATTGTCGGCATTTGAAGTCTGTGATAGTACTGCCTGCGTACGATTGAATTACAAACACTGTCAATGCAATTATACCTCTGTTTCGTTTGTAGGTATTGGTTATGACTATTTGTCATTATCAAAACCAGTCAAAGTTGCTTCAAACTAGAAGATATATCATTCAAACGTATAGAATATTATAATTGGAAACCAGATATACAGATTGTCAATGTTTGTATTACAGTACAGAATAATATACACAATAACTGGAAACTATTGAACCTTTGTTAAGATAATGAGTTTTATACAAAGGATTTATGTACATAACTTTGATTAAACTCTCGTAAAGGGCTTATCCAAATATTACAGTGCAATTTTAATTTGGGTTTAATTGATCATTTGATATTTATAAACTAATACATATGACGAATTCCGTAGCCCAGCGACAAAGCGTCTGCTTGAAAACGCGACGGAGAAAATGAATTACTTCCATATATTTATTTATTTATTCGCTCTGGTGAGGCAGTTCAAGCGTGGTGTAGAGTTCCATCACTCAACACGAAATAACTAAAAAGACGAAAAACCAAATGGCCAAAAGAGAAACGGAAGGCTTGAACACTTAGTTCCCTACGGTTTCATTTAAAAATATATCACAGTAGATATTTTTTTGTGGACTACTTTTCCCCATTGACAAATTAAAGCTCCCTGGTTAAGTACAAACAAGCTTACTCTGGGAATTCGGAATTTGTAATTTCTATAATCTATACTATTTGAAAACTTTTAAGGAGTATTACCTATTTAATTTAATACAACAGATATCAAGAAACACTACATACAGACAACGTATTTCCGTTAAGCTGATTAATTTAAGTTCTCCCCGCCTCGCGACTACATTAAGTAATTGTAGTATAGTGTGCATATTGACCTGATGGGGTGGAGTAAAATCATAACCACATTTAAATCAGTACATCAGACAACAACAATTTTTGTATCCAATATTACTGATTTTTGACTTTACTGACTTTGACTTTACATTCGGCTTATATTGTCCTAAGCATCCTAAGCGCAGCGTAGTTAGGCGACATTCAGTATATCGATATTGGTTATACTAAAGGTTACTTAGCTGCACTGGAATAGTTTCCCAGTCTCAGAGCTTTTTCGATAGACTTATTTGATAATTATCTCACGTCGACAACGGCTCGCCATTTCGCTACTAAACTGATATCTTTATATCTCATAGCATTATACTTTGGGGTAATGCTCTAATAACTTAATTTAAATCTCGCAGACGCGAGCTATTCTTACAATCTATAACCTACATCGGAAAGGTTCTAAAATCTTAGTAAGAGCAGTAGTAATATATTTTGTACAAACATTCATTGATTTCACAATAATCAGCGGTGTAAAATAGAATCCTTACAATATGTAGGTCGTTGTACGGACTTCACTCGCTCCAGGGTGCTATATTTTATTCATTTCGATATTCGATAAAGATTACTAACATTATTAATATAACAAATCTATTATTTAAAAATTAATTGGGGCATCAGAGGAAAGAAGTAAAACATACGTATCATATTAAAATATTGTAACATATAATATGGTTTTCTATATTGATAATTATGTGTATGTAGTATGTTAAATATAAAATGCACGACGATTGAGTAACATTATTTATGCACTACAAGTATTAGAAATAAAACATATTTATAAAACAATTTTCTGCAAGGATTAGATAATTAAGTACTTCAAATTTCACTTATTTTGAAAAGCTTAATAAACATAGTAAAATATTAACACTTCACGTTCCAAATCGTTAACTAAAATCGTCAACGTAATAATAGTTAACTTTCATAGATGTCTTTTACCACCGTAGCAACACAATTGTTACGCATGGAAACAATTTTTTTCAAAAAGTAATGTTTTATAACAGAACTAAAAACTTGAATGCACGGTTATTTAAACTTGTCCTAGAATTTCACTTCATCACATCACTTCATATGTGACATTTTCCAATATTACATAATTTTGCACAAATTTTATTATACTTACTACATTAAAAGAAACAATGTATACATATTTAATGTTATATACATAAATATGCGGGATAAAACGTGAAGACATAATAAATAATAATGTTTATAATAAAAATTGTCTTCTAACATGAAGTCTAACATATTATATTATTATTAATTAGGTAGAACATCAAGTTATTATATATATAATATACATTATATAAAAATTAACTGACCTCAACTTCAGAGTGATCAGCAGCACGATACCGGATCCTGCCTGGCAATGGATCGTTTTGCGTCACTCGCGCCATGTTTCCGCGTTCAAGAGGCTTCAAAACTTGACCACGCATTATTTCTGGGCTGACATCTTCAAACACCACTGAACCACTGGGTAGTTTCGTTATGTTACATGCCACCTCTTTACCCTAAACCAAAAGGATTTATGTAGTAAGCATAATGTATGTGCTTAGACAAAGTTGCGATTCTCAAAGTAAAGCAATAATATTAAAAAAATATTCCCGCTAGGATATCAATCATATTTATTATGCTTGTTATGTATTTTTTCTATAATTAGATTAATCGTTTTTTAATATAAAAATAAACGATTATAATCAGGGGTATTTCTTACATAAACAAAATGAGATTTATATTAACCAGTATAAGTGTTACTAAAAAGTAATTAGTTATAATTTTTGTAAAATTTTTGCCAATTTAACAAAATGTTATATGTATTTAAAAAGAAAACTTCAGTTCACAGAACATTTTTAATAGCTGCGGTTGGTTTGCAGCAAAATTACTGAGCAATAGACAGTGAGATACACAGTTTCTAATTGTAATATATTTGAAATTTAAACTATTCCTTTGGACTTCATCTATGGACCTATGTGTTAAGTGAGGCTTTTAATATAACATACTTATTTTCAATATACAAATATCTGTGAATACATAACGTTTATACTAATCAATCCATGTCTAAATATTATACAAATCAAAAAGATTTTGTTTGTAGTATTATTTTCTATTAAATTAATTAATAATTATTGATCCATAATTGTTTGCCTCCTATAATTTACAGACAAAAATCGGCACCTACAGAATGCATTTTGAAATACAGTGTTACTTATAGACGAGTTACAACTTTTGTTCAATTGTTGCTGAATACCGCTCAATTGAACGAACCGCGGTGAGGGGATCCCTTTAGAATGAATGTCATATAATGTAAGAAGTGATCTTTTTTATATTAATTTTCAATAAGGATTATTTTCTTTTTATAAACGGGTTGCTTTTGTTGTTGAAGTGATTGAATATAATTCAATATAATAAAATAGTCTTGTATTATATAAGTCTTTACTACATAGAATGAAACAAAGTTGCTTCTTATTGTCTGTCTTTATATATGCTTAGATCAAATTTTTCAATTGATTTTGAAGCGGTTTTTTAGTTAGATAGAATCAATTAAGATGTAGGTTTATATTCTTATATGTTATCTATTTTGCATTCTTATATGATATCTTTCGGACTTTTAAAGTAATATCTAAATAAAATATGTGTGTATTGTGTAAAAAATCTGTGAACACTGTAAATAAAGACATCTTCATGTATATTTAGTATCAGTACTAAACATGTGCGAAGTTAAGGTAACCCACCTTAACTTCGCACATGTTTAGTACTAGTCTAAACCAAAATTAAAACAATAACACTTTGTTAATATAGAATGTCTGTAACTATGAGTCTAATGTTAACAAATAATCTTCTGCAACACTCAATTTTAATCTTAACTTTGTGATTAAATTCAGTTATTAAATTCATGTAACAGAAAAAGATTCATATAATTGTATTTATTTTAATAATAAAAACATATGTATATGTAAAATAACAAAACTTACATTTCTAGTTTGTATTATAAATTCGACGTCATCACCCAACGACAATTCTTCCTTTATCTTAGCTTCAGAATAGTGAAAGAAAATTTCTTTAACAACATCAGCTCTTTCTATAAAACCAAAATTCTCCTTCTTTGAGCAAACCACACCATGATACTTAACTGGGTGTGCAGGATTCTCAAAACGTACATGACATGCACCTAATGTGCCTCTGAAACAATACCATAGGTACTTAAAATATTAAATTACAATTAACCTATTTAAATTTTGATTCTGATTCAAAGGGTAATTTTCTAAAAAATATGTCCATATCTTATTGTATAACAAAAAGGTAAGTTTGTATAAATTAATAAGCTTGTTCTTTAATTTTAATTTCAAAGACCAAATTAAATATATATAACAGAATATATTGAAATTTGTTTTCTTATAAACCTTATAAAGTAAATTTCTGAGTAAAACCTTAGAAATATAAGTTTAATATTGAATTAAAAATGTGTAAACTTAGTTATTCATCAAGAGTATATATAAATTTATTTCTATTGAAGTAAAACCTTTATATAATTTCTTGTGTAACTTGTTAAAACATAATAAAGTCAGTTTAGGCAAAACAATAAATCTTTATATATAAAGATATCCAACATGTTCATGTGACCTATTTGAGAGATAGATAGTTAAATATTTCATTTGAATTTTATTTATTTTGTTAACATTGAAGTAGAACAAATTTAAATACATATCATTACAAGCTAAGCTTTAAAAATAATGATCTAATTACATCCCACCATAATGGTGCTTCAGCAGATGTATGTTAATACAGTAATTAAAAAAATATTTTGTAAAGTATTCAAAATTTATTTTTCAACTTTCAATATAAAAATTTTTTTAATAATTTAAAATGAGCAAATATTTGAAGTATTTAATTTATCAAAAAATAATATTAGGTATTAACTACTAAATGATTATTTTCTACTTACTTATTACTATCAAATCATTATTTTCATATGTTACAACACTTTTCAATCAGTAAAATATTATTTTAACATATTTGCTACAGTACAACATACCTTTGGTTGGTAGCAATCTGAAAGCTGACGGCGTCTCCAGTGCGTAGTGTGACATTGCCTTCGACGTCATCTTTAGTATAGGGCAAGAAGAAGCACTCTCCTCTGTTCTCATATGAGATCCTGCCAGTGTTGTCCCCAGAGCCCTCACCCTTGACCTCCGTAGTCACAACACCAGTCACCCTCGCCTCGCTGAGTACTACTTCAGGAGCTATTTTAGTAACAGTAGAAGCTATGGGCTTCCCCGTGCGACGATCATAAGTCATTTCAAATTCAACAGGGTCACCGATCTTAAGGTGATCTATGTTGCCCCCAAACTGGCTGAAGTGAAAAAACAGTCGGGCCTGCCTCTCACAACATTGTATAAAGCCATAGGAATGCTACAATTAAAATATTAAATTCACATATACTATTCAATATAAATATAACAAAATTTTAAACTAACATTTTTATGAGGTTATCAAAAAATAAATAATAATTACTCACAAGTAATTTCTCAATTATGCCTGTTTCTCTAATAGGTGGATGGTTTACTGAGTCATACTGGGATTGATTGTTAGTTGAACTGGAGGAATACATATTTGAGTCTCCCATGGGACATGAGTCCATGTTGTAATTACCAAGAGTGAATCTGTTGCCACCACTCTTGTTACCCATATTATTAAAATTATCTCTTGGGGAGCTTGGAAAGTCACTGCTGTAAGAACCTTTAGACAAAATAGTTTGTAATATAATTATAAAAAAATTAAGTATATTTTTATATATTTTGTAACATAATTTTAACATCAATGTGAGTGTTTTATTATGAAATGTTTAAAATTATAATTAAATATTATTTAATATTAATGATTATCTTTGCTGTCTGAAATTATATTTACCATTACGAAAAACTTGTTTGGCCTGCATGTTTGTTTGCTGTAGATCTAAAATGTCCTGTAAAGGGGAGGAAATCGAATCTGGCGGCTGGAACATCTTCCACTGAGGATTGCTTGACATTTTTTGATGTTATTGTTTTACTTGTATATAAGTCAAAAATCTCAGTATTTTTACCAATATATCACAGAAAATGGTGTAGTGTTAAAGTTTTTAAAACTGATGTAAAGTTGTAAATCAAATCACATTTTTTTGTCGTAGTGTCTAAGAGAACACAATTGGTCTTTAAAGTCACTGTATTAACACCAAATCACTTGTTTCAAAAGAAAAGCTACTTAGGTTTAAACTATACTAGATCCTCAGATGTCTTCAATGCTTGCTGAATCGGGGCTCTGCTGTGCATAGGCTGGTTTGTATTTGTATTGTTTGGTTATCCACAACTACCTACTGCAAAAGACAAAATATTTGTTCATTTAAAAACTATGAGCTATGTCCTACATAATATATTTTCTTATTTATTATGGTTACATACAGAACGAAATTTCATAAATAATTGTTCATTGCTCGCGCAGGTCTTATTCGAATGCAATGTGATTATGTACTGTTGTGAACTTCAGTTCAACTCAGAGGTGCGTGCGCGCGCCGCAAATTTTCTTATTCTTTAACCACAATTCTTACAAACAAAATATAGTGGAATCATACAAATATTGGTAAATTATGCATAAATGGAACTCATTTCACATATTATAAAACAGATGATTTTATAAAAAAAATATTATCCAATTGAAAGCCTTCAGTCACTATAATCAGAATATCGAACCGTGAGAACTTGATTTACATAAACTAATCGTCGAAACAGAAGTATAATCACCGATTACCATTTAATACCCTACAAAGACTCAAATTATAACGAAGCGTCGCTTCAGAAAATCGTTCTACATTTTATTATTGCTATCTAGGTAGGTATCGGTCGCCCGACCCGACCGACGATGTGCAGAAATTATAACGTTGTCAACCGCTCAACTTCCCCTAATATATAAAAAAACTGGCATGGTACAGCTTAAAATTCTTCTGCTTGAGAAATTAGACTTATAGGAAATCAAATCGTAATCAAAATTAGTAAAGTGTACAAACACAAACTGTAAAATTAACAAATCTCACCACGACACAGCACAGCACTGACGACATACCGCCATATTGAATGTCAACATAATAGCGCCTATTGTACATACATACAAACAATTTCAATTTTGTTAATAACTTTTATTTTCTATTTACGCAATAATATAATTTACTCTGACTCGCGGATTTATAAAAATAAATAGTTTTTTAAAATTTTGTACTTGTTTTTTTATCTAAAGGCGAAAGTCAGTCAAACATTTATTTTTCTCTATTTTGTGGCCAGAAAGTCAAAAACTGCCATTATTAAACATCATTGGCATATACGAAGATTTTATTCAATAATATTAAAATACAAAAACAACAATGTAATATTTTAGTTAGAATGAATTTACAGTAATAATTAATTATAAATGAACATCTGAAAAAGTTATTTCAAATGTCAATTTATTTGTAGTACATTTTAAGTAATATAATATGTATAGTTCATAAATCGATTCACGTAACCTTTTTAACATTTGTCTTTAACAGACAATTATTTTGATCATAAATTAATCGTATCTGAATAGTAATAACTTCTTTTATGTTTTATATGTTACAAAAATTTATATATTTATAAACAGTTTTATAAATTTAGTAGTTTAATATACTTAAATAATAATTATATCGTTACAGAATGGTATTTTATTAAACATATTTATAGCTTGGCAAAACTGAGTCGGACCCAGTGACAGTTGGAACTATAATCCATAATATGGGCAACATTACCCAAACTCGTCAGCTACAAGTACATTATGTGTCAAAAGTGCATATATCCTAGGAGTTTTTCATACATAAATAGTAGTTTAGGTACTTAAAATTGCCAAGTTTCCTAACTTAAGTAACTTATTAGAATGTATAAAACTATTCGTAATATTGGCAGGGCACTGATTTACCGATTACCGTCTTCTTGTGGTGTTCGGCTTAATTTCAAGCAGGTCAAATTTGGTTCGATATCTACAATGTTTATCAAAGAACCGCTAAACAACTGATGTATTTTAAATAAGTTTTTATGCATGTTTCAACGCGTAGCTTAGTCAATATTGTTGATGAAATTGTGTTATAATAAAATGAAACTTTAAAAAGAGCTTATTCTTTCGTTATCACCGCATTCAAAATATTGATATTTCGTAATAATCCCTCTGTTAAGACTTTTTACGGGAGCACGTTTCTCTGTCTATAGTCTAAACATCTTTAGGTAGTTACTACATGTCTACACCACTTTTATGTAAACATTCAGCATCTTTTACTAACATTATTAATGTTGAAGTCCATATGTTGGTTTGTAAGAAATGAAAAACATTATATAATAGGCATGTGTAAATAAAGAAATAAGAACCACATTGAAAACTTTATATATAATAAAATGAAAAGAAATATATAATATTATGAAAGTAGATTAAAATTTAATTAATAATTACTTTTTAATTTGCTTATTTAATAAATATTTTACTGAATTTCACGCAGGAGAAGTGCAAGTTTAATACAACATAGACATAGTGATAAACAACATAGACAAGTATCAAAAAAAAACTAAATCTTATAGTAAAATTTCTAATAAAATAGCTTTAAATAGCATTTCATTTTCTTTAGCATCTTGATGATGAAAAATAGTCAAATAACTTTTTTTTAATATGGCGATATTATTTGATATTTCACTGGTGAATGAACAATTTGATTATCAAAGAAGAATAATACCAAGATGAAGGCTTTACCAATCACTTTACCAAAACTTAAGTACTTATATGATATCCTGTAAATGTCAAATTTGTTTTTGTTTTAGCTTTTAGTCCATTTAATATTTATTCACTAAGCTCACTGGACAATGATGTTAAATTGTAACTAATTTTCCATTTACATTGTATATTCCACTGCATTGTATCTTATTTTTATCATGTAATATATTATGTATACTACAAATAATCTTTTCTATTATTTGTTTTAGTCTTTGATCCAGGCCATTATATCACTTATTGACTGATACTCTGCATTTATGTTTTCTCTACTATTTGTGACACTGGCAGAATATGTTACATCTGTCTCTATAAAAAATCAGATTATTAAAATTATAAAAAGCAGTCCTGTTCATACACTTCTACAATGTAAGCCAGACAAATATAATTACTGACTCACTAAGCTGTTTAATAATAAATATAGAATATTCCACTTCTAAGTACATTAACATCTTCAATTGTTTTTAAGTTACATACACACAGATGAATTATAGTCAGATCATCTAAAGGGCTTGGATGTTGCTTTTATGTGGATTTCAGGTCACTATTTTTAGTTATATATAACATACAGACTGGCTGTGCTGGCCTAGAATCTGTTGTCTTTTGTAGCTATTGATTGTGATTTATCAAAATTTTAGAGTAAGAGTAGAATTAGGTATTTCTCCAGCTTACTAAACCAAAATATCCTTTGTATCAATGTGTTTTCCATACAATACAACATTAGGGAAGATATTGTGCTTAATGGGCATACACCATTCCATACATGGAACACCATAACTTTGTCATAGTCACGACATCAAGCATAAAATTAAAATATTGGTTAATTTGCTTTGTATACATAAAAAAATAAGAAAATATACACTTTTTTATAAGGAAATTTATAGGAGAAAATTTTATCTATACATTAAATGCAAAAATAAACTATTATTAAGTTATAATTGCTAATTATTTTATAGTTTAATTTTTTTTATAAATATTGTTGTTTTATAAAGATATTTATTATTATATTTTTTATATGAATGAATGATATGAATCCTCAATTCTCTGTATTATATTATATTACAAGATTATTAACAAAATAAAAATGCTGATTTTTGTATGCATAAATATTTTATTTACATAAATTACAATAAAATAGTATCCACCCATTTTTTATAATGAGTTATATTTAAAATAACCATTGGTAAAGACTGTGGTGTTTGTTCTCCCCAGGTAAAAAAGCCAATAATTTGTTTATTAGTCAAATGTATGATTGGTGCTCCAAGTACTAAAAAATGATAACAAGTGATTACTTAAGTAATTACCTAAAAATTCCAAACTTCTAACTTTTCATATGGTTTGTTTTTATAATACTTTACTAAATTTTAACTTTATATATATGTTATACCGTAATAAATATGGAAGTAAAATTTTTCGTACTATAAAATTACAATAACAAAGATTTTAATACTTTTCATATTTCAGAAAGAAGATATTGCTTGGAGTTAATTTGATATTAAATATTTTATAATGTAATATTACTAATAAAGATAAACTAACCCAATGAGATATTTATTTTATCTTGTAGTTTAACACAAAATTCGTAGTGTCTCAAATCAAGTACTTGAGCCAAATGTGTCATACATTTTTTTTCTTCTAATAACATGACTGAAAATGTTTCTACTTTTCTGTCAACTAAAAAAGAGTTATTATTGTAAAGAAATAAATTGTGTTGCACAGTTGTAGGTTAAATGCCATATATTGAAAAGGAAATAATTATAATTATTTCTTGCTGTGGTCAAAAAGTGGAGGACAGTGTTGTGTTCCACCTCGCAATTTGCACTGTTCCAAAATTGAGCGGAAAGTGTTAACTTGTATGTCTTAACACAAAGTTCCATTTGTGTACTTTTCTAAACTTAGATTAAAGTGTAAAAATATATTAAAATATTATTATTACCATTTTGTCCTTTATCATTCCAACTTGCAATATGTATTTTGTTAGATAAGAGGTCATTGTAATTCATAACTGTGGATATTATCACATTTTGATATTTAGTTGTAAACTATATATATATATATATATATATATATATATATATATATATATATATATATATATATATATATATATATATATATATATATATATATATATATATATATATATATATATATATATATATATATATATATATATATATATATATATATATATATATATATATATATATATATATATATATATATATATATATATATATATATATATATATATATATATATATATATATATATATATATATATATATATATATATATATATATATATATATATATATATTTAGCATTTTCTTCGCTCTGGCAACTAGGCAAAGCGCGGCGTTGAGTTCCTACTCTTATCACGCAATATTTCGAAATTTATAACCTATAATAACCTTAACCTTAATTTATTATAAAATTTAATTTTATTTAACCAAGGATAAAACGTATAGACTTGTGTAATTCGCTTATCATAGCCTTAGTTCTAAGTAATATTAAATATAAAAAAAAATGTAAAGATTATTATAGATGTTCATTATGATAAATATTAATTCTATGTATTAATATAATCAATATTTGTAATAAGAACATATAGTGTAAGTTAAAAAAGGGTACGGACCAAGTGTCTGTAGAGCTAATTATTTTGAAATAAAAAAAAAAAAAAAAAAAATAATATTTCGAAAAAGGCGGTTGCAGGGAACGGAGCATCTTAACACTTCCACAGGTTTACTTTAACAGATTCTTAAGGTTCTCGCGGTTCCATCTGCCTACTCTACTATGTGCGGGATAAAGCGGGAAGCTATGTGTTTTGTTTAGAATATATGTTTGTTAAAATTTTGGTTTAGACTCTTTACCCACAAGGTTTACATCGTACCTTATTCCAATACATAAGCTATAATCTGAGTGTTGAGTTGGTCAATTTTGATTTCAGAAGTTACTTTATTTTTGTGAGCTCTTGTGGATGTGAGACTAATCGATACAATTTTAGTTTCGATCGTTTCGAGTGTTTTCCTACTCTGATAATATTGACGCTTACATACAATATGACTTTAAATTCGACGAATAGTGGCAAAATAAGAATTTTCATTTATTAATTTCTCTAACTGTAGAGGAAAGGTAAGACACTGGCCTCTTTAACACACAGCTAAAAATATTAGTATATTACCATGTTCTAAAAAAAGCAAATATATTTTAGTACCATTATGTTAATTTTTTCATCTAAGTTTCCCTTATAATACTGGTCAGTTTCCGAAATAAATTTGGAGGAAGATACATACTTTTATACTCGTATAAATTATGTACAGAATCGTGCTGGAGTAGTCCAATATTATTTGCAAATGTATCGCTGTCAAAATGTGGATGTATAAGACTTCTTTTGATTTTTTTATCTGCATCAATAAAAATAAATAAATGTAACAAAGAAAACTACAGGAAAAATATTTTACTTCAATAAACCAGTTTCTAGAGAAATATAGTTTTTATTTCTTTAAATGTTTCGCTTACCTTTATTATATGGATATCGAATTTTCCAAGCATTAAGTAAATGTGATAAGTCGGGGTCGGATCGCATCGACAAACAATGCGCTGGTGCATGGGACCACCGCCAGGACAGTAGTAAGATATTACAAACGTTTCTTATAGATGTTTGATTCAAAAATATTACTCCAATTGGTAAGTATTCCAGCATAGGACCTCCTGTAATTTGAAATAACTATAATTAATATTACTGTTATTGGAGTTAGGCGGAATAGGAAACAAACTCACAACTACCTACTCTTTATTGCACACTAAAAAACAAATGGTAAATATATTATTAAGTTTTATATAGGTTGATTTATTTCTAGACAAAATCTCTTTCAACCAAATAATACCATTGTTTGGTTGAAAAAGACCAATTTAACTGATCGAGTCGTTATAGTCTTTATTTAGATTTAACTAATCCACGGATGCACCTCATAAAGCATCTGCTTTCCTCTGGTTCTTGAGAGATAATAATAAATAAATATCCTACCTTAGACCTACCTTTTTTTGCCATAAGAGACTTTCTTGTTTCGAAAACTTGGGACAAATTATGTTCAACAATATATAAATGAGTCAAATAGACTATCATTATGATCAATATAATGGAAAATGTGAATACTAAATGGGCAAAAATGCATTTTTCTCCCTTTGTAAATTTTGAACTATTACGATTATCCATATTTTGACATATCGTGCCTCACTGGAATTCTATAAATCAATAAAATAAAAAAATGCTTTACTGCATAATCTCACAATAAGATAAAAATATAACACAAGACATAACATAAAGTATAAAATAAAAAATCTCAAACATCGATCAAATGCCAGCTATTTTATTATAATACGTACTTTGCTGAGGAATGAAAAATTGACAATTTCAATTTTGCGGTTATATCCATTCATATTGTTTGAAATGAGTTACAAATATTAATTTGTAACAATAATAACGACAATATGAAAGGATTCATTTCTTTACATTTCGTTTTAAAATTATTATGTCATAAAATTTGAATAAATAAAATTGCATTTGAAAACATAAAAAAATTAAGAGTGAAACTAGAAAAAAATATCATTAAAGGTAGGAAACATGGTCATGCTCAGTTTCATAGCCTCTATTCTCAACTTCATAATCTTTACGAGCTTTACAAACTTCGTAAGTATAGCTCTGTAGTCATAAGTATTGATTTTTTCTCATTTCAAAATACTCACAACTCAATAAACAAAACCTTACGAGCCTGAGCATTAAAACTAAATAATATTAAATAATGATTTTAACTATATCAAAATTCGTTTTATCATTAAGCAACGTTTCATGCTTGATCACAAGCAACCTAATTTTGTCTTACTCATCAGTCAGTTCTTCATGGTCGATTTGTAATATTCGGCAATATAGGGAATTTTTAATTTCATTTTAAGCCCAATGGTACTTATACATAAGACTCAACAAAGAACGTAAAATTTTATTTGAACTCTATACTAATATTAGAATTAGTCAATTTCTTACAGCCTTTGTGTTTGGCATCACATGTAACAAGGGGTGTCATAGAATGTTCATTGATGATAAAAGATATAGGTTTATTTATTATTTTAGGTAACACATAGGCCGGGCATTTTTAAAATATTAAATCGCTATTAGGATATCTAATTGAATTTTATTGTTCACTAAAACATAAAACTATAGCTCTAAACAATGTCCATAAACTGCATTTGCACAGCAATAGCATTAAGTATTTTGTATTTATCAAAAACATCAAAAAGACAGTCAATTTCACCATTGAAAATTGTTATGTGTAATGACTTTTATATATATATCTTATCTTATAAAGTTTGTGGCAATTTAATATCTTAATTTGCGCCTACTTAGGCGCAAAAGTAGAAATATAAGTATACAAGTAAGTATAATGTAAGTATACATACACACATTCCCACATATTTGATTGTAAATCTGCTTGTCAAATATTCAATATGTGATGATTAAAGAAGATACTTAAATAAAAATCATTTTAAAAGTGAGAAAAGAATATTTATTTGAAAATTAAGTTCTAGTCTATTAAGTTCTAGTTTAAGACTTCATAATTATTTATATATATATATATATATATATATATATATATATATATATATATATATATATATATATATATATATATATATATATACACATATATATATATATATATATATATATATATATATATATATATATATATATATATATATATATATATATATATATATATATATATGTATATATATATATATATATATATATGTATATATATATATATATATATATATATATATATATATATATATATATATATATATATATATATATATATATATATATATATATATATATATATATATATATATATATATATATATATATATATATGTATATATATGTATATATATATATATATATATATATATATATATATACATATATATATATATATATATATATATATATATATATATATATATATATATATATATATATATATATATATATATATATATATATATATATATATATATATATATATATATATATATGTATATATGTATATATATGTATATATATATATATATATATATATATATATATATATATATATATATATATATATATATATATATATATATATATATATATATATATATATATATATATATATATATATATATATATATATATATATATATATATATATATATATATATATATATATATATATATATATTGGGATGTATAACAAAGATAAGTTTACTACAATATTTTGTTGACACTTAAATCAACAGTTCCTAGAAAACAATTGTAGATTAGCTAGGTGCGTTGCCTTACAGAGGAAGCACTTCTTGTTTCTTTTTTTGTGAAGGTAGTCATAACTATTACATATGTCTTATTAATCTGTGTCAAACTGTTTTACTGATACTACACATCTACAGATATAAGACCCATGATCAAAAGATATTTTATTAGCTCAGAGGCGAGTCTTGGGATATTCGGCTCGAGGGGCTCACGCCAACGGCCCAGGTGTTCTAGGCGTTGTCTAAAACCTTTCGATCCGACACAGTGGCGACTATACCTCCTTTCACTAAGACGGATAACGCTACCGTGGCCGACGACACAGAAAAAGCGGAATGCCTCGCAGATAGTTTAGAAGCGCAATGCTCACCGAGCAGTCAGCTATGCGACCCGGAACACCTATCGATGGTGGACTCCGAGGAGGCAGAGTGGGCTTCGATGCCCCCGACCGGCGAACCGGTTCGCCCGACCGACTAGATGAAGTGAAATATATCCTCAAGGACCTCAATCCCAAGAAGGCCCCGGGGCCTGACACCCCAACAAGGTCCTTAAGAATCTTCCAATCCAATTCGTGTCTTTATTGGTCATGATTTTCAATGCTCTTCTAGCAGGGTGCTCCTTCCCCGCCGAATGGAAGGAAGCCACCGTCATAGGGATACGTAAACCCAACAAACCCGCCCACTTACCCTCGAGTTACAGACCCATCAGCCTCATCAGCTGCTTAGGGAAAGTCTACGAGAGAATCGTACTCGCTCGCATCAAAGAAATAGTAGAGGCGAAGAAACTGCTCATCGACGAGCAGTTCGGATTCCGACAACGGCACTCTGTCGTTCATCAATTTCACCGACTTACCGAACATATCGCTAAATAACACGTCCACCGTTCGATCCGCAGCGACATGGCTGACGTTTTCTTAGACATCGCCAAAACATTCGACAAGGTATGGCACAACAGCCTGCATTTCAAGTTCCGCCGTATGGCACTCCCGGACTCTCTCGTGCACATCATTCGAGAGTACCTGTCGAACCGCACGTTCCGCTACCGTATAGAAGGGACCCTCTCGTCGCATCGTCCCGTCCGCGCTGGAGTCCCTCAAGGCTCCACACTCTCCCCCCTTCTATACGCATTGTACAAGAGCGATATCCCGCGCGTTCCAAAGGTAGAACTCGCGATGTACGCCGACGACACCGCGCTCTACACCACGGACCGCTACGATTGGATCCTAGCCGAAAAACTGCATCTCGCGGCCGACGCCCTAGGCGATTGGTTTAGCAAGTGGCGGTTTGAGGTCAACCCAGAGAAGAGGGCAGCGGTACTCTTACCGCGTAAACGTTACGAAACCGTCTCTACTATTCGGCTACAAAATAAAGCGATCCCCTTGGAAAACCAGGTCAAATATCTAGGCGTTATCCTTGATTCACGTTTCTCTTTCCGTCCTCACATTAGACACGTGAGAAACAAAGCCATGTTCATCTTGAACAGGCTGTACTCGCTCATATGCAAGCGGAGAAAAATGTCACTTCGTAACAAGCTGACATTGTACAAAACTTGCATCTGCTTCATCATGACCTACGCCAGTGTAGTGTTCGCCTACACTAACACAGATCTCCTTCAGAGAGTCCAAAATAAATTCCTCAGAATAGCATCCGGATGCCCCTGGTACGTTCGCAACGTAGACCTCCATACAGGCTTCGAATTGGAACCGATCAAAGAGTTCTGCAAAGGCTTAGCCAAGCGCTACTACGAGCGTGCAGATTCTCACCCTAATCCCCTAATCGTTGAAGCGTCTAAGTACGCTCCCCATCCTCACAAACTACTTCGACGACCTCGACAGGCGCCGCGGCCCGTCTCTCACAACGGCACGACCGCGCCTCGGCGCGGCGGGGCCAGTAGGTCCATGATTTACACACCTTCTTCTGAGCAACCATTAATGCTCATTTTATTCTCTGGGGACGAGGCACACTTCGTCCCCCCTCGCTCGGAGACGCTGTCAAGACCAATTGAGGTCAACAGCATTCAAGCCCCTTCGAAAAAAAAAAGATATTTTACATAGTTTTATACCTCGTAATAAAAGGAAAGTTGCGTTAAATATTTTTTAACATCTTACGCGCTTAATATATTTTTTACGAAACATAACATTATAGATCTGTATACTATTTTAGTTTCACCAAATTTGTATCGACCTCCTGTATAGAAACTTTAACAGAGCTATTTATATTACTAACAACACTGAATGTAAATGTAAGCTGTAAAATTAAACAAATACAGTCACACCTAAAAAAATTATACTTTTAAAATACATGTTATATTTAAAATATTGACGTAGTGACATCGAAAATACGATATATATATATATATATATATATATATATATATATATATATATATATATATATATATATATATATATATATATATATATATATATATATATATATATATATATATATATATATATATATATATATATATATATATATATATATATAGATATATATATATATATATATATATATATATATATATATATATATATATATATATATATATATATATATATATGTATATATATATGAAATATATATTTTATATATGAATATTGTCCGATGACATTTTTAAATATTTTATTTCAAAATTTTATTTATTAGTGTATAAAAAGCTCAATGGTATATTATTGTATATTGATATATAGTTATGCTTTTGGTGCCCGCATTGTCGCTGTTCTTGTAACGTACGAAGCTATTTTGTCTGTATATATATATATATATATATATATATATATATATATATATATATATATATATATATATATATATATATATATATATATATATATATATATATATATATATATATATATATATATATATATATATATATATATATATATATATATATATATATATATATATATATATATATATATATATATATATATATATATATATATATATATATATATATATATATATATATATATATATATATATATATATATATATATATATATATATATATATATATATATATATATATATATATATATATATATATATATATATATATATATATATATATATATATATATATATATATATATATATATATATATATATATATATATATATATATATATATATATATATATATATATATATATATATATATATATATATATATATATATATATATATATATATATATATATATTTTATATATGAATATTGTCCGATGACATTTTTAAATATTTTATTTCAAAATTTTATTTATTAGTGTATAAAAAGCTCAATGGTATATTATTGTATATTGATATATAGTTATGCTTTTGGTGCCCGCATTGTCGCTGTTCTTGTAACGTACGAAGCTATTTTGTCGAAGCAAAAAAAAAACTTCTAATATATTGTTATATATGCTTACTAGATTATCTCTGGCTTTGATACAAAAATATGACGCAAGAAATGCGCGAAAACTTATCGATAATATTTGTATAACAATTTGCAATTATCATAAGTCGAGCTTCGGACGTTGTCAAATTCTACCGAACTAATGTTTATTAATAACTAGTACTGGGTCAGGGTTCATATTTACGTTGAAATGTATGTAATACAAACAACTGACAAATTCAGAATTCTTGGAAATGCGGTGTAATTTTGATGTTGAATAATTAAATAGTTTGCATTATAATTTTTAATACAGCTTGCTTAGGGACTATGCGCAACAGTAGACAGTTGTTGTTTTACAATTAATTAGATACTAAGTAAATAACATAAAAAAATAAAAACGGCTATTCGATGTTTTAACTATATTTACCCATATAAGATATGTTTAAGGGTAGGTTAGTGTTAATTTACTACATTACCCGCTGTTCGCTACTGACTGACGTAATTCAACGCCGCGCTTTGTCTTGTTAACAGAGCGAAGAAAATTATGTAATCCATTCCGTCGCGTTTACAGGTAGACGCTGTGCTTCTGTGACAAGAGACGAGATGAAGAGATGAGATATTCTGTCATACATGAGGGCACATTTCATTTGATGATCTAAGCATATATATTATGTTTTAAGACATCAAGAAAAGCATGCAAGCGTCTTTGAAGTATTACTACAGCTTGCATCACAATCTTTAATTTATTGCTTTTAAATACGTTTCAAATATATCAGTTTCATTTTACTTACGAATAATCATTTTCTTAATATCTAGAGAATTGTACATTTAAGGTTATACATTTCTTAAGGGATAACCTAAAAGCCTTAAATTATTATATCGTACACGTAATATTATTACCTACTTTTCGAGACTTTGTTTTTTTTTGTAGCTTCACGCTTTATCCCGCATGGCAGGGTAGGCAGAGGGAATTGCAGGGACCGTGGGAACCTAGTGTTAAGACACTCCGTTGCTTAGTCCCTGCTTTCTCCGTCTGTCTCCGTGTTGAGTGGCGAAACTCAACGCCGCGCTTTGCCTAGTTTACCAGAGCGAAGAAAATGGAAATAAAAATCCATCTTCCCTGACTGGGGATCGTACCCAGAAACCGTCGCGTTACAGGCAGATATTGTGCCTCTGCGCCACGACAGTCCTCCCACGACTTTGATATATTTCAGAATTAAAATGAAAAAAGATAAACAGATGAAAGAGACACCAGATCCTAGGCCGAAGTATAATAATGGGAAAAAATAATTGGCTAATTTTCCTTAAATATAGTTGTCAAAGTAAGGTTAGTCATCCTTAGTGGAATGGGACGATGAATAGGAAAATGAAGAACTACAGATTCCATCTGCAGAGCTCTGATAGAGGAAGACGTCATTGCACCTAAAATAATTCGCAGCCATCCACACAATTCATTATTCAAAATAATTTTTAGGATTATATTCAATTAAGACTGTTAATGACTACTTTATTTTAGGGATGTAAAATAAAAAATATATCGTCAAAGAATCGACAAACTTATAGTTTGTCCACCATCACAAGACTAAAAATATTTTCGGTTAGAAACAGCTCAAGATCTATTCAGCAAGATAAATAAATATAAGCGGTATGTATATACCATACATTATATGCATAAATCAATTGTAAGGAAGTCTGAAAGCAGCTTATTGAACAAGAATTATATGTCATTTCAGTTAAAAATATTCAGTCAGGTATTAAGTATTAAAAGCCAAAGTCAGAAACGTCTAATGTTATAAAAATTAAACGTTATAATATATACAGCCTTATTAAACAATTATGTTTTGAAAATTGAGTGTTAATGATATTTAATATGGTATTCTACAAGACTAGCTAAATGACGAAAACGTTACAATATGTGCAAATATGGTATTTTAGCAAATATTGTTCACTTTGAGTAAACACTGTAGACAAGATGTTGATAGGATTGCAAATAAAGTTTGGAAATATATGAAAAATATTGTTAAAAAATGAAATAAAAAAATATTGAGCTTTTTTATAGAGATGTAATAAAATTTAATCAAGTATGAATAATACGTTTTTGGAACAAAAGCAAGATTTGTTAGGCGTGGTGAGCATTTTGATCGATAAATATTTAATATGAAGCTTTTATAGAGTTGGTCTACGTTTTTTCTCTATGAGTATGAGTTTTCTCTATGAGTATTACAAAGGACTTAATGAAATAATAGAACTTTTAAATGTCACGTAAAATATATTTACTTACTTACTTACTTACTTACTTAACTTCACGCTCTATCCCTAGCGGGGTAGTCAGAGAGAACGGAGCGCCAGCGGTCCCTGCATACCTCTTTCGCCTCGTCCACTGTCATTAAACTCTTCATGCATGCTCTCCGGGGAGTCCTCATGCTTTTTACGTGACCTTCCTCCAGTATCTTCGATACTGTGTTTTCGAAAGTCAACCGAGGTCTTCCCTTACCTCTCTTACCACTCCCTTTTCCATCGAATATCTTTTTTACCATTCTTTCGTCGCTCATTCTTTCGACGTGCCCAAACCATCTGAGCACGTTCTTCTTCATTCTTACTGTGACATCCTCACTGGTACCTACCATCCTGTGTACCTCTTCGTTGCGGATTTGGTCAGCTAAGCTGACTTTGCATATCCTTCGAAGAGATCGCATCTCCACAACATTCATCTTGTATCATCACGTAAAATATGAACTGTAATAATGTATAAAAATGATAAAAAGTAAATAATAAATAATTAAATATAATTCAATGAAAACAAGCAGACAAAGTAAAGCATTACAAAGTAACCCTTCCATAATAAATATTTTTAGAGAAAATATTACCACTGGTCGTCAGGATATACTATGGAAAAGTGTGTGGTAAGAGAGGTAAGGGGAGACCTCGGTTGACTTTCGAAAACACAGTATCGAAGATACTGGAGGAAGGTCACGTAAAAAGCATGAGGACTCCCCGGAGAGCATGCATGAAGAGGTTAATGACAGTGGACGAGGCGAAAGAGGTATGCAGGGACCGCAGCGTTTGGCGCTCCGTTCTCTCTGACTACCCCGCTAGGGATAGAGCGTGAAGATATGTATGTATGTATGTCGTCAGGAGTCAGTGGAGGAACAGCCATAGTTGTTTCCTAGCTGGAAGGAAGCTCTAAAGTGCTATATTTGTTATATCTGTATATATTATTATTATGTTTGTTAATAAGGAATAGAAAAGTAATCAAAATCGTGGTGAGTTGTCTTATCCACTTTTAATTTTTTTTTTTAATATTAGGTACACATAGAGTTTCAGAATTAAACTTTCTGCGAGAAAATGGTAATAAATGTAATCGTTTTTGCGAGTGGGGCAGATCCTACAACAGAGGCTGCCCCACATTCCAAAATGCCTTCCGTCTCTTGCCTTTAAAACAACTTAATAAAATATATACTCAAAAATTTTATATAAAGGAGGATAGTGTATTGTCTGTATCTGTATCTATATATGTTGCTGTGAAAGTATTAAAAATGGCAGTAATAATATTTAATTATTTATTACCAGAGACACCATATAGACAATTACAAAAAATTTCAGCAAGGGGTATTGTGTATCCAAAAATTATTAAAAGTAAAAATAAAAAAAAACGCGAAGAAAGCTATAAACTCCACTGTATAAAAACTGAAATGATAACACATGTCCAAAAGAAGTGAATTTTTTGGAGTGATATACTAAAAATATTTTTTTGCACATCTGTTGTGTTTGTGGGTATATTATGCAGATAGGGGAACTTACGACGAGGAAACTATATATAAGTGACAATAGCTTAATGGTCTCTGTCTAATTCAGTTAGCACGCCAGTGTACTTCGTTTACGTTTACAATGTTTTGGTGGTTGCTCGTCGCTGTTGCCGCTTTGTGGTACATCACAAAACAAATAGTAAAGCCGAAAAATTATCCTCCAGGCAAGCAGATTTAATTTTTTTAAGTCTATTTATTTATTAATTCGATAATTTATCTCTCTACCAAAAGTTTATTGTTTAAAAAATAGACGGCATTATATGTTGCTATATGTTGTTACGTACGGATTCTTCTTAATAATATCCTTGGCAACACATTATAATATTTTTCTAGATTACTGATATATTGGTAAATATGTCTAGTATCATGTCATCAATAGTATATTCAATATAGTAGTAGCAAATTCACACTTTTATTAGATTTGCTCTAATCTGCCGCTGCTGATCTCTTCTAGAAGGTAGAAAACCAGTCAGTTTAATTCTTTTCTGTCATTTTTTCAATCTGCTTATTTAGAGATTCCATTTATATAAATATAAATTTATATAGATTCCATTGAGAAAAGTTTGAAATGCCTATTCCATGAATTGCGGGATAACAAAGTATAATATCAAAGTATTTTGATAAACGATAAGTAATGAACGCTGCCACTGCACTGAACGCATTTGAAGCCTTAAATAGTATTATATATAAGAAACGCAGATCCTATACGAAAAATAAAAAAGTGCAGATGGCTAAATTACGTCAAATACAAGTATTGGTAATTTCATTCCATTCCCAATTAGTAGCAATGGCAAATGGTAAAAAATATTGTTTTACTAAAAATTTATAATTAAAAAATACAAACTCAATTTTAACTGATTTGAGCACTAGTACTATCTAATTTAATTTGTTTTAATTAAAATCAATCAGATCAAGATCTTAAATTTACTAATTGTTCTACACAGGTAAATTTCATATTATTATAATATTATTATAGTTAGAAATAGTAAAATCACCTACTTCTAAAAAGTTTTTATTTTTTCTTTCTAGTTAGAGAAGAGCAGGTTTTCCAGTCTGTATATTTTCAGCAAGCCCTTGTATTTTTCACTAATGGTGTTGCATTGGAATTCATTTTTCGGCCATTTTGGGTTGTTCCGCCATAGGATTAGATTTAGAATGCCATTGCTTTATTTTTTAGATTATTCTAAACAAATCTTTTCCTATCAATATATCAATATTCTATGGAGGTTATTAGATATAAATTGTCGGCACATCTTGATTGTTCCGACATGTTCGATTTCAAATGACGTCAGCGATACATTGTTATCGAAATTAAGCGTGTTAGAAAATTTCAGATCAATCGGTTTAAGATATCTGGTTCAAAATAGACTTTCAAATTTCACCCAAACACAAAGCATGTGTACATTAAAAGTATAAATAAAAATTAGTGTTAAATTATATTGTATCTATAAGCGCGTTAAACTACGTGGACAGCTCGCAATTGAAGTTACATTTTCTATAATATTTTATACAATAAATATCATACCTTCCAATATAATATCACCATATTAAAAAGAAAAAGTGTTAAAGTGAAAGAGTTATAATTATGACATTTAAATCCTGTATAAGATTTTTATTAACAGTCAGGGTGAACCAATATATGTAGGTATATTTGAGAAAATTTAAGAATTATAGCGTGATGTTGTAGGAATAAAGTTTCAAAATAAACGCTATTCAGTTTACTTAAGCGGACGAGTTCATAAAGAAGTCAATACAAAATCACATAAAACTGTAATTTTATTCATGAATCACTATAGATAGCGTTTACCTAATGTTGATCGGGGTTAGCTTATTTCTTTAGAAATAACAAATGTCAAAAATTCTATATAATAGTTATCAAAATATTTGGTCGCCACTTATTTTGTATAAATATTGGGGAATTATGTAGGTATACCTTCTATTATCACCTTAGATAATCCAATAGATACGGCTATATTTCCATATGTACATAATTCCATGTGTATAACATGTGATGTTACTCTTGCATTCCCACCCAGTGTAGCTGTCAACACCAATAGGCCTTACAATATTCACTACAAAAATCAGAAAAGAAAAGTGTATAATTAAATGACGATTACAAATTCGATATTGGAAATAGCTGCAGATTATCCTAAAATTTAGTTAAGAAACCAGAAGTCTTCTTAACTGAATATTAGAAAAATCTGCAAAATAGATTTTAATAAAAAAATGAAATTTTTTTTTTGTCCTTTCACTTTATCCTGCATATGGCAGGTTAGACAGAGGGAACTGCACGACTCATAGGAACCTAGTGTTAAGACACTCCGTTGCTTAGTCCTTTCTCTGTCCCCGCTTTCCACCTTTTTTAAAGCATTGCGTGTTCAGTGGCGGAACTCAACACCGAAGACCGAAGAAAATGTAAATAGAAAAATCGCCCCCAAGTGGGAATCGAACCCACAAACCGTCACGTTTACAGCACGCTACGCCTCTGCGCCTGGCGGTCCTCAAATCTCTTATAAATTCTATTTTTATTTATTTTATATATTTATTAAACATTTTTATAGGTTCACGCTTTATCCCGCACAAGGCAGGGTAGGCAGAGGGAACTGCAGGGACCGTGGGAACCGAGTGTTAAGACACTCCGTTGCTTAGTCCCTGCTTTTTTCCGTCCTCTCTTTCTGCCTTTTTCGAGGCCTTGCGTGTTGAGTGGCGGAACTCAACGCCGCGATTTGCCTAGTTTACCAGAGCGAAGAAAATGGAAATAGAAAAATCCATCTTCTCCGACTGGGGATCGAACCCAGTAACCTTCGCGTTACAGGCAGACGTTGCGCCTCTGCGCCACGACGGTCCTCATAAAAAAAAAAAATTAAACATTTTTTACGACATCACACAATTTCCTGAAGTCGTTGAGCTCTTTAAGTGGAACAAAAAATTTGTTTAAACTTGTTTAAATGCAAAACAAATTAAATGTAAAAGATGAAATAAAATAGAATAATAATAAAGCTTTGAAATTAAAAACAGTAACGAAGTTAAAACTGAGATAAATGTAAGATGAAATATTATTAATTAGTTCTATTTCTAATTAGCCTTATATAAAAGGCAAAAAACTGTCAAGTGTTTTAAAATTATGTTTTTAATTATTCTTATAAAATTTTTATAATAGAATAAAATAATATTAAGATATTATCATCATATTAACAGATTAAGTCTATTAATAAGGCTATTGCTCCTATTTCTCTTTGTATAGTTTTCTTAATAGTTTCTTATTAAATAATTTTCTTAATTTTTAATTTTTGCGTTTGTTTTACATGTATTGTTTACTTGCTTATAGGTCCACGATGGTATCCAATGATTGGCTGTAACGATATAATGGAAATAAGAACTCGAAAATATGGATCACAGTGGAAAGCTATATCAGAGATGGCGAAAGAATATAACACAGACGTGTTAGGACTAAGGTTAGGTAACGAGAATGTTGTAGTTGTATTTGGTGAGAAGAACATACATCAAGTGAGCTCTGACAAAGAATTTGATGGTCGCCCGGATAGTTTCACCTTACGATTGCGATGCTTAGGCGAAAAAAAAGGTTATTCATTTTTGATATTTAAAATCTAAAAAGATGTTTTCATATATTTATGTATTATTAATCATGAAAAATACATGTTAACAAAAATCGTTGCCATTTCGTTTTTTAGGAATAACATTTGTAGATGGGCCCTTATGGAAAGTGCATCGAAGTTTTGCCATGAAACATTTAAGACATGTTGGCTTTGGCACACCTGCCATGAGCAACGATATCCAAGAAGCTATAGACTTAGTGCTATCCTACATAGAAAAGAGCGAAGGCAATCCTATTAATATTAAATCTTGGTCTCCATGTGCGCTATGAATGTACTCTGGAAGTATACTGGAGGTACTTAGTGTACTTATATAATATATACATTACATTACAACAAAAAAAAATGAATTATTTTCAATTACTTTTAGATTAAAAATGATTTCATTAAATAAAATCCATTTTAAAATCAATTTTGCCTTATAACATATACTCGTATAAATAAAATATTTGTAGGTGAACATATCAATGAGAAGAAACTTTTTAATTTTATTAACTTGCTAAGTGAAAGAACTAAAATAACAATGATGGCCGGTGGTTGGCTAAATCAGTGGCCTTGGCTTCGGTACATCGCACCTGACTGGTCTGGATATACAACTATTATGAGACTAAATGAGCAGATGGTAGAAATTGCAAATGTATGTAGTGTTTTTCTCATAAAAAAATATATCGAGAATATAACAAAAAATTAAACTATTCTAAACTATTCTTGCAGGACTCTATCAAAAAACACTTGAACAAAGAGATACAGGGCAGTGATTTAATGTACTTCTTTATAGAAGAAATATACAAGAAAACACCTACATTCACATGTAAGTACAAGATAATCAATAATTAAAAACTACATTTGAACTAAATATTCCTTTATTTATGGTATCACTGGTTTTAGATAATTACATAAAATACTTTAATTTTAGTGGATCAGCTTACAGGAATATGTCTAGACTTTTTAATAGCAGGTGCCCAAACAGTCGGTAATTCATTTGATTTTGTTATCATAGCCGCTTTGCACAACAGAGAATTACAAGACAAAGTGTATAATGAAATTAAAAGTACTATAGGAAATACAATGCCGACCTGGAGTGATAGTGTGAGGTAATGAAATAAAGAATGGTTAAAGTTAAAATGACAGTTTCTTTCTAAGGCCATTAAATTAGAAAGAATGAATGAATGAATGAATGAAGAAAGGTGTAATTTTATTTTAATTGTATTTTACAACATTTCAGGTTGGTTTACACAAGTGCATTTTTGGCGGAAACTCAAAGATATTATACGATAGCTCCATTTTCCGGACAAAGAAGAACGGTCAGAGATGTTAAAATAGGGAAGTACACTGTACCTAAAGGGAGTACTGTGCTTGTTTCCCTTAGAGATCTTCATTTTGATGAGAAACACTGGGACGATCCATATACATTTAATCCAGACAGGTTTATAGATGAAAATGGTGTCTTTAAAACAGTGACAGTGTCTCATCCCTTTGGATTAGGTACATATTTTTTTTTTATTCAGGCATTTGTTACCTTTTAATATTCTCAATGTTTTCCTCAATTTCTTCACTACAGGCGTTTTACTTGATTGAAAGTACTATTGTTCGTTTATATTAATATTCAATTCATTCATAAATTGTGTACCTTTACTTCAACCATTTATATGTTAACGTAGGTATATGGTTAACACAATGGATGGATATTAATGATTTTTAATTTCTATAACATCTTTATGATACAACAAAAGAGTTAGTTTATAACGTATAGACAGCAATGTTCAGCATAGTAGGCAGTCGCAGATTTACCTTTTAATTTTACAAATAACCTATAGATGACATATATAATTTTTTGCTGTACTAAAAAAACTAAATTTTATAACTTTTAATTCTTCATACAATTAGCTTTTAGGGTCGGTTAAATTTTTATATATACAACTTCTACATATTAAAATACTAATTATTATTTTAAATTAATTTTTAGGTCGCAGACAATGTCCTGGCATTCCGCTTGCCAAGGGTATTTTATTTCTAATACTCGTTAGAGTTTTACAAAAATATAGAATTGAATGTGCTAATCTCGGGGAACTGCCTTGTGATGAACCTATAATTGGAATGCTCAGCGAAAGTCGATCGTTTACTGCACGATTCATTAAAAGAGAAGTCTGATTTATTTCTTAAGAGCTAATTTCTTTACGTTAGGTTTTGGGTCTGATGAAGTGAATTAAATAAAGTTTCTTTTAATTACAGATTTCTTTCATTACTTTGGTAAAGCTTCACCTATATGATAAGAAAATATACAGTGTTAACTAAACCTAATTAATATAGGACGTTACACCTGAAAATTTGTAGTTATATTTATTTAGATACACATAATATTTTCATAATATGATAGTAAAATATGCTTGCCCACACGCAGGTAATAGAGAAAATAGTTAAATATAAGTATGCCATTTATTCTTTTAACCTGGGCTGGTTTCGTTAAGTTAGTTAACTAATAATTATTAAAATTAAATCAAAAAATTAATAGTTTTAAATTTATAAAGAAGCCCTTATTGCGAGATGCATAAGCATATCAGAGATAAGTATTTTACATGTATACTAGATAGGCAGAAATTATTGGCTGTCATGATACTCACTATCTTTCCGTCTTAATTAGTGGTGATCAACGCAAAAATAAAAATTATTAATTTCTCAGAGTAGAAGTAATAAAAACTACATAAAAACAGATAACGTATGCCATGTTTCTTTTGCCACCCTTACCGTTTAAACTTTCAACATTCACATTTATATTTTGTTAGTATTTTCATATATGATTTGCTCGTAAGAATATTGAATATTTAGCAAACATATTTATCTGTTTCATTTTAGTAAACAATAAAAGAAATTAACAGCTTTGACGTTGTAACCTCCATGCTAATATATTAAAAAACAATTAGATAATTTCTTGGTTTTTGCAGAGTCCAGAACACACTAACCACTAACACACACAAATACTTGTATTCTTGTAAAGTAGAACGTAAATAAATCAAGGACGTCTTAGTGGCACATTCTGAGAAATTGTTACCGTAATATGAAGCACATTAATTATTTAATTATAAAATTATTATGTATATAATTATTTAATTATAAAATTATATAGTATGTGACGTCTTTAAAGCATTACAGACGTCACGTACAGTTTTATGTTTCGGCAAAAAATGCCAATCCACGATTAAAAGGTAAAAATTCGGATTATATAACTAATATCCTTAAATTGAAATTATTACTTGAAACTCTTGAAATTTCTTCTAAATTTTAATACATTTTTTTGGTTGATTATACGCAATCTGGAAACGCAGGTTCTACAGCCGTTCGTAGACCATCCATGATTTTCTCTTGAGCCAGCAATTTTGTTAACTATGAATTAAAGAAAATTGTTTTAATTACAAAATATATCAATTTTGATGTAATTTTTTTTATTAGTTACATATGTGTAATGGATACATTTATTTTAAAATATAATATATAGAGAATTCTAAATTGGGCACTTAAAAATGTTTCCTATGATTTAGTACATAATTTTTTTAAAGACCTTATAAAATTTATTTTAATAGAATTAAGGCGACAATTATTAAAAAAATCAATGTGACTTGTCTTTATAGGTTCATTGAAATTATTCATATTTAATTTAACTTTTTCTCCTGTTAAATTATTTATGCAAGTGTCAAAAAATTGCTAATTAATTATTAATAATTAATTATTAATACATAAAGTGATCACTATACAGCTCCTAATAGGATATATATTCACATAATGACCAGTCAGTGCAGTAGTGACCAGGACCACGACTCTACTGCACGTTGTTGAGAGAATAATCAATATCGTATTTGCAAAACATTTTCAAAATCTCTCTAGTCTCATCCACTGTCAAACTGTTTATAGATGCTTCCGTGAAATTAACACTTTTGCCTAGTATTATCGACACTTTGTTTTTGAAAACTAAAGAACGCTTCTTTCGCCAATACTGAGACATTTTGCAAAGAAATCATGGCATGTCTCAGTATTCATCTTTCTTTCTTTCTGTTATTTTTTGTTCATTTCATATGTCCGTTTGAGTCGAGAACGTACTCATGACCGTCACAATGACGCGAACACTTTATTTTTGAATTATTGATGTAAATCTTAAATACGTATTGCAGTAAGTAACAAAAAAATATAATACATTAAGATCTTCACCCACAGTCTGTTACTATGACCAGCTTATCAATATATAATAAAACCTCTTATATTTTCAATAACTTTTCAGTAGCATTATATTATTTTTATAGTGCATGATTTTAAAGTATCCACATCAAGAATAGAAAAAATATTTTAAGAAAATATATAAAAACGTTTTAGTTTAGTAAGTTTCACTCAAATTTTATTAAATTTAGTCAACCGACGATATACGTGAACAAGTAAAAAGGTAAAAATTTTAAAATCGTAGGTTCATATTCTGTTAATGTTATTACACCATCTGACATTGTTTTTATTGTGTGACATTGTTTTTGTTGTATTGTACCTTACAGATTTATCATTCTTTAACGTGTTTTTAGTAAGCGTACAAAAAAGCGTACTAAAAATGTACAAAAAATATCTTAACTTCATTTAAGTAATTACAGCAAAAAGTCTTTCGGTAGGTTAAACAAGAAACCAAAAGAAATTAACAATATCACCCAATTTAAAATTCTCTTTTCGAAAGTATATTTAATAATACAAGAGCTATACTAATAGGACTTACATATATTATGTTTTGGCACTCAACTTTTATTTATACGCAGATTAATTTTAATTCATGATGATTTATAATCGTCGACGAGGTCATTCATTTTAAATATTATATACAATGCTTACTGCAATATACGATGCTAATGATAAGTAAATTAAATAATAACTCCAAATAAGTAGATGCATAAAAAACGTACCGATTGTAATGCCGCTGCATAGCCTGTATTGTAAACGTACTGGGTTCAATCTCTTCTTGAGGGAATGAATATTTTAATTTCCGTCTAGGTCTCGAAATTTTGAGTAGTAATTAATTTTAAGTAGTAGTCTTTTGTGGATTACAGCGTAAAGCCAGAAAACATAATTCAAAATGTTAATTAAACATGCAGTAATTACATACTTATGAATTATATATAAAATAAATACAAAATACGAAGTAGCAGTAGTTATCTATAAAATTCTTGCTTTAGCTAGCACCGACTCAAATTAAAAATTCTTTGATAGAGAATTCTTAGAGAATTAAATATTTAATAAAAGTAGGTACACAATAACTTAATAAATCTCTAAAAGCACAATATCTCGATTTAAGTACTTTGTATGTACCTATATTGCATTTAATATTTTATTTCCCTAAAATATGTTTTCTCAATATCTAATTAATTAGAAAAAAGTAAAAAAAGGTTTTGTCTCACCTTGAGCGCTGGTTTTTTCATTTAGCACTGCTTAGCAAGGGTTCTCAAACTACAAATAGTTTCTAGGGTTAAAGCTATTAATATACATTTGTCCCCAAGGCTGTGTGCTATCCCCAAGGCTGTGTGCTGTCCCCCACGCTTTTTCTTCTGCATATCAATGACATGTTAGAAGATTCTAACATTCATTGCTATGCAGATGATAGTACTGTGGACGCCGTATACTCCGGCCGTGCAGGTCTTTCTCGGGAAAACGTCGACGATTGCCGAATGAAACTTGTGTCTTCTATTGAGATCTCCCTCAGTAATGTCTTATTGTAGGGTGAAAAGAATCTTGTTCAATTCAACCGCCAGAAGACTCAAATTTGCGCGTTAACCACTAAAAAAAACCCTTTTGTCGTGTCACCAGTTTTTGAGAATACTTCTCTTAAAGCCTCGCCTACTATCAGTATATTGGGGTTCAGCGTTTCAAATGACTGTCAGTATCGCGGTCATTTGGCCAAGGCCAAGTTGGCCGCGAAGAAACTGGGTGTCATCGGAAGAGCGAGACAGTACTTCACGCCTGCACACCGATTGGCTCTGTATAAAGCCTAGGTTCGGCCTCACATGGAGTATTGTTCGCATCTCTGGTCTGGGGCACCCCAGTATCAACTTGAACCATTTGATCGCATACAGCGTAGAGCCGTTCGTATCGTTGGGGACCCAATTATCTGTGAAAGGCTAGACACTTTGGCGCTGCGTAGAGAAGTTTCCTCGCTGTGCGTTCTCTATCGCTTATACCATGGGGAGTGTTCTGGAGAACTTTTTGATCTGGTGCCTGCCGCTGAATTCTCCAACCGCACAGTACGACACAAATTAAGATATCATCCCCACCATCTGGACACGTGGAACTCTTCTACTGTGCGGTTCCGTAGGAACTTTTTTCCACGCACCACACTGATGTGGAATAACCTACCTGCGGCAGTGTTTCCTGATCGATACGACATGGGTACCTTCAAAAGCGCGTCTACGTCCACCTTAAAGGCCGGCAACGCTCTTGTAACAGCTCTGCTGTTACACATGGCCGTGGGCGTCGGTGATCACTTACCATCAGGTGATCCGACCGCTCGTTTGCCTTGTCCTTCCCATAAAAAAAAAAATTGTACAATATCACCACTATCACTGTAGTGGAGTACTTACTCACATATGTATAAGATTATATTAATTTTTTTGATCTGATAACGTACGCTGTTGAATTATGTAAATATCCTCTCACGTTTCTTAAGATTATAATTTGTTAAATCATTCATCGATGTGACAGTGTGACTAGAAATCTTCTAATTTTAACAATGAAAATATAAAGAATTGTAACTTTTGTCATTTGGAGGTTAATTGTTAACTGAAGTCTCAATTTTTTTATAGCTTCACGCTTTTATCCCGCATATTGCAGGGTAGGCAGAGGGAACTGTAGAAACCATATGAACCTAGTGTTAAGACTCCCACTCACTCCGTTGCTTAGTCCCTGCTTTCTCCGTCCCCGCTTTCCGCCTTATTCGAGGCATCGCGTGTTGAGTGGCGGAACTCAAAGCCGCGCTTTGCTTAGTTTCCAGAGCGAAGAAAATGGAAAAAGAGAAATATTTCTATTAAAGTAAAACTTGTCCGACTCATCTAGAGCTCCTAAGCTGGTAATAATAACGAGAAAAGAGCATAGTATGCTCAGCTCATGACCGTGAATTCTGACCAAATCGTTGCTTTACATGGCTATAATTTATTGTGAGTAGCGGTACGAATTTCATGTGGAAGCATGAGTGATACTTAACTTAATCTTATTGTATTTAATTGCATTTTTGGTTTAGGATTCTAGTTAACGGATGATTTACTTTGACGTAAGTTTTAGAATGAAACGGGTAATTAATAAAAATCCAACGTCGTTTAACGACTTCTTCCATCCGATATACGCTTTAAAATTCCATTATTGCTGATTATAGATAAAATAATTGTTAATATTTAGAAGAACTTCATCCAAACATCTCATCACCTCTGGCACTGGACCACCTTTATGCTCAGTACGTTGTCTTTCGCTCTTTGAAACTAGTTAATCATCCGTGTTTTTAAAGCTCGTCAGTATCGAAATAGTTTATTTTATTATATTATTTTGTGCAACAAACGAATATATTATATGGTATATACAATATATTTCTTTGTTGCGTGAAAACATTTTCTGATATAAATTAAAATGACCTTTATAATTGCAATATTTATGTTGAGAAACCTTTTGTTCAAATTTCAAATAGCAGTTTAAAGCCAGTGTTCACTTCTCACAACTTTAATTTATTTTTATTAAAGACATTTCCAAATGCCTTTAATAAAATTTACTTTTTACCTTTGATGTACACGATCATTCAAGTACAATGTGCTCTTTGAGTGTGACCATATTTTTAGTAATATTTGTATTGTATAGTTTACGAATTATACCTTGAATTGTATATTTAAATATCTATAAATTAAATAAAAAGATAATTCCTCAAAAATAATTAATTGCTTTGAAGTAATTTGAAAGTGATAATTTTTTTAATTATCACTTTCTTCGAAATCTAACTTAATTAAAAGATTACTATGCCGAAACTTAATATCTATTTTGCGTAATTCACTTTCAATTGAATAGGCATTCAATGACTTTCCGGTTGAATTTTTGCTAATATTATTAAATAGATTCTATTATATTCATATAAATAAAAGAATATGATAGAGTAAGTGATCTTCTCTCTCGACATTTCAATAGTCCTAACAACTTAGTTTTACATAGTAAAAAAAACTAAATGTATAATTTTTTGCACAATTAATACGAAATATATCAAAGCCTACTTATATACTTTTGAATGGTGAAACCGCGGATCCTGTTGATTAAACGGTATTTCTCGGTATCATCATTGTTTCCAAGTTGCCGTTGGGGCTTAATACTGATAAATTGGCGAATATGTTTAGGTCAGAAGCTTTTGCGATTAAAGACGTTAGGTCGTTAACTGATGTAGAAAGTCTCACCTTGTTAACCCTAGATACTTTTATAGTATTATGCCCCATGGCATTACACTTTGGGATAAGGCAGATGCTATCAATTCAATTTTATTAATTTATACTTTTATACAATATATACAATAATTTATAAATGGACATTATTAAGTCGGTGAGTACATTGGTAAAGTTATCAATGTTAAATAAATAAATCTTATTTTCTTATGCTATATGTAAATATATTTTGAATAATATTATTTTTATTTGAATTTACAATATGCGTGCACAGGAGATTTTATTTAAAATAAACGCATATGGATAATGGCAAACAAAATATAGAATATAATGTATTTTTAAAGAGACATGGTGTATTTTACGAAAGCTCGTTTTATGTCAAATTGTTGATAATTTTTAATATACCATTGTACTCGTAAACTACATACACTGAAATACAATTATGACGCAGTAAATGCACAACGCATGTAATATGTTTAATTGGATACAAAATAATACTGTTTATTGTTTCAATACATTTATATTTTGTATACTATCAAAAATATTACGAACATATAAATATCATCCTTGAGTGATTTATTCATTTATTTACTTGATCACCAATATAGTATAAACATTCATTATTTGAACTTGATGGCTTTAATACCATGTAGGGTAATAATCAAATTGTTATTTTATTGTAATCCCAGCCCTTGCTATACATTTTATACTTAAGAAGTAATACTATTGAAGCTTTATTTTAATTACACCATTTATCGAAGTTTGCAAAATCTCAAAATGTTTCTCTAGGTATTTGATTTCACCAAATCGCACAAATCTTTATAGTGAAGAGTAAAAAGTCGCTTCCTTTTTACTTCCCTATAAGGAAACCATGGATCACTACTGGAACTAATATTTTAAATACTTTTATAAATGACATGCGAAGAAGTAACTTGTATACCTTTTACCAATAATTCATTTTTAACTGTATATAATATAATGTAGGTAAATTGGAATGCAAGTTTCTTTAAAAATCATACTCGCGAAGGGGTAAGAGCAATAAGAGTAAAAACTATATGTATAGTTAGTGTATTAACAACATAAAAATAATCAACATTCTTATTCTTCTATAAAAAGCTTTAACTTTGGTTTACAAAGAAAACAATTAAAAGGCATCGAATGCCTAATGTGAATGTAATTTGGAATGGGGTATTCCTAATTATATTCTCTTTTAAATAATAAACTTTTAACTTAAACATCAATCAGTCTTAGTTAGTCATTCTTATTTTAATGTGTTTATATTTACTGCAAACGCTTATGATATAAAATAATATATTTTAACCTAAACCTCAGTCTAAAATGTAACTTTCACTGGTAGAGTTTTTCATAAATAATCATCTTTGAGTAAGGCCAAAATCTAAAATCTAGATTAAATTTACGTAGTTTACGTAAAACTGATCTAGATTGAATATTTCAGGTTAAGAGTATAAAATAGCTATTTCTATTCTTTACAATAATCACGGACGTAACAACCGGAGTCGTAGCCAGCGCATTCGGTATGCACCCAACCTTCGCACATAAAACACTGAACCCATTCCTCTCCCCTTTCAGCATATTTTCCATTGCAAAAGTAACACACGCAATCATCGTTTGTTGGTTGTGTTACCCTGTCGTCCGTATGTAATTCTTCTTCTGACTTGTCTGATGTGAATGTAGCATCACTATCACTATCAGTGGCTGTATACCGTTCTTGTAGAAACTTTCTCTTAGTGGCAGTTTCTCTTATATTTACGTTTCTCTTTTTCATCCATCCCCTTTACCTTTTCTTTTTCTTTCTCAGGCCGTTTTCTGAACAGGCCGTGAACAGGTGTATTATTAGATGTTGACGAGGTTGGTTTTCACTTAGCGGCTGAAATTTGGATGGAGGCAGATTTGCTGTTTCTATTACACCCTGTTGACAATTTGTGCACAAATTGTCAACATGTTCAACATGTTCAATGAACTGAACCCTGGTTCAGCTATCGATTTTTCTTCATCATAAGCTGCTTCGAGGTGATCTGACTCTTTGAAGATGTATCTGTCAAATGGATAAATTCCACCGATGCTAAAACCTTTGGCTGCGATTCCCCAATTTGGCATTTACGATATGCCTTGCCAAATAGTTCTACATACGGATTTTTTTCGCTTTAATATGTCTTAAGAGGGCCCATAAAGGCTTTATCCATCGGCAATTGAACGAACAACTGAAAGAAGAACTGGTGATGCTTCAGATGGTTTCACGTAATCAATAAAATGCCATGGAACAATTGGGTAAACAAACTCGTCCTATTGATCCCACAGGCGCACACTTCATTAAAATCTCGCTCATATTTTTGCGGGGAAATATCATCATTGGCGGCACACAAATCCCAGCAAGAATCATACAGATCACTACGGTAATGAGAGAACCTCTTTCAGCGAACGTAATGGCTTCTATTTGTTTTTCGCCATGACGAGAACTTTAGGAAATTTAGATTGGACAATAGCTAACCCCGTCTCATCTACATTGAAAATTCGATCGGAGGCAATTTATTTCGTAACGAAAACTTTTTCTAGGTTGTCATAGAATTCGTTCTTTCTTTGCTTGGTAAACCCATTTGCTCTAGTGAATGATGTTCCAGACGGCTTTCGGATTGATAATATTTGTTTGTGCCTTCAGCAAGTATCTGCCTTCTTTATCATCTTTAAATGGATTGGGTAGATTATTTGTCACTGCAAGTTAGTATGCCATTCTTCACATATCCATATGTGTTAGGCCATATAACTTTTCTTCCATAATAAGTGCGTACCTATCGAGCATGTCTTCAAAGTCTTTATCGAAAACTGGTTTGCGACCAATCTTTTTTGAAAGAATTTCTTGCATATTAAGTTCTTTTTGATTTGCAAGCCGGAATAAAGTCGTTCTCGGTACATTAAATGTCTTTGTTGTCCCCATTTTTTACTCTCTAACAGCTTATACTGCAGAAGCCATATCATCTTCACTCCACTTCTTCTGTTTTTTATATCTATAAGTAGAAAAGGGCATTGCTAAAACAATCAAAAATAAATCCATTAATTATAATTATAAACTAGCGATAAGCCAAGCGACGTAACCATCTGGACAAAAGCCTACCTACTTGCGTTCATTTAAGAGCTGTGATGATACAGACACAAACATGAAACGAATAACACCCTGCTTGTCATATTAAAAATTATAGACAAAAAGGTGTGAACACTAAATGTGCATATAATTTAAAATGTTCCAAATAATCTTCACTTACCGTATACCAAATTAGCAAAACACGGTAACTAACCTCAAAATGCCGTGATCTATTTATATTTACAATTTCTTGGAAAATAAACATTGATTACAATTATTAATACACCAAACAACATTTTTATACCAGTGTAAGTATATGAATATACTTAGAAATCGAGATGCGAATGGATTTCTTACATACTCGAAAAGTTTTGAAAAGAGCACTTGCACTCGGATGACGTTTGCCACAACATGGCGCACTCTAAGCCATGCCTTATTTATGACTAATACGTCGACTTTTTGATACCGGTATTTTTTAATAGATGTCGCTACTAGGAACTTAGGTACTACCGTATTCCAAATTACTAACAGTAGTCCAAATTATCTGCGTTTACTCTATATATATGTTCTAGATCCTGCAGATATAGTAAGCCTGCTATTATTTAGTGAAACAATTGTCAAAAAATAAGATGCTACGAAATCCAGTGCATAAATGTACATTATACAACTAGACCAACAAACAATTAGAACGATAAAAATAAAAAAAACCTTATAATGTATTAAATATTTTACCTCTCTCTCTGCGCCTATGTTTTCTTATTAACTTCTTAATATTAACTGTAAATATATTATTCATATTTTCTTATTATAATATCGATACAATATTTGACTAAATATCTAAAAAATAGAATTATACATGTAAAGAAAAGTATAGAAAAGTTTTAGTCAGTTCATCCGTAACATTTAAGGACATTGCAAAACTCCAATCCTTTTCTAGAGGTTCCAATGTCATAAATAATAATTAAATTTCATTTTAAATATGTTTACATGTTTGAGTAGTCGAAAAACTCTTCCAGAATTATTTAGTATTTAAGAGAAAGGCTAATGAATTTTAAGACTCCGCCATCAGAATAATATATACCTACACGTATTAACTACACAAAAGCCAATACATAGAAAAATAGTGGCGGGGGTCAAGGTCATGTGAACCTGTATATTTCATACACCGGGCCTCCGTCGTGTAATAAAATACTTCATTATAACTTTTTTATTACTACTCTTTTATGCAAATATGTATTTTATTATGGATAATGACAATGAACACAAATTATTTGCTACTCACCTTTGTCGAACACATGATGGCAAGTGTTCTCCTTTGTTTTCTCTTGTAAAGTATTATAACGAGAACTTTAACAACATGTATATACTCGCAACTAGTCCAGGTAGATTTAAAAAAACTACTGCTTGCAAAATTGACTTCTTAAAATAATTTCTTAAAAAGAATTTCAGAAAAAGTAATTTAATATAGTGGATTGAATGGATTAGTCAAAACGATATGTGTGGGAGTAAATTGGAGAAAAAAGTATAATTGGCCTAGTACTCCTGGCGGGTCAGCGGATCCAAAATAGAACAGATATATAGACTGACTTGAACCAGACCACTACAAAGCACTTGGTAAGATTGTTCGTAGGTTGGCGCAGATGCTCAGAGTATGCATGTTTGAAATTGAACTATCACTTAAGAGGCTGAAAGCTACAAAATCCAGAGAATGAAATATATAAAAACGATTTTCAAAATCCTAGACAACTATAAAGAATGCTACCATGCTTCTTTAATTATAATAATTGAGTATTAAAATAGTGAAAGAAATAAAAAAGAAGAGTATAATCAAAAACACCAAAATAAATTATTAGATTTCCTGGTATGCATACACTTTGTATGCATATACATTTTTGCGAAAATAATGCAAGAAAGGCCGACATATCGACTGAATGTCAGACAGAATTAATGGTTATGTATTTTGACCAACGTGTAAATATATAAAAAACATGGATAACTTAAGACTAATAAAATATTATTTAATATATAAATATGTGATTACAATGAGAATTTTTTATACTTTCCGAAAAAGTAATTTATTATAATGGAGGGGACTTACGGCGAGTAAAGTATACTATAAATAGTATGATAATAGCGTGATTGCATTGGTCAATATCAGTTATCGCACTTACGTGCTTCTGTTGAGAAGTGATCATATTCTTTTCTCAAATCAGCAATGTTCGCAGTTTTGCTCATCGCTGTCGCTATATTGTGGTATATTGCAAGTTCAATAATAAAGCCGAAGAACTATCCACCAGGCAAGTTGTTAGTTATCGTATTCAATTTTATTATAGTAGATTTTTTCTAATGACCTTATCAATAAATGTGTTTTGTAATTAATAAACATTAGCAATGGTGATTAAAAGCGTTAAACGTGGGCAGTAGTGTGTGACTGTCAAAGCCTGACACTATTAATTAAAACTCAAATTTTCCTAACCTAAATAAGAGGCCATAGTAAAGATCGCGTATGCCACTACGACGTCTGGTTGGACACCCTGGACGCAAATTACGCTTTTAAAATGTCCCAGGGTTTCTTTTTGTACGGTTCCTATTTAAGAGTGCTCGTTTAAATAGTAGAAAATCTGAAGTTAAAATAATATAATTTATTATTTATTTACTTTCTTGTTATAATAGCAGTTTGGAATGTAAGATATTTTGTTAATTTTTAATCAATTAATAAATTATTATTAATTGATTGAAAATTAACAAGATATTTTTGGCAAAAAATCATGAGCCTTAAAACAAAGATATTATTGCAATATATTTGAATAAAATTGGACAAAGTGAAACAGTTATTTTCGTTGGTTAATTTGTTCTCCTCGCCGAACGCGGAAAATATACTTTTTATATTTAGTAATAATTTTATAAATTAATTGTAGAATTACAAAACTTTATATTACACCTTGTCAGGGTGGACTATTTTGGCATCTTATACATCTTACAAAATTTTTAATTAGCCAATTACTTTTATTAAAATTGTGCTTAGAAAATAAACCAAAAATGTCATTCATTTGCTTAAAAAGTTCTTTTCACCGAGTATTTAAAGATTAGAAACAATTAATAATCGTCAAGAGCCAGGTTAGTCGTTTCAAAATAGGGAAACATGTCTTGTACAGAGCGGCTATAGCGTGTAAGGTGGGTATGGTGTGGCTCACTGTGGAGTGGCGCGTCCTCATGGAAAAGCATGTTTCTTTACCTTATTTTAATTTGTTATTATTCAAATGAAAACATATTGGAAAGAAATTTAATTTTATTTCTGAAAACTATTACGCGATGTTCTTATTCTAAGCACCCAATCTGAGGTAGGTAGTTAGAGAAGACGTTGAATAAAGGTTGTCGGTATTTGTCATATCAATTATATTAAATTTGGATTCAACTGTTACGGGAACAGTCTAGTAACAAAGGGATGTTAAAGTTTTTACTAGTGTTAATAATTTACATACCTAATCTATTATAATGTATTTAGTACTGTTAGTGTCGTCCTGTAGCCCAGTACCACTCAATCTAAGCGTCATCTCAGATTAGATTCTTTTATCTGAAATATACTTGTTTGTTGAATTGTTTTGTATTTGTAATTGTACAAAACCAAGGATTTAACCTTATTGTATTTAATTTTTAATATGAAAGATTTATATTAATTGTGACTATTTTGATTTTCTAACAACATTATTGTCCTTTTATAGGCCCTAGATGGTATCCACTATTTGGTTGTAATAACGTTATTGAGAGTAAAATAAAAAAATATGGATCACAATGGAAAGCTATGTTTCAAATGGCGAAAGAATATGATACACAAATATTAGGTCTAAAATTAGGTCATGAAAACGTTGTTGTCGTTTATGGTGACAAGTATATAAATCAAGTAAGCTCCGACAAAGAATTCGATGCCCGCCCAGATAGTTTTACCCTACGTTTGCGATGTTTGGGGAAAAGAAAAGGTAAATTTTTTTAATACACAAATATAAGTAATCAAAAAATAGTAGTAGGTTTGAGTTACTTGGGTTTCTGACATTCTTGACCTTTTTATTTTCATTTCATTTTTCAATACATTATCTACATATAATATTATACTTTTGCTTCTTTTAGGAATTACATTTGTAGATGGTCCTCTATGGAGAGAGCATAGAATGTTTACAATGAAACATTTAAGAAATGTTGGTTTTGGCAAGCCCCTCATGGATGAAGATATCCAAGAGTCAATGAATGCTTTGCTTTCCTATATTGATAGAAGCAATGGCAACCCTATAAATATAAAAGCGACGGTCTCCATGTGCACTATGAACGTACTTTGGAAGTATACAGGAGGTATACCGTACTATATGTTTATTATTTTTAGTTAATTTCTTTCAGCAATAACATTCAGGGATGTGCTTACTTCATTGTAATATTTTATTATAAATATAGATGATACGATGTTTTAATTCTTAATGTTTGTTAATTTTATTATTAATTTGCGATGCAAAGCGACATGTTTTAACAAATTTAATTTTTATAGGAGAATACATAAAAGAACAGAAACTTTTGAATTTCATTAAGCTCCTAAGCGAAAGAACTAAAATGTCATTAATAGCTGGTGGCTGGCTGAATCAATGGCCTTGGCTTCGTTATCTGGCACCTGAGTGGTCTGGATATTCACATGTTGTTAGAATGAACGAAGAGATGGTTGAAATTATAAATGTATGTATTTAATTCATTGATTCATAACCATAAGATTCATCATTCATTCATAACCGTAAGCGTCGAATGTCTGCTTAAAATATTACGCTTGTTGATTATAACTTAAGTCTAGGTGATGTATACTTGGTTAGGATACTTACGGTTTTTTTAAGAGTATAGTCTACGCAAATATTTAGTGCTATGAAATTTTCTTCCTAACTTTCAGCCTATAAGTTAAGTACAAAGATTAAGTACAATTCCTAAATAAAACTTTACATTATAGCATTTCTTCCTTTTATACAGTAGAGTGGACACGACACAGCCAGCCTAGTGTTAAGGCACAAAATTGTTTTTTTTTTCAATCAATCATCGAAATATTTAGACTTAATAATACCTAAAAGAAAAATAAATACTATCGTTTAGTAGTTGCAAATAACATAATAATCTATTGACAGGTAATTACTTAAAACTTTGAAATTCTTACCATCTAATAAGCACGAGGAAATGACAATAACATAAGAGGTAAAGCAAAAACACTAATACTAATTTGCACATTTAAGAATGAAAATTATATTAATTATAAGATTAAGATTTCTAATACGTAAATATGTATATTCAATAAATTTTTATATAACTGCAAATAAAATAAAATTCGTGATAAAATATGATTAATTCATTAATTAAGTTTTACGATTTAGGAAAATCGATATAGGATATTGTACTGATGGGATTTTAGTTTTCTTCGGCTTTGCCCTTCGTACTTCGTTCTTCGTACTGGGAGCTTTGTACATGGGCCCTACGTAGAGCGTATCTTATTTGTGTAAATAAAGAAGATGGCGCAGAGGCGCAACGTCTGCCTGCAACGCGCCGGTTACTGGGTTCGATCCCCAGTCGGAGAAGATGGATTTTTCTACTTCCGTTTTCTTCGCTCTGGAAAACTAGGCAAAGCGCGGCGTTGAGTTCCGCCACTCAACACGCAATGCCTCGAAAACGGCGGAAAGTGGGGACAGAGAAAGCAGGGACTAAGCAAGGGAGTGTCTTAACACTAGGTTCCCACGATCCCTGCAGTTCCCTCTGCCTACCCTGCCTTGTGCGGGATAAAGCGTGAAGCTATAAAAATAAATATAAATAAGAAGATAATTCTGTGTACATTTTTCTGTGTTATATTATAAATTTAAATGAAATAATAAACATTAATTTATTATTACATTTATATTTTAATATTTATAGTCTTGAATATAACAGTATTTTTTTCAATTTATTAATTTTATAATAAGTGTTAACAACACCTATTATAAATCGTTTGTTTATTTATATAAGGAAACGAAATAAATGTTAATTACGGTTTTTCCTTTTAGCCTTTATAATATATTCTATTAGTTCATATTATCTACATAAAATCCGTTCTTTCTTCGTCTTCGTTCGGATGGATAGTATGCTGTTGGCCCTGCGGCCTCTACAGCGTGACCTTGGCGTAGGGAGGCCGAGCTAAAAGAGCTCTGACCTTGGCTTGGCTACCACGGAGTGGCACCAACAAATAAGAGCACAGTGTCGCAAGGGCGTCTCCTGCGGGACTCGGACCATGCTTGCGTACACTGTTTGTATTGGAGGTTATTCCCTACTGGGTAGGGCATAACCTCCCTCCCTTTTGGAGTTTATTTTTAGACTCCATCTGCGCCGAGGCGCGGTCGTGTCACTGAAAAGTAAGGACCTCGTCTCCACCGGCGGTGACGGTGTACCGGAGTACGGTGTGCGTCTGTGAAAGTGTATAGCCCTACCTACATACTTTGCGTCGTTCGCTTTAGTGATGGGGTCAGCATCGTCGGTTAATAAATCGCGGGGCCTTCGCGGGGCCCATACGCGGCGCGGCTTGTTGTACGTATCTACGCAGGCGTTTACCACTAGCGGGTTCGGATGATTTGCTGCTTTCGCGAAATAACTACTCGAGAGTTTCCTATATAATTCCTTGACCGAGTCTAATTTAGCGTCCCTATGTATGTCTACGTTGCGCATAAACCACGGCGCGCCCGTGGCCTTGTGCAAGAATTTATTCTGCAGTATCTGCAGCCTATCAAGGTTTGTGTGTCCGAACACAATGCTGGCGTATGTGAAGATTGGCCTGATACACGTCGTATACAAAATCCGTTCATTCAGCCATTCATTTTCCTTAATCTGTTATCATCGATGAGGGGAGTCGTTGAGTTCCACTTGATATTTGAGTAGGTGTAAAACGAAAAGGAGTGTTAATATATTCCTTTTATTGCCTTCTCTTAGTAGTTTAGAACTAATATTTCTTGATTATGACGTGACTAAATTAAAACTCATATATATATTTAAACCTAAGTGAAAATCAAACCCATAAACACGTTTTGAACAGTTTTACTACATGTCTGCTCACTCACTCTTACAATGCCACAATTGCAATAATGGTATTTCAATTAAATAAGAGTTTTCTTCTGATGATATTGAGTTAAGTAATTTCTTTCTTTTAATATATTAGTATTTAAGTAATTATTTCAAATTTTTTTGTATGTATTTGATTGATTATTAAATTACTTATTTTTCTATAGAATTTTAAGTAGGTCTAAAAAGATTATGATAATTAAGCATAATGATTATTGTCTAAACATGACTTTAATGAAATGAAAAGGTTAAGTAATTAAAATGTTTAGTAACTAATAGCTAGTTGTTAGGTTTAGCACTCGGAAGAGTAGACACCGAAATAATTTTAATATTCCACATCGTAGTAGATAAGATACTTGAGAGATTTTAAGTTGTTTTGCGTTATTTCGCGGAGTTATTATTTTTTACGTTCATATGTCGTCCAGTAAATTTGACCTTATTAATTAGAAAGCGTGAGACTCGACTGGGTCACGTGAGGCGAAGTAAGGCAGGATGGGTAAGAAGAGAGAAGGGTACGGTATTCGAGCATTTTTTAAGCTCTGGAAACAAGTAAATAAATAGAAAACTATATAACTTTTTAATACGAATGAACAAGATTTGTGTTTAAATAAACGTCCAGAACAAATGACTAATTAACTTTTTTGCGTTTTAAGGGTAAAATAAAAAAGTTAAAATAACAACAGTTATTATAATTCTCTATGTCTACTTTTATTACTTTTATTGTGATTGCCTATGTCTACTTTTACATAAAAACTTGTTAGTTACTTCCCTTTATTTTGTACTTAAATTATTAAGATTGATTTCAGTTAAAAAATATCTAAATATTCTACTAATTTAGTTTTAGAACTTTTTATATTACATAAAAATAAAACTGCACGTTTTTTTAGGAATCTATAAATAAACATTTAAATAAAGAAATAGAAGGTGAGGATCTTATGTACTATTTTTTGGATGAAATGTACAAGCAAAAGCCGACATATTCATGTAAGTAAAATTTTGAAACAAATTTCACGTAGACAGATCATAATTATAATAAGATAAAATTTTTGTATATATATACTATATAATTTTTAAATACTTTTAATTTATTTTAAACTAGTAAAAATATATAATTAACTTATGTGATTATCAACAATGAAACAAATCTGACTTTTACTTTAAATCTTTACATATTGATATAATATTAAAAGTGTGGTCATAGTCACAAAACAAATGTATTTTTATTTCAGTGGATCAACTTACAGGAATATGCCTAGATTTATTAATCGCAGGTGCCCAAACTGTTGGCAATACATTTGATTTTGTAGTAATAGCTGCTCTACGATACCAAGACCTGCAAGAAAAAATATACAATGAGATTATCAATACTATTGGACACAAAATGCCTACATGGAATGATAGTGGAAGGTAATATATTATTTAGTCATAGCCTCTCACTTAGTTTCAGTAAAATGTATAAGACAGATAAAAAGTTGTTTTTCATGATCTTTGACGAAAAAGAGCATTTTCAGCTGATACGAAATCAACGGTTTACTGTAACGTAATTATTATTACAATCATAAAATTAAACGTACATACAAAGATTAATCTCATAATGTATTTTTAATATAAATAAAATAAACACCAACCCTTTTGGAACTTTTGGAAAAGGGTATTAGGTAGTTGACGAAGTAGAATATTTATGCAATATTAAAACATATAACATTCATAATAGGAATATAAACCACAGGGTTGCGTATAAAATATGTATAGTGTGAACTACATGCAAATTATTTAATACAGTTATACAAAAAAAATTGACGACATATTTAAATTAAATAAAAAAATATTTTTTTGCATTCAAGAATTAATTTAATTTTGAGTAAAGTTTATAATATTATTATTATAATATATTATTATTATAAAATATTATTATTATATTATTTTAATGCTCTTTATATGTTGTGGGAGAAAAAATAATTTACATCGAAATCTTACATACTAAATTTGTACTTTGAGTACGCGTTTAATAATAGCATATATTAATTACAGTTTGGTTTACACTTCTGCGTTTTTGGCAGAAGCTCAAAGATTCTATACGATAGCTCCCTTCTCTGGTCCAAGGAGAACGTTATGTGAAGTCCAAATAGGGAAATATACTGTACCTAAAGATACTACTGTGCTTGTATCACTGGGAGATCTACATTTCGATGAACAACATTGGGAAGATCCTCACAAGTTTAATCCAGATAGATTTATAAATAAAAATGGCACCTTAAAAACATTGCCAGCCTTTCATCCTTTTGGATTAGGTAGGTTTCATGTTCAATAATATCATTTTTACATATTTTATAATTAAATTTTAACATTAAGTTAGAAAATTATTTGAAAATTACTAGCATATTAGCTTTATACATATGTAGATAGATATTTAAAGCTCAATGTCATAGATATATACTTAAAGCTCAAGCTCATAGATATATATTTAAAGCTCATATATACCTAAAGTGTCACTAGAGGACACATTTATTTATTAATACATAAATATTTGAGGATCTATCTTTTAAATCTAAAAAAATGATATTTTATGTCGCATTTTGATTTTCTCAATTTTGACATATTTTTTTTATATGTACCTAATGAACTTAAAATATGCGACAAGTAATTTATAATTTGATGTAAAAGTTGTTTTTATTAAATTGTCTATCAATTATAGTCCGGCCAATTTAGACATAAAAATGTGGTAAAATAACAAAAACTCCCGGAAAGCCAAATATTGGTAAAGACCTATAGTTTACCATTACGAATCAAGTTTTAAAAGTACCCATCGATCCTATGTGTGCTTAAAAAGTTATTCGAGGTCAAAGGTCAAAATTTGAGGTTATTTGGATTTTGCTTGAAAATGGTAAGTTTTATCGATAAAAACTTCAAACCAAAGTTGTAGATCTTAAAATTATCTACAAAAATGGTATCAATGATTTTTTTCCTATCAGCTACCATTCCTGAGATATCGCGATTCTAAGAGTCATATTATACATGATATGCACATGTAAGCCACGTACATACCTACAATACATATTAGGCACTTAATACAAGTATAAATACTTATTTGTTTCTCTTTTATAGATATTATACTATCCTAAAAAGATTTATTCAAATGGTAGCCAGCCCCTAACTGAATTTCCTCTATGCACGGCTTGAAAAACATCGGGCTATTCTATTGTAGGTTTCGTTCATAAACCTGTTTTTTAGTGCTAAAGGTTCAGTTCAAGTGAATATACGTAATTATTACAAGTACTACCATTTTGGTTATATGTGTTATTTTATAGCTTTAAAAAATGTCTCAGTTTTGCTTTATTTGCAATAAACTTTTAACTGAAGATAAAATAGTTGTGGTTTATCGTGAAATGCCAAATTTAATCGAGGCTAGTGTCGCGAGAGGTGATGAATTTACTGAATATTTAAGAACTCAAAAATCCGTTACAATACACGTGGATTGCAGAAAATCATATACACGAAAAACTTCAATTTCTGCAGTGAAAAGACAACGTGAAGATAAACAGGCTAGTACTTCAAAAATAAGTCCACCTCGTACTAGAACGCGAGTAAGTGAATCAAATTTTTGTTTTAAAAAATATTGTTTATTTTGTGGCAATGAAGCCAATGAAGAAACTGAGTAAAAGAAAGCATAGCATCTTCGAAAAAATTTTCTTGCGTGATTATATGAACGAAACCTACGGACAATAGAATAGCCCGATATTTATCAAGCCGTGCATAGAGGAAATTCAGTTAGGGGCTGGCTACCATTTGAATAAATGTTTTTAGGATAGTATAATATCTATAAAAGAGAAACAAATAAGTATTTATACTTGTATTAAGAGCCTAATATGTATTGTAGGTTTATACGTGGCTTACATGTGCATATCATGTATAATATGACTCTTAGAATCGCGATATCTCAGGAATGGTAACTGTTAGGAAAAAAATCATTGATACAATTTTTGTAGATAATTTTAAGATCTACAACTCTGGTTTGAAGTTTTTATCGATAAAACTTACCATATTCAAGCAAAATCCAAATAACCTCAAATTTTGACCTTTGACCTCGAATAACTTTTTATTTCTAAGTAACTTAACTTCGTAACTTTATTTTTAAGTCGTGGAGTGTGTAGGTTTTAGAGGGGCTCAATTCGAAATTTTTATCAAATTGGGCTCCTTTGTCACTCCTCCGTTCGCTCTATCTGACGTACACAAGTGATCATCTTATTGTTTCTAAGTGGAAAATAAATAAATAAATAAATAAATAAATAAAGAGAGGATATTTAAAGCTAAACTTAAATACTAATTAGTACTTAATTTTAGATACCTTTTCGCTAAATTAATACTACATTTGGAAAAGAAAAGTCAATTTATTGAAAAAAGTTAAATAGCTTCTTATTTTCAGCATCAGCATCATTTAAAATTAATTCTTTTTATGATTTTTATTTCACATACTTATTAAATATTATATTTTAAGGTAGAAGAAAGTGTCCTGGCCAGCCTTTAGCTAAAGCTGCTTTATTCATCATATTAGTGAGAATTTTACAAAAATACAGAATAGAGTGTAGTAATGGAGACCTACCGTCTGAAGAACCAATTTATGGAATGTTATGTGAACCAAGACCTTTTACTGCGCGATTTATTAAGAGAGACAACTGATTTTATATATATATATATATATATATATATATATATATATATATATATATATATATATATATATATATATATATATATATATATATATATATATATATATATATATATATATATATATATATATATATATATATATATATATATATATATATATATATGTATATATATATATATGTATATATATATATGTATATATATATATGTATATATATATATATATATATATATATATATATATATATATATATATATATATATATATATATATATATATATATATATATATATATATATATATACACATATATATATATATATATATATATATATATATATATATATATATATATATATATATATATATATATATATACATATATATATATATATATATATATATATATATATATATATATATATATATACATATATATATATATATATATATATATATATATATATATATATATATACGGTATAAGGTTGTGGGATACATACAGATACTCGTGTAATTGTAATAAATTATTTTTCAAATACTTTTGTTATTTTTTTACTTCTAAAGTGTTCGTTTCGATTATTGTTTGATTTTTATGTAATCACTAAAATAGTTGCACACAATCGTTAACAAGTATAATAATCATTTTTTTATAGAAAATCTATAACATTGTCACTTACAAATAATTTAAAAGGTTGGCTGTTTACACTTGTAATATATGAAGAGTGCCCTTTGACTAGTTTAGTAGTGTGGATTCAATTCTCGTTGGGAAAGCTGGATTTTTTCATTTCCTGGATTTTTATTCGCTCTGGTAATAAGGTAAGGGCGGCGTTGAGTTGCACCACTCGACACGCCATGCCTCAAAAAGGCGGAAACCGAGGAATGGAGTGACTTAACATTATGATCCCACGGTTTCTGTGCTTACCTCGCTATGAGTGATATAAAGTGTAAAGCTACAAAACAAAATATTTGTCAAAGAGATCGGTCACGGTAAAACGATGTTTCAAATAGAAGCTACATAGTAAATGTTATTTTATTTATTATACATTATTATGAAATAAGGAAAGGATCTTTAGGATATTGAAAGTTGATAAAGTCGATGTGTCACAAAATAAATTATAAAAAGGCCAGCAGATAAGGTTATTGTAAATTCTTAAATTTTTTGTTCTAAAATAATTGGAAAAAAAATTGAGGATACTTTCAAATAATAGCCGAAAGCCAGGACTGTATTTATATAACTATGGTTCCATGTCATTTCTGATAGTAATAATAAATGTGACCCACCACTTAATATTTTACTGAGATCTTGTTAATCGACTAAGCTAAATCAATTGAAGAAACAATTAACAATGATAGGTATACATTAGTGGATGTATACAAAGACCATTGGTTTCTGTACAAAAATCTCCGAATCGCGTATCAGAGCTATGTGAGTACTGAAATCCATATTAATTACAAACATTAGGTAATGAGCTTGCTGTGATGGGCGAGACAAAAAACTATGAAGGTGTGTTCCCTAATATTGTGAAGTTCCCTAATATTTTTATTGACAAACGTTAGGTATTTATAAGCCACATCTAATTTCTGATTGTACTTTAAAATTTATTCGATTAAAATTAAACTCTAAACAACGATTTAATAAGGTGGCATTTGTAGTTGTTCTATTGTTAGAGGTTATATTAAAGCGGTATAAGGGTCGATAGAGCTATAGAAAGTAAATGTAATGTATAATAATAAAAAAAAAATGGTTGCCTGTAAAGTGGGTTTTACGGGCGAAAATTTTACGTGACAACGTCTTTTTCTCGGTAGAATATTTATTGATATGATTAATAATTATAATATAAATTGCACAAATTTTAACTATAGAAAATATATGTTGTTTACTAAAACATTGTACATGTGTCAAGTGATACGCGCGGCGGACCGATCATAGTTCGGTGACAGTTGACACATCGTTACGTTACCTTTTTCATATGTGACTCCGAGCCGCAACCTAATTTAAGACGTTGTCACGTCAAAATTAGCTGAAATTTGAAAAAAGCTGAAGTTGATTATGCATTAAAAGTTATCTAAGAATATAGTGTAATAAATGTCACATTTAGTATTATGAAAAATGATTAGTTATTTGAAAGTTATTATCTTTTAATTAAAAAAAATAGTGAAGTATCATCAGCAAATAAGCAAATAATACATTGTTAAGCTCCTACAATTAAAAATAACTCTTCCTAAAAAAGACGGACCAAGTAGAGTCTGCCATAAAAAATAATATCCCTGGAGATTTTGTGCCATTCACAACATTACAACTTGAAGGCACGAGGACAAATTTGTACTTGTTTAATTTGTATTTGTTCCGGAGCTAGAATCAATGTGTACCACAGATATGTATTGATATTATTAACACTTATAAATATTGTATGTAATTTCACTATCGTAGATCAGCGAATTTTCGGCAAATACACTTTCTACAGTCTTACTAATCATGAATTAAAATCAGTGCGAAACTGACGGTGCACAAGTACTACTCGCACTTAACTGACATTTTTTTAATAAAATATGTTAGGATTATATAATATAAACAAAATTTGGTTGATACGAAGTATCTATCAAAGATTACAATAAATGACCAAATCCACAATCTGGTTGGAGTTCACGGCGGCATTTCCATCGCTATAATGACTGGCAATGGATATTTGTGGTGTAGGGAAAGACGATATGTGGTTTGCCCAAGTACTCTGGGTACCACCAGGTTAGCAGGTGCCTAAATTATTGAATATAGGTAATAGTGTATCATCTATGGTAATAGTCGCTTTACGTAACTGACACTTGCAGGAGAAACATTATGATGAAATTATATAAAAAAATATAAATAATACCATAACAAAAAATAATATAAATAATACCATAGATAACAAAATGCCTACATGAAATGACAGCGGAATATAATATATTAATCGAGCACTTATTGAACACAACTGAATACGGCGTAAACATAATTTTTTATTTTAGTGCAGGTAAAATTTCGTACAGCGCCCTCTGGTGAAAAACTACCGTAGCAGTACCGTAGTCAAAGAATACGCGCCAATCAATTTGAAACCTATCAACATCTTATGAAATTCAATCACTTATTTTGGAGATAAATGGTTCATTTAATCTCAAACGCTTATGTCATCGTGGGTAAATAGAAAGATCAAAGTAACGTGAAATGATGTATTTTGTCAGTATACACCAGTTTTTTAATTATTCGATAGATGGCAGTTGCTCTGCTGCTATACAGAGAATTAATGGCTTATAAGTAAATTCAAATTTAACTAACTTTATCTACTTTTACGTTTATTTTACTTACTTTTTTTACTATTATTACAAAAATAATTACTGACTGACTACTATGGTATGAATAAACCGTGAAATTATGATTATGTAAATTTTATAGTACTATCGAAACGTTCCATTTTACCGTATGTAGGTGGAAGCATTCTGTATTTTTCAATCTTAGACTTATTATTGATAGCTTTAGATTTGAAATCATGACAATGCTTATTGAAGCATCGTCAAAATTTCAGATATTGATATTTTATACAATCTATAGCAATTACGATTGGTAGAGCTGTACGTTATATAATTTCAAACTTAAATAATAGATGGCGCTGTTAGTAACAATTTAATTTTTACAACATGCACGTAACATTATAAAAGAAATCCAAATGACTGCAGCTGCTGAGGTTACATACCAATAAACTCATTACAAATAGAAGTTGAGTTATTGTAAAATTATACGACCACTTAAAAAAAATGTGCCGCTGAGTTTCTTACGCCGGTTCTTCTCAGGTCTGAGGTATTAAGTTTAGCGAACCGATGGTAATGGTTTTGACGTTTGACAAAAAAGACCAAAAATTGTAAAAAAATATTGATGAAACTAAAACTAAAATTTATATCTATAAAGCCTAGAAGTAGTAATATGAAAAAGTAATACGTTTTTCATTTAATTATTGAAAGTAGAACAGAAGTTTTAAATTACTTGCCTAAGAAGCTAATTTATCGTAAGTTGATTTTTTATCTGTTATGATTTAAAACTTTGTATAAATGTATGTAAAAAATGACATTTACAATATATTTGTAAGAAATAAGTAAAATTTATTAAAACCTTTAAATTTTATTTAAAGTACACGTAGTTGAAAGAAAAGTTAAATATATATATATATATATATATATATATATATATATATATATATATATATATATATATATATATATATATATATATATATATATATATATATATATATATATATATATATATATATCTATCTATCTATCTATATATATATATATATATATATATATATATATATATATATATATATATATATATATATATATATATATATATATATATATATATATATATATATATATATATATATATATATATATATATATATATATATATATATATATATATATATATATATATATATATATATATATATATATATATATATATATATATATGCCTGAAACTTCATTATGGAATATACATCGTTTTATCTTTTTTATACGTTTGAATGATATAGTTATACATAACTTATACTTTGCATTACATTTTTTTACTTATAGTACGTATATTATAATAGTAGCAATTAGCATTATTGTACTTATAGAGATATATGTTTAGGTATATAAATCTTTGATATACTCTAACAAGCACTGAAGATGAATACACAGTTCGCTTTATTGACATTTTGAATGCGCTACACGTGTATTAGATATTGCTTTAGTTTCTTATAAAAACAGAGTTTGTAAAGGTTATCGCTCTACCTTAACTAAAATTTAAATCATATGAATCTATAGGAAAAGAATAATCATTTAAAATTTCATAATACTTCTTCATATTAATTTACTTTAGAGTAAATAAATAGTTTTGTTAATTTTGCTGTTTAAAAAATCTTGTCTTATACTATGCTATATCTCCAAACAACATTTTTTCTCAAATAATTATCTCAATATCGCGAGGCAAATGCAATTCCTATAATTAATTACTGATTTTCATCCAATCTCTATTCTCCTGTTCTATCCAATGTATTGGAACACAACACTAACTGTTATCTTTTCAACAGTAAATATAATCCTATTTCTCGTCTTATCCGACTTCCAGGTTGGTCACAATACAATTTCGTTTTTGGTCTTTTGAAATTATATGTTATATTTAACACTTCATTGATATTTCCTTAGCGATTCCTAAGTCTATTTATCTTACTTTTAAGGCCATTAAACGATTATTCTTCTATCTAAATGAACTAAAACAAAGCACTCATGCTAATACTATTAACGTTTATCTATGTTTTGAATGAATGCTGACACATATTATTATTTTTTTGTTTGAACTTTTTTTTTCTATTTTTCTTCTAAAATATCATGTTTGGTTTACCTTTGTAGGCAGTCCACTTATTCTTCGCTCGAGACCTGACAGCATTCTCGAAATGCCGCTGCGTCGTAGTTATTGCTACAGTAAATTCTTTACCATCCAATTGTAAACAAACATGATTCAATCTTACTTTACTACACTTATTAAATATAGGAACATGTATATGTACTTAAGTTAAATATAATATATTATATTGCCTTATACTTAGAAAAACTATTTTTATTCACTTAATTACATTAAGTTTTATAGGTTTCAATAAGAGCTTGTTTCAATAAAATTGTTCCTTGTATTGTTGGTCACCCACTCAAAGCATCGACTATAAAGTAAATACCTACCTATTAAGCCGATAAGCTTCTACAACAACTAATAATATAAAATAAAAAAATCTACATTGTAGTTTAGGATTTTTGTGACTGTGACGAAAAAGACGGTTGGTATTTTTATTGCTATTATTTATAATATATATTACTAGTACTTGTATATCTTGCATAAATTTAATAAAATAACATTTTTATAATTCAAATTACATACAAAAAATAGGTAATTGGATTATTACACCCAAGAATAGTATACAATGGAATGGAAGGATGTGGCGTAGGTACGTAGGTACATAAAGTATCGCCGTTAGCTGCAAAAGTTAACCAATTAATAGTTCAAGCAAGTTTTGAAAACATAAATAAAATTTGCAATATCCAATACATTTATAGTGATATATATTCAGTTTAAATTCTTACAATATTAGTTATAACTATACGAATATATGTATAAAGAATAACGACAATTTGTCTGTTTATTAATATTAAATAAAAACTAAAATCTACATTATTATTCAAAATGTTTTAATGACATATCCTCAACTATGGGTCGAGCACATTGTTAAACACAATCTCTTCCTAGAATGAAGCTGAATCAATTTGTTTCAATTTCCACTATCGGTTGTCATGTCGTGCTTCAATTAACACTTAGCAGGACCTGTTAAATAACTTAGAAACAAGCTCTCGATATACATATTATGTCTCAATATGTGACATGTATAAACGTAATTAATATTGATTTTGATTATTTTTTTAATGTTGGTGATAAGTTATTATGCGGAATTCCATTAGTTCTCTGATTAAAATCAAATGTCATATATAAATATTAAAATTCCTAAAATCAGTTAATTAATTGATCTCACTAATTTCAGTGTGAAAGTTACGTAAATATTAAACTCAATAAATATACATGGGCATGAATTCCTAAGTTTTAAATAAAGTATGTAAATATATCCTATATTTAGTTTTGTTACATTTGTTACACAAGAAAGAAATTAAACAATAATAATAAGAAAAAATTTCGAACATGTCAGTTGAGCACAATGAAATGTATCCAATGAAATGTATGTATTTTGAACGGAGTGTATTTTAGAACCATTTAAGTTTCGATCATAGCAAGCCTTCACAGCGACAGCATTAATCTGTTGATAGTGGAAGAACGACGCGAGAATAAAGAGAGGAGTGCTGGATTAGGACAGCACTACCTCCATACCCGTCTCGTCTCTTAAACAGGTGAAATCCGACACCCTGAACAGTCTGTCATGTGTCCACAAGACAATAATGACAAGATCATACAGAAGAATAATATTCAGTAATTCATAAACACTTACTTTTGATACGATTACCTGCTTGTTATTTTTACATAATTATACAAGGTGTATAACTTAAAATAATCCACAACTACAACAGAAACTCTCACTAACACGTAAGCAAAACAAAATACACTTTTATAAAGTCCGTTATTTCTATCCTAGCACACGTAAATTGAGCATTACTTTTGCAAATTTATCAGTACATTTTGTAAAATAAATTCTGATATAACTGAATAAATATATTACTGTATAAATATGATTATTGTATACCTAAATAAATTGAAATGAAATTTTGTATTATTTTTTAACTGGTAAGAAATTACAGTATCAATCAGAATAATGTTGTAATTAACATTTGACGAATCGTCATTTAGCTTCATGGATCCGCTTTTTATATACAGAGCTATTGGTAATCTGACCTTCTTCGCTGATTTGCTTGATTGATTGAATTGGGTGCATAGTCGCTAAGAATACATTAGCAATAATACCCTAGGCGACCATGCAACCCATCCTGTGACACGTTACCTTTTTAAACGATAGAGCAATTTTGATGTAGTCAAAGTTTTTATTAACGAGTGATATTCGTAAGGAATAATTAACATCTACAGAATGGAGAATATATACAAATGAAGAATTTCATATTTCAAATGCAAATTACAAATTTGAAAATCATTTTGAATGTTGTAATCTACACTCATGGGATTTTGATATGTAAAAAAATTCTATATAAGTACGACTTTTTTTGGACTTTAGTTCATGTAAGTGAAATTTAAATAAATACTTTTTTTCTGAAATTTGTATAAAAATAGGCATCAGGTTATTTTTTTACATAACTTATACTTCTACAGTCTCGTATTTCAAATATTCTGCAGATATCTTATATAATAATAAGTAAATTATAACTTATGTATTGGTAAAGTAATTATATCAAAAATTTTTATTTTTTTCATAATTGAATTAAATTAATTTAATAATAATTTAATGTCAAAATGATAGGTTTGACTGTTACTAAAAAAATAACTTAAGATACCTTAAGATGAATGTTTATCTGCCTTAGGTAGTAGAGGACCAAATCCGCTTACAAGGGTCTCTCCTACATTACCTTCGCGGGAATATGTTAATTTAACCCTGTATCTTTCAAGTTAATTTACGAAACTTAGAGCGCTGTATTAAACCAGATCGAATATATGTTAATATTTTATTTGTTTAAACTTTACCTAAGAAAACGCTTCTCATCATTTATCGTCCGGATACTTCCTAAATGCGCCACTAGGTATGTATGTCTTAGAGTAATTATTAATTACATTAATAAATATTATTAAAACAACAAACTACGGCTTTTTTGATATTTTTAAGGTTAAAATATTTTTTCTTTAAGATAAATAATATACACAAAGAGAACTTAGTATTAAAATTTGTGAAAAAGGAAATTTCTCTAAGAAATTCGAGACTTAACGCCATGTTTTGTATTTTGTTCTATAAGGGCGAGGAAATAAAAATAAAATAAATGTAATTATCTATAATATATGAATTTAGTCCTAATTGAATTACACCACTTTAATATTTATCATTATTTAGTATTTACAATTAAGTAATTGTAAAAAATTAGAAAATTAGTAATAGTTTTCCTTACAAAATTTTATATTATATAGGGCAGGGCTGTTCATTAGTAGTGTTCTGTAACCAAACGTCAATCGGTTCAAATAAACTTTGATTTGACACTGGTATGGTAGTACTTGTACGTAATACAAAGAATCATAAAAAGATTGTTAGGTGTAAATCATCAACAGTCGCGTTTTAGACCGGGAACAGCGCGCGTGTGTTGTCATGTACGCTTTACTTGCGCTAGTAGTGCTTTTCATAACTGGATTGATCATACACTCTATTACGAAACCAAAGAACTTCCCACCAGGTATATATAGATAAGAATATGTTTGCGTCTCACATGTCACAGCGGTTCTTGTAATGTAACGATTTAACGATGGATTGACTGGATATTTTTTTATTTTTGGATTATCGAGGTCATTTAGTTTAGTACAAGTGCCAAGCGATAAAGATTCACTTATTGTTTTGTAAGAGTTTGTTTTAATTTACGTTAGTATTATATTTTATTAACTATTTTTTATTTCATATGGGCTACGCTTTATAGCAAAACTTGAAAGGCTTTTCAACCAAAACTAAACTATTACAAAATTAAACTGTTATTGTGAAGTAATTATACTAATATAACAAACGGGGTCAACTTTATAAACTTATTAGGCATTTATTTTACATTAATATCTTAAGTAATGCTAAGTAAATAATTAATAAAATTTCATGATAAATACAAAATCATAAAGCATGATTCTTCTAGTTTTAACTTTTAACTTTAAAAATTTTTAACTCTGTTAAAAAGTGTATTTAAATATATTTATTTAATAAAGATTTATATTGTTATACAATTATTTGTGACTTAATGAATTAATCGATACTTTCAAAGCTCACACTTTTGTGTATCTACTCTAATGATTAAGTATTAGATGATAACGAGGTAATGACAGCCGATTATCGTTGCATTACACAGCAACACAACTTTTTTATGACTTCCTTGTGATTTATTAGTAAGAAATATTCTATTTAAAGATGTAAAAGTGAGTCGTTTATAAGCAAATGTAAAGCAACGGTTCTCGTGAGACTTAAAATTATAAGTGTGCATTTACTTGTAAATAGTTAGGTCTAAATATAATTATACTGTAAAAAATATGATAAGTCATATAAATTCATGAACAAAATGAAAAGAATAGTATGGATATTAATTGTCAGTCATGGTTTATCGGTCGGATACACACTCTGTAAAACTAAATTGAGATTAGCCACTTATGAAACGGAGTGGTTTAGCATTTGGTTCCTTTTGTATGCAGAGAAATAATGAAATCGCAAGAATATTTTATTTGAGAAATTTAATAATGTTTTATGAAATAAAATAAAATAATTAATAAAAAAAAGACTGACCGAAATCATTTTATTCGAAAAGGAGTAGCACTCCGAATATATTTATAAATTTAAATAACGTATGTTGCAGACTTGTATCGAAAAATGTAATATGAAAGAATTAAAAATTCGTCCGAACCCTGCCACTCCGTCATTTTCAAGCGGTTTTTAGAACCACATGTTGGCTTCCTGTAAATATCAAGTCTTTTGAGTTGTAATTACTGTCCTGTTAATTGTTCACACTCCTTGCTCTTTTAATCCTCTATACGTCCAACACTATAAGGTTTTATGAAAGAAATCGCTATGTAGCGACAAGGTTGCTTATTTTATTGTGTTGTATCTTTTTTCATTGCATTTTATTCTTAATGGTTGTACAGTAAAGCGTTTTATTAAGGTAATTTAAAGTTAAGTTGATTATATCACGCATTTTAGGTACTGATGAATATTCGGTACAAAAACTTTATAGTTTTATGTCTGTAGGGACCATAGGATCCTTATGGTAAGACACTCCGTGGCTTAGTCCCTGGTTTCTCCGTTCACGAACTTTATAGTTCCTCTTCTTAATATCAGTATTACACTTTTATATTTTAATTCTGTGGATGTTATCACGATATATATATATATATATATATATATATATATATATTGTCATAACTTTTTTCCACTAACTTGTTCGAAGTTCAATTTTTTAACAACGATCACCAGACCAAACCAGAAGCGAATGCTAATATTGTTTTTAAGTGAAACTAGATTGCGCACGAGTTTAAAAGTTACAAGTACATGAACACGCCACGTACGATGTACGATGTTTTTTTGCGTTTTAAGAAAAATGTTTAGTTAATTACAATTAATATAAAATTAAATATTTTTTTACTTAGTTACATCAGAAACGATTATATAGTAACAAAACAAAACTCACTCTATTAAAATCTGTTCGGTAACAAACTTTAAATGTAATGAGAGTTATGGAGCGTCTGTTCTTAACAAAGACTAGCCCCGACATGCCTGACCATGACCTAATAGAGTGTACTTGTAAATTTCCAAGTAAACACATGTTTTACCTTGTCCAATAAAATTTAATTCCTGAAAATTATTATATTTTATATTTATTTATAATAAACGTGAAATAATATTTTTCTACTAGTCTCTACTACTACTATGTAATTTATATTCACTAATTAGATTAATTTTATTTATTATACCACATCTACTTCATAGCACGCTTCAAATAAAACTATCTATATTTTTATAATTTTAGAGTGAATTTCTGACTTGTCCTAACAAAGTAAGCAAATATTATAAATTACAATTATATAATTTTCATTTTCATTGTTAATATAATAATGTTCTTGAAATTCAAATTGCGAATCCATAATTAAGATATCTGTTCCATTTAATTTTGTATAGTACACAAAACTTAATTATTTTACGAACGAATTAAGTTAATCGTTAGCGTATCATAATTCGTCAATTAAATTAGTATCGTTTAAGCAGTTTTTAGACTCCATTTGGAATATATTGGATAATCCATTGAACTATATACATTATTTCTTTAAATGTAAAATAAAATACCAACAGAATTTTGTTCTATTGATAATGCACTTAGCTTTTTGTTGCTGCAACTTTTATTGTAATTATATATTTTATTCATAATTGAGAGCGTTGTAGTGTAGTGGAGCACCTAATGGATCTAAATATGATATGGGTATACATATGGGTTCTGCCGTCACACAGTATATCTATAGAAAAATATGAGAAAACAAAAATATACTTTTCAAATCATTAACTAATGTGTAAAGTGCCCATACCTCTGTTTACTAGTAAATTGCTTAATTTAATCATAATAAAATAGTGACTTTTTATTAAATAATTATAAGAAATATTTTTGACAAAACGCGCTGCCGCTGCCTAACAGACTAATACTAACTATTAAGTTTGCCGACACCAAATATTTTTAAAATTATATTTTTACAGGGCCAACATGGTATCCTTTATTTGGATGCAGTGCACTAGTACAGAAAATGGCAAATCAATATGGATCTCAATGGAAAGCTCTTTCAAAACTGGCACAGCAGTACTCGACACAAGTTCTCGGTATTAGACTTGGTGCAGAACCAATAGTTGTTGTATATGGCGAGAATAACGTAAGGAGAGTGTTTATGGAGAAAGAATTTGAAGGACGACCGAACAGCTTTTTCTTAAGACTGCGATGTCTTGGAAAAAGAATGGGTAAGCATTTTACTTAAAACATTTGGAATTATTTTTAGTTATAAAATATATAGTATTATTTTATCGAAGTGGTACTAAATATAAAAGGTATTTACCAACCTACATATATAATTTTAAGGCATTACCTTTGCGGATGGTGCATTATGGAGGGAACATAGACAGTTTACAGTAAAACATTTAAAAAACGTTGGTTTTGGAAAAACAGCTATGGAGACAGAAATACAGAAAGAGCTACAAAATATCCTTAACTATATAAGTGTAAATAATAATAAACCAATTAATCCTAAGAAGATACTTGCTATGTCAGTGATGAATATTCTATGGCAGTTCACTGCAGGTTTGTATAGTATTTAACTTATTTAGATTCTTAGGATTCGATGGAAAAGTTAGTGGTAAGAGAGGTAAGGGGAGACCTCGATTGACTTTCGAAAACACAGTATCGATGATACTGGAGGAAGGTCACGTATAAAGCATGAGGACTCCCCGGAGAGCATGCATGAAGAGGTTAATGACAGTGGACGAGGTGAAAGAGGTATGAAGGGACCGCAGCGTTTGGCGCTCCGTTCTCTCTGACTACCCCGCTAGGGATAAAGCGTGAAGATATGTATGTATGTATGTATTCTTAGGGCCGGTTTCACCAATTGCAGATAAAATCCCAGATAGCAATATGTTCCTTATCTCGCAGACAAGCAACGAATCTTGGTTCCACAGGTCTCCTTTAGAAACATCTAATATACCTTTCTAAACTAAAATAGACCTTTCTAAACAATCTGCCCATATAAGTATGTGACAGTAAGTAATAAAAATGTAAGTGGTAATAGACATATTTTAATTTTGACTTTGGTCTTTGGACTTTTGACTTTGGTCTTTAAATTTGTAAAAATAAAAACGAATAAAGAACTAAAGAAAATTTAATATATTGCGTTAAAAAACAAAGTTTAAAACAGCGTAATGCCGGTTTAACACAAATTATCAACAAACACAAAACAATATGTCGAAACAAGTGACACTTGCGTTTTATTTTTTTATTAGCATTTGGAATTTATATAACAAATCGTACGAGTGTTGCTGTTGTCGTTGTTCAATAATTAAATTAGACTTGAAAATATCAAAAAAAGGCGACATGAATTATTTTCAATAAAAAGAATTGTATTAATTTATTAATAAAGTTATAAAAACTATTTCCAAAATTTATATATTGTTTTATAATTTAAATGCAAAAATAGCAAATTTTGCGCTATTGCCGTTCGTTCGATTATTAAATAGCTGGTAAATTTGTTTGAGAGATAGATAAACATCAAAGCATTAATTGTCAGGTAACAACCTGAATATTATAATAGTAAAATTATAAACATGATTTCGTTGAAAAATTTAAGTAACTTTAAATAGGTGAGGTAATGAGAAAATAAAGTTCAATGTTAACAATGCAACTACGTCCGACCGCAATGTATTGCGTTTGTAAATAATATGATATAGTAGAGACCTATTTAATTATTTCCTAATTAGCTTGTATCAGGATTCTATATACAAAATTCATTAAAAAACAAGCTTGTTCTATACGAATGCAGAGTAGATGCAATGGTCACTCACAACAGGCTTTGAGGTCTATGTCAAAGTTGTATCATGAAATTATGTACAAACTTCTATGTACATATTATGCTAATATTGCTTAAATTTAAATTTGCAAGTCAAATAATAACTAACATTAGTATGACATTTTAATTAACTATATCTATTATGGAACTGAATGATACAATATTTTAATATGCAAATTAATTTGTACTATCTCGTTTAGTACCATACGCAATTCTTATTATTAAATTTTATACTGATTTATGCACATTTAATTATATGTAGTAAGAATATGAACGCCATCTGAGTATCCCGGTCACGAATTTGGGTTAACATTTTAAATATTCATCTGTTTTAGCGTACATGCGATGATTATCTAATTAATTAATAAGAGTAGCCTACTTCCTTTTAGTTTGTTCCTTTTTCATTCTATTTCCATTATTGAACATAATAATAATATTTATATAAAATAATAATATTTGCGTTTTTTTAAAAAGTCATATTTTATTAACTAAGAACAAAATTGAACGATGAATGTTTTAATCCAGGATTTTTCTTATATATTACCTTAGATTTTTTATGACCTGTTCATTATTGTGTTATACTGCAATTTCACTCAAATACTACTATGTTACTATATGTTACCTACATAAGCCGTGGTACAGATTTTCCTGAAAATTTAATAGTTGTGACGAAAAACGTATTTATAAGTAATAATATTATTAGAAATAATATTATACTTAAAAAAATCTTTGCAATTATATTAACAAAAAAAATTCTTAAGAAAATTTATTAAATTTTTAATTGAGAAATTAAAGCTGAGGGGGGCTAAATGGGCTTTAAGACTTAGAATACCAAAATGAGACACGAATCAAAGTTGACTGGTAATATGGGCAAGGGCTTATTGTTTTTTATAAGAGTGTATTTTAATATAAATATGAAGACTATGACAGGAAGACAAATTTATCAAAAAAAAATTAAAGCAGAATGTATAATAATAATATACTATTTTCCTCTTTAAAATTCAAAACACTTATGAAAATACGACGTAACTTGACACAAATGAATGTTTGTTTATTACAGTTTCTTTAATAAATAATTTTGCAATCAATTATCATTTAGTTTCGACGTTTTCCATAAAAATGAAATACAATGTTAATCCTAAATTTGACTTAAGTTTTTCTGTTTTTATTGTAAATATTTCCTTTTTACCCCAAATGTATATCTTGAAATACGTACATGTAAATTGCAGAATGTATATACAAAAAAATTTTATTAATAATTCTTACAAATTACTGGTGATTTATTATAATGCAATTACGAAACCAGTCTATAATGTCGGGGGTTTTGGGATTAAATTCAAAAAAAAAAACGGACGCTCACATTCGCCATTGACTATTTTATTACTGCCACGAACCGGCTACACTTGTACAATTTTAATGTCCACTTGAATCGTTTCCTTGAAGCAGGCTTTTACGACTCCCTGAGCACTCTATTTTTGCCAGCATTTTCTATTAGTGAAAACAGGTACCTGTGACATAAAGTTAGTATCTTTACCGTACAGCATAATTTCTATCTTTTTAACCGTCGTGAGGATATGAAAAACGGTGGGCAGAGAAATTGTATCCATGCAATGAATGATTCACGAATCTTAGACATCAGTTTGTTTAGTATACCAGGGATATAAAAACAACTTGCTTCTATTCTCTCATCCATTCAGCCCTAATATATATAAATATTTTTAGTATTATGACCATAACTACTTGCGTCTAAGTTACATCTTTAGTAAAGGTTATTAAAATTTTGTGTAAGACGTAATCACCTTCTGACTGTAAAGGCAACGGTTGTGGGTTTGATTACCTCTCTATCTATCTAAATCGTTTTCATTATCTTTGTTTTAATAAATGGAACAAGTAACAAGACAAAACGCTGCGTTGAGCTCCAACAACAATTTTATTAATAAATATGTCGGAATGTCTTTAGACTTGAATAAAATTAAATTTATTTAAATAAATATAAATTAATTTGTTTTCAATTTATATATTATTATTGTTATATATTTAAATAAATTTATATTTTAATAAATTTAAACATTTGTTTAAACTTGGAGCTGTGGAGCAAAAACCTTACAATGTAATGACTTTAGATTACGAGTAATAATTAAAAATAACATTACGATTATTATCACGAAATATTCAATTAAAATTCACAAAAAAAAATTATTCAGAAAATAAAAACTTTACAAGCGGATCCTTTTATTTATTTTTAATTGTTGCCTCTATCCATGAAGCAAAGAGTTACATTTTTATGAAACACTTTAAACTCATACACGAATACAAATAAAAGTTCTCTTTATGAGAATTTTGATCGTAGGTTTTCAACGTTGTAAATAAAGTTTTGAAATTTTTGTCTCTGTGGTGACTGTGGCTAAAACGAAAACACCAAATCCAAGTGTCATTTGAAATTAAAATGATTAAACGATCACCAATTTTTCTATTTTACAAAAAAATATTGATGTAGTCGGGTATTTTTTTAGGTTATGGTTTGAGATTGTATTTTCATTTAAAAGTTTTAATTAGAATTTATTTATTCGCTTCTTAAGAGGATTAAAAAACAGGAAATTGTAAAATTTTATTATTTCGTATACGAAGGTCATGTTTTGAGATATTTTTTTATATTTTAAATATATTAACATAACCCTACAGGCATACTAAATTTTAATCCTATTAATTTAGAGTCATTTGGCTTCTTAACATTAATATCTAGAAATAACATTTAATATAAGAAACTATTATACATATATATTTGTAAAGTAGGTTTGTGTTAATTATTTTTAGAACTATGGCTACGACTAGATGAGTTTTCATTGTTATAGTTATTTCTTACAATTATATATAAATTACGTCCTTAAGTACGAATATTATTTGTTATTACATTTGAGTTTATTATAAATCTAAATTTAGAGTTATTATAAGTTTATGATGACCACTGCGTTATTAGATGCTAATCTTATGAAATTGAAACCTCTGCATTCGCATTCTGCGATCATACCATTTGTAGATCATATTAGTAGTCATTCATTGCTACTGTCCCTGTGTACAGAATAATTAAATCTTAAAAATGTGAAACAAATGAAAAATAAATATATTTTAATAAAATAAATTTAAGAATAGATTTCATTTTTACGTTGTTTTTAATTATACTCGTAAGATTAAGAGGAATCCCTTGACACGTGATTCATGAAAATCTATGGCGTTACATAGTGTAGACACACACATGGACATTTGGATACTTATGAACATTTACACGATTCACATGATATGATGATATTTCCGTGTAGTCTACATCTAGTATACTTACTAAGGAATATCATGTTACTTTTCATGTCATTTTGTATTCTAATTTTTCACGTCAGATAACGTAATAATAATTATATATATTTATATAGCACAAGTACCACGTGAGAAATTATATAAAACTTATTTCTAAATATAATTTTTGAATTATTTTGTTTTACCTCAGGTGAAAGAATAAAAGAAGACCGCTTGAATTTTCTGTTAGACCTATTAAGTACTAGATCAAAAGCGTTTTCAATGGCCGGTGGATGGCTGAATCAATGGCCGTGGATACGTTTTATTTTTCCAGATAAAAGTGGCTATACATTAATAAAGAAAATGAACCAGCAAATATCTGATATTATTGGTGTAAGTATCTAACATGGGTAATATTTAACGTGTATTATTTACAAGAACTCCTTTGTTAATTGTTTATTTTCTGTTTAGAATTTTAAAACTCTAAATAATCTCTGTATATATAAATACTTATTCTGGTATAAATACTGTCACTGTGTGTTTTTATGATGAGAGAACCATATTGGAAAACCGTATATATAGACAAAAATATACATCATTTTAAATACACCAAATGCTTGCTTAATTAAATCAAATGAATATGTATTGGGCTTTGAATAGGCACCATGATACATACCTCCACTGTTTGTGACAGTGAAAGATGTAGCCGTAAAAATGCGGCAAAGGAACCTTTTTCGAAAGCAAGAAACCAGTTATCCTAGAATATGGAGATAACCAAGAACTATGTCAAGTATTTTAAAGTATTTTAGGAAAAGTGTCAAATGACTTGACACTTCGCCTACGTTTTTGACGTCTTGAAAAGCGCTCTGACCATTTCTGAAATGATAATTTACAAACAATACCTATTCTATGAACCCATTCTAATTATGACAATAAAGTGATGTTGAAAAACAAAAACAAGACCGTAATCATGCGGAAAGGTCTAAAAAAGTTTAAATAACCTAGAATCCTTTTAATAAAACCAGATGAAGTGATGTCATGAAGCTTGGTCAAACCATTCTTGAATAGAGCGAACCTCTACGAGAGTTGAAGATACGCAATCATCTAGTCCTGATATTAATCCATTGGATCGTGATTTCTGATCAGAAAGACAGGCCTGCCTTACTGCTATAATAACTTGAAGGTCTTAAATGAGAATGAAGAATTTTCCCATAGGAGTACGTGGAATCAATATTTGAAATATTGTAATCACCAACGGAGACCATTTCAAATAAGCTTTATATAATTTTAATGGTTTTATATAACTTTAATAAATAGTTTGTTTAAATAGTATTTATAATAAACGACAAGTAATATAAAATAATATTTGTCTCCATATATAAAATAATATTTGTCTCCGTGCGCGGCGTTGAGTTCCGCCACTCAACACGCAATGCCTCGAAAATGGCGGAAAGCGGGGACGGATAAAAGCAGGGACTAAGCAACGGAGTGTCTTAACACTAGGTTCGTATGGTTCCTGCAGTTCCCTCTGCCTACCCTGCCCATGTGCGGGATACAGCGTGAAGCTAAAAAAAAATTGTCTCCCTAACAAAATTTATGGCAAGAGTAGAGTTTGCCATCACGGAGCATTGAGACAATATTTAGCTCTAAGTGGTTGGTGTGATGATGATTACGGGTTGTTTAACATTACCCCAACCACTTATGATGAGTGTGGTTATTTCCACAAATATAATTGGTACTGCGATAATATTTTTAATACTTTCCTAATTTAATATTAGTTTATATTGCACTTATACGGGTTACCGCGTAACATAGGCACATTATATTTAACACTATTGGACGCCTTGTTTGTTTGGAGGTAACTTCTTTTCGAATAGCTTCAAAGCATATTTATATTTATATATTTAAAGAATTTAAAAGTGGCACTTATGTTAAAGTAATGATTTTTTAAATAAGCTTTATATGATGACACGTTTTCACCAATTACTTCAAAAAAGGAATCATCGGCCAATCTACATTGTAAAATTCAACCTTCGAAAATGTTGTTAAATATCATTATACAATAAGACAATTCATAGTAGATACCTAAAGATAAGAGACGCAGCAAAAAACCAGGTTTAATTTTTTGGTATAGCCGATGAACTTAGTACGCAAAAAATGTTGCAAGCACCGTCTAGTAACGTAATAAAATTTGAATTTTGTTTCCAAAAGCAGTTGGAAACTATGAAAAAGCTTTGAAAACTATTCCAGTTTATCATTTTTTCCGTAAAAAACTAAAACTACTATAAGTGCATATTAGCTAGTTTCTATGTTATCCAACAAAAATTAAATAAATGTTAAAAGCTAAAAAATTGGCATGATTTTTTAGGAGGCAATAACAAAGCACAAATGTAATTTAATAGAAGACAAAGACTTCATATATATGTTTTTACAAGAGATGAAAGAAAATAAGGAAACATTTACAGGTAAGTTTAATATAAGTTAAGTTTTTAGATTTGCTACTATATGGATAATTTTTAAATATACAAAAGAAAGTGCCCGTGCTCGTCCGTCGTGGCGCAGAGGCGCAACGTCTGCCTGTAACGCGACGGTTTCTGGGTTCGATCCCCAGTCGGAGAAGATGGATTTTTCTATTTCCATTTTCTTCGCTCTGGCAAACTAGGCAAAGCGCGACGTTGAGTTCCGCCACTCAACACGCAATGCCTCGAAAAAGGCGGAAAGCGGGGACGGAGAAAGCAGGGACTCTAAGTAAAGGAGTGTCTTAACATGACACGGTCCCTGCAGTTCCCTCTGCCTACCCTGCCATGTGCGGGATAAAGCGTGAAGCTACAAAAAAAAAGACCTGAAAGATATAAAGATTATGTTTTATTGTAAAAATGTAATCGTTATAATTTATATTTTGTGTGCTAATTGTGTATGTGCATAATTATTATCAGTACTATTAATATTATTTTGTATTATGATGTACACATATGTGATATTTCCCAGTATTAATTATAAGTTAACTTATAAATTCCGTCACTCGATATGTTATGTACCGAAGTTTCGGGAACGGAGTGTCTTGACACTGGGTACTATTTGTATATCCTGTTATGTACGGCTCAAGTATGAAGTTATATATTTTTTTTAAGTATGTCTTAAAATTGTATTCACATCTTTGTTCATCCAATTCTAACAATACGAGAATACATACAGTGGCTATACCCAACGACACTTTTACTTAGCAGACTAGAGAAATAGAAATAATTTAAATATAATTATTTCATATAGAGTTTTTAGAATCGTAGGATATTCAACAAATATCAATTTATATTATATTTACATTATATTATTTGTAATATTAGCAAAACTATAATTAAAGGATAATTTTCAGAGGAGCAATTAAGAATTATATGCCTCGATATTATAATTGCTGGATCACAAACGACCAGTAACGTTATAGAATTTGCTATTTTGATGGTTTTGCGTAATAAAATTCTCCAGGATAAAATTTACAACGAAATAAATAATACTATTGGTGACTGCACACCATCATGGGGCGACAGTAGCAGGTAAACATTTAACTTTAGTAATACTTTATAAAATACTGACGAAATTATTAAAATTAATTTTAATGAAGCTAAAATTTTTAAGTAAGCAAAATTCTACGTACATTCTATTAACCATAGAATATTCAATATGAAATTATTATATAATAAATATATTAAAATATTAAATCAACAATAATGAAAATTGCTTTAAGGATTAGTAGATTACTATCAACAATCTCATTTGTATTTATATTTTTTATCTATATTTTTTTATGTTATTTTTATTAGTTATCGTCCAACAAGTGTAGGTTTTTTACCTTACCTTACTTAAAATTATTGGACATTTTTACATTATTTTGTAATATTTGAATCCAATTGAAGTTATTTTTTTTATAAACGTTTCTTTTAGACTTATATACACAATGGCATTTCTTCATGAGGTACAAAGATATTTTACTATAGTACCACTGGCGGGACCAAGGAGGGTTTTAGATGACATTACAATGGATGGATACGTGATACCCAAAGACACAACAATACTAATGTCCATAGGGGACATTCATCATGATAACAAAAAATGGGACAATCCTGATCAATTTATTCCAGAGAGATTTATAGATGAATCGGGAAATATCAAAAATACCGAACACATATACCCGTTTGGATTAGGTACGTGATTTGTGCAATACTTTATTTATTTGCTCATCGCGAGCATTATATTTTTCAATCTATATTTAAAACTTCTCATTTCCGTTACATCACATATTACACCGTAAGCCAACGCAACTAGTACTATTTTGCGCAAAGTATGTTGCCAAAAATAATTAATTCTTCGCTAGAAGGAATAGAAGCCAAACTCACTGCGATATTAGTCCTACGCTGTGTTATTACGTCAGGGTGTATATAAAAATCACATATGTATGTATGTGCATCTTGCGCTATGTGAAATTATAATACAATATTAACTATTAGTAGTTTAAGTTTATATATATGTATATGTATGCTTTTATAATATTTTTTATCTGATTTTTTTATATATTTTTCTAGTTTATTACGCTTAAGTGTTATATATGAATTTCAAAAATCAGTTGCATATTATAGTCGTTCATTCATTTAGTCATTTTGTATATCGGTCATGTCTCAATTGATTCATTTGACATTTGTATACATACATATGTGCGAGTCTGAGTGACTAGCACACGTTATGTGCACATGTATAGCTGTTTACTGTCGTTTTATTGTTGCTAATAAATCTTAATTATAGATTCACTTAACTTACTCTTATAAACGAGAAAAAGCCGGCCAAATCATTTAATAAAAATCTCAAAACTTTGCCTGCCAAGAGAGGAAGTTGATGATTTCTTTGTTTTATTTAATCACATTTTATTGTATTAATAACTGAATATTATTCTTAATAGATATATAAAATGTTTATTTATCTGTTCATATTTTAATACTTTTCTTAAGCCAATGCGAATGTAATATAAGAAATATCAATGCATAATTTTAGATAAAAATAAACTACTGATATAAATTTAGTTAATATGAGTTTCTAATAGTGTTTGTAAATTGATATAAGTGATAAATTTATAAATTGTCAAAGATTTTTCCTGTATTATATTGTTAAAACTTTATATGCTATTACCTTTTTCGTTTTCTGTAAAATATTAATTATAAGAAGGGAGATGGAAGGGAGATAACTTATTCTTGTCCGTATGAAGGTATGCTTTGTTAAACTACACGTGTCCCCGGGGTGACGCCAAACGAACAAAAACGCCGAGTAACAGGTGGCTGTAATTAACCTGTTTTAGGTTACCGCCAGCCTAGAGGCTTAAATATCCTCCAAGAAGTGACTAATCCTTTGCGTCCTCTGATACCCGACTCAGAAGCTGTTAAGCTACCGATAATAGATTCTGTGGGAGTGATTCGGCTCCTTGTAAGTTGTAGTATATGCTACTGGCACACGTATCTTGCACATGTTAATGTGCAACATGTTTCTTGCTTCTAATAGACCGAGATATTCGTCTTTAGATATAAAATAAAACATTTATGCAACTTTTTGTGTCAGTGGCTTTATTTGCTGTGCCTCTAAATCACATCCTTTAAAATCCGCTTTAGGTCTATGCTAAATTTGCTACCTTTAATTCTCCATTATTGGGCAATAAGGAACATGTCAGTGACAAAGAATCAGGAAAAAGTTTAGGAAATACTTGCCGCACATGATTATTCTAACCACCAGTATATTGTGCGAAATTGAAAATATTCACGAGCTTTCCAAATTAATAAAGTAAGTTTTCAGATAAAGAATTTAGTAAATAATTTTTTTTTTGCATTACGTGTTACAACTCTGATCATAATAACAAAAGCGTTCTTGACAATAAAGAATATAACTAATCGTTTACACTTTTACGAAAAACGACTTTAAAAAAATAAACATCAATTATCTCCACCATTCAACTCCACTTGAAGTAGAAAATCGACAAAACAAGAAAAAAAAATAAGAGGCGAAACAATATATGCTCCTACCGACGAGTTCCTAAGTAGCCGTCATATACGTTATTTGGAACCTTGGACCTAATATAAACAATAAGCATATCAAAGGCAGCCCAATCCCAATAGCCAATAAAACAGTTTACCACTACTAATACAGAGCCCAATAGTAAATAATGGGAACAATTCAGATATTTTTCTTTATTTTTAATGTAATTTATGACAATAAAATAATTGTATTTATCAAATATACATAAAGTGATTTGTAAATTAATATCTCTAGTTTTTTACTCAGAATAATATTCATTAGAAAACATTAATAATTAATTAATTAATTTTCATATTGGATATTGTTATTAATTTTTAACATACATTATGCTTGAAATAATTTATTATCTAATAATATTTAACAATTATAATTATTAGTGTACAATAATACTTAGAAAATGAGGCCACCATATTGTGCAATAATAACCGATTTAATGATTGTCGATGTATAATTAATAGATACTTAAAATTACATATGTAAAGCATGGGAAACCATTTACTTATGAGAGACCAATAATTAGTAATTACCCATTAATTTTATGTCAATAGACTCTGTTGGATCTCTTGGATAGTTTAAATGGGGCGAAAACAAAATATTATTAAATTAAAATTAATTCTTTCACTGGATAGCATTATCAAAATCGTATATTTTTCTATATGTTTGTAATTCAACTTTATCTATTATTATTTTAATATTTACTTTATATTCTTTACAGGTAGAAGACGGTGTCCAGGAGATTCTTTAGCAAAATCCTTTATATTCATCGTTTTTGTTGGAATCATGCAAAAGTATAGAATAGAATGCAGCAACGGTATTTTGCCGTCAGATATTCCTAGTATTGGACTTATATCGAGTGCAAAACCCTTTACTGCAGATTTCATAGAAAGATTCTAGCGAAAACATTCTCAATCTATAAGATTAAAAGGCATTACATTAAAAAAATGTGCAACTACTTACTCATTTCTTTTAAATAAACCTATCAATTTAAATAACGGCCTGGACCATTTTAAGAAACTTTCAGTGTAAATTGACATATATTAAATATAATCCAAAGTATTTATTTCTTTAGTAGATGTTTCTCTACCTCTTATATATTTTACATTCATGGCATACAAATAAGCAACTAAGAAAAATAAGGATTATAGGACACAAAAGGAAAAGAAAACATATACGGCCGTAGCTATATAGCTATAAATAGTTATATTCACGTAAGAACCTCTATCGTGTTTTGATTACTATGAGTACTACAAGCAGACTCATATACATATACATACTCATATACATACATCGGTCGATCGGTTGGTAGTTTAACAACAAATCATCCATCCATTTTAATCGGATTTAACGTATCATAAACGCAATGATATATATATATATATATATATATATATATATATATATATATATATATATATATATATATATATATATATATATATATATATATATATATATTTATATATATATATATATATATATATATATATATATATATATATATATATATATATATATATATATATATATATATATATATATATATATATATATATATATATATATATATATATATATATATATATAACTTAGCTGACTTAGGGCAAAGTAATCAAAGCGGGATTTCTAAATTTCATTGAAGCACAGTCTATATATATATATATATATATATATATATATATATATATATATATATATATATATATATATATATATATATATATATATATATATATATATATATATATATACATATATATATATATATATATATATATATATATATATATATATATATATATATATATATATATATATATATATATATATATATATATATATATATATATATAACTTAGCTGACTTAGGGCAAAGTAATCAAAGCGGGATTTCTAAATTTCATTGAAGCACAGTCTCTGTAATTCGTGTATTATTTTTATTCATTTAATTTTTATTATTTTTTTATTGATGTGACAACGTCTTAAATTAGGTTGCGGCTCGGAGTCACATATGAAAAAGGTAACGTAACGATGTGTCAACTGTCACCGAACTATGATCGGTCCGCCGCGCGTATCACTTGACACATGTACAATGTTTTAGTAAACAAAATATATTTTCTATAGTTAAAATTTGTGCAATTTATATTATAATTATTAATCATATCAATAAATATTCTACCGAGAAAAAGACGTTGTCACGTAAAATTTTCGCCCGTAAAACCCACTTTTTAAAAATTTTTAATTACACGCTTGAAAGAAATACGAGTGAGTTTTATAAAAAAACAAATAAATTTTCTGAGATTTAAGTGCAATAATCACTGACCGTAAAATTCAGATTATATTGAGAGATTATTATCTGAATATTGAATCCCAAGGCCATATCTTGTCTTGACTCCGTTTACTTAATTTAGTAGGAATAATATATATAGTAATTAATAAGCTGTAAGTGGAATTTGAATGTCGAAACATTTTTTTATTGTTTTTTATATATGTACAAAATATAACGAGATACTTCAAATCTTTACTACAAGGTTACATGCTACGTAATTCTGGATATTGCGCTTGAACTTCAGGAAGCCTTGGTAGTGAACTTGAACTGACCCCTCTCGCGTATAATATATCTGTATCCCGGTACGCTACAAAATGACCTTATTAAAATTGCAACGTTATATTAAAAATTTATCTTCCTGTATATATATATATATATATATATATATATATATATATATATATATATATATATATATATATATATATATATATATATATATATATATATATATATATATATATATATATATATATATATATATATATATATATATATATATATATATATATATATATATATATATATATATATATATATATATATATATATATATATATATATATATATATATATATATATATATATATATATATATATATATATATATATATATATATATATATATATATATATATGTTTTATTTATCATTATTATTATTATTTTTTTTCCCGCATATTGCAGGGCAGGCAGAGGGAACTGCAGGAACCGTATGAACCTAGTGTGTTAAGACACATGTACAATGTTTTAGTAAACAAAATATATTTTCTATAGTTAAAATTTGTGCAATTTATATTATAATTATTAATCATATCAATAAATATTCTACCGAGAAAAAGACGTTGTCACGTAAAATTTTCGCCCGTAAAACCCACTTTTTAAAAATTTTTAATTACACGCTTGAAAGAAATACGAGTGAGTTTTATAAAAAAACAAATAAATTTTCTGAGATTTAAGTGCAATAATCACTGACCGTAAAATTCAGATTATATTGAGAGATTATTATCTGAATATTGAATCCCAAGGCCATATCTTGTCTTGACTCCGTTTACTTAATTTAGTAGGAATAATATATATAGTAAATTAATAAGCTGTAAGTGGAATTTGAATGTCGAAACATTTTTTTATTGTTTTTTATATATGTACAAAATATAACGAGATACTTCAAATCTTTACTACAAGGTTACATGCTACGTAATTCTGGATATTGCGCTTGAACTTCAGGAAGCCTTGGTAGTGAACTTGAACTGACCCCTCTCGCGTATAATATATCTGTATCCCGGTACGCTACAAAATGACCTTATTAAAATTGCAACGTTATATTAAAAATTTATCTTCCTGTATATATATATATATATATATATATATATATATATATATATATATATATATATATATATATATATATATATATATATATATATATATATATATATATATATATATATATATATATATATATATATATATATATATATATATATATATATATATATATATATATATATATATATATATATATATATATATATATATATATATATATATATATATATATATATATATATATATATATATATATATATATATATATATATATATATATATATATATATATATATATATATATATATATATATATATATATATATATATATATATATATATATATATATATATATATATATATATATATATATATATATATATATATATATATATATATATATATATATATATATATATATATATATATATATATAATATATATATATATATATATATATATATATATATATATATATATATATATATATATTATATATATATATATATATATATATATATATATATATATATATATATATATATATATATATATATATATATATATATATATATATATATATATATATATATATATATATATATATATATATATATATATATATATATATATATATATATATATATATATATATATATATATATATATATATATATATATATATATATATATATGTTTTATTTATCATTATTATTATTATTTTTTTTCCCGCATATTGCAGGGCAGGCAGAGGGAACTGCAGGAACCGTATGAACCTAGTGTGTTAAGACACTCCGTTGCTTAGTTCCTGCTTTCTCCGTCCCCACTTTCCGCCTTTTTCAAGGCACGTGCCTGTTGAGTGGTGGAACTCAATGCCGCGCTTTGCCTAGTTTCCATAGCGAAGAAAATGGAAATAGAAAAATCCATCTTCCCCGAGGGGGAATCGAACCCTCAAACCGTCGTGTTTACAGGCAGATGCTTACGCCTCTGCGCCACGACGGCCCTTATTTATTTCATAAAATATATTGGATTTAAGTTAATATACAATTTTAAATATCAAGAATATGGGATTAATAAAACAAATGAAAAAATTGTCATTAAGTAAATGTGTTGCGGAAAATATTCCTCACATTTCATTTCAAAATGATCTTTATATTTATTGAATTTATTTTAAAATCTTGAGAGATATTGATATTAATATTACAAGGATACAGATTTGTTTGTTGAACAGTGAATGATTCTGAAAATTACCACTAGAATACTAATCCTAACAGGCGATAGTGAACTACCGCACTTAATTAAAATAATTAATTGCTAAAATCGGTGATATCTACGTTCACTTACTCTCCTTTACACTATGTTATACCATTCTGTAAGCCCATATTTCACTCCTATCACGTTCACACGAAAGGCTGTGGTTTTTACTGAAATGCGTTGCCATAGGAAATTAGAAGAGACGGTAAAAATATTTAAACGGTAGCATAAAAAGTACTATCTCGAAGACTAGTCTTAATCAGTTTTCTATTTGTATTCATTAACATATATATCTTATGGTGTTAAATGTCTCTTGACAGCACATCCATATTATACTAGTAAAAAAATAACCTCAGAAAATATATGAAAAGCAACTATAATAAATATATAAAATTCAAAACCATTTGTATTTAAAATAAGACAATAGAACATTCAATTCCATACATTAAAGACTATAAAGGAAAAATGATTGGGTCGGTTAATATGTAAAAAAATGAAGTGAAGAATCTCATTCATAAAAATGTATGTTAACCATTGGATAGTAGTATATTAGTATAGTCAATGTCTGTACTGTTAAATTAAATAGTAAAATGATTAATTTTACTATTTACTTTGAGTTTAACCAAAAAAATCAAATAATGATTTATAAGTAAAAATTAAATTAAAGACGGCATTGTAACGAAAAATGAATATGGTGTTCAGTATGTGTTGTGTACTTATAAACTAGAATAAAGAGGACTTACATGATATTCAAATAAAATTATCATTTTAATTAATTTATAACATATATTTTTCCAGAAACAAGAATATTGTATATACTTAATATTAAAAATTTTTGTAATTTATACACATACTAACTTTAAGTAATATATTATAGTAAATGTGAGTATATTTATGAGGTACAATGTAAATTCGTATAACATTTCGAAACGAACGCAATTCAGTTTACTTAAGCAGCGTGTCATGAGAGGGTCGCCAGTTTTGAATAAAACGCGAATGACGCAAGTGTATGGAAAGAGATCAGCCTATACATAAATATATTATATCTAAGAAAAAAATTCAAAAGGATTAATTTAATTTTTTTTAAATAAAAATTTTGAAAACTGTGACGATTACATCGACGTTTGTACATACATCTGTTATGCTTCTATTTAAATGTAATTAAAACTAAAATATTGTTTAAACTAAATTAAAACAAGGTTAATTTATTTCAACTTCCAATACGATTGTCTTATTTATGTGATGTTTGACAATGAATTTCGACATGACCACATTGATCAAGCGGAAAGATCCTGCTACGTCCTTTTAATAATTATGTAATTTTTTGGTTATTATTATCACTAAAATATAATAATAATATAAAAATAGTTATCCAATTTAATTATGACTAAATTATATTTTCAATTTTCTTAAAAATTACATTAAATAGTCGACAGCACACTACCGGCTTTGATTTACATGTAAAACACGACAAATTATAAAAATCATTACAAAAGTTAATTTACATTGAAAATTGCCTTTATTAAAATAACATTTAAATTATCGCTAAGCTGCAGATTCACCGATATTAACATTCATTGTATCATTGTTAATGTCGGTCGATTTCCTGTTATATAAATTATTATCTGCTTAAATTATTCGTTTAATTTAAGTTTAATTATAACCAGACAATTTCATTTTTCGGTATAACCACACTTCGGAATTGCAGCAAAACAACAAAGGAATATATTCATTTTAACATATTCACATTGGAGGACTGTCATGATGCAGAGGCGTAGCGTCAGCCTGAACGCGACGATTTGTGGGTTCGATTCCCAATTGGGGAAAATGGATTTTTCTATTTTCATTTTCTTGGCTTTGGAATCTATTTAAAGCGGTGCGTTAAGTTCCGCCACTCAAAACGCAATGCCTCGCCAAAGGCGCAAAACAGGGACTAAGCAACAGAGTGTCTTAACACTAGGTTCCTTTGGTTCCTGCAGTTGCCTTCTGCCTTCTGCCCTCTGCCTTCCCTGCCATGTGCCGGATAAAGCGTTAAGACATAAAAAAATTGGATTGGTAATTCGTTTTTCTTTCCTCAATTGTTCACTTTTCAAAATGTTTACCATTGTGTATTTAATGAGGATATATAAACATTTATTAGAGTTCAAAATGATAATAAAAACCAAAAAATCATTAAATAAATATATATATAATTGATCAGCTTACATATAACGAAGAGAAGATTTTTTTAATGGTCAATATAGACATAAACAGTTGACATTTTAGCATGTAACCTAAATCTAATCGTAGGCATAAGAGGCTGAGAAACGGTGATGACGATTTATAAGATTATCGTTTTATTTGACATATTTGAACAAATCTTTAAAAAATCATACTCGACTGTCTTCTTTATGGTATAAATAAAAGTCAGAAAAAGTTGTCAAAAATATGACGTTATACATCATCTTTGGACTAAAGCACAAATATGTTTAAAAAGCAATCTATGAAAAATGTAACAATAAGCCTATTTCTGTAACTATTGTATCTGATATATGTAGTAACAAATTAATTTGCTTTCAACAAATTTTTATTAATTCAATTTATAATTCTTGTTGTATGGTGAAATAAATCTGTGCTTTTTTAGAAAATACTGGTAAGTCTAGATCGTTAAGATGATTAGAATTTATTCTTATAGTTTTATTTGCTTTATGTTGGATAGATACCAATCACCTACAGTGAGGGCACTATGCTCAGAGTGCAGTAAAATTTTTGTGTGTTCGAACCTATAATCAATTTACCAACTAGTAATACAACAATTTTAAACAAGCTTCAATCAGAACCAAATTTATTCATTTTTATTTATTCATATGCAAATTAATCTGTGTGTTGTGTTCTGTGCTTGTGTTGTTGTTGTGCCTTTGGTAGAGATTGTTAATTCCAAAGGAACTCAATTTTGACCACAGTTCACTTAGATTTTTCAATTAATATACTTTTTAAATAGAGAGTTAGCAAGTATCACATCTTACGGTCTCTTCTTTGTAAATGAGTTTTTAATTTTTATATTGCAAGTATTCACTAAATATAATTATCAATTCGATATTTATCTTTTGCAATATTACTTCTAACATAAAGATATTTTATATTAGAAGGCTGCACAAAGTAAACAAATACGCCTCAGAATGTCATGTGAAATTCCACAACCAAAACGTGTATTGATCTGTTTTAATTTTGCCATATTTATTTAAAACAGACCAGAACAAAGATTTATAATTATTTTTGTTTATTTCCAGAACAAGCTCTTTCTTTACGTATAAAAACTACGAACTTATAAAAAATAAACATCTTAAAGTCCGCATATTGAAGTTTTCCAAGCCTTTTTATAAATGAGTTGGGCATTTTAAGCGCATTTTTAATTAGAGTATTCTAAATTCCAATACCATTCGTATGCACTCAACGGAAATTTATTTTGAGTTTATCTTTACTGGCTTGTAATTTTAGTGCTTAAAGAAGCAACACTAATTCAATTGTTCAGGTATTTAAATTGTCAAATAAGCAAGTAGAAATAGTTTGTCAATTACATCAATGGTCGTTTAAAACAGTAGTTGATAGTTTAAAATTTTTATATGATGTTTTATATATTGATAGTTTTTTCAGGGAAAGTACTTTTAGTATGTTGTTTAATACTTTTAGTATGTTTTTTTAAAGTAATCATGGAAAAATAGTGTTAAGACACTCTGTGTTGAGTGGCGAAACTCAACGCCACGTCTTATCATTTTCCCAGAGCGTCAAACATGAAAATAATTTGCAATAAATGCGCTAAAGCAGCCACTTGAATCTATTAGTTATTTTTTATCAATATTACAATTACAAATATTTCCAGTCTGTTGGAGAAACAAAAATGCATCAACGATTCATAGACCTGACGCTAAGTATGTCGTCATCGACGTGTGATAAAAATGTAAGTAAAGTAAAGTGTTGGAAAGTTGATTGCAAAAACCACTCTGTTTAACTCACAATACATCACCGATATTGTGTATTTTTTAAACGTTTATGTGTTATTCTTTTCTTTTTTTTTTCTTAATATAAAAAAGTACTGCTTACTTTGAATATATCTTCAATTTTATATTTTATCTCATATTTTAATTGAGTTTTGAGCATAAAAATCTGATTCCATGTAATTAACCTTTCATTTTGTTTGGATGAAATCGCTGTGGCACGTTTATGTAACGGCATCATGTAATTATATGTAAATATAACGCGAAATATGTGTTCAAAAACTCGGGCACTAATGTCATATTACTTCTATGAAACTACTACTAACCATTAGGTGTTACACAAAAATTAATTTGGTTCACTATTAATTACTTTCTTATGTAAACATTTTCAGGAAGTAATAGGAGGTCACTTTAAATGGGACAGTATAAAGAAATTTATATACGTTGCATACGCGTTTTCTTCAACCAGTACAAGTTTTGACATCTTTTCAAAAGTTTTAGTCGTTCATGGTATTTATTTATGTGTATGAAAATTAATAATGATTTTGTATATCACTTAAATTAGCAATTTTTGCAGAGAGCACTCATTGTAAGGACACATGTTATTTTTAGTTTACCCAAGCAAACTTATATAATGGAATCCATCATATTGTTGTAATATATTTTATTAGAATATGTTATAGTGTTAAAAGAATATTTTCAAAGCTATACATTTTCATATATGTCTAAAATAAGTAGCGATAATTATAATTTCTTAAGGACAGTCCTAATGTTGAAGAATCATTGTAGAAGCATGTAGATTCGAAAAAGAATAAATATTGAAAACAAGTTAATTATAAAGTGTAGGAAACTGCACCGACTGCATTCTGAAGTGCACTGCAGGCAGTATTTGTACTATGTACTAAATGTATGTATGTTGCTCTATATTTAAAATAAATGCTATAAGAAAATATAGGTTAATATATAGGTAGATTAGGTTACGAAAATTAAGTAACTAGTCACAGTAGTAAAAAGAAATCAACCATTAAATAAACAATTACCCATTAACTTTCAGCACACTTATTCGAATACATATTGTATGCAATTTTTATTGGTGTAAGTTACATGTTTATGGATTTTTTTATAAAGCAATATGTTAGGAAGCTGGATACAATTGAAACCCTTAATCCGATGATGAGAGGTATTTCGTTCGCGATTCTCTTACAAACTGCTCTTTGGTCAATATTGGTAAGTAATCACAAAATATTATAAAATTAAAATTTTCCATTTCAATTTTAGTTTCAATGTTGCAAAAATGCTTTCATTTTCTATAATTATTGTTAAAATATTTACGTGATTGTTTAAAGTATTAAATAAATAGTTAAACTTAAAAAAGTGTATTTCCGAAACTGCGACAGTATTGTGGGAAAGACAGTTTTTGGGTAAAATCACAATCTATGTTGGAATAAAGAACTGAAAATATTGTAGAAAGAAATAAGAAAGTATTACAGTACTTATATATAGTATAATATAATAATATGAATGTGATGACGCTTCTTGCGATATTTTGAGTATTGATATAGCTTGAGATGATCCAATATGGTCTGAGCGCTTCAGCGATAAAAATCACAGATAACTCTAACTTAGTAGCCAACAATACGTGTCAACATCAGATTCTTAATCTACAGTGTCAATAGAAGACATCGTATTGTTTGTGATTTGCGTTTTTGAAAACGTCAAGTGAAGACTGTAACGTCATATATTTCAATGTTGCATGTCTAAAGATTTAATGTTTACGAATTTGATTAAAACAGATTAAAAACACTTACACAAACAAATATTAATAGAAATGAAAAATGTAAACGTAGATAATAGTAAAGTAATATAATTAAAACTATTAACCGATATATTCAAAAATATTAATGTAGAAAAATAATAATATTGTGTAATATAATAGTAAATTTGTTAAGTAATTATTATAAAATAATCGTAATTTACTTAATAACTTGCTAATTTACTTATAAATTGGTAATCATTAAGGTAAAAAGTGCTATTTCCATATTTTTTTTAACATTTTCTGCAGGGTTTCATATTTCGATAGGCGAGCGTTGACTATTAATACTGACAGTCGCAAGCGATTGTCAAAATGAGCAACATGGTGATTGACACTGTAGAGACGATTAGATATTTATTTCTACTCGAATCACTCTGTTGACGTTTTATTTTTGGCTATCATTATTATTGTTGTTGGCTTATGTCACGTGACTTATCGTTTACTCCATACACATTGTCAATGAAACCGACTGTTAAATTGTGTTTTGGCTAAGGCCGCTGGTATGAACTCTAGGATGCATTTATACGACCATTTTTCTTCGTGGAATCACTGAAAAATATATCTTTGCAGCCAGAATTATTTTAGTTTACCAAAATGTTTTAGCTTTAATGGAATTAGGGATGGCGTTTTACAGGGATTTAAGAAAAAAATTGTAGGAAATACTGCACCGGTATTATGTGAGCGGACACTTGTTGATGTAAAGTTTCTTTATAGACATCACTCAGTCTGAGTGCCAGTGGAAGATAACATGTCATGTTGGTTTGGCATTATTGGGTCTCCACAAAGTTCCGTCATATAAGCTTGCTTATTCAATGAGTATTTGAACAGCCAAGGAGTGAAACAAAACGACATGGAATTGAAAGTATGGAAGTTACATACTTTCAATAAGGTCACAATGCGAGTTGTAGGTTTTGTTTACTATAATGGAAGAAGGATTTGAGAGTAATGGTCTAAATAAGCTGAGAAAAGGTCTAAATACAGGATTTGTATAATTGAAAATTTGATAGAACTAGTTAATGAGGTAAGAGGTATACCTGGAAAGTGCCTAACAGAGTGCTAAAGTGAGTGATAAAGTTTTGGTACCAACACTGTTACACAGCAGTAAAATGCTAGTATTGAAGATAAAGAATGAAATAAAGATAAAATCTAAGGAGATACAATGTCTTAGGGGGATATGCGGTATCAGTAACAAAGAACGGTACATAATAGTGAGAATATGCAATGAGAATAAAGAAGAATTTGCATAGATAGTTTGTCCAAGTTGAGATAATGAGTGATGATAAAAAATAAATGTGAAGCAAATGTGCTTTGGAAGAGATGTCAGGTGACGTCGGTTGATCTTAGAAAACGCAATGTGTAAGATACTCCGGAAAGGTCAAATAAGGAAGCTTACCTCCATACAGAGGTAAGCTTCTCTGCCTGCGTCGGTAGGGATAAAACGTGAGATTATGTAGTTTTAAAACTATTTTCAGCCTTAAAATAAAATTTTGTATAAACTTTAAATAAACGTTTTGCTTTTATCGAACAAACCAATCCTATTATTCGGCTTTTGATTAAAGTAAATTGGCAAATCGTAAGCCTCTTATAGTGTGTGTGTTTAACAAAAAGGCATTTTCCATAATACTCTTTATTATGTTAAACTTAACTAAAATATAAACTTTAATATTAATATTTTAAACTTACAAAACTACAAAATTTTATTATTTTATGTTAGGTAGGTTTAAAAGTATAAAATAAAATAAATTATACCATGCTGACACCAGTAATCGATATGGACCAATTATCAATACATTTTTTAACATCCCAATATAAGGATATGGAACAAATGTTAAAAGCTATAGCTCTCGCGAAGCGCTCGCGGCTTCTCCCGTTCAAATGTATTGTAAATACGAAATTATATTGTTTTCTAGTTTTTATGTTACTTTTTTTTTATTACAGAAAATGTGACATGCAAATTACGTAAGGTGTTTTAAGTGGATTTCAGTACAATAAGATTTACAGGTGTTTTCTTTAAAATAGTATAATTTTCCTACGACACTTAGCAGTATAATCGCGTCATACTATTCAAATAATTAGCCATAACTTCAGAAGGCAGCCATTTAAACTTTTGAGCTACAATACTTGTTTATGTTTTTGAAGGTTATTGTTATTATTTGTATCTTCAGACGTACCAGTCGACAGCTTTTTGAATGTATTTGAAAAGGCAGACCATCAACTTATAAGTATTGTCAAAAAAACTTGGATTTACAACAATTTCTAACAACACGCCTGAATGGCATTTTCTCGCATATGATTTTAACAAAACCCTCTTTGCAAAGTTAGATGTGATGTCATAAAAATATAAAAGAGTGGTTTGGACATTCGACAATCTCCTCAACCCTGTTTAGGAATCAAAATAGTTTTTGGTAGAGATTGAGGATACCATCGGAACTTTATAAGCACATAGGAGTCACCAAAACACATATTCGAGGAAAAGCACAAGATGATATTTTTACCTCACTTTCAAAAAACAGAAATAAACAATGTATGATAAGAAACAATTGAGAAAATTAGATGATAAATCTTTTATTACAAAGTTATTACGAAGACAAATTTTATTTCCATTCCAAAATTCATCAAAATCGATTCAGCGTGTGAGGCGTAAAAACGCAACAGACAGAATTAGTACTATAAGTAATGTCCGTGTACCTGTGTGTAAATCACTTTGAATCACAATTTTATTTGCAGAGATAAAATTAAAGCTAGATTCAATTATTTTATGATAAATATGATATAGGAAATAAATATGAAAAACGTTACAATACAAATTCACAAATAATAAATCAATGTTTAGTTACAAATTACGGCTCTTGCCAACAGGCAAATAAATTATTTTCTATACAAGAGCTTGAAAAATATTCTTTTAATTATTTAAACGTGAGATTGATTTGAAAAAATACAGATTTGATAAAAACAAAGGGTAGAAAAGTAAATTTTTATCTTTTAATGGTACACAATATTGTTTTTCTATTTTGGATGTTTTAATTTTTTTATATTTTGCGTATTTACTGTGTAAAATAGTGAAGAATACGTATAACGACTTCATATCTATAGAAAGTATTATGAGAAACACAACATTTTTGCTCTCTTTCGAGCCATTTCTTAGGTCAGATAATAGTCATTAGTTTAAGTGCATATGAATCAAGATTAGTATCAAGTTTTAAGTCCCATGGCGCTACGCTATAAATCAAAATTAAAATCTTCCGTATGGCTATTTAAAAATAAATATGTTTATTTTGAAAAAAAAAAAAGTATTATTATATTTAACATAAAATATAACATAATAACTAAATTAGTCATATCAATTCATAACATATATCTCTCGTTATAATTTCAAAATACATAGTCCATGATCCAAACGACAATAAATGTCTCTTATGATTCAATTTACCTTAGCTACAATAAAACTATTCAATTGCATTTCGTTTCCTGGTAAAGCTGTTGAAAATTGTGAATAACAACGTTTACACGTGGCTTGTATATACATGTTCGAATATATTTGATAAAAACGTATGAAATGTTTCAAAAAGGTTTTTCCGGATAGACATGTACATATTTCCATTTAAAACCTTTAACATTTGTTAAAAGCTAACTGGCGGTGAGTTCACGGTCGTGTTTGTTTGACATCTGAAAGTAATTGATGAATGTTATATCATACAATCACGTGATTGGATAGAACGGTGTTGTTATAAAACTTTATAGATACAAATGTGTCATTATTTCTTTCATCATATAACAGATATTTATTAAAGATTTTGTTCTAGCACGCTAGTGATTTGGCGGATTCTATAAGGTTTTTTATATCCAGCATAAACAAGACGCCTTCATGGTCCAAATGTCAGAAGAGCGCCAAAAACGTAACGTGTACAAATCCTCAAGATATATTGTTGCATTGTCGTAACAATACAGTACTAGATTTAAACAGCACTTCGGCTCATTTCAATTATTTGTAAGTAATCCTTTTCTAAATTGCAAAATTACTAATCTCTTTACTGAACTGAAATATAAAGTTATTAACGGTGAATTGTTTAAAATATCTATTTCTAAATAGTTCTAACACAGTAGCCCACGTTGTTCCAATACTGAGTTCAAATCTCATTTTAAGGTTAATTTTTATAGCAGAATAGTTAGGGAGAATGAAGACATTCTGTTCTCTCCTACTATTCAAAAAAATACAAAAAGTTTTTATTTTCTCTCACAATTAACATGCTTACACAAATTGTGGTCACTTACATAATTCACACACTAAATTACATAAACAATCCGGTAATTATGAGAGACAGGAACCTAAACTAAGATTCCTTGTGTTTTAGGTCTCCTGGGCCTCACCACTTAGATTGCATTGCAATACTGTGTATGTCTGTGTGTGTCTGTGTATGTGTGTGCAAGTGTGCGTATGTGAGCGTGTGAGTGTGTATGTGTGCGGGTGTACGTTTTATATACATATTTTGAGCTTAAACTGGTTATGCGTTGTTTTAACCAGTTTAAGCTCAACATATGTAAGTACTTATAGATATTGAAGAGTGCTTAAAATAGTAGGAGAAAACAAAAAAAAAATGTAATACGATTTGTATCCTAAATAATTTGTTGCGCGTAATTATACTCGACATAGTTCGCCTGAATTAAACTCAATTCATTGAATTAAATTTAATAATAGATATAAGTGTGTAAAATGTTTGATTTGTTATAATATTTAAATATTTGTACAATATCGTTAAAGTATGACTTCGAAGTATTGGGAAATGTTATAATATGGCTAAAGCTCAGTAAAGTAACTCAGTGTTTGGAGATAATTAAGTAAGTACATTGTTTTGCTTCAGGAAAATGTTTTCTAGCTTCGACCGAAATACTCTGTCCATGAGGTTTTTTGTAATTGGCACAGTTTGGATGTGTAATTTTTTTATAGCAACTATGCCGGATAAAGCACTAATGAAGGTTAGAAACCTGTACAATTGGATATATTTTTATTATTAACTTTACTACAGTTTGTGATGTTTTTATACGGTATATTTTAAGTTAAAATACAGTAGAGTATATTTTTATACAAAGAATCTATATATATATATATATATATATATATATATATATATATATATATATATATATATATATATATATATATATATATATATATATATATATATATATATATATATATATATATATATATATATATATATATATATATATTCAATTGTATACATAAAACTTCTCACACAAACTATGAAAAAATAAACTTTAGATTACAGATATTTACGACAACTTTTCTAATTAATAGTAAATATGTATAACAAAAATAATGTTATTTCAGTTATTCAAACTCTCATTTTTGTGGGGAATATTTTCGACAGCTTTCATTTTAATTTTCTTAATAATTTACACTGATTATACCACTGAAGCCTTCTACGATTTAATGGACATAAACGATGTTTTTCATGTAAGTTTTGTTTATTTATATTACACATGTTCTATAAAATATATATAAATTTTGTTAATTTTTGATAAATTTCTAATTTTGTCACTATCGATGTGTAGAAAAAATAAAAACCGGTCAAGTGCGAGTTGAACTCGCGTGGAAAGGGTTCCGTACACAATATAGTGAAATATTTCCCCTGAAAACGTTTTTTCCCTAATAACATTTTTTATCGAATTTACCATTTTATTTTCAATTTATGAAATCCTTATAGGTTTTCCTGTAATCTACAAGCCATAAACTATATTCAGTAATTTTTTCAAATTTTTCGGCCCAGTAGTTTCGGAGATTAGGGGGGTGGGGGGAATGGTCAATTTTAGGCTTTTTTCATGAATATCATCGAAACTATTTATTTTAAAAAGTTAAAAAAAATATATTCGAGGTCCTGATAACAAGCCCTTATTTGATATATGACTCAGTAAGGTTCGCAAATTTTTTTTTCATTACCTAATTTATCCCCCGAAAATTACCCTAATTTCAAAAAAATATTTTTTACGTTACACATCTGTGTTCGGGTCAGGGAAAAAGAAAATTGGCTGTGACAGACGGACGGACAGGAACACTACGTGATTCTATAAAGGTTTCGTTTTTTTTTATTTTTGTACGGAATCCTAAAACGAAAATTTTTGAAAATTATTGAGAATAATTTAAAGGATATCTTGCCAATTGCAATTCATTATATCTTACGATTTAACATATATTTAATTTCAAAGCTCGGTTAGAAATTACTGGCCGATAACGGAACGAGGTTAAAGGCTTGTAAGAAAAAACGAGCACCGACCGTTGAATGCAGTTTAGAACTCTGTATTTTGATAACATCATATAAAGCAAAGAGGAGAATAAAAAAAATACAATAATTGTCTAGGGTAGACTTGGTTGATCTGCTTTTTTAACAGGCACATAAATATTCAGACAAGAAAGTAGTTTACGTCAGTCAATACTGCCCGAAACGAGAATATAAAGTAGTTCATATATAAAATGCCTGTATATTTTAAAATTCATATGCTTCATATGGTCTGGTTATTTTTTCTTACCACACAATTCAAAAACTAAGTGAGGTTAAATTTAAATCTCGTGAGATTTATAACTCTACGTCTCATCATATAATAATAATAGAATTGAAACACGTTACAAAACTTTTATTTGACGAGTCTTTGTTTAGAACATATAATGGCCCTCGGCGTGAACGCTGCTTTATTACACGTTAAAATAGAATGTTCTGTTTACTGTTAACTTAGTACTTAGTTTTGAATTTATCATATACTTCTACAAGTAATTCAAATAATGACAAGTTTTAGTTTATAATAATGAATCATATTTATTGATACGTATTATTTTATTTATAATGAGTAACCTCTCAAGGTTATTCATGGACTTTATTTTTTCTATAAAATTTAGAGATATGGGACATACACTCAGCAGCCTAATACTACATTTACGCACTCCTATAAAAATATATGGAATATATAAATATCTTTAATGTACATATAAATATTAAAATGAAGTTTTACTATGGAAAAAATATTAATTTGTATAAACGACAAGACGATGATATAGTAATTTTGATTTCAGAATTCTTTCTTTTTGTTGTATGAGATACAAGATTAAAAATATAATAATAAATAAAAACAATAAACAGCTACGAAGCAGTATACAACTGTCAAAATATTGCCTATTTAAGAAAATAATATATATATATATATATATATATATATATATATATATATATATATATATATATATATATATATATATATATATATATATATATATATATATATATGTATATATATATATATATATATATATATATATATATATATATATATATATATATATATATATATATATATATTATATATATATATATATATATATATATATATATATATATATATGTATATATATATATATATATATATATATATATATATATATATATATATATATATATATATATATATATTTATATATATATATATATATATATATATATATATATATATATATATATATATATATATATATATATATATATATATATATATATATATATATATATATATATATATATATATATATATATATATATATATATATATATATATATATATATATATATATATATATATATATATACATATATATATATATATATATATATATATATATATATATATATATATATATATATATATATATATATATATATATATATATATATATATATATATATATATATATATATATATATATATATATATATATATATATATATATATATATATATATATATATATATATAGCCTTGAAGCATTTATTTGACAAACATTAGCTTCATCTCAAGCCTATAGCCTAAGGACTAGCATAAATATAATATCTGACTACGTCACATATTATACAACATTCTACCCAAATCAATTTTTTTTATTTGTATACTTTACTTAATTAATTAATTAATTATTTTAAAAGCATTGCATTTTATTATTACGACTTCAGCGAAAGTGTAACAAAGATCGTTGGCGGAAAAAATGTGTAGATTTAACCTTCACTAACGTATTTGTTAGGCAGACTACGTTTTAAAGCTTAAAGGCTTAATTACTGGAAAATGCAGAGTTGCTTGCATTAAAAGGATTTATAGTTGTTGTTTCTTTTGACGTCGAGCTTCTTTAGTAGGATTTCAAAGTAATCTAGTTTATTAATATTTAAAAAAAAATCTAGAAAGAATTACCTCTTTATTATTAGAATTTTTAAATATGTAATATGAATTATGGAACAGCTTTTATGTTTCTTATGATTAGTTACTTCATCAACTGTATCCTTGCCGGTGATATTTAGCCACACAAAAAGTTAATCAAGTATAAATACACGATACTTCGATAACTAATAAACCAAATTAATTTTATTATAAGCAAGAGATAATAATTTATGTAAGCCCACATGATATCCATGAGTTAAAATGCGAAGTTTAATAAAAAACACAAACGTTGTTTGAATTATAGTTAGCATAATAATCAATATATATAGTACGAGCATCGAAAATTGTGTAATTTTATAACCTTTCGATACAATTTCAAATTTATAAAATGTCCTAAATATTTAATATTATTGTAAACTTCCTAAAATACTAAAGAAAAATGCAGTCAAAGCGGGCTTAAGTTTATTCCCTTATCCCTTCAAGGTTCTGTTTAAGTTGATATACAATTTCTGAGAAATTTTCGCTTCTCATGAATATTTTACTCGATGTTTGACAAAACTATCCATTGTCAAGTTCGTTCTATTCCCTCGCTTCCAACTGTATTACAAAATGTTTTCATTATTAAGTGTCAATTTTGTAAGACTTGGGTAATACAAATATTAAACTGCTTCTTGCGGATCATTGTGGCGCATCGGCACAATGTATGCACATGATGGTTTGTAAGTTTGATTCTCACTCGAGAAGGATAACTTATTATCATTCTCTTCGTTCTGACAACAAGGGAAAACGCTGCATTAAGTTCCATCTGGAACAGTTGGACACAGAGTGTCAAAACACTAAGTTTTTTTTTTCATATAGCTTGCTATGCACAGAATACTCGTGAAACTAAACAAAAAGCTGCCATATAAGAAATTTCTTTATTCCACAAGGAATAGACTTAGAATAATTTATGCATGTTATTGTGATGGCTTTTTCGTTATCTATATTAAAAGCTAAAAACAACAAACACATCATACAACTTTTAAATCCTAACAAAAAATGTTATTTGTAGCGCCAATAAAAAGTTTTTGAAAGTATATTCAAGTATACTTAATATTGCATAGCTTGACTTCCTATTTAATGTAAAAGGGTTTATCCAAATCCTATCCTGAACGGTACATTACGTGACTTCAATTTTGGGAAAGCACATGTAGGTTTTTTATTTTTATTCAGTGCACGCGTGAATGATAAATTGTCAGGTATCAAAGTTAAAAAACGCTTTAGGGTAATCACTTTTCTATCGAAACTTACCTGAAATTGGCTGTGGAACTGACCGGTGATCTATCGTGGCACCATTCACTGAATATACTATGTGTATATAAAAGGATATATACCATTCTATATATATATATATATATATATATATATATATATATATATATATATATATATATATATATATATATATATATATATATATATATATATATATATATATATATATATATATATATATATATATATATATATATATATATATATATATATATATATATATATATATATATATATATATATATATATATATATATATATATATATATATATATATATATATATATATATAACCTGCTTTGACTGTATTTTTCTTTTGTATCTTAAGAAGTTTACAATAATATTAAATATTTAGGGCATTTTATAAGTTTGAAATTGATTATTATGCTAACTATAATTCAAACAACGTTTGTGTTTTTTATTAAATTTCGCATTTTAACTCATGGATATCATGTGGGCTTACATAAATTACTATCTCTTGCATATAATAAAATTAATTTGGTTTATTAGTTATCGAAGTATCGTGTATTTAAACTTGATTAACTTTTTGTGTGGCTAAATATCACCGGCAAGGATACAGTTGATGAAGTAACTAATCATAAGAAACATAAAAGCTGTTTCATAATTCATATTACATATTTAAAAATTCTAATAATAAAGAGTTAATTCTTTCTAGATTTTTTTTAAATATTAATAAACTAGATTACTTTGAAATCCTACTAAAGAAGCACGACGTCAAAAGAAACAACAACTATAAATCCTTTTAATGCAAGCAACTCTGCATTTTCCAGTAATTAAGCCTTTAAGCTTTAAAACGTAGTCTGCCTAACAAATACGTTAGTGAAGGTTAAATCTACACATTTTTTCCGCCAACGATCTTTGTTTCACTTTCGCTGAAGTCGTGATAATAAAATGCAATGCTTTTAAAATAATTAAAGTATACAAATGAAAAAATTGATTTGGTTGATGAGGTTGATGAGGTAATGTTTGTCAAATAATTATATATGTGCACTTATAGAAGTCCCATGGACGTTGCCTACGCTTTACGAGAAGTATATCCTGGCATATACTCTTCAAAAAGGGCAATACATTCCCTTTTTACAAAAAACATCAAGCTGACGCACATTGTCCGGGGATCTTATACCTAACTTACACACAAGAAGAAAAGGAATCTCTGATTAGCCAAGGATGGGGACAAGAAACAGGTTCGAAGGTCCTGACGATTCATGAGGCTCAAGGCCTGACCAGCGAGACTGTCGTAGTTATTAACAGCAAATCGGCCAAGCTGCAGCTACATGATAGTGTCTCGCATGCGGTCGTAGCAATATCGTAGCAATATGTCGTAGCAATATGATCCGAGTACCTGTGCTTCGGCTGTTGCTGAGGTGGTTTTACAGGGTATGGAGCTTTATGTTCCTAGCTCCGTGGTGCCGCTTGGTGGTAAGTCACAGCCGTGGTTTGGTATGTCTTGCAAACAAGCTGCTACTGAGAAGCGTAAGGCATATCAAGTGTGGGCTGATGCGCTGGTTACTGTGGATCCGAAGGTGAAAACCTTAAAAGGGAGGTATAACCGAGCCTCTAGGTACTTTAAGCGGCAAATCGCCAGAGCCAAGTCCGAGCATGTCGCGAAAATCGGTGTGAAACTTGTGGGCTGCCCGTCTGGAACACGTCAGTTCTGGGCGCTCTCAAAGGCAACACTTGGCAACTTCAGCCGGCCCTCGTTTCCGCCGTTACGCACAGAGAATGACATCCTCGTCCATACGGCCAAAGAGAAAGCCGACCTCCTGGGAACTCTCTTTGCCTCTAACTCGACTCTTGATGACCAAGGTAAGACACCGCCAACAATCCCGAGATGTCTGAGCTCAATGCTGGACATTAAGTTCAGTCAAAAGGCTGTTCGGCGAGCCCTCTCTTCTTTGGACATCCACAAGTCGAGTGGACCTGATGGCATTTCTCCTTTAGTGCTCCGTTCTTGCGCTCCTGAGTTGACACCGTTACTAACGCGTCCATTTCGGCTTTCCTATTCAATCGGCGTAGTCCCAAACTCGTGGAAGAGCGCTCTGATCCATCCGATCCCGAAAAAAGGTGACAGCTCGAATCCGGCAAACTATAGGCCTATCACTATCACCTCCCTGCTCCCCAAAGTTATGGAGAGTATAATAAACAGCCAGCTACTGGATTATCTAGAGGATCACCAGTTGATCAACGACCGTCAATATGGCTTTCGCCATGGTCGTTCAACTGGTGATCTTCTAGTTTACCTTACTCACCGTTGGGCTGCAGCTGTCGAAAGCAAAGGCGAAGGCCTGACAGTTAGTCTGGATATGGCGAAAGCCTTTGATCGTGTGTGGCATAGAGCACTCTTAGCAAAACTTCCATCGTATGGGCTTCCCGAGAATTTGTGCAAGTGGGTCGCTAGCTTTCTTACCGGGCGTAGCATTAAAGTCGCTGTCGACGGTTTTTGCTCTGATTATTTTCCCGTAAATGCTGGCGTCCCTCAAGGCTGTGTGCTGTCCCCCACGCTTTTTCTTCTGCATATCAATGACATGTTAGAAGATTCTAACATTCATTGCTATGCAGATGATAGTACTGTGGACGCCGTATACTCCGGCCGTGCAGGTCTTTCTCGGGAAAACGTTGACCATTGCCGAATGAAACTTGTGTCTTCTATTGAGACCTCCCTCAGTAATGTCTTACTATGGGGTGAAAAGAATCTTGTTCAATTCAACCCCCAGAAGACTCAAGTTTGCGCGTTAACCACTAAAAAAACCCTTTTGTCGTGTCAACAGTTTTTGAGAACACTTCTCTTAAAGCCTCGCCTACTATCAGTATATTGGGGCTCAGCGTTTTGAATGACTGTCAGTATCGCGATCATTTGGATAGCAAGGCCAAGTTGGCCTCGAAGAAACTGGGTGTCATCGGAAGAGCGAGACAGTACTTCACGCCTGCACACCGATTGGCTCTGTATAGAGCCCAGGTTCGGCCACACATGGATTATTGTTCACATCTCTGGTCTGGGGCACCCCAGTATCAACTTGAACCATTTGATCGCATACAGCGTAGAGCCGTTCGTATCGTTGGGGACCCAAATATCTGTGAAAGGCTAGACACTTTGGCGCTGCGTAGAGACGTTTCCTCGCTGTGCGTTCTCTACCGCTTATACCATGGGGAGTGTTCTGGAGAACTTTTGATCTGGTGCCTGCCGCTGAATTCTCCAACCGCACAGTACGACACAAATTAAGATATCATCCCCACCATCTGGACACGTGGAACTCTTCTACTGTGCGGTTCCGTAGGAGCTTTTTTCCACGCACCACACTAATGTGGAATAGCCTACCTGCGGCAGTGTTTCCTGATCGATACGACATGGGTGCCTTCAAAAAGCGCGTCCACGTCCACCTTAAAGGCCGGCAACGCTCTTGTAACACCTCTGCTGTTACACAGAGCCGTGGGCGTCGGTGATCACTTACCATCAGGTGACCCGACCGCTCGTTTGCCTTGTCCTTCCCATAAAAAAAAAAAAAAATATTGCGACACACCAACAGCTGCACCTACTATAGCGAGGGCAAAGACGATGCAGTCATGAGACTAATTCGTAATGCGATGGGTGCAACAACTAAAAGCATTGTGGAGTACAACTTGAAGATGGCCATGAAAGACAGGAACGCAGCGGTCACAACTTCAATTATAGCGGACATGCCCTAATATTTATGATATAGTCAAGTATTATTGTGTAACACTATCAAGTGACCTTAATTTATTATAAAATTTAATTTTATTTAACCAAGGATAAAACATATAAACTTGTGTAATTCGCTTATCAGCCATAGCCTTAGTTCTAAGTAATATTAAATATAAAAAAAAATATAAAGATTATAATAGATGTTCATTATGATAAATATTAATTCTATGTATTAATATAATCAATATTTGTAATAAGAACATTTAGTGTAAGTTAAAAAAGGGTACGGACCAAGTGTCTGTAGAGCTATTTTACTATTTTGAAATAAAAAAAAAAAACATTATATAAGGTAAAATGCTTCAAGGCTCTATATATCTATATATATATATATATATATATATATATATATATATATATATATATATATATATATATATATATATATATATATATATATATATATATATATATATATATATATATATATATATATATCCCCAATATTTTATTTTCTTAAAAAGGCTTGTGAGTGTAGATCACAAAGTATATCAAAACGCCTACGTATATCTTATGTGAAATGAGCTTGTTCTGTATAAGCGCTAGAGTGTGCAAAGTTCTGCATTTGCATTACAATGCAAATTATGTTAATTTTGTGTCAGTTCTCTTTAAAATCATTTTATGTAAGCTTACTTAAATAGGTAAAATTTTGACAGTTGTATACTGCTTCGTAGCTGTTTATTACTTTTATTTATTATTACATTTTTAATCTTGTATCTCATACAACAAAAGAAAGAATTCTGAAATCAAAATTACTATATCATCGTCTTGTCGTTTATACAAATTAATATTTTTTCCATAGTAAAACTTCATTTTAATATTTATATGTACATTAAAGATATTTATATATTCCATATATTTTTATAGGAGTGCGTAAATGTAGTATTAGGCTGCTGAGTGTATGTCCCATACCTCTAAATTTTATAGAAAAAATAAAGTCCATGAATAACCTTGAGAGGTTACTCATTAAAAATAATAATACGTATCAATAAATATGATTCATTATTATAAATTAAAACTTGTCATTATTTGAATTACTTGTAAAAGTATATGATAATATCAAAACTAAGTACGAAGGTAATAGTAAACAGAACATTCTATTTTAACGTGTAATAAAGCAGCGTTCACGCCGAGGGCCATTATATGTTCTAAACAAAGACTCGTCACTGAATATACTATGTGTATATAAAAGGATAAATATACCATTCTATACATAAAAGAATAATATTCTTTTATATATATATATATATATATATATATATATATATATATATATATATATATATATATATATATATATATATATATATATATATATATATATATATATATATATATATATATATATATATATATATATATATATATATATATATATATATATATATATATATATATATATATATATATATATATATATATATATATATAACATCATATACATGATTTGATTTCTTTGCAGGTAAATAGCTTTAATTTAGTCACAGATCCATTTGGTGTTGGACTTGTTGGAGCTTATGATTTCGGAACAATGAACCCATTCACAATGGTCGATAATGCAATTCTCATATTTACTATAATATTTATAAGCACAGCATTTATACGTTCGTTAATAGTACAAGTTCTATATCTCAATATGACAAATTGTGTGAATGTCGATCCAGTAGACACGCCTCACTATCTATTATTTGCAATTTTACCACTAAGTACTGAATTTATGGAAGCTCATAAAATTTTTGTGCTTTATATTTATTCGTATCTTTCTGCAGCATTGGTAGCCTGTTTGGTAAGTTAAGCCAATATTATTCATTTATTATTAAGTTAGATTATATATTAAAAAATCTTTTCTATTTTGTAGTTACATTGTTATCCACAAAATCAAATAAATTTGTTTAATACTGTGGACTAAAATAAAATATAGCAATACTCATTTTAAGAACTTTTTAAGATAGCTAAATATGGACGAAAATTAAAAAAGATATTTAAAACTTGTTTCTCGTGATTTTGAACATTTTAGCAATAGCATTTTAAAAAAATTAAATATAAAATGACTAATATTTTTATAAATAGTTTTCTAAGCGTTTTGTATTCTATAGAAATAATATAATTATTGTTTTCAGGCTATGTTTACTGCAACTACATCTCGAATTCTGCACAGCTTATATCGATCTTTAAAAAATATTTATATTGTTGGACTGCTTTGTTTTTTAGGATTCACATTATCAATGCCCCTCATAGCTGTAAGTTATTTTTTTTTCAATAATTTTATTAATAGTTGATTCATAATTTAATCATTATATAAAATCCTTTAATAAGTAAGCGCTAAATTCTTTATAAATATACGTATTTATTTTTCTAGATCTAAGCTTAAGTTAATGACATTTTAATAAAAATCGAACCGAACATGTTCTCTAACTATATGAAATATTTCATTATTTTTTTTGAAGAATAGCCTTTTTAGAGAATAGAGATATAAAAACATCTCAAATATTATATTTGAAAACAGGTTGTTTAAGTAATTGACATAAAATTACAGTATTATAATAAACGTACAAAACGGATTCAGTAAGCTTCCAATAATTATCATTCGAAATTATTAATAAAGAGCACATGAACTAATCATTTAGCGAAATCAATAAAGGATGGAAATCAATAAGTACTTAATTGCTACCTGTATCATCTATATTTGTGCATAGAGATCGCAAAGTTCCTAATATAACCAAAGTTTGTGAACGTTTTCTACAGAATCACAAAAAAAATGTTTTTACGTAAATCAACAGTAAATAAGCATATTTGTACTATATAATTTTATTATTTTTATTAAAGTTTAGTTATATACTGTTATCGTGTACTTATATGTCAATTGAAGTATAATACTTATATATTAATAATATACATTAACAAGAATTCAGTGAAGAAGCTTTTTATTAATTTATGCCTAAATTTCAGCTAATCCGAAATATTCTACAGATGATTTAATATAAGCAATATTTATTAGCTGATACCTTTTGGCATAATGTTTAATGTTTACTAAAACGTAATTGTACCAAATAAACCAGTCCGTACTAAGCTCGGAATACGTAATGACCTATTAATGCATAGCGTAAATAGCCAAATGCTATTTGAACTAATAATTTAAGACTCGGTTTGTGTACAATATACTACTTACTGTAGTTGGGTATATAACTGAATAATTTGGTGTCTTTTTGTGCCTTATATAGAGTAGGTACATTTTTTTAAATTTTGTATGTCTCAAATGTTTACATTGTGTGTTACATTACATTAAACATTTATTGTATCTAAAGGTTTTAAAAACATTTATATAATTCACTAAAAATATTAATTAGTTAGGTTCAATTTGTTAGAACAAATCTAACTGCTGTCTAGTGCCGAGATTCATCTATCGTGGTGGAAACACTGCCCAATTGAGCGAACCATTTCCAGGCGCCCAAAAAAGATCGTTAAAGGCACGCGCTTCTCTACAGAATCAGAAGATGTATACCGCATTATTCACTGATATTTCTTCGATAAAGTGGAGAATATAAATTGGTTCTCCTGCGCTCTCTTCTCTGAGATGATAACCTACCACCAACCCATAGCCCTATCAATTTACGGGTAACAATAGGCCGAAAGGCAGTTGAGGCGGCACGCTACGCTCCCTACAAAATATGGAGGTACTCGTGACGACGACTTCCCGCCTTTAAAACTGCCGTGCTCAAGTTTGCTCCTGATATTATACTACTCTCGCCCAATCTGCAGTAGCCGCCTAAAATTCACCTTCGAAGACACCAGGAAAATCGAAATTACGTCGAAGTCAACGCCTTTTTACTGAGAAATAAAAGCCATTTTTTCTGACTTCTTCTCCTTCAACAAAATGTGGATGTGGCCCTCGTAAATTAGATTAGTTTAAAGCGTTCAAACCTTCCGCCATCTCGAGCTACCACATTCTGGGCCTGGTGGCATGGCTTCCTTATTGCCGTTAGACGTAGCTTCCGTTCCATCTAGTTCCGGAACTTGCAACGGAGTTATTTCATCGGAAAATTTGTCGGAAAGAGTCTTGGCATCTAGGTTGTTAGACTGAATAAAATCTTTCGACCCTTCCCGAATGCCTCTCAGAAAATTCATTCCTTAACCTCTGTCCCCTACAGGGCACATTTTTTCAGGCTATATACCTAGCCCGGCGACGCTGCCCTGAAGCCTTAAAAAAATCATTAAAAATGTTTTACTATCACTCCAACTGAAATTAAAAACCCTATCGATGAAACAATGCATAATGTGTTTTCGTAAATAATATTCACTAGATAAAAAGCTTTTAGCTTGTGTAATTCAATCAGACTACTGATTCAAGTTCATGGAAAAATAAAATCATATTTCATTTTCAAGCCTAACAAATGTTACGACTTTAATATTTGTTTTTCAATTCAAAAAATCTTTATTATAAGGGAAGTGTGAGTAGATGTTGGAAGTTTTAATTATAATTTTATACTATAAATTATCACTTCATAATGTTGGTCAATTATATTGAAATAATAAGCAATACTTGCTTATATAAATTGACAAATTTAAATTTGCGAGCTAATGTTATATTGTTTGAAGTAAACTACAGAAATAAAATAAAATAAAATTTTAAAATTTCAAAAATCTTCATTTACTTGTATTACACACTTTAGCTCCTTGTCAAATTTTAAAATTTGAGGTCTACGGGAATGTGTTTTGGATACGCGGCAAACTTCATATAAAATGTGGTGGTTTTATACAAATTATAAAACTTTTACTTTAAAAAAATTAAATTGATACTTATTAGACGATTTTTTAAAGAAGTGGTCTTTATGTAACGGTATCGTAAAACGGTTTTGTCTATTCCTCCTGAGTTACGTATTGCGAATCGGTATTTGGAATACTATTAGTATTATTATGCGCCAACATGAAATGAAACAGAATTTGGATGATTTCTTATTCTTCCTTAACGGAATGTATAAAATAGCACTTTAGACAACATGATCTCAACAATTCGCACTAATTGGTCGCCTCGTACATCCAACTAGGTAAAAATATTTGAAAAGCACAGATTCTTTGTAGTAAAAATATGGAACTATACCTATTAGTAGGATAAATTTCTGGTACAAATTATTCCAAAGCAGGATCATAAAGTAAATTTTTATGTCTGTATAAAAATATACACAAAATTAACTACTTTTATACTTTTTTACTTTAACAATCGGATACTTAGTAATTTACGTAATACACGTAAATTACTAAGTATCCGATTGTTTTTGATTTTGCTTCCGTAGAATAAAAAATATATTTATAATTGTTATATAACTGAGGCTTCATTATAATTGAAATATGAACCTGAACTTATTCATATATAAATATTTGTTTTGTTATAGTTGTCTTCCGGTACAAAAGTGGGTTTGCTTTACGGCTTGAATACATGTACTTTGTGCCTTGGGGCATTGAAAGTGGCAATCGTTATGTGGATCTATGGAGTACAAAAATTTTCAACAGATATACATTTTTGGTTGGGTTTCAAGCCTACACAATTTTGGAAGTACATTTGGATGTTGCTACCCGTTTATATATTGGTAATTATTTAATAGAAGTCTCTCATTAGATACATGACCGTTGGTAAGTAACATTAACGTCAAACGTTTGATATTGTACTCTAATTGAATTCACAAATACTCAAATGTCATAGTTGGAAGTTCCTTTGTTAGTAGAATATGTAATTGCATTTGAGACAAGTCTACCAGGAGGTGGCTGATATAATATTCTCGTCATTTAGCCTTTGAGATTCAAATAATCACATCTCAAGTTCTCAGTATCTAAGTTCTAAGTTGAATAAATTAAAAATGTGTGTATTTAAAGCTTTTTAAGGTAACGATATATATATATATATATATATATATATATATATATATATATATATATATATATATATATATATATATATATATATATATATATATATATATATATATAATAGTACATTTGTTTAATGTACTCTAAAAATAATTGAAATTGCCTTAAGAATCATCTGGCTGTGCAGTTTTTACGGTAAAATTGTTTTTCGTCGATGATTCAGTTACCTGAACCACATTTAAGATACATTTTTAAAGACAGTCCGATTTCTGATGTATTTGGCGAAACTCAATATTCGATGTATTAGGTTGAATGGCAAAAGAAAGGCCTGCCAAATTCTTATATTTTAATCTGGCTAAAACAAAACATTACGCTAACATAAAGTAATGACGTGATTTCCCCTAAACTACCGAAAATTCGAGTTGAAATAAGGTCCTTGGGCGAATTCAATCGATGTTCCTTATGCATGAAATATGGTAAGTCTACAAAACGCTACCCACATGACATGATCCAGGAAACTCTCACTGGAGGTGATGGAGAAAGCCCGATAACGGCGGATCCACAACTACGCTAAATATACGCAACGGTTGCATTTACGTATTTAATGTATTTTTGTTAAGTATTTAGAATTAATATCTTTAAGCTAGGCGAAGCGAGATTCTTACGTTATTATAAATTGAACATCAATTTTTTATTTAAAGTACTTTAGGCAAATTTTTCAAGCGTTAAAAAATTTGGAGCTTAATTCAAATGAAAAAAAAAAAACAATTATTATTACTTAGATCAATTTTAATGGTATAAAATAATGTTTTGTTCTTAATAATATTCTATTTGTATAATAAAATTAATTCCATAAATTATGCAAATTGAAGAAAAAAGGATCATCTTGAAAAATAATTTCCATTTTAACTTCTCAAGAATCGAAAGTTAAGATTGTTATAAACTTTTCTGAAATATCAGATCGGATGATTCCTTTTATAATTATGCAGCTGTGCGCTGAGAGCAGCGCGTAACTTTGACCTTAACATTGAGATGCGTCTGATCGATACCACCGTGTAGCATCAAATTCCATTGTACATCATGCTTGTACAATTCTAGGAATTGCGAGCGTTAACATGTGAGCTGTTGTGCGATAGATTGATCTGAAAATTGTGCAACAGGCTTGTTTATAAAGTTATATAAATATTATATTTTATTTTTTTGTTATTTAATTAGAAACCATTTACGATTATTTACTTATTTTGGAACGCAGTGGAATTTGAACATTCTATTTGGTAGAAGTTGAAATTTAAAAACGCTCTTTACTAAACTAAACCATTATATCAATATAATATATTATGCCCCGATTGGGAATTGAAATTGAATCATCGCAAAAATGATTGTGGATCATCCATATATATCTTTATAAGATGCTTTTTTTAGATAATTTTATTTTGCAAACTATCTCAAAATAACGGTGTTTAAGTTAAATTTTAGAAAATAATACTTAAAGAAAATGTATACAAATTTGAACGCAGCGAGATTTGAACCTCGTGCAAACGCTCTGACCACTAAGTGGTTTAGTAGTCAGAGTTCAGATTCCGCTGCGATTGACTTTTTATTTTTTTAATAACTTTTTTTAATCCTTAGTGTTGGTTATTACTTTAAAAATCTTTAAAATAAAAGTGTAATTTTTAAATATCATCTGTATTACCAATGACTACATGCGTCATGACGGGTGACCTTCACCTTTAGTATCGAGTTATATACAAAATAAAATACAATATTAAATACAATATTTACCATCGACGTATGAAATTCAGAATTTGTAAATATTAAAGCTAGCGAGTATCGTGCAAAATGTTAACTTCTGAATTGTTTCTGTTTCGATTAGGCATAATATGTTGCAATAACGCTTGGATATATGTATGTAGATAACTTGAAAAAATTCTTAACATACACAATGATTACTCATCGCAAATTTATGTAGATATATGTATATAAAAAATGGCTCTTATGTCGAATTTTTAATTCTTTTCCTTTGTTTACTGTTATTATTTTGTAAGTCGGTTATAACTTAATGACACAATATGACACTCTATGTTACATTACATTATGTGAATATTATGCTAACTTATTAGCTTTTTGTCTATGTTTATTTTATTGAAGTTCATACAGTACCAGCATTCAAACTTTATTCAGGAAAATTTCCTAGGAAATTTTCTATTTACCTGCCGCTTCCACTAAATACTTTATTTAAGAAACCTACTTGATTAATTAAAAACGTAGTTTTTTAGGCTCAATCGCTTCCCACCCTTAAGGGTGGTTTACTATTAGAGTTGTCAATTTTTTTTAGAAAACGATTCAAAATGAAAATTGAGAAATTGTCCTTTTATCAGTTAAATCATATAACAATTTAATTATTAAATATTGTTTACTCGCCTAACAATGTCCCTATGTATAACAAAATATTTATTTTGTTATATCTGTAATATGTATACAAATATTAAATATACTCATGTTTTTAGAACTAATTTCTTTATTCCTTAACGTGTCTTTAGAAGCATCTTTCTATCATCTAATTGTCAATGTGTAAAAAATAAACGCCCAAGATTAACTTAAATTATATTTTTTAAAGTTCATAATGTGATTTCCTTGTTATTTAGGTTTTAGGGTGCAGTAAAATTGTGGATATTGCAAATCTAAAAGACTCAGGTCAAAAAACCGCAGCTAGGTCGTGGATAGCCTTAACATTTACTATCGTATTAATTTGTCACGCAAAAATTCTTATAAAATATTTTTTAAAGAATGTAAGTATAGTTATGCAATATTTACTTCATACCTTTTGAATAATTTTTGGCTTAACCTTGTAACAAGCACGGGAGATGATCATACTTAATATACCTACACATAGCAGAGTAAACAGAACAGAAAGAACTTCGTGTCAAAATATTTCGAATTTAAGATCATGCAACTTTGTATTACTAGAGAGAGAAATTTTATAATGTTATGTTTCCCGGGATGAGAATCGAAGCCATTACCATTGCGATTATAGACAGCATTAGCTTCAGACTCGCTTTATTAATATAATACTAAAATTGGATTACCGAAATATATAAATAATTTTATTTAATTTTATAAATTTAAGCTAAGATAATATTTAGTGTACACATTTTTATTTCTAAAATAATCAAGATATCTTTCTTATAAAAGCTTTTTGTATATAACTCCTCCAGTTCTGATGGAACATTAACTTTATAACGGAGTAGGCATTTTAAATATCCCTTTTTATTCAGAATATAGCTGGCATTTTAAAAAGTGATTTTAAGTATGGACCACCGGACGCAGACGACCGTAAAAGGAGGAGACACTTTGATGAGATTGTTCAAAGTCGGCAATGCAGACATGACTGTTTAGTGTTAGATGTAAGTAACATAGTTAAAACTAATGTTTTTCTTTTAGAATATTTCAGTGCAGTCGTTATGTATAGATTTTTCCATAAAATTGATATCCTTACAAATATTTATTAAAAAAAAGCAACGATGTGTCATTTAAATTTGAGTGTACTTATTTATATTAATAATATATTCAACACAAAGTAATTTTAAATTTTAATCAATGAAACAATTTATTAATAGATAATATTTAGTCTTACGAATGCAAAAGTATACTTACTACATATAGGCATTTTTTAAAATTAATATTTTCTGGATACATACTGCAACCCTTAGGTTGCAATACGGTGGAGGGTAATACTTAAGTTCTTCAGAATTGTAAATGCAACAACTGAGATTCCTTAGAATTATTATTTAGTATTCTACAGCGCTGAATGCAACTATTGTATTTGATTTACTTGGATATAATTGCTAATTCTATTGTTATCCAAAACTCCGTATCGGTACGTAACTGATGTCGTCAATGTATTTCTTAACTTCATGCGTAATGTGAACTGTTCGTAAGAGTAGATAGCATAATATTATTATATTGTATTTTATTATATTATATTGAAAATAAAATCGTACTCATATTCCTTCTAAAAAGAAATGTTTTTGATAAATAAAATTCTGTTAATTACTTATTAAGTAAACATTTATAAATAGCGTAAAATGTTCAAAGTAAATGCTCGTTTCTTAGATAGAAAACAAGATTATTAGACTAGACTATACTTTAAAAAATACTCGAGCACTCGAAGGCTTTATATATATTTCTTTTTTAATTGTATTGTTCGAAAAGCATTACGTGTTTTTTTTAAATGTAGTTCATAACTTTGTATTACTTTTTAACTTTAAACCCCGAGAATCAACAAAATCATCAATTTTTTCAAGTAAAAAGTTCGTTAGAACCAACAATCAACCGGCTAAATGAACAGAAAATTGTTCGTTGCGGTGAATATTTCATTTATTTTGATTTAAGCTAAAAATACGTTTAATAGAATTCACGTGCAGTTAGTGCATATAAATTCTGCAAACAATAAACTGGAGTGGTAAGAAGGTCATAGGTTATTGCTTCATTCAATTTTTATATTTGTATTTCAATTTTCATATTTCATGTAAGCCTTAAAAACGCCCATAGGATTTTGGTTTTATCAATTTATTAAAGAATTTCAATGGATTAATATATATATATTTTAAATTTATATATTTTAAATTAATATCTTTATTTTGATAAATAATAGAAATTTGATTGTCAGTGACATATTTTTACACAAAGTTAAATGAACTGTTAACTATAGCACATTAGTAGGTCAGTGCATATCTGCGGGTATTTATACGTGCATTCTATTTTTATCTTGGCTCCTCTCCGTTTGCTGTTACTGGGCGTTTTGCTATTAAATGGGATATGAAAATGGGAGTGAGGTACTGTAATTTATATATATATATATTACACGAGAAAACGCTTTTTACCGATACACGTGAGCGAAAATGCGCGAGTACCTAGCCTAGATAAATTGTAAATACTTTAATATTGAATTAAAATGATTCTTAAGAAAATAAACATAAAACTGTAATATTTAATTTTCATACATGTATCAAGCTACTTAAGTCGTGAACGGATCACCAGTGTGTAATAAATACCTCTATGTATATCGTAATCTAAATACAAAATAATAATGTTATTGTTGTATAACCTTGTTTTGGTTTTTGTGTACATAGTAATTTAACTTTTTTTTTTCAGGATAAATATGAATGCAACCATTTGCCCTTAATTTATAGGAACAGGTCTAACACACTAACAAGTCCGGAAACGTCACTAACGAATATATACGTTGAATCTTCAAAGAAGAAGCCATCAAGTGTGATAGACGTGTCAACTTTGCAACCTAGTTAGCAATTATTTAGAATATAATGTATTATAAATTTCTTGTGTGGATTTAATACTACCTTTCCCCCTATGATAAAATATAACTGAAATTGAGGACCGTCGTGGCGCAGAGGCGTAGCGTCTGCCTGTAAACGCGACGGTTTGTGGGTTCGATTCCTACTCGGGGAAGATGGATTTTTCTATTTCCATTTTCTTCGCCCTGGAAAGTAGGTAAAGTGCGGCGTTTAATTCCCCCACTCAACACGCAATAAAGCAACGGAGTGTCTTAACACTAGGTTCGTATGGTTCCTGCAGTTCCCTCTGCCTACCCTGCCATGTGCGGGATAAAGCGGGAAGTTAAAAAAAATGAAATGTAATTTCTACATAATGTGTGAGGAGGAAATAAACGTCTGAAGAGGATTTTTAAAAGATAACTCATTTAGCATGTTTATCTACAAATTTCAACCTTATTAATATTAAATTATATTCCTCATTGGTTGAATCGAAAGTCGGAAATTATTTTGAGGGAAAAAAGGTATATCCAAGTAGAGACGAATATGTTAGTGGTTTGGAAGAAACTAATAAAATTTGTTCACAAGAAGTACAATTTTACAAACATTTAAATCGTATCTCACATTTATGTATAAAAAGTTGTATACCCCGCTAGGGATAGAGCGTGAAGTTATAGAAGTTGTATATTATTTGACACCCCGAAGTTGTAGAGCAAATTGAATATCATTGAAATACTAATAATATTACTCATATCACATTATCTTATCGAAATAAAAAGTTGTAATTTTTACCACTATTTTTTAATAATAACTACAAATTATTTTTCTTCTTCGCCGATTGTAAATATATATCAAATAATAAACAATGTTTAAAATCTTTAAAATCAATATAATCATTACATTAAATATTTACTATTATTACCTAATAATAACCAATTAAGTATCCTTGACAAGCTCATTAATTACTAGTCATATTTTAAATGTAACTATATTGCCTAGTTATGCCTTGTTATGTACGAGTATCTTTTGTATTATTATACTCGTATAACAAAATAATTAGATGATTTTATATTTTCAATAACCATTATTAAATGTAACGTTTGACAACCAGTGTCTTTTATCTTTATCTAAGAAATTTATTTGCTTTATAAAACATACGTGATACATTTTAAACGAAACAAGAACAAAATGAAACTTCAAACAAAACAAAAAATACTTTTATTCACTGTGTTACACGAAACTAAACTTCATGTGAAATGCATGAAGGCTTGAGTGTGATTTTTTGCTGCAACACGTGTAGATGCAAACTTTATGTACGTTTATCACTTTGAACCCATTCGAAGGTTTATTGTGATCCGAGTATATTTAGATTTGTACTAAGCGTAGCAATTACAGTAAGTGTTTTTAATTCATTGTCCCGAATGTAACAAGGTTGGTAAGATGGGATTTAGTTATAACTTATAAAGCAATGTTCTTCGCTTTCCACCTTTTGGGAATTGCTATTTAAGCGATGGAAATCGACATAGTGAACTCTGATTCGTGACCCGAAAATTCAGTAGGGTACGAAAATGACAAATAAGTAACCTTCTTCATTTTTCAATTCATTTATATATATTTTTAAATATCACACGAAAGAGCTTCTATGATCTTTATAAAAGCTATTTTTATCAATGGGCCCTTATAGTATTTTCTACTATTATTTTTGTTCTATATATAAAAGATAAAACTATGTTAAATTGTAAATAGAAATCATTTTATTGTGTTTTAGCAGCGCGTAATTACTACTATTGAATTGAGTTTCATCTAGTCTCTTTGTTCTGATTTGAAAAACTGTGACATTTCGTCAGTTAGTGACAATGTAAGCATGACTATTTGTTCAGTTTATCCTTTCAATTTTTTTATTACACGTTTTAGTCTGGATATTAAATAAATATAAAGTTATCTTTAAGCTTTTTTCCTTATATCTATTATGCAAACTCTACACAAAGAAAACATAGTGTTAAACACTCCGTTTGTAAATTCACACATACTTTCTGCTTAGTGTTGAACAAAATTAAAATATAACAACAAAATTAAAATACAGTCATCTTTCCAAATAATAATAAATATGAATAAGTTAATAGCGGTTCTTTCAAGTACAATTGTTATTTAATACCAAACATACATAATCAAGTTTAAAAAAAGTTTTTGTAGAAAAACAGGAGGACATTTAATTGCCTGTGTGTTATATATATATATATATATATATATATATATATATATATATATATATATATATATATATATATATATATATATATATATATATATATATATATATATATATATATATATATATATATATATATATATATATATATATATATATATATATATATATATATATATATATATATATATATATATATATATATATATATATATATATATATATATATATATATATATATATATATATATATATATATATATATATATATATATATATAATAATTTAATGTCCTTGTTTTCAACAATATTTAAGATGAACTTAATAACTACGCAAATTTACTACCATTAAAAATACTAATGGGAATACATCATAAACCAGTATGGAAACTATAATTATTTTAATTCGTTTACATAATATCCTTTTCTTAGATTAGTAATTTAGTTTACATATATATATATATATATATATATATATATATATATATATATATATATATATATATATATATATATATATATATATATATATATATATATATATATATATATATATATATATATATATATATATATATATATATATATATATATATATATATATATATATATATATATATATATATAAGCTGGATTATAATTTTCATAACTAAAATGCTTTAACATAACTCTCTGAGTTAAAATTTTTGTTTTCAAAAAAAGTCCCAAAATGTAACAAATTACTTAAAATCAATAGAGCAGTTTCTAGTAAAATTTAATATTTTCAGTCAAATTCGGACGAAAAGTAGTTGCTGGCTGAGCTTATTGTTTACTAAGAAGCGGTGCCGGCATGTCAACAGTTGCCATATTCATGGAACATCAAAAATTTCAAATATATATTTTTTTAATGTTATCATAGCGTGTAATTTTTATAATGTAATATTTGTAATTTTCGTCTCCCCAAAATCAGTATTCTAAACAGCTGAACTGATTTTAAGTAAAATTTTGTTTTTACAATTAATAAAATTTGATGAGTTGCTAATATAATTATTTAAAATATGTGACAATACAAGGTAAAGTGATAATAATAATATGCGTTCTTTATTACGCAACTCTCCTAAGAAAATAAATAGCAAAGCAAGTAATATATTTTAATACGCAAGTAAGCTTATCTTCTTATCAAATCTGTGATTTCGCTTTATAACTTTACTTTGATTTAAGTCATCTAGTTCATTTTTTCCATATTACTGACACATTTTCCAAACAGAACCCTTCTATCTTATTGTTGGAATTGTCAATCGACTCTCAGCATAAAGTGCTCATCCAGGCCAGCACTATTATAACGCTTGGTTGAGTGCTTCGGAATTTTTCGTTTTTTATGTTATCTTGTCATATGTATTTTTTGTATATTGGGAAGAACAATCTTCTAACGACCTTTTCACAATCATTTAGCTTCTTTTACCAACAAAAAGAAGCTTGTTAATGTTGATATGTAAAAGACGAGCATTAGAAACGTTTTCTTTGGGATTAATTTATGACTTTTATTTGATATATAAAAATTGAGAATTTAATTTTTTTGTGGAGTTCTAATTAACTGACCAACTTGAATAACAATAATATGGATATGAATTCAGAAAAAAATAGCTAATGAGTGTTTTTGTTGAAATGTATTCTGTAGAATAAAATTGAATTAATGACTAAAGAATCAAGTCAATCAACAAAACCGCTTCAAGAAATAGGCGAATTCCGACGTGAACTTTTGTTTTAGCTCCAATAAATGGTACTTTTTAATAAATAAAGTCAAAGATCTTTAACGTTAAAAGTTCTCGAAAGCACTTAATAGCGAGCAGATATGAGCTTTTGACAATTAAAGAGCGCCCGCATCTTAAACGCTAATTGGATGAAGAAAGTCTAAATTGTTGACGTAGTACGAAAATTTTCTACGATTGTATTTGTCAAAATTATCACAGTAATGCAAGAAGAAATAACGCAGATTCCTAATTGGTTTATGTAAATATTAATAACATTATATTTCTTCTAGAAAAAACATAAAATTGTCAGTATAATAGAGTAAAATTTATGATGCTGCCGTAAGTGCTTGACTTTTTCTTTTTTTTGTGTTCTTCATTGCAGATGATTGTGTTAACTTTGGTAAATTCTGGTAAACCTTGGCTATATAGCTTACAATATTTTCGGAGCCAGCTTATCTTTTTACATTAAATATTTAGTAAAGGAGAGTTCTATAATCTCTCTAACAGACGTCAATAAGGTGATCGATCTCTATGTCTTTAAAAGTATGCTTTAAATGAATTTAAAATAGACTCCTCAATCTTTTTTGGTATCTTGGACTTGATTTATAGCGATCTTGATTGATTTATAGAGATATAAGATGCATTTAAACAATATTATGACTGCGCAATTATTATAATTTATAGTGAATACACGACGTAATTTAATATTTGATAATATTTGACGATAATATTTATTTGATTTGAGCTTCCGGTTTGAGCCAACCAGCAAAGCAGAAATCGCTAAAATCATCGAACACTTAAACAGTAATGTCAGCACTGGCTGTGATCAAATAAGCGTTAAATCCATTAAATCCATAAAATATTTAATTTTAGATGAGCTTACACGCTGTATAAATAAATGTTTGGAAGAAGGAACCTTCCCAGACTGCCTGAAAATTGCCAGAGTTACACCTGTATACAAGTCTGGTAGTAGAACGGACCCAGGGAACTATCGACCAATATCGGTTCTACCCGTCATGTCGAAAGTCTTTGAAAAAATCATATATACTCGTCTTGAATCTTTTTAAGCAAACAAAATTTCTTTTACAAGAAGCAATATGGATTTCGGCCAAAAAGTAATACTCTCTCGGCAACCTTAGACGTTGTGACGAAAATTAAAATAAGTATTGATAAGAAACAGATAGTCTTGGGTGTCTTTATAGACTTAAAGAAGGCGTTTGATACCGTGAGTCACCATTTACTGTTAGAAAAACTAACAAGTATAGGAATTTCAGACCGTGCCTTAAAGATGCTAGAATCCTATCTCACTAACAGAACTCAGATAGTCAAAGTCAAAGATACCCAAAGTAAACCTCAAAATATTGTTTATGGAGTCCCACAAGGATCAATTTTGGGTCCATTGCTTTTTCTTATTTACATTAACAGCATACATACACTTAATTTACATGGCGACATATCATTATACGCCGATGATACTAGTCTTTTCTATTATGGAAATGATCTAGAAAGCATAATGAACGATGCTCAAGAGGATCTACAGCGATTAAATATTTGGTTTCAATCCAACCTACTTACAGTGAACGCATCCAAATCAAATTATATAGTATTTGCAGCAAAAAATAAAAAGGTATCCCATAAAACACGACTAACTATTAATAACGAAAAATTAACCCAAGTAGAAGAGGAAAAATATTTAGGACTGATTCTAGATAGCAGAATGACATGGAAACCTCACATACAAAAAATTAAGTCAAAACTTACATCTCTAATGGGTGTAATGAGAAACATTGTTCGTTGTTTGCCGCGCAAAGTTGTTTATATTACTTATAATACCCTCATCAAGCCGCATATTGAATACTTGATCGAGATTTGGGGTTCAGCTGCTAAAAGCAATTTGGAAACTATACAAATAGCACAAAATAAATTAGTAAAAATACTGTTCAAATATGATTTCCTTGCCTCAACTAAAAAAATATATGCTGAATCTGGGCTTTTAAATATTAATCAAACCTACATATACTATAGCTGCCTTCTTATACGAAAAATTCTAAGCAAAGATATGCACTCAAATATTACATTTACGAAAAAACAAAATATGCAAATAATGATACTAAGAAATGCAAACAATATAAAACTTTACAAGCCGCGATCTAACTACGGCAAAAAAACCATTTCGTTTGAAGGTGCTTATTTGTATAATAAATTGCCAAAAGATATTAAAGAAGTAAAATCAACACTAATTTTCAAAAAATTACTAAAAAATCATGTCAAAAAATTGTAAAATGTAACAACAATAAATTAATAAAATAAATAAAAGTAAAAAAATACACAAAAAGAATAATGAAAATCAAAGGACCTATATAGAATAACACAAAATAAAACAAAAAGTGTAAGAAAAAAATATTATAGTATAACATGGAATACGAAGTTACGTGACACTTCCAGTTGCTCTTATTCCGCACAATGCATCGACTACGCGAACATCCTACCCTACATTTTATTTGTTACTCAAATTAATATTTTATTTACTTTAAAATACTTCCTTTGTGCAATGTACCTATGTTATTTTTGTATTAAGTGTAATGTGTTAGTTTCTCATGTAAGTGAATTGTATTCTTATGAGAAATAAATATTCTTAAACCTCAAACCTCATAATATTTATTTAATACAGCATATACAATACTGGACTGCTTAAAAGAGTTGCGTCAAATGAAATGCAAAAAGAGGTAAAAGTATATATTGCTATCACAAACTATAAGTTGGAACTTTTGAAGTAAATCTAGCTGTACGTGATTTTTTTTCGCAGCTTTAACCCACACACAGCGCCCGCGACGGAAGCTTTCAAGTTCTTTTTGTAATTTTTTTTATTGTTACTCTGCCATTTCTGTCCGTATAAATAGTTCAGTTCAGTTATTCAGTTATTATTATCATATAAACAACAAATACGCAGTGATTATACCTCGTATATATATATATATATATATATATATATATATATATATATATATATATATATATATATATATATATATATATATATATATATATATATATATATATATATATATATATATATATATATATATATATATATATATATATATATATATATATATATATATATATATATATATATATATATATATATATATATATATATATATGCTGGAAATCGGGGGAGGTCCCAGATGATTGGCAAAGTGCAGTCATCGTGCCTTTGTATAAAGGCAAAGGTTCACAGATAGACTGTGCAAGTTATAGGGCTATCAGTTTGATTAGCTTAGGTGGTAAAGTATATGCAAAAATTTTAGCGAGAAGAATGCAAGAAAGATCCGAAAGGCTACTGTGGGAGGCCCAAGGAGGTTTTAGACCTGGAAGAGGATGCATGGATCAGATCTTTTCCATCCGCATGATCACAGAGAAGTTTTTGGCTGTAAACCAAAAGGTTTTCTGTGCTTTTGTGGACTTGGAGAAGGCGTTTGACAGGGTTGTGAGAAAGAAATTGTGGGAGATACTACCCCGGTACAATGTGAGCGGACCCTTGCTGCAGGCTGTAAAGTCTCTTTATAGAGATCACTCAGCCTGTGTGCGAGTAGGAGCCGACGTGTCGCCTCGGTTTGGCATCCAATCGGGTGTCAAACAGGGCTGTGCCATGTCGGCTTGGTTGTTCAATTTGTATTTGGATAGCTGTCTCCAAGGACTGAAAGAAAGTGATATGGGTGTAAAAGTGGGTGACTTGAAGGTAAATTGCTTGTTGTACGCAGATGATGCAGTGCTTATTGCATCATCAGAAAGCGAGTTGCAGGCATTGGTCACCATTCTGAAAGACGGGTGTGAAACTAATGGTCTAAGCCTGAATGCAAGTAAGACAAAGGTTCTGGTATTTGAAAGAGACGAGGAAAGGACAGATTGCAAGATTTCCGTGAATGGAAATTTATTAGAACAAGTGAATGAAGTAGTATACTTGGGAAGTATGTTAAGTAGAGATGGTAGATACGAAATGGATGTGGAAAGACGTGTTGCTGCCGGTAACAGAATGAACGGTGCCTTAGCTGCGTTGTTGAGACGGCAGAACGTCAGCATCGCTGCACGTTTGGCCGTACACAATGCAGTTTTGGTTCCGACGCTGTTATATGGCAGTGAAACGTGGGTATTACAGAAGAAGAATGAAAGAAAGATGAATGCTGTGGAGATGCGATCTCTTCGAAGGATATGCGGAGTCAGCTTAGCTGACCGAATCCGCAACGAAGAGGTACACAGGATGGTAGGTACCAGCGAGGATGTCACAGTAAGAATGAAGAAGAACGTGCTCAGGTGGTTTGGGCACGTCGAAAGAATGAGTGACGAAAGAATGGTAAAAAAGATATACGATGGAAAAGTGTGTGGTAAGAGAGGTAAGGGGAGACCTCGGTTGACTTTCGAAAACACAGTATCGAAGATACTGGAGGAAGGTCACGTAAAAAGCATGAGGACTCCCCGGAGAGCATGCATGAAGAGGTTAATGACAGTGGACGAGGCGAAAGAGGTATGCAGGGACCGCAGCGTTTGGCGCTCCGTTCTCTCTGACTACCCCGCTAGGGATAGAGCGTGAAGATATGTATGTATGTATGTATGTATATATGTATATATATATATATATATATATATATATATATATATATATATATATATATATATATATATATATATATATATATATATATATATATATATATATATATATATATATATATATATATATATATATATATATATATATATATATATATATATATATATATATATATATATATATATATATACTTATTTATATAGGTGAAGGTTGCGATCATTGGACCGGCTCTTTGATTGGACCACCCAATTTTTTCAAAAACTATACATGTCACAGCAAGTTTAATACGTTGCTAGGCAACAGTACCGAACCCCTTGCCTACCCACCAAACCTCTGTGCGCTCGCGAAACGTGGTAAGGAGTGAGGTCTGTACATGTGTTTATGGTGACCGTGATACAATAACCAAGCCATCAACAAAGTCATGTAAGTCACATTGTTTTAATTAATGTTAAATGATTGTGTTATATCCAAATAGCAAATTTATCTGCGCTTACAAATACGACTAAGTTTTTAACTTAATTTTACACGTTTTTTAATAATTGCTTTCGTTCTGTTTATATGCCTAGTTGCCATCAATGGACCTGAATGGTGACGCTATCATTGGACCGGTCCAATCAAAGAAACTTATATCAACGTTAATAAATAATGAGTTTTATATTGTAAATTGAATATTTTGGTATTGCATGTAGATAGATACCTACCTTTTAGTTGTAATTGGATTATATTTATATATTCCAGAATATCGGCAAGAAGAGGAAATATTATTGTTACATGACGAAATAGTATTGGTTACTAGTATGAAACTAACTATAGATTTTTTTTTAAAAAACTATTGGATTAAATGAAGCATGTCAAACGTATGGCGTTTCGAAAGCCATATTAAAAAGACAATTAGATGTGAAAAATAAAAAAAAATGTCCAAGAAATTCAAATAGTGGAATCAAAAGTAGATCTTGCGGAGGCTTTAGAAACTAAATTTAGCAATCACGTTGTTGAAATGGAATTCTTTTTTTTATATTACTCCCAAAGTTGTCAGAGTGCATGCCTCCAATTAGCTAGAAAAATGAAATTAAACAACGTTTTAATAGAACCAAAGAAGTTCCTCGAAAATAGTACTGTGCATACATGAAGCACCATCCAGATATAAGTTTACGTCAACTAAGAGCTACACATATGTATGAGCAGTACAACTGGACTTAAGAAGAAAAATTTGAATAAAAAAAGTAATTCTTATTTTGTGTTTCATTTGAGTCACCTTCATTGGACCATTAATACAAAAGTTTCAAAGTCCAATGATAGCAACTTAGTGGTCCATTCAAGGCGACGGTGGTCCAAAGAAAGCAACTCGTCATTGAAAAGTTATATTAGAATAGCTCTAAAGTCTCTCAACTTTCATTGCCAATAATTTATATATCATTAATTGACATAAAAAAGCATCACATTTCATTAATTGTCTTAAGTTGTAGGTAACATTTCATAAGATATGATGTCACAAAGTTAGGTGGTCCAATGATAGCAACCTTCCCCTATATATATATATATATATATATATATATATATATATATATATATATATATATATATATATATATATATATATTATATATATATATATATATATATATATATATATAATATATATATATATATATATATATATATATATATATATATATATATATATATATATATATATATATATATATATATATATATATATATATATATATATATATATATATATATATATATATATATATATATATATATATATATATATATATATATATATATATATATATATATATATATATATATATATATATATATATATATATATATATATATATATATATATATATATATATATATACTTAGTCTGGCCATAAATACTGTTACTATTCAAAAAAGAAAATATTACGTTTGAATTTGGAATCTGTCATTTTTATATGATTGCTTGATGTGTTTTCTTATTTTCGCGCCATTATATTGTTAAATATTTTGTTATATTAAAATGGAGTGGGGTGATAAAGAGAACCGAATCGCTGTGATTGCCTTACATAAAGTAGGTATGGAGAAAAGTGCAATTTTTAAAACCCTCCACCCGCTTGGTATTAGTCAAATGTTTGTTTACCGGGTTATTGATAGGTACAATGATACCTCCTCTGTTTGTGACAGAAAAAGATCTGGCCGTCCACGTACCGTTCGTGTGAAAAAGGTGATTAAAGCAGTTAGGGAAAGAATTCGAAGAAATCCTGTCCGTAAGCAAAAGATTTTATCTCGGGAGATGAAGATAGCTCCTAGAACCATGTCGCGTATATTAAAAGATGATTTTGGACTTGCAGCCTATAAGAGACGTACTGGTCACTTCTTAACTGATAATTTAAAGAAGAATAGGGTGGTAAAATCCAAACAACTACTTAAGCGGTACGCAAAGGGAGGTCACAAAAAAATTTTGTTTACGGATGAGAAAATTTTTACAATTGAGCAGTATTTTAATAAACAAAATGACCGTATTTATGCTGGAAGCTCTAAAGAAGCTTCGCAATTAGTAAACAGAGTACAACGTGGGCATTATCCCACTTCAGTGATGGTTTGGTGGGGTGTTAGCTATGAAGGGGTGACTGAGCCATATTTTTGTGAAAAAGGTATTAAAACGTCGGCACAAGTTTATCAAAATACCATTCTTGAGACGGTAGTTAAGTCTTTAACTAACACCATGTTCAATAACAAAGAATGGTGCTTTCAACAAGACTCGGCACCGGGTCATAGAGCTCGATCCACCCAATCTTGGTTGAAAACTAACGTTCCGGACTTTATCAGCACTGAAAACTGGCCGTCGTCAAGTCCTGACCTAAATCCATTGGATTATGATTTATGGTCAGTTTTAGCGAGTAAGGCTTGCTCTAAACGCCATGATAATTTGGAGTCCCTAAAACGATCCATTCGGTTGGCAGTGAAGAATTTTCCTCTAGAAAGAGTTCGTGCTGCTATTGATAACTGGCCTCAACGTTTAAAAGACTGTATTGCAGCCAATGGGGACCACTTCGAATAAACATTGTATATTTTTAATAGTTATATATTGATGTATTAAACTAACTCACTATGAAAGGAATAAATGTTAGGTATAAAAAAAAATCGTGCTTTTCTTTATAACAATATTTATGGCAAGACTAAGTATATATATATATATATATATATATATATATATATATATATATATATATATATATATATATATATATATATATATATATATATATATATATATATATATATATATATATATATATATATATATATATATATATATATATATATATATATATATATATATATATATATATATATATATATATATATATATATATATATATATATATATATATATATATATATATATATATATATATATATATATATATATATATATATATATATATATATATATATATATATATATATATATATATATATATTATATATATATATATATATATATATATATATATATATATATATATATGTATATATATATATATATATATATATATATATATATATATAATTGTTTCAGCAATTTATCAATAAAAATAATTTATTCAAAACTATTTTCACTCTTAATAATTAAAAACGTATATTGACTTAAGAATGGTTTTTACATTTTAAATATTTTACTAAATCTGCTAATCGTTAAAATATAATGCATGTTTTTATAATCAGTAAGTGTAAAGTCTATTTCAATGTCGAGATAAAAATAGCAATATAATATTTTATTTCTTGTTTACTACAGGGCGCTGAGTTGAGACCTTAACCTAATTTTTGACCTACTTCTAAAAAAATTAAAAAATATACACTCAAATATAAATTACGTGGTTATTTCTTTATAAAATATATTTAAAGTTATTGTCTTTATCTTATCTCACAAGATTTCTGCAGCACTTGCACTAGATGCATGCGATTAAAATTATGGTATACTCGCTCGCCGGCTAAATAAGTATTTACGCTTTTTTTTAGCTTCACGCTTTATTCCCGCACAAGGCAGGGAAGGCAGAGGGAACTGCAGGGACCGCGGGAACCTAGTGTTAAGACACTCCGTTGCCTAGTCCCTGCTTTCTCCGTCCCCGCTTTTTATGCTATTGTGAAAGTAAATATTCATCGTAGAACATAAAAATCGTTTGTTGAACATAATCAGATCTTGTTGCTAGATGCTAAAAGTGAATGTAATATATGTTTTTAATATCTCAATAAATGAATTGATTTCATATTTCTTTGCACTGGTAACAATACAAAATGCAATGACGTCTTTCACCACATAAAATGCAACAGAACCGAATATCTTAACACTTGGTTACAATTAATACCGAATCAAGTTTAAAAAATATTAAAGTATAGTTTCTGGTAATTTTTCTAGATACCTAAATTTTAAGTATTTTTCATAGTATAACATGATTATTTATATAATAAAATATTTATAACTTATTTAAGAACGAGAACATTGAAATAAAAGAAATGTAAAGCCCAATATATAGAAATAAAACAATATGCATTTGTTTTATATCGCTATATATTACATAATTTATGATCTATTTACACATAATTTCAAAATTTTGCTTTTCAGGCAACGAACGAAGTCGTTAAGAATAGTGTCATAGTAATTAATTGAAATCTATTTGAATTGGATATCTTATTTAAATTAGTCTCATAACATGATTTGATTGCTTGTATTTGGATTAAATTTTTTAGCTTCACGCTTTATCCCGCACACTCTGCCGGTAAGCATAGATAACTGCAGGGAACAAGCGAACCTAGTGTTAAGACACTCCGTTGTCTAGTCACTGCTTTCTCCGTCCTCGTTAGCTTAGATTTTATGGCTGTTGATAGTATTGTTTTGTCTTATAGTTATCGCACACTAATTTTAATATGAACGAAAACACATGATGCAATCCGCATTGATTTAATATAGACTATTGTAAAATTTGCGACAAATCTTTTTGTTGAAGCTATGGTGGTAGATTTAACTACGGAAAAAATTGAACGAATATGCTGAAATGACGATATTATTTCTACATTTTTGTATATTGTAATCCAATGTGACTTATAAATTGGACATTATCATATTATAGGAATAGAAAATTACTAGATGCAATAAGTCTAAGATCCAATTAGCTCGTCTACTATATAAACTTTGTTCAGGCCAAACGCCTGATATAATTTAATAGCAATAACTAGACTAAGCAGATTGCCCATTCAAATTGTATTACTTTTAATATCAGAGATGTGAATTACACGTGTCCACTCAAATTGTACTGTTGTTATTAATACATAAGAAATAGCTAATAGTGGGAGAATTCTACAAAAAAATTATAACATCAATTTTAATTAAATTTGAACAAGATATTGATTGAAATTAATAAAACAAGCTAGAAATATTCACTCCTATATACTAAATGATTCATAGAGTTCACTAGAAACTTATTCCTAGTTTTAATTAATTGCACAAAGGAGTTTGACAGCAAATGCTAAATTTCTATTTGAAGATAGCATTGTTTTACTCGTATTATCTGAACGAACTAAAGAATGAATAGCTACAATAAATTTGCTTGTTAATTTAATGATAAAAATATTTAATGCGCCAATTCAAGCTTTGACAATAAAGCACAAAGACAAACTTACAGAAAGTTTAATTTAGGTATCAATAAAAATATTTTTTGTGATTAATCTTCATTCAATGAAAAAATCTATTTTAGGTTCTTCCAATCTGACCTGCAGTCCTGAGTACTCAAAATGAATAGTATCAAAATATGACAATGATGGTCCAATATAAATCAAATTATAATTATAAGTCAAATATTATAAATATTTTCTTTATTATGTACACAGTATATTACATGTATAATTAAAAGATGTGCTTCTGTCACTCACTTCCTTACTCTATCTTGATAGGCACTTCGTGTCTAAGCATCTTCAAATTAACTGAGGCAATGTTTTTAACCTTAATTTATTATTTAATTATTCGATGTGTCTGTTTAATTTTTCTAATATATTTTCTTCATTTGTATTATATTATTTTTGTATGTATATTTTTATAAGTGATGTTGTATCTCTGTACTTTATGTATACCGTATCCGGATCTCGTCAGGTAGTAATATTTCTCACATTCAAAGGTTCCTAGAAGAAATCTCTTTTACAGATAAGTCGTCCTTTGTAGACATTTTTCTGTACTTATATATATTTTGTATATTTTGTTGTATAGGACATAAATAGAATCAAATAAAGAAAAATGTCGCGATATTTTTACTAATCTGGTTTAGAATACCTAGATTAGTAAACGTTAAATTAAACTTTTATTAAAAGTTTAAGTTTGAAGCCAAATTATAATCCCAGGACAAATAGTGAGTTAGTAAATTACGTGTCTTATTAAAATCTAGATATATCGTTATAGGATCAACTTATGAGGTACTAAATGTACTAATTTATATAACTATATTTATATGAGGTATAATTAGAAAATAAATGTTATTATTTATATTAAAATTGAATATATATTTTTATAAAAAAACGAGTGTATTATATTTTAAATTGTCATTAATATAATGACAATATAAACTTGTGTGACTTATCTATAGGTATATATATATATATATATATATATATATATATATATATATATATATATATATATATATATATATATATATATATATATATATATATATATATATATATATATATATATATATATATATATATATATATATATATATATATATATATATATATATATATATATATATATTATTTTATATACATATATTTATTCTATTACAATTTTAATATTTAAAATTACTTATAATAATAAAACGTATTAATATATATAATGTTGCATTTTAGTGTAATTTTGTTTTTCAAATATATAACGATTTTTGATAAGAAAATAAATAAGTAATATCAAGAAATAAAACGCTGGTGTTAATCCAGTAGATTAGCTTCAGAAAGCTGTTGCAGGGTAACATTAAATACCTGAACTGACGCAATGCGGCATAGCACCTAATAAGAGAAGAGTATGCGATTGATCTGAATAATAAAATATAACCAAGGCTGTATTTGCCTCATACATACATGTATCCTACAATGAGCATTACAAATAGTTCTTATATCTTAAAATAAAACCATATATTCATATATTCTTAATTGCGATCGCGATTTGTGACTACACCAAAATTTTACGTAATTTTAAATCTACAAAAGATTTTTTATTTGGACAATTGTTTCTAGCCTTTTTTATTATTAGCATGCCGTACCACTGGCTGGTTGATGAAATTTGGCAAAGCCCACATTCCGGGACAGACTATAAATTTTCAAAATTTTTACTTTTACTAAAAATGTATAAATTTCAATAACTTTCGATTGCATTTATAGTTAAATAAATGTTTTATAAGTATTTAGCTCTATTATCTATATGTTAAACAGTTGGGTAGGGTAAGAGGTTTAGAACTTAGTTAACACACTCCATTCCTACATTCCGCCTCATTTTCAATCGCGTCTATATTTAGTCGTTCCACTAGATCTCAGCGGTATATCGAAGTACATAAAAATAATTATAAAAAATATAGCAATTCTAAAAATAAGTAAGCATTTAACTATTCGGATAACGGATTTTATAATTTCAACAGCCAACCTGATTGAAGCTGATTTATATCCATTCTAGCACTATTTCGCCGAAAAGTGAAAATTTTAGGAATAGGAATTTGATGGGGGGATAAAAGGATAATGAACGTTGCGTTTATCGAGAAAGGTTATGGACCATATTTGATATCATGTTAATCGTTACGTAGAAAATTGGCCCTTTGTTACTTTTACTAACGTGAAATCTGCACTATGAGCTGTCAAGAGGGTCAATTACGTTTTATATTTTTTTTAGGTTGAAAATATGCATAAGATTTCCATAACTTTTTAAAAAAATCTTGAAAAATGCTCAACTCATCTGCCTGTCGAACGGAAAATCTGCGTAATAATATCTAATTTGTCTTCTGGTAAGTAGGTTTTACCTACAAAGTGCGCTTGGAAAATAAAAGCACAACTCCGTCACGACGATTAGCTTCAACGTGTTTATTGCCTTTTTTATGTCCTCTTTTTTTATAGATATTTGCTATTTTTTTAACATATGTATTTCAAACATATGTATATGTTCTTTTAATTGTAATACTAGCTTAAACGCATTAACAAAAAAATAAAAATATATATACAACAAAGTATTCATACGATAAATATAATAAACTATTCAAATGAAAAATCTCAAGCAACATCGTGCATCAAAGAAATCGGTTTTGAAATTCGTTTCTTGATCATAATTTGATCTGACATTTCTTTGGAAATTGGGAGAAGTTGTTCGTTTGATACGACTAGATGATCTGAGGGGAAGATGGGGAAAGGTGTGGCTGGGGTGCGATCGATATTGCAGGGCGCAAGCGCGAGTACGAGCCTTGGTGGAAGTCAGAAAACGTGTTAGTCCGCCAACAGGCAGACACGACAGTGAGCGGCTAGTCCGCTCGCGGCGGAAACATGCTTTCGAAACGACCGCGCCACTTGCGCAATGCCGCGCTCATCTTGGTGTTCACGATGACTTGCCTGCCGCACGCAGAGCACGCCGCGTAAGTAATAGCTCTATAGTAGCAATTGCAGTGGATCTTTGCCTTCATTTATTTTAAATGTATTGTGCTATTTTTTGTTTTTATTTTTGGTTGCGTCATTGTTTTTTTTTATCTATCTTTTTAATGCTCGGTTTTTTGATGGTTCAAATTATAATTTGTATCTTTTATCCGATAGTATAGTTATTTTTTATTTACATACTTAAAATCTGAAATTTAATATTTTGTTTTGTTTTTAACTTTATGTAAATCATTTTTTAAGCATTTTGCTGTATTTTTATGACCTTATATTTTGAAATATCTTTCGGCTATTTTTAAATATTGTGCTGTATCGATTTTTGGACTTACACCCCACTGTATTGTATCAAATATTTATAGAAAAACTACAATGAATTTGTTTAAGGAAACTGTAATAACATATTTATGGCAATATACATATATGTGAATATATATGATCAATGATATTGCTAGATTAGACTAGAGTTGTTTAAAATTTTACTCACCATGGAGCCAACAATTGGATGTTATACTTTGGCATTTGTGCTTTACCATTGAAAGTAACAATCATCCAACCCCAAACAGCAACTGTAATTTCAAGCGTAAACAAAATTACGTAATCTATAGAGAAGAATATATATTTTCTTAATTGGCTATCTAATTAAGTATTATTATTAAAGCTATAAAACAAGTATATATATATATATATATATATATATATATATCTATATATATATATATATATATATATATATATATATATATATATATATATATATATATTTATATATATATATATATATATATATATATATATATATATATATATATATATATATATATATATATATATATATATATATTATATATATATATATATATATATATATATATATATATATATATATATATATATATATATATATATATATATATATATATATATATATATATATATATATATATATATGACGTACTTATTTTATAGCTTTAGTAATAATAACTAATTAAATAGCCAATTAAGAAAATATGCCATGTAGAAACTCTGAAAATATTTGGACAAGTTCAAGGTTATCTCTTAAAAACAAGCAAAAATGATTTCACATAACTGCGACGCAACACAACAGTTAAGGAACATATAAATTGGTCTCTTAAGTAAAAATGTAGTTTATAAATAATGTTTTTTACAAAGCACTGAGAAAGAGAGAAAGATTTGTAATATATCACAAAAATATGATTAGGTAATACGGATGTTAAGGTACTATTAATACCATTGTGAGGAAATACAATGATTTGTTTAATTGAACGGGTACAATTTTTAAGGTTTTAATTATTACATACATAAGTTTTTGAATGCTTTGGGATTTGCATTCAATTATCCGTATATCAAAATGTAACACACTTGTGACTTATTTAAACTCAATTAGATAAATACTTATGATCGAAATTGTAACTTAATGATTTATATTAATATTTATTCTATATTGTCAAACTCTATACAAATACTTCTACCTTTTTTACAATGTGTGCATGCATATCCACTCTTCTAAATAGATTATTTCGATACTGGAAAAGATCATTTCAGGCCGCCTTTTTACGTTCTTTAGTTGAACGATGTTAATGTTTGATATTAATTTTCGTTTGGATTATTAATAATTCCAAGTTTGAACTTGACTTTGGTTTTAAATTTTATTATAATAAAAGTTATTTAACATAATATTTAAATTTATTAACGTAAGTAATTTTATAAAAATTTCGATGTACTAACAAAAATTTAGTGATATAATAAGTAAAGAAGTAAATGCTGACGTTTACTTACTTCTGAAAGTTATTCCATGATATTGTAATTACTCACACACACTTTGCTCATTACTATTAAAAATGTTGGATATGAAACAGGACAGAACTTTACAGGAGAGCGATACAAAATCTTTCATCTTTTTAAATATTTGAAGCGGGATCATGAAATGTATAGAGGTAATTCTGCACAAGTTATTAATGTGACAATATTATATGTAGCCGGTACTAAATGTGAAAAGTCACTTATAACATTTTTAACAGGGTAAGATGATTTGTTGTCTTTTGTACTCTTGCTTTCTATTCTTTTATAATTAAGAATGTTTTGTGAAAGAAATTGAAAAATGCGATTTAGTAGTTCTAAAAGAGGCTTTAGTTAAGTTCGACTTTGACTGTTGGCCCAGCTGTGGAAAAAATATACACTAGGGTTTAAGCGTAATGTTATGTATCCAATTTGTTCAGATAAACAATGCAGCACCTTGTACAAACATTACTTTGCTCTTTATTATAAAGAACTATAAATGTCATAATTTTTTTGAAATAAGGCGTTTAAACTAATAATAACTCCTTTTAACCATTATAATTGAACATTTTTATTGTATTACTTACAAGCTTATTCAATGCGAAACCTTTATAAATTTTATAGAATATACATGATTAGTAAAATTGTACCTGTGAAAATGGATTCGCTTATTACATAATATATTATAGATTTATTATTATATAAGATTAATAATATATTATAGACCTATTATTATTTAAGAAGCTAGAAAATTAATAGAAAATAAAAATTTATTACTACTTACGTCACTGTCATGATCATCATGACCATCATCGTGACTACCACCGTCATCACCATCATCATCGTCCTTAGCATCAAGCTGTATTTGTCTACTGTTAGATAAAGGCCTCTCCAGTACGAAATTTAACTTAATCATCTACTTTTCCTTGCCAATCGTTTTTAAGCTGCTGCATATTATTGTATATGAAATACAGTGTGAGGGACGTCATACTAAATGTAAAGAGGAAATTGCATGCTAAGACACTCTAGTCCTCTTTACAACCATTTTAGATACATTGCTTTTTGAAAATCGGAATTTATCAGCACTATTTATCTTATTAACAGAGCGCAGAAATTGAATTAGTTCGATTCCCGGAAACGACGCGTTTACAGCCAAGACGGCCTTAACGTATGCCATTAACAACATTATAAATTCCCTTTTGTACTTAGCACCTTCAGTGCGAGAAGCCCTTAAATAATTATAACAATAAAATTATGCATTATTTTACCAAACATTAGCATAGTACTTTTTTACTTCCATTTTTATCACTATATTAATAGAAGTAAAAACAGACGATACAACAAAATAACTTTTCGAATGAAATAAAAACAAAAAACAAGGTTAAAAATTCCAATTTTTATTGAATTTCTATTCAATGTCAATGCCAAGTTCGGGTTTGTAAATACTCTGCACTGAGCGCGACGGTTATTTACAATATATTATTTACATTTCTATATATTAACAAGTAGTAAGTACTTGTTTACGTACTTTAGTAGCATTCCACATGTTTTTAGTTCAACTAAGGAATGCAAAGATTTAACTTCTCATTACTATTAAAAATATTTTTAAGTTTGTTAATAATGTAGAATTTTCATAGATCTAATTAAATCAGCATGTATTATATTTATTAAAATTACACATACAAATACAAATCAATAGTAACAAGATAGTATATTAGTATCGAATCGTTATTTTGAAAAATATCTATCAAGATCAAGATGTACTCTATTTCATGATTCGCATGAAATAGAAACGAAAGTATCTATTTCATGATTGCTATTGACAAACTGAATCGTAGTCGTATCCACTTATTAAGTATAAAATGAACTATAATGAATGACTTTGTAATGGTTACTTTCTTTGTTAAAGTTTTAAACGATCGATTTTGAGATTTCCTTCTTTGTATATACATACTATAAGCTCTCAATTTCCATGTAATTTTATATGTCTAAGTAAAATGAAATAACACTAATAATAATAAATACAATATATCTATAATTTTTCAATTTTTGGATTTTCCTTTTAACGCTCGTTTTTTTATTGCTTTAACTTCTTAGTTTTGGATTTCTTATGAGCTTAATGAGGTTATTGTCGTCCAGGGTCCTGGATATTTCCTTTAGGATCCTAGTATTAGAAAAAACATTACAATTTTCAAGGCACTTTAATCTCTAATGGGCATCGCATAAACGACAACGAATTAATCGTGTCCTATGGGAAGTTAAATATAAATTACGATGTCTATAATAATTATACAGTCCCATCATAAATCTGTCAAGTCATATTCCAGGAAAAAAACTTCATAAAATAAAATTTTTAACGAAAATCATTATTGCATAAATAGATAATAGTTTGAATATTGTCTCTATTGCGTCAAGCTCTTGAAATACTTTGAACTTGAAAATGATTGAAATTGAATACTTTCAGCTTTATGGCTACTTGAAAACAAAGTTTGCGTAGGTATTCTTGGCGATTTATGCAAGTTTCAAATGAACCGATACTGCAAGGTAACATAAGCCGCTTAGTGCTGACTCAATTGGAAATTTATGTAGAAACCGGTCCGTCAGCTCCTCAAACAATATCTGTGGATATCAAAGCTGTTGTAAGTGAAGTTAAATGAAAGAGGTTTAATAACAATATTAAAAGTTTCTTATGTTGCCGCGATCGACTATTTCTATAACTCAATTTTATTTTATGAAGAAAATTGGAGTGTCACGAAGAATCATGTATATGTGCTATTAATAGCGGCTTCATATCTATGTCGTGTATTATAAAGTTATGTAAATTTTATATAGTGCTGCCTTTTAACCAACGCCTACTACCTTTATAGTATGATTTGATATATAGAAGAGAAGAAATACTATTTAAATATTTAGAAGAATGTGCCTTTACATATTTTACTCGTCATGATTTAACAGCCGTAACTGGTGTATACCTGCACGGCTTACTTAGAATTGTAAATTGATACGAGATTGTTACTGTCCAGAACAAATTGACTGTACATAAATTATTAGCCAGAAACTGATAGTACACTTGTATATTTATCTTCGGATTTATTCCACATATATAATAGAAATATATACAAATATTTTTTTAGCTATATCTCGCACGCAGAGTCCCGAATGTTGAAAATTAATCAATTTATTTAAAAAATTATTAGCAGGAAAGAAATGTAATATTTAAACAAAAAAATAAAAATATTCCATCTCATAACCTACTTGTAGTTAATAATGTAACTATAGAACAAAAATCTTATGAAAAATACCTGGGTATGAGGTTAGACTCTCACCTCTCGTGGACATACCGAATTGAACACATCAAAAACAAACTTTCATCCCTTTTGGGTTCGCTACGTAATATCTCCCGGTGTATATCCAAGAAATTAAAATACAATATCTATAATTCGCTAGTAAAATCACACCTAAACTACCTAATCGAGATTTGGGGAAACGTAACTAAAACGAAACTGCGTGTCTCACAAGTCAAACAAAATAAGGTAGTAAAATTATTATTTCGTTATCACCACCTTACTTCAACGAAAACTATATACACTGAACTAGGAATAATGAATACAAAACAACTTTACGCTTACAATACGTGCATCGTAATAAGAAAAATTATGAATAATAACTTTCGCACAAATGTTACTTTTATCAAAAACTCACAAATATACAATCGAAGTACACGCCGTGGAAGCTTACTTGTCATACCGAAAGTTCGAACAAAATTTGCTGTAAAAAATATATCATACGACGGAGCACAATTGTATAATAAACTACCCACCGACATAAGAATAGTAAGCTCGTACAATATTTTTAAGTCAAAACTAAATTAACATATTCATAGAAATTATTAAAATATTTATAATACTATTAAAATATTTAAATAAATATCCCATTGTGACTACGACTTTACTGGCAAAATATATAATATCCTACCCGTCTTTTTTAATTTTTTATAAATTTGTACTTTTTTCACTTGATTTATTAATGTTTTTTTTTTTTTTGTTTATTCTAGTAGATAAAAAAATTTTGTGCGAGTATAATGACTGATTGTACTAACAAACTGTAGATTATGTTCTCTTGTAATTAAAATTAAATAATTAATATATATATATATATATATATATATATATATATATATATATATATATATATATATATATATATATATATATATATATATATATATATATATATATATATATATATATATATATATATATATATATATATATATATATATATATATATATATATATATATATATACGATATAAATCAAATTTTAACCTACATAGGTATATACTGCACTTAACATTATTTGTCGCAGTTTCTAGTTTCTAGTCTAGTTATATTCCGATCTATTTTTGCAAATACATTCCAAAGTCACATGTGAAACATCTTTAGAAATGTTTTTTTTTTCAGATTTTTGTGAAATTGCTACTGACATTTTTGTGTGATAATCGTCTTCAGTTAACAGTACTTGACTAGTTTAAAAAGGGAACGTTAAAAATGTACGAGAGTCTTTGACCTGTTAGCCGGTCAGTAATTTTTAATCAAAATCAGGGTTTTAAGCTAAAACGGCATGAAAGCCTGCCGCCTTTTGTAGCTTTGTAAGCATTATTAAGATTTTAGTTAAGTTTTATATTTAAAATATTAATTTTATAATACTTACTAACGTAGAATTTATTTTATCTAATACAACTCTTTTTATATAATTAAAAACAATGTAGCAATGAAACTCTTGTTCGCAAGTTCCAGGCCCGGACCTTGAATCTATGGAATGCTAAGTAAACAATTCTCTTAGTGTAGAATTAGAAGCATGTCTAATCTATAAAACATTTTTAAACAATCATATATATATATATATATATATATATATATATATATATATATATATATATATATATATATATATATATATATATATATATATATATATATATATATATATATATATATATATATATATATATATTTACTTTTTAAATTTTCTTCAACGACAAAATACGAAACAGTAAAATAATACTATAACACAACAGCAATATCATTTGCAATATCCCAAGCCGCTTAATCACAATCACCAATATATATATATATATATATATATATATATATATATATATATATATATATATATATATATATATATATATATATATATATATATATATATATATATATATATATATATATATATATATGAGCTAAACTCAGCTGTTTTACCGAGCCTGGCTAAATCTGGGGTACGCGACACGGGCCGAAATTTGCCGAATTTACGCAATTACGCTTGCGCAAAAGTGTTTCTGAGAAAAGGACAATGAAACCGCGCATTGAGCTTGAACTCCCGTTTTATGCCATTATGGCCACAACGAAGAAGACACACAATTGTGGACTGTAGTACATTTTATATGAATTTGGGTCATATTCGAGACTTAAGCATGTGTCTTTCATGGAAAGGTAACGTACAAATTCTGAGTACAAACTGTTATAAAAACGAAAACCAAAATAATTAATATTTCATTATTACAGTAGGCTATATTATTAAATTGGACTTAAGAAACTGTTTGCCAAACAGAAAAATTGTTATATTTTAAGTTTTAAGTCCTTTTAGTACTTGCTTTAAATAAACGTTGCTGTGATTTATAAATTGAGAAAATAAATGATTTATGTGAAAAAATATTTGTAAAAAGTAAAGGTAATTAAGGAAATATTATTAAAAACATAAAATAGTGACATGAAAATGATATAATTACGTAACTGTTTTTGTATCTAATGAGGACCAATTCTAATTTATATATTATATAATTTAGCCTATTTGATTTTTGACATATTTAATTATCGTCATGTAGCAATGTATTTAGAGAGAAATCCTTTATCAAATTCTGCCCAAGATATTGCGTGTTGTGCGGCTGTTCTCAACTTCGTGCTACGTCTTATCGGAGCGAGAAAATAAAATAATCATTTTCAAATGAAATGCCATCTCACTGCGCCACAATAACGTTTAAAAGCTTGATAAAGTTATAAAGTGAATTTTTCGCCACAAAAAGTACAGTGTATAAATATTACTTGCTAGGCTTACTTGGTCATAAATTTTGTATGAAAGTAAAATATTTTTACAGCATTCAGGGCCAATTTCACCACTTGCTAATAAAGTGAAAGAGAGGAAACATGTTCGCAGGTCTCAAATAAAGAACTGTACAAACTCTCAGGTAGATACCATTTAACTATCTGAAACTTTATTCCTAACCGATAAAATTTTATAGCCTTAGTATGGTCAGAATAACATCTATATAAATAAGAAACATATATTTTTATATACTCCAGAAAAATATGGCAATTTAAACATTCAGCTGATTTAACAAAATTTAATAAAAAAACAAAAAAGTAAACTGCCTAGTAGGTGCTTAAAGAAAACATAAAAATTTAAACGCACTGGTTTTGAACCCGAGTCCTCTTGTGAACCATGCTAGCTGTGACCACTGAGCCATGTGATTTTCATCATGGTGCAAATTTTTATATACTTTGTATAATTTATTTCGTTGTTCGTTTGTGCGTCATTCTTTTTTAAACGTTTTCTATAATTTCTATCCTCAGTGTGGATTAACACTTTAAAAATCATAAAAATGCATAGTAGCTACTTAATTCAACAATTATTTGCAACATAAAAATAACAAATTCAATATAAAAATAACAAATTCAATAAGGTGCACTCTACGGTTACGTGACTTCGTAGAACTTTTTATATGTATATAAAAATATTATCACTTCCCCTATATTTTTTGGGGATTCCAAATCATAAATTCTCAGAACAAAGGTAAAGTGTATGTTAGACTAACATCAATTAAATTTCTATAAATTAACTAAACAATTCCTAAAGTACCTAATCTTAATAAGCATACTACTGTAATTTACCTTGACATCATAAAATTTTGAACCAAAGGTGCGTGCTACACTCGAATCAGTACAGGTTCGTGGGTGTTTGAAATCCAGACTTGTTAAAATATCATTAACGTATACACCGTTATTATACTATTTCTAATGAGACCAGTTTCTTTTCACCAAGGTTCTTTATAATAAAACTATTTAGTTATATCTTAACTGAACTGTCGATTTTTTCCTGAATGATAAAAGAAAATTTTATCATATAATTATATGAATATCAAAACAAAATTTTCCTTTATCATTCAGTATAGAATATTTAATTTATCTTAGCAATTTATACTTTCCATGATATTATATAGTGACAACAGAAATCTGTATATGTATGTAAAATTTATCCAAGAATGGCTATCAAAATACTTAATGTTAGGTTAATAATAACGTAACTTAATGTTAGGAAATTCTTACATATAATTTAAAATGTGATACAATTTTTGTAACGTAATGAAACTTCAACAAGCAGTCTCAAAAATTTACATAAACAATAATTACATTTATTATATTAAATAATAATTTATATTAAATATCAATTTTTACTTTATAGAAACTATTTGATGTCGGACATTTTCATAAACACAGTTAAAGGATTAGCTCATTAAGTTCATTTTCATTTCAAATCTGTAATAACTTTTGTAAATAGGTTAACAGAAGCGGACACGTCCGCTTAAACGGCAGGCTTCTGTTTATATGACAGACAGCGTACATCTAGGGAGGTACTTCATTATAATTTTAAATATATTTTGTTATGTTCCATAACATATTTTTATAGAGAATATGAGAAAATTATTGTTCCTATTTTTATGTCACCTTGGCGTAAAATTGTTAGAATGTAATTATAATATTAGCATTATGGAAGCTTGTATATAAAGTTAAAATACGAAATTTTATTATAGTGTATAATATCTCGGAATGAAAGAAGGCAATTATTCTTTTTCTATCCACAATGCTTAATTTGGCTTAAATTAATCATCATAAACATGCATAACATATTTGATATTATAATTTATTATAACCAAGCTAAATGTATTGTAAAGCCAAAATAAATGTCATGTTGACGTCTAAACGTTGTTACACGACGAAGTTGCTGAGCTAGTAATGTAAGCCGTTATTCAGTTAACAAACTAACTCAGTTATAGCGTGCACAATGTGCCTTTACTTTAGCTTAATCGTGAATTTACAGTGATTTACTATATCTAATTTAGTTCTTACAAAACAATCGATTATGATAGAAATTATTTTCATTTTATTAAGACGTTTGCACGACAACAATATTGTATAATAACCAATTGAACCAAGTTACTATATTATTACTTTTTTCATTATGGAAATAGAGTTGTACATCTGTTTGAATCTAATATATTATACATGTGCATAGATAATACATAATATTATAATAATATGAGACGACGTAGTTTAATATTATGCTTGTAGTCTCTATGACATATTTCCCTAGTGAATTCAATATTAATAACTTTATTTAGCGAACCAATTTGATTATTCTATTCAACGAATTTGAATATTGGCTCGTTGATGTATGCATTAGTTTAATATATAATAATTACACATGTTCTTTGAGACTGTTAATATTTAGTCATTTATTTTGCCATAGCTTGCGATGCGTACAATTTATGTTTAGTGTACCACGTGCTTGCTTGTGTATTTTTAAAATGATACCACATTAAAAGAAATAAGGAATTTTATTAGATATATATAACATTAGCCATGTTTAAGTAAATATATAAATGAATGTAAATCAGTACTTTCAGATTTAGCCGTAGAATGTTCTAATTGCCTACGTGAAACTCAACGTGTAAATTACACATAATGGTAGGAATTACGCGGTCTCGAATAAGACGGACTTGCTAAGTAAGGTTTATTTTAGGTATTTCGTTAATGCATTTTAAAGAGGCCCCTTTAAACCTACACTTGGGTCACAAGTCCCAAGTGCTGATCGGAGCTTCCTTCAACGCGATGGGCCCGGCACCCACACGGGTACTGCGGTTCACGGGTAGAAGAAATTGCTTGATGGATGGTTTTCCATGGTGAATCCATGGAATGCTAAGCAGTTTCTTCTCATTATATATATATATATATATATATATATATATATATATATATATATATATATATATATATATATATATATATATATATATATATATATATATATATATATATATATATACAACTAATTTTTTTATACATACTTTTTTTGTGGAAGTAGTAACTTCAAGTAACACCCTGGCGTATGTGACATAGAGATGTAGCGTTTACCTGCAAACACGACGGGGAATATGGGAATATGGATTTTTCTATTTCCATTTTGTTCGCTCTGGAAACAAGATAAAAGCAAGGCATTGAGTTCCGCCACTCATCACGCAATGCCACCATAAAGGCAGAAAATGGGGACGGTAGAAGCAGGGACAAGCAACAGTGTCCTAACACTAGGTAGGAACTTACTTCCCTCTACCTATCCTGCCATGTGCGGAAGCTAAAAAAGTAATTGCAACTGTAGTTCCGATTGTGTTGTAAATATTTAACGATGTGCAATGTATATTATATGTCGCATGCTCAATAGACGTGCAAACATTAAAGGCAATTGATGCAGGTCGACCGAGAAAATGTACAGGCAATTACGAGAATCTATCGACATTAAACTTTAATTACAATTAACTTTGCACCATAATGAATATATTACAAGTAAACGTTAATAAACTCATAAAAATATATGTTTGTTGAATTATTTGCAACGCATCGTACTTATAATACTTAAAAATAAAATTCAAAGTTATCAAAAAATTACATATCAAATTACAATCACATTAAAATTATGAAGTGATAAAGTGTAAACGTTATAATATTAACTATATTATATATATATATATATATATATATATATATATATATATATATATATATATATATATATATATATATATATATATATATATATATATATATATATATATATATATATATATATATATATATATATATATATATATATATATATATATATATATATATATATATATATATATATATATATATATATATATATATATATATATATATATAATATTAACATTTTTTCAAATACTTTAGGTTAAAGATCGAAAATGTATCCATTAATTAATTACTCAATATGTTCTTGATGTTGTTATTCTGTCTGTCCTTTCGTTGATTACGTAATAAATCGTAATAAAGGAGATTATTTTTCTTTTATACAAGCTAATTAAATATAAAGACAACTGTCTAGTTTGTTTTTTGTTCGTTGTTGACGTTCGTTTGTTATTTGTGTTGTCAAACGGTCGTTCCGTTATTTCACTTGTTCCACTTGGAGTATTGTTAACCAATCAAATTTTGTTTGGTGTAAATTTTATATTACATTTATTTGATTTATAAATTTAACATAAAATGACAAATAACAACTAGAAACATACTATTTTTGTTAGCCGATTCGAGTTAATTAGTAGAATTTCAATTTTACTTGCGATGCACAGAGTAAATAATATAAAATATTTTATAAATCGTAATAACTAATGTCACAGGCCAATGTACACGCATAAATTTTATGAAGCTTACTTGACGATTGTTTATATGAAATATTGACCTAATCAACGCACGCCATTTTTCTCTTTCCTAGTTGCAGCTTTGCAGGGCAATACAGCCCAGTATCACTGCGACCATTATTGTAATCGCCGCATACTACTGTTTACAGTTGAGATTGTTTTCTGCAAAGAATCGCGGTACTATCTTAGCTGTGAAAGTCTTAACCTCTTCTGGGTGTAATTGATGTTACCTCACTACGGTATAACGCAGTCATGTTAGCGGTGGACATTCAGTGAGAAGATGTAGAGGTGTTTCTTCATCCTCGTTGTTTATTCTACGCATCCTTGTGTCGCTAGTAAGTTATACATGTATCTGATTAGACCACAGTGACCAGTCAGCACCCTTACCAGTGTACAGAGACAATTCTAGCTGAGAGATATGAGATAGAGAGATGCCTCAGTGGCAACCTTCTTTTTGAAGGCTTTAATAAGTATCTTAGCTTGGTACAAACCAAGAGTAAGCCAGGCAATAAGTCTTCAGGGTTAGCTGTGATAAGCTTCGAGGAATACCATAAACCGATACTTAAAGAGATTATGAAATTCATTTATTCTCTATGTATACACAATATATAAATACTGAAAGTAGTAAATTAAAAAAATACAGTGACACAAAATATATATTTTACAGATGACTGATTCATGCTGGAATAGTTTTAACGTTTCCGTCGCAATAAACAATCCAATAGCCGTAAGGGACGTTTTTATTTTGCAGAAATAAGAGTACTTATTTATATTAATACTTGAGATATATATGATGATTGAAAATCTATACTATACTATACTAAAATTTTAGGCCGATGAATTTATTTGGTTCAATGCACTAATTTGAAGAATAACTGCTTAAAATTGAATAAAAGATGCCTTGGATAGGTTATATAATAATTTTTCTAACTGTAAAGAATAATAAGTAACGATAGAACCGACGTCCAGAGTCTATGTTGCCGTAAACAATTAGGACTAAATTTACAAGGATTACTGAGTATTCGCATTCGCATTCACGAATGTCGATAGCACATATTCGTACTCGCATTCATATTATTCGTACTCGCATCCGTATTCATATTCGCGAATGTTAAAAAATAACAATAGTTACATCACTAAAACTATATAAATAAGAGAGTCGAATATATTTTTTGTACAACATTTGATCTCTGACATCATGGTGTTTCTCAAAACTGTCTAAGTGCACAGAATACGATATTCCTTTCGTAGTCTGGTAAGGATTTGTTACATAAAAATTCTATTGTCCATACAGTTTACACTTTATATATAGCAAGTAAAATTATTACTTTATATATATTTTCACATGTGAAACTTTGTGTGTCGTGCATTAAAATATTTAAATTTTAAGTATTATAATTAAGAGGCATATAACTTAGAATAAAATATAACAATTATACATTGAGAAAATGAATTAAATTAATAGTTTTAATCTTTGAAATATATTAAATATATAGTTTTAATCTTTTACTTCCAATGCTCTATGGGACACAATGTTTTTGCGACCCAAATAACTCGTCATGAAACTGAACACCAAGGTCACGCAGCTCACTCGAGTCAATAAGTTGTTTTCAAGCTTATAGTTGAAGACGACGGTTTTTTTTGTTTATAAATATGATGATATTGTAAGTCACTAAAACATCAAACAATGTATAATGTTTAAATTAAGTGTTTTCTTTGCAGTAGGATCACAAATCCTATTAGAGTAAAACGTAGTAATTTACAATTTTAATTGACTTCATTTATTTAGTCAAAAATACCTTAGATTTATGATAACATGGTCATTACTTACTTTGTCACAATTTGTTAATTATCTTCTTATATTTTAAGCGAAAGGAACGGGGATGAGAACTATGAGGTGCACCTATACATATAGATATTTATAATTCGCATTTCTTATTATTTTACAATTTACGGTGTGAATTGCGAGTGAATGTCCTAAGCAATCGCGAAATGAATGTGGATTTAGTATTTTTACTATATTAAGTTTGTTTATGTGTGAAATTTAAATTAAGGCTGTTATAATTAATAAGCTTAAAAGTTTTCAAACCAAATTGTTGCTTAAATATAAGCAACATTTTTGTTTTATGATGTTTTAAATAAGATAAAAAGTGTATGAAAGCTCAGTTATAATATTTTGCTATAATACCATTAAAAATATTGATGCCTAGATTCAGCAGTAGATTTTATTAGACATATTTGAACAAAGGTTAAAAAATAGAAAAATAAAAGTACAAATGGGAGAACAAATAATAAAAACTAAATGAAAAATTATCATAAATATTTGATTTTTATATTCAATTATATATAAACAAGTCAATTATAATCATTCTCACGAGAGAACGATAATAACTGAGCTATTCTCGCAAAGGGTTTTCATTTTATAAAAATAGCGTTGGATTCCGCCGCTACACATACCGTAGCAAAAAAGAACTACTGCTGTGTATAGCTAGCTACTTCTACATAAATAGAATTTAATGTTTGAAATGGCAAAGAAACTTAAGAATGTATATGATTTTAAAGTGTTAATTAATAAATGTGAAACATTATAAGTGAAAAGTAGAAGTATACAAGGGCAGTATACAAGGGACAATAATTGAGTATATCTTTAAAAACAGACACACACTTTAGTGTATTTTCATATACACTTTTCGTTCTCTTTAAACTATCTACCTGACTAGCTAAGTTAGGAGTGACAAATATTTTATTTCAATATGTCAGTGAAAAGTTAACCTTTGACTTCCAGTCACAGCCGATGTTACTCAATGGTAGTAAGTTATTCGACTCAAGTCATGCTTTTAAGAAGTGCTTTATCACTATTTAACCAACGACGCCAGCATGCCATACTTTACCACGTAATAGTTACGATAATTAATAAATCCTCATAGAACGATGGAGTTTTAACGAAAACAAAATGTGTCAGATATTATTTATCTAATATATTTGTGTAAAATATTTAAATTTTTACTTAAAACAAAGAATTTTGAGATATTCTGTGATCTGTGATGTGATATAATAAGACGAATACGGTGAATTTGCATTTTCTTGATGCAATTCATTTTATTTTTAGTCGTCTCTAATCGTAAAGGAAGTAGGCAACGTTATATTGTTACTAAAAATTTTCATAGCACATAGTTTTCATTATAATGTATTTAATTAAAACTAAGTATTGTTTTTTAATTTTACTTTTTTCCTGTAAGAAACTCTCGTTTGAAAGAAAAGTCATTTACTTGTAATCTTTTATGTTGGGTTCTTTTTCACAGCTAGAGTACATTTACTACTATTATCAAAAATCTGTTCTAAGATATCTGAAGAAATATTTTTAGAAACCTATTTCAGGAAATAAAATATTGTTCTTAATTTCACATAACGAATATACACGACTTTACAAGTTTGAATAGTTGTCATCGCTATTTTCTTTATAATTTTTATAAGATATATAAGATCTTTTTATATCTCTTGTAACAATTTTTATACAATATAACACAAAAAATTCTCATATCCTTACCAGTTATTGTTCTCAAAGCATTGGTTTACTAGAATATTTATTTTTAAAAAAAAGAATCAATGAAAATATTTTATTTTTAGCTTCACGCTTTATCTCGCACATGGCAGGGTAGGAACTGCAGGGACCATAGGAACCTAGTGTTAAGACACTCCGTTGCTTAGTCCCTGCTTTCTCCGTCCCCGCTTTCCGCCTTTTTCGAGGCATTGCGTGTTGAGTGGCGGAACTCAACGCTGCACTTTGCCTAGTTTGTCAGAGCGAAAAAAATGGAAATAGAAAAATCCATCTTCCTCGACTGGGGATCGAACCCAGAAACCGTCGCGTTACAGGCAGACGTTGCGCCTCCGCGCCACGACGGTCCTCATGAAAATATTAATAAGAATCAAATTAGATTGATTTAGTAAATATTAAAATAAAAGGTTATACGAACATTTATCCAGTGTACAGATACATTTATTTATTTTAGACGTCGACAAAGTAAGCCGGTGAATTAGGGCACAACGTTACAGTAATACGTGGGTTTGTCCATCGATCGTATATGCGCAATACGATGAAGCTTATTGTTGATATTGTGTTTAAATTTTTTTTTCTTTACTCATCTTATCAAAGAACTATTAGCGAAAACAATATAGAAATATTATTACTTATACATTTAAATAATACATTTGCAATATGAAGGTTTGTATAAAATTGTATAAAGTGGTCAATACTTAAATTTCTTTGTTATTTGTTTCACCTTTTCAACATTGTAAAAATTTAATTACTATTTGGTTAAATTTTAATATTTTAGTCAATTGGGCCGGACATGAATGATAAAATTTAACAATAAATTGATTATAAATTATAATTTAATATTAAATTAACAAATTAAAGTCAACAAGCAATATTTATTGAGTAAACTAAATATACTGTTCATGTATATAACAAAATACACTGTTCAATTAAAATTACAGTCGCTTAGTTAAATTTTAATGGAAATATCTATAATATTTAATAATTGGTTAGTTATTAACGAAAACTATAACTAAAGCGAAAAATAAATTTATATAAAACTCACCTATCAATAAGACCTCAACCTGTAATAAGAAACAATTGCAGTTGTAGCATGTAAGTGTCATAGGTAAAACTAATTTTTTTGTTTAAACTAATTTTTTAATTTTGTCTCTAATAGTAGTGCGTTTGAAACTGTAATTTTGGTAGAAAGCACAAAACAGAGTGTCTTGACACTAGGTTCTTTTCATATATCTGCAAATTAACCTATTTATAACTGCTATGACTCGAACCTTTAAAATTTTCTGATATAATTACCTACAAAGTAAACACGATTTATCGCCTACGTGAAGGTTAAGGTTGAAAGCTGATATTGTTTTAAGTAGACAACATCGCTGCTAACTAGGTTACTCCAACGCTTTATTATTAATATAATTTTATTCAATCTGCTTTATATATTAATTAAAATCTTTCAGTTGCATAGATTACTATCAAATTACTGTTACTAAACTATAACTAAATATTATTTGTGTTAGTTTATGTTACCGTTTACAAAGAAGTTATGCAATATTTTGAAAATATTTTATCTTTTTAATAAAATTTACGTTTCTCATCACAGTACAAGAGTCACTAAATGTCATTTACAACAATCTCGTTTAACTGCGTACGAACGTTTTGGATATCTTTGAATTTTTCTTGGCATCTTCAGTAAACTTCCTATAACTTAAATCATAAACTTATTTAGTCAAATATCATACTTCCAATTATTCTTAATTCTAACTTAAAATTTCTTGAGCTTATTGAATTTATTAAGCCAAAGTTTTTGTAAAACAACACAAAAAGCTCGTAGCTAAATTTACATTTCCTTGAATTTGATGTCACTTATGATTATAAAATTATAGTTCTGGATATTAATTCCGAAAATTAAGATCACGTATCTCAAAAAGGAAACAATGGAATTCTTATAATATTACTTAGTATTCGTCCTTCTGATTGTCTGTATATCTGTCACGACAATGTGATTGATATTGAATCAATAGCTTCCTGAAGCGCAGAAAGAAATAAAGTCGAAAGAAAATGTAATCAAAACATACGATCGTCTATACTTGTTGATTTACGTTCTTTTTAAATGAAAATCGCCGCATAATCAAATTATACTGTACATAAGCAATTGGTACGACCAATTGATTATGCAGTACAATTTGATGACCAATTACCTTATATTGAAGTATAGTCAATAAGTTAGAACATGTAAAGTAGAAACAAAGATTTTTTTTATATATTCCAAAAAAATACGGACCCTATAATTAGATATATATATATATATATATATATATATATATATATATATATATATATATATATATATATATATATATATATATATATATATATATATATATATAGATATATATATATATATATATATATATATATATATATATATATATATATATATATATATATATATATATATATATATATATATATATATATATATATATATATATATATATATATATATATATATATATATATATATATATATATATATATATATATATATATAAAAAGCGGACTCTATTATTAGATAAATGAAATAATATATTGTTTAAATAAAGTGATTTTATTTCCACAAAAGTAATGTGATTGGCTTTCATTTCACATTTATGTTTTACGCACAAAACATAAATGTTTCTACAAATCCAAACACTAAATGATTTCAGTCATTTCAAATGTGGATATATATATATATATATATATATATATATATATATATATATATATATATATATATATATATATATATATATATATATATATATATATATATATATATATATATATATATATATATATATATATATAAAAAGCGGACTCTATTATTAGATAAATGAAATAATATATTGTTTAAATAAAGTGATTTTATTTCCACAAAAGTAATGTGATTGGCTTTCATTTCACATTTATGTTTTACGCACAAAACATAAATGTTTCTACAAATCCAAACACTAAATGATTTCAGTCATTTCAAATGTGGAGTGTATAATTTCAAAATTAAGAACAACACTTGTGATCCAGCACCAAACTGTTAGGCGTTAAAATTAAACTGACGCTAGGCGATACAGAGTGGCGGTCAAGCCCACGATTTCTTAGTAAGTCGCTATTTGTGTAATATTTACGGCGTAAGTTTGCTCGTCAAAAGGAGAAAAGTAAATTTATGTAAATTACCGCGTAATGACCATCCACTTGGTAGCAGACAAGCATTCTTGTACAGCAATTTAGGTTTTTCCACTTAACAATAATCCGGAACCTAGTGATTTTAAAATAGGGGCAACAGTAATAAACAATAGATGGACATATTTATGTATATCCAATGTGTTTATATAAAATAACAAATTTATTTAATCGATCAATGCCGTCTGTACACACTCGTAATAATAAATAGCAATGCTTAAACGGATATTGAACGGTGAAATGTGAATTCCGAATTTCAATAAGAGAGGACCGTTGTGGTGCAGAGGCGTAAAGTTTGTCTGTAACGCGATGGTTTCTAGATTCGATTCCCAGTCGGGGAAGATGGATTTTTCTATTTCCATTTTCTTCGCTCTGGCAACTAGGCAAAAGCGCGCCGTTGAGTTCCGCCACTCAACACAAAACGAACAGAAAATAAACATATATATATATACATATATATATATATATATATATATATATATATATATATATATATATATATATATATATATATATATATATATATATATATATATATATATATATATATATATATATATATATATATATATATATATATATATATATATATATATATATATATATATATATATATATATATATATATATATATATAGATATTACTGAAGAAGATCTTTTCTAGAATGTTCTAGTGTTAAAAAGGTTTGTCTACTACTGTCGAATAGTACTCACACAGAGAGCTCCGTTCCAATTTCATGATTGATCTTGGGAGTTTTGTTAACGAGGCAACTGTCATACAAAATGCAAAAAGATTATGCGTCAACACTTATTTTTTATTATGTATTAAACTTAACTATTTATTTTGTGATAAAAAAATAAACAGTCATCTGCTTAGATTATTTAGAATTACGCTTATGCAAGGTATAAGCCTAAATCTACGTATAGATCCTATCTACATTATTCATATATATGTTTTTGTTATAAAAACATGTTTTTTTATGATTCATTTATGTAAGTAATTAAAAAAGTAAGTCTTAAAATTTTGCTGTTTCTATTCCACATGCGGCAACCATTGTAATAAATATGTAATAGATTTTTTAAGTGTAAGGCTGAATTATATGGCTTGGATTTTATTTCAATTTATTTTCAGCAAATAAAGTCATTGGTTGATCTTGGCATGTCATTAACGCAAATTAAGTACAACAGTAGAGCTAAGCCGCCTTATTGTTTCATAAGTATAGAGTGGTCTTCATAATCAAGGATATCATGGGAAGTAGTGCAGATTGGATACCTTCTACGTATATTACTTATTATACTTTTGTAAAAGCTGTACGTGGCTCGCATTATAATTTGTTTTTTTTTCTTTTTGCTCGTAAAATTTTAAAAATTTTCGGATTAAATTAGTAGTCTATAATACCGAAAGTTACTTAATTCATCAATAAAGTTACATCGATTCTCTATTTTTTCACTAAGCGCCTACTTATGTTATACCTAGTCAGCGCTACCATTACGTTTACCAAGAATTACGTTAAATTAATTAAATCACTTAAATTTAATATGAAATTTAAAAGTCCATTTATTTCCTCACTAACAGATTTCACAATTTGTGTCGATAAGTCAGTCAACTTTGTGTATTTATAATTTTTCTTATATTTTTAATTATACTATTTTCTGTCATTTGGTATCGGGATCAAAAAATAAGAACAAGTCGTACTTTAAATTTCTGATTTTGTACAAAATTCAGAAAATATACAAACCTCTTTGTTACTTTTATTTAACCAGCGTGCGAAGCCAGTTATTAAAAAGCTAGTTAATAAGAATCGAGTACTACGCGTATACGAGAATAATCATCATTAGCAACAGTATCAATGAATATATTGAATAAGACAGTTGAAAACTAAAATAAAATTTTTCGAGACTTTGGATACGGAGCACAAATATATTGATGACTTTTTTTTAATGGGAGCAAAATTATATCGAATAAGTATGAGTCGCTTTTCAACGACTATAAATGTTTATTTACCTTTTATTTAATTATAGCATTAGTTACTCATATAGAGTATCGTTCTTCGTAAGTCTTCTACCTAATCTCTGTGAACGAAAAAATAAAATTATAAAATAAATAATATATTTAGAAATGTTTTTGTTCCAAACAAAGTACTTCTTGATTTTTTTGTGTATAGCGTTGTGTATAACTGTTACTAAAACAAAGTAAATAAATAAATCATCGTTTCAAAATCAAACACAATTAGTCAGGTGTGACGCAAGCATCGCAGCGAATGAGAGGTGATAACTTAGTAACGTTTAGTACTATTTTGCAGCACTAGATTTTTATGTCATTCGTTTCTAATTATGATAACTTCTTTCTAATTATAACGTGTTACACAGCCTCTATAAAAATTGTGTAATGAAAAACTGTTACCAGTCATCAAATATTAAAAGTTTATAGCAAAAACAAATATAAGAATAATATAGATTACATAAGGATTATGATCACACACACACACATACACACACACACACACACACACTCACATACACAACATACAAACACACGCACGATAATACATCGCAATAATAAATATTCTCCTTACCTATATCTTTTAAAATTTTATTTCTGTAACTTTATTTTGTTATAATTAAATATATAATTATAATATTATAAAATATACTTTTTAAAAATCTATTTGTATTATAATTATGTTTACTAATTATTGAAATTTATTGGTATTAAAGAAATAATAGCGAATTGCAAAACGAAAAAATGTCGTTGGTTTATTTTTTTTTATTTAAAAACAATTTACTCCACAGACACTTGGTCCGTACTCTTTTTTAACTTATACTATATGTTCTTATCACAAATATTGAATATATTTATATTAATACATAATATACAGAATTAATATTTATCATAACGAACATCTATATTCACTTTTAATTTTTTTTACATTTAATATTACATAGAACTAAGGCTATGGCTGATAAGCAAATTACACAAGTTTATAAATTTCATTTTTGGTGTTAATAAAATTAAATTATATAATAAATTAGGGTGGTTAAATTTTATAATAACTTGATAGTGGGGTCATACAATAATGACAAAAAATAAGCTTTGATGCGACTTATATAATATATAATGACAAAAAATAAGCTTTGATGCGACTTATATCTTAAATATTAGGGCATGTCCGCTATTATGGAAGTTGTGACCGCTGCGTTCCTGTTTTTCATGGCCATCTTTAAGTTGTACTCCACAATATCGTTATTAAATAGGAAGCGTTTACATTATAATAACTTTATTTCATATCTAAACTCTTATATTATATGAGCTGTAATCGATCTCCTTCCAGGACTTTAAAACAAAAATTCCTTTTATGCTTGGTCCCAAAGTAATTAAGGAAATCATCCTTTGCTGCCCTAATGCGTGACATATACAATTTCTTGCGCCCAGTAGATTGCCCTGATTTTATATATACTTCACTACGTACTTTTAATTATCAATATAAAGATGTATACTACGAGCAATATAGCATAATTACTGCATATACACGAAAGCATCATACTTAATACATAAAACGCGCTGCATTACATTGACGTCATCCAACGCAAGGGCGAATTAACCTAGACAAGTTATAACTCCCAAGTTGTTATTGAAAGCATTTTAAAAAGCTCTATCACGTAATATATTGTAGTCAGTACTTTGTTATTAACTGATCACAAAAAAGATGAACTTTTATTTTTGATATTTTTTCGCAGTGATTTTGTGTGAACCAATTTCAATAATATTTTTTTGATTGTAAGGGCGTATTTTATACATTTATTGTTTTGGTTATTTCATTGAATTTCTATTTTGTATTTCTAAGTAGTGAATAAAAACAAATTTATATAAAATACTAAATGAAAAATAAACTATACATACAAATTAAATTATTAAAACTATAGAACTACTAAAATATTCAAACTAGACAATAATATGTCACTTGTACACGTACATGTACATGTACTTATATACTTACTGATATTATATACCATGTCAATCAATATCACGTGTTATTTTAAAGTTGATGTCAGTCTAAGCATGAAAAAATGTGAAAATATACCTAAACCAGAAAAAAGAAAATGAAATAATCAAAAAAGAACCAAATTTCTAGATAATCCAATTTCACAGTCATATATAAAAAATTATGATTAAGGCATTACAAATGTTAGGCTTTGTTACTAAAAATACTTTAAAAACCAGAAATCGTGATTCGATTTAGTCTTAACTTGATTTCGTTCATAATAATTGCTTAGACTTTATTCGCCATTTTATGCCGTACATATGCGTATAAAAATTCACTAACCTTTTCTTTAGAATACTTAGTACAAGTTTAACGAAATATATTAAAAACGTATCATTTAGATTATTTTAAGCTAAGTGGTTTGTATTATCAGAGATAGATATTGAATCAACTTTTCCTGTATATTATTTAGCAGTAACTAATACCCTTTTTAATTAAAGGTATTAAACATAAATACTTCAACATGGCCCCTTATAACTAAATAAACTTTATTTTCGAATAAAGTTATATTTAGTTTTAGACGTTAATGTCAACAAACATCTGATTCAGTACAACAGGATGACAAGAAATTCTCATACTAGTATGGATATCCTCTCAAATAGCATTGTAGTATTCAATGGCAGAATGAAAAATGAATTTACTCCTTATTAATAATTTAAATTGAGTTATTTTTGAATTAAATTTTATATATTTCTTCACAGCTATTACATTTCGTAAAGTCAGTCACGTTTACATAATATTTGTATTAAATAACTACACTTATTGTTATTTAGTTAAATGTCATTTTTAACTATGAAAAAACTACATTTTAAGCAGTCAGGTAAGAACGTGTCTCGTGATGTATGTATAAATGATTAAACTAAGCCAAGGTAAGTTTCTGTACACCATGTTGCTCCAATATGTTTCAAATAAAAAAAGACGAGGTTATATTGTGTCCATTATAGATATATAAATACTTTATGCGAAAGATCCATGAACAACGGGACGATGATTTCTCTTGGGGGAAGGAAAACATCAAATCTTTGATAAGCTGATGACAAACTTCTTCACTTTTGGCATGAAGACATGCATAACTTGGAACAACGATGTAGACTTTTACGAGAATGGAATAAAAAGGACATAGAATTTTTATTTTGATATGTGTCGCTGAAGATGAAAATTTATATAGTAGATCTAGAGCTTATTGGAATTAGTTAAAAATGGATGGAAGAGTAAAATGAAAGTTATGTTACCTAATGAAAATGCATTGTATAATTTTATATATTTAGCTCAGGTAATATTTTCTGCATTTGCTTGTATAGTTGATATCATATAAAAAGGATTTAATAAATTGAAAACTGGATTTAATAATTTAGATACTTGTTATTTACTCAATTTTATACATGTTTCAAGCCTAATTAATTTTAACGCAACGATAAAAAAAGTTATAATTAATTTTAATGAATACTTATAATAAAAAATATTTTAAAACAAAAATCCTTTATTATTACCTATTACCTCTTTTAGTAGGTACTTATGTTACATTTTTCCAATTAATTTGATTATTTCCTGTAAAATGTCAAGACTTAACTTGAAACTGAATATTTTGTTACTAAATTATAATAAGTTTTTTATTCATAGAGTAAGTAGAGACAAGTTTAATTATAGCATAAATTCACATTGATAAGTTTACTATAAAAATAGTTTTGTTTAAATTGTGGAAAGAATTTTGTATACTATAAACAAATAAGAAGTGCCTACCTTTAATAAACTTGCACCAACAGTTGTTTTATATAACTACTGTACAAATATGTTAATTACTTATATATTAGATGAGTGTCTATTACTTAAAAGCTATAACTCTTTAATTTTTTATCTGTTAATAATTTATAATAAAAATAAAGATACACAACCTAAAGATGATGTTGACGTAAGAGCTTTACACTATTTTTTAAAAAAGAAGTTGTATATAATGTACTAAATTCAGTGGGTACAAAAACCATACACTATTTCTATACTTGCTGACAGTTACCACAACTATCCATCATTTAATTCAATACACTACGTATGCCAATGGTCTCCACGTGACATTTGACACGAGGCTCGTGTCATCATAGCATAAAATATATTGTAGGTAATACTAGAATATTGTACGTGTTAGTGTTAAAATGTTTAAATATAACAAATAACAGATTAGTAGAACTAATTTATTAAAAATTTCTGTCTTGGTGCTTCAATTCATGTGGAAATTTAATTGTCTTATACAAAAATTGGATCGTACGGCTTTACTGTTTTATACAAATATTGAATCGTACGGCTACAGTAAAAAAATCGCGAATATTCGCATATTTTTACACATTCTTATTCGCGAATCTTTTGCGAGTAATGAATATCAGAAAAATATAAAATTTGACTATTATAATACGTTCTTAAAATCGATATCACTTTAGTTTCTGTACTTTTTAATCCAAAAAATCTTAACTTATCCTCATTATCACAGTATCAGTTTTCATAATATCTCATTAAACAAATTTTTAATGCAATCTAAGCAAAAAAAACATATTTGCTTCTCTGATCTGCTTTGAACAAAAATATAAATGATGATCAAACAAATACACTATTCTCTTACACTAAACTATAATGAATAATAAGTAACGACGGAACGTACGTCCAAAGTGCTATGTTGCCGTAAACAATTGGCGCTAAATTTATAGAAATATTGAATATTCGCATTCGCATTCGCGAATGTCAATAGCTCATATTCGCATTAGTATTTGCGAACATTAAAAAATGACATTCGTTACATTACTACAACAAAGTAAAAGTGATAGTGATACTTTTTTGCTTTCAAAAGGTTAATAGATCATTAATGGCAATTATGCCTTAAATGATTTATTAACCTTGTGGAAATGTGATTTCATTGTATACACGTTGTATATTATTAGTATTGTTGTGATTCCTTTGTATGTTGTAAATTACGTAAAATATATTATCATATTCTGGAATAGCAAGCATAGAAAATTAATACTGTTGATACTCCCTCGGGATGCCTATGTCTATTGTACGCCTACTGTTAAAGTATCTGCCTTCGGAGCCAATGGTAACTTCCGTTCTATCAATAATACTGATACCTCAATGTAAATTGAAGATTCAAAAGTATTTGTAAGAACCTAATTTGGAAAACTTTTTTCAACCAAATTTGCATAACAGTGTGTGATGGTATTATTTAAATTATAAAACTCATTATGTAGTTATGCAATTTATAAACATTCAATTTTATATGCGTGCTGCAAACTTTTAAAAGCTCACTTGTATTTTCTGTTATACTGCTCCAAAGTCTAATTAACTTTAACGAGTAGCTTAAAATGAAATTAGCTTTTAGTAGTAGTAGTTAATTAGTTATGGTAAGTTGTATAATGAAGTTTTGAAAGCATCAATGCTGAATATTGCCTAAAGTATATTTAATCTTATAATTTGAAGCTTCATATAGATTCTCGCATATAGTAAAGTAGGGAGAGGGAACCTAGTGTTAAGACACTCCTTCCTCTATTTCAGTTCTAGTAAATTGTCGGAAATTAATTTTTCGTCTTTACACCAGAGAAACTTGATCAAAGTAAATAATTTCTTCGTGGGTACATAATATAAAAGGTTGTTTAATAATGAAAAAATCATCAAATTTCATTTATCATATTATTAGTAAATAATATGAAAATAGTATTAACTATTAAAAAAATTAAAGTAATAAAAGTTTTGATGTAAGTATCATAAGGTTAAAAGAATAAATAATGGTTAATCGGAATAGAAAGTCAATATCAGTTTCTTTATTCAATCATTTCATTAAGCATCGATGACACTCAAACGAGAGTTCCCATCGAGGGCACTCGTCTCAAGCAACGGGATCTCAGTTTTGATAAAAATATTAAATTGTTTAAATTCATTCTCATAAAAGCAAAGGTGAATGGTGTATTGGAGTATATATTTTATTTAGTAGTGTCTTTAATTTAACTTGTTGTTATCCTAAATTTAATACTTATAGATACAATAAAAGATAGAAAAATCAATTCAGTATATAAAAATGTTAATATTTTGTTCTTTGATTTAGAAATTATGTCTGTCTGTCTCCCGATCTGAAATAATGAAAATTAAATTACGAGTTACATAAAAAGCACGGAACAAAAATTTATGGATAAATACTTTAAGAAAATAATAAAAAGAAACATTAATAACAACAAATTTAAAACTAGCCTATCTAGATTACATTTGAAAAAATAAATTGAAACGCCATAAATAAAGAAAAGAAGAAGAATAAGAGGACCGTCTTGGTGCAGAGGCGCAGAGGCGCAACGTCGGCCTGTAACGCGACGGTTTCTGGGTTCGATCCCCAGTCGTGGAAGATGGATTTTTCTAATTCCATTTTCTTCGCTCTGGTAAACTAGGCAAAGCGCAGCGTTGAGTTCCGCCACTCAACACGCAATGTCTCGAAAAAGGCGGAAAGCGGGGACGGAGAAAGCAGGGACTAAGCAACGGAGCGTCTTAACACCCACGGTCCCAGCGGTTCCCTCTGCCTACCATAAAAAAAATGAAGAATAAGACGTGTTTGCTTACATGTAATATCGAGGATGCGTGACGTTGTTTTCAGCAAGCGGTTTGTAATTATTTTTACTTGCGAAAATGAAAAATATGCCGTGAATATCTGTAATATCTGTAATTTTACAATTTTCACGTTGTACGAAGAGTTATCTTGGATGTGAGTGCATAACTTTCCCATAAAATTCTATTTATTAATGCAGAAATTTTGTTCCGTATGAAATTTCATAAGATGATTGCTATTAATAGAATAAACCTTGAAACTTAAAAAGATTTGTAATACCCTTTGTTTGGTGAAACTGTGAGACTAAGTAATAATAAATAATAATACTATATCGACGTCACTCAACTAGACGTCATAAATACCATTAGAGGCAATAAAAAAATACGTTTGAGTGAAATGGAAAAGACTCGTCAGTTTATGTGAAATAATTGTACAGATATAAAATAAAAGTAATATTTAGTTTCTATTTCTAGAATCGGTTATTAACAAGACGTAAAAAATACCCTGTGACTCCAAATAAACAATTTTTATGAGGATTTATTGTAAGAGGATTTAGATATTTAAATAAAAAACATATTAGTACCAAACAATCCTTTAAATATTGTTTGGTCCACGTTATGTGAAAATACTTAAAAATAAAATAATTAAACATAAATATAAACAGGAAGTAATTTGTTTAAAATTTAGGAATACACTCATAGCCACATTCAGATGATAAAAAGTTTCATGGCGCTTTCAGTAGAAGTGTCTCAATTTTTTTGCGGAGCCAAAGCTACAGATGGTTTCGTTTCCTTTATTCGTGGTAGCATCAAGTTAGGTCAAGTATAGTACTTTTCGAAAGTAAATCTCAGTATTTCAGCTACAGAGAAGATACAAATACATCTGACGTAAAAGTTAGAAATTAAATATTTATAGTTAATAATAACACTTCAAATTGCCTTTTACAATCATGTGATTTTTAGCTAAACAAGACACTAGTAGCAATGTTAATAATACTAATAAAAATAATTATACTGTACAAGAAATAGAATTTAGTATAGAGATAAAAATATCAGTACAAAAATATATTCGTAAAGAAGCGGCTCAAAAAGACGACGGTTGACTTTTTAATATATTTACCAAGGATATGACGTATAACAAGGGAATTTCCATTAAGTCACGATTTATCACATGAAAAATATTTATTTTGAATATAACCTAATATTGTACTAGTAAATAAAACACTATATCGCTGGCATGGCTCGAATCACCAGCAATGTTGTGGAAATTTGTAACGACAACGAAACTTTAGAGGAAAAAATGCAATAATAAATTTAAATGTCAAATTCAATTCACCGATCTTTCGTTTCACGTACAAGAATTCTTTAATTTTTTTTATGGTAGCGAAAATTCGATTATGATATTAAATAAGAAAGAAATTAGTAAATTTGGATTTAAACGTTTTTGACGTGACAACGTCTTAAATTAGGTTGTGCGGCTCGGAGTCAAATATGAAAATGGTAACGTAACGATGTGTCAACTGTCACCGAACTATGATCGGTCCGCCGCGCGTATCACTTGACACATGTACAATGTTTTAGTAAACAAAATATATTTTCTATAGTTAAAATTTGTGCAATTTATACTATAATTATTATTCATATCAATAAATATTCTACCGAGAAAAAGACGTTGTCACGTAAAATTTTCGCCCGTAAAACCCACTTTACAGGCAACCATTTTTAGGAGTTATATTATGGTTGTTACATATTCTTTACATACATAAAAATGTATATAAAAATATGATAATATACATTTGGGTTGATAAAGGTGGGTTTATTTTTAAAATAAATCTCTTTCAGCCAACTGGCGGAAGTGGATAAGTTTGAAACAACAGGAAAAGGCAGCGCTATTACAATAAAATATATAAGACTTAAGATAAATGTAGATATTGAATCGAATTTAACCAAAAAAAAATAAGATATATTATGAATATATTTTAGATATACTTGTTAATGCGCTTGTCATAAACAAATATTTTTTATCATCTTAAAATTATATATTTTAATTAAAACAAATATTATTGCTATGCTTGAAATATACATGACACCGTTGGAATAATTTTCACTTTAATATTAGTCTGCGTAACCTGATGTTGTAGCGGACGTCACCTAAATTGATATCAGCTGACTCTACTATCAGGTTAATTGGAATTTGTATCGGTATGTCGTTTTTGAGTAACAAAAAGAAATTCATAATTTTTTTTTGTTAACTTCTAACTATTGCTTCTCATAGACTGAAAATAATAACACGTCGCGGAATGATATATAATTAAGTGTTCCTTGTTCATCTTCTTTTTCTTTGTCAGCATGATTGTCTACTGTTCTGCAAATGCCTCTCCTTATCTCCCCATTCTGCGTGGAGTCCATTTTTCTGCATTCACAATTTCCCAGCGCGGTCTTTGATGTCGTCGGTACATCTGGCGGGTGGTCTGCCCACGCTGCGTTTCCCAAGATGGGCTCTCCAATGCAGAACGCATTTGCTCCATCTTTTTACGATCGATACGATGACACGAGTTTTACGATCCTTTGCGTGATCTGGAGCTTGTAAATCATACTTTTCGTCAAAGTCCACGTCTCACACACGTATGTCAAAATTGAGAAAATATAGCGGTCGAATATTTTTTTTGAATGACTGAGATAATTTTGACTATAGAAACCGTTTTACATTGCTACACGCCACCTATCCCAGTTGAATGGGTCTCTTTATTTTTGACTATCACGAGTCGCCATCACCATCGTCTTCCCCATGTGAATTTTCGGGCGAATTATTAGTAAAGCGTGGTACAAATCGTTGAACATTTGCTGCAGATCTTATGATCACAATGACTATATCAATACATTAATACCCTTGCTTTCCCAGTCCAAGATGTTGAATACATCCTTTATTGCGAAAAATTTAGCTTATCCTATATATTAATAAACAATTTACAAGGCATTCCTTTGGAAAAGAAACTACTCAATATGGCCGATAGCGTTGTAGGAAAAAGAGCTCCGACGAGTAATTTTATAGGGGCCTCTTTAAAACGCAATTAAATACACGTCCGCTGTCTAAACTCCCCCTACTACGAAATTCGAAATGATTCGCCTAGTGCTGCTTTAAAAATACTTTCTAGAAATGAATTAGTAATAATTAAGGATAGATCGAGATCTCTTAGCAAGCTATAGAGAGATATCACTGCTATGCCTCTTGCTTCTTCTTTAACTAAGTTAAAAAACTAGTGAAATTAGAAGTTATGACATTTATATAATATATCATCCTACCCATTTATATAATATATGACCTAGATTATAACAAATCAAACAGAACAAAATAGCTTAGTAAGGGATAGATATCCCGATTTTCAACAGAAAAATTAAATATAATAAAAATATCTATCTGTACTGATATGGGTAGATACTAAAATTAGAAAACGGAAGGATTTACATGTTTATTTTTTTCTATTGAAAATGTCAAAATCTACTGGACTGAGTTTGAAGATATCTGAAATGGAGCAAGGCCTTAAGTTAAGAAGTAACACGAGCTACCAGTTACTGTAAAAATGGGGGTATAAAGAGTAAAAAGGACTCTGAGATTTTATATGTAGAGAAATCGTTATTTTTAAATGACAGAAACATGAAATTTGATCTCAACGTTCGTTAAACTAATTTCTCTGTCAAATATGTATATCGCATAATTATTTAAGAGATGCTTGGGAAGTGCGGTGGTGGGCCTGTATGATTTTATAAACCAAAGCTCGTTTAGGCCTCAGGACTCACAATACGTTTTCATTATATTACAAAATCGGCATGATACAAGTTATTATAAAGTAAATTTAGAACTTTAATATCCTACGTAAAGCGCCTTTGAATATATTACGTGAATTATTATTATCTTCTTAATCTAATGCAGTTGACGTAAACTTGAGTCCTATCTTTATTATTTCCATCGTTAACGTTTAAAAAAGGCATTGCATCTTAAGTTCTACAAGTGAGCTTCGAACTACCAAACTGTCGCGTTTGTGAGTAAGCCTGTACTGTACGACCAGAAATAAAGTTACATAACAATACATCAAAAGTTTCGTGTGAAATTAGTTTGTTAAATTTTTACATACAAACATAGATACCTGTTGATAATTAATTAGAACTTCTATATTTCATATAAATTTAAATTTATATTAAAGTTATATAATTATCTACTAACAAGTGTCGAGAGTATGTGTTTCGTATATGGTTTTGTGTGTAAAATTTTGTTTCCTGTAAAGTTCACACTTTATTTTAAAAAATAATTATGAAAATTATATAATATAATTAAAAAAAAAGCCCATCATATCTGCGATGCTGATGCTGATAAAAGCTAGAGGATTGTCAGCGAGATGGGATTAAAAGTTTAAGTAAATCTTGTTACATTGCCATTCTATTTCCAACTTTGACAGCACTTTTAAGGTAGCAATAAAACAGTCATTATAGTTTTTAATTTCTATTAATTCACATTGATAATAGAATAAAATATATCTATCAATCCTTCAATATGGTGAAAATATAATCTAAAATAGTAATCGAATAAATAATTTTATCCAATCGTAAGAGCTATGAATATACTTATTTTAATCTTAATTGAGATTGAGATATTAAATTTGTATATCTTTTGTTGACAGGGGATCAGGAGGAGGTGGCATGTTCGGGGATGTAAATATCTCGGCAATATTAGATTCGCTGAGTGTAAGTTATGATAAAAGAGTCAGGCCCAACTACGGAGGTGAGTTCGAAATGTGCTTGAATAGTAGCTTGTAGACATTAAAAGACGTTAAGCTTAAGCTTAATAATCTGCTAATTGTTATTAAAACAATTTTACTTATCTATTGAGCATATTTCATTGGACGATATGTTTCATATAACGCGTAACGTAGTTGTATTTATATGTGCACATAATATATGTTACTTATAAATAAGAATATATATATATATATATATATATATATATATATATATATATATATATATATATATATATATATATATATATATATATATATATATATATATATATATATATATATATATATATATATATATATATATATATATATATATATATAATTTTAAAATTTTGGTGCTAATTAAGAAAAAAATGTTTGGAATAATATTATAGCAGAAACTGTATCGTTCATTATAAATGGATGCTACGCGTTAATTAGTGAGAAACAAGTAATATTTTTATAATACTAAAAAAATTTAATTAAAAAGGTTCAAAAATCCCAAGCTTTATTTAAAGGTAAGCTTCGAACGCAAAGTATTCACAAATTTTATATTATAAGATTATTAAAATAGTATTAAATTAAACAATCTGTCTGCATTTTACACTAATAAAACGTTATTAAATCTATAGAATAATTAAAATGTGTCATATTCAATAAGTTGTTATTTATAAAACATTAATTAAGACACTAAACAAGCATAGATTAGTGCTATTTATAAATATTTAATTTTAGCTTTTTGACTATATATATAAGTTGCCACAATTAGAGGACGGTGAGTTAATAATTTGGTTATTATTTTTTCCAAATAATGTGATCCGCCATTTTATTAATAATTATTATCAGATTATATGTATATCATTTCAGAAGCAATTCAAGGCCGTTTCAGCTTGTAAATTCTTGCTTGTATTTAACTATGAGGGCTTCAAATCAAAATGCAAATATATATGAATTTTAGTGCTATATTTTTAGTGCTATATGCTAAGTATATGTTTTTGATAATTGTATCATTATGTTATATATTTGCATAGATTATGAAATACAACGTGCATGTAATCTGATATTTATCATTAATTTTAATTAAGTTTTGCGATCGGTAGATATTATACATTATATATATAGCTTAGTAAATATTTTAGAATTTTGTGTCTGTGAAGAGTAATTCAATTAATATCATAATTATTTTATATTGACGAGATGAGGGACAAAGCGAGAAAATGTTTAGAATTTATAATAGCCATATGACTTCATTTTGTATCATAAGGTTTAATAAGTTGCTGGCAATATAGTCATTAAAAATCAAAGGCAATCAAGAGGTACAAATACAAGCAAATACCCAAGCAAATATGTAATGCCAAAAAAATTTTTTTTTTATTTTTATGTGTTAATCCACACTGAGGATAGAAAAAATACTTAAAGAAACATAAAAATTTGAACGCAGCGGGACTCGAACCCGCGCCCTCCTGCGAACCGTGCAGGCGCTCTCACCACTGAGCATGCGTTGTGCTCAGTGGTGAGAGCGCCTGCACGGTTCGCAGGAGGGCGCGGGTTCGAGTCCCGCTGCGTTCAAATTTTTATATGTTTTCTTTAAGTAACATTTTTTTATATTCACAATGGTAGGGGGTATACTAATTGATTAAGGTTTCAAAAATAAAAAAAGTTATTGTTGTTATTTTTAGCTTTACACTTATCGCTTAAATTAGTAGAGTAGGTATATTAACCCCAGGTTCCCTTAATACAACTTAATGTCTTCATTGAATAAATAATTGGACATTTATTTACTTATTTATTTGATTTATTGAAATCTCCACAGCTATATATATATATATATATATATATATATATATATATATATATATATATATATATATATATATATATATATATATATATATATATATATATATATATATATATATATATATATATATATATATATATATATATATATATATATATATATATATATATATTTCAATAGACAACCGATATACAGTGATGTATTTATGATGTTTATATGCACATATGTATATATATTAAGAAATTTACTCGCAATTTCACTTTCAATTGTACTAGCGTTGTCTCCGTTAAATTGTTCTACTGTGCAGCACGTCATACATAGTTCTATAAGACCGTAATAATTTATATATTTATGAAATTAAAGCGTAATATATCATCGCAAATCTTATTATGCAAGACTAATCATTACTGCTTTTCACAAAGGCATATATTTTTTTGTAAATAATTCATTTCATTTAATCCAATACAAAGACAGCAATTGGGGACATCACCCTTTTTAGTATCTACTTTGATGGAATAAAGAAATTAAAAAAACTTTAAAAACTGTAATTCGTTAATAAAATTATAAAAAGTTGAATTAAAATATATATATTTTTAAATATCTTAAAACGTAAAAAAATATTTTAGCAGTTGTAGTATTTTTTTTGAATAAATAATTATTGTAGATAAATCATACTAGACACAAGTTATAAATGTTTAAATATTATATTACGAATATATTCTACATGATTGAATATTTTCGATTTTTACGTTATTCTATTTTTGATACTTACACAAAATGTGTCTTAGATGTGGGTAATGATTTTAGAATGTGGGATAATTTAATATTAAAAGAGATAGTATTCTAAATGAGAAAATATATGCTGGTAGTACGTAACAAATGTGAAATTTCAGGACCACCGGTGGATGTGGGCGTCACCATGTACGTGCTATCCATCAGCTCCTTATCTGAAGTGAAAATGGTATTTAAGAACCTATTATTAAGTAGCGAAAATAGTAAGGCGGATTTAGGTTAAGCTCTTTCGGTCGTGCGCTGGTCTGGTACAGATGGCGCCCGACCGAGCGAGTTAGAGTCACGTCATCGTCCTCTGGTTTGGTTTTCACTGCGCGCCGCGCGGTATTCTTATGTTTGGGATTGATTTCAGGTCCACCGGTCGAAGTCGGCGTCACCATGTATGTGCTGTCAATCAGTTCCGTCTCCGAAGTGCTCATGGTACTCGCCACTGTCAGCTCTCGCTTGACACGAGTAGCCCTAGACACTAGGCTGCGAGCATGCCGGCGTAACCATTCTCTTTCTGACCGCCCGGATGGCGCTCACCACTCTGAACTAACACCAAAAATTGTTTATATATTAACTTCCTCATAATGTCGTATTGGCAAGGAGTGGTGTGCCGTTCGGGTGGGACTGATTAATCGTTATTTTCTAAATTTTACTCTGCTACTAAGCATTTCTCCATATATTTCTTCGTGGACTTGCTCTATCAATGTAATTTTACGTTAGCTTTTTATGTTTCTTGTATCTGTTGTGTCTATTGGGCTCTCAATACTGTCTCCCATACTGGCGCTCTAATTTTTCAACTCGCCACTTGCAATTAACTTACTTTTAGTAGACTTGCTATGAATGTTTTGATGTTTGTATCGTTGTCAATAAGTTCCGGTTGGACGAGGGAACTTTCTTAAGATTTTGTTTTCTTATTGTTTTTATTATATTGTGTTTAATGTTGTAATTTAATGTCGGGTATAATTTATATATTTATTTATTATCTGTGTGTGTCGCGTTTATTTTGTATGTGAGTGTCAAGTAAATTGTTGTTGATGTCTGGAAACTTGAACCTTAAGTCGGTAAAGACCTTTGATAGCGGTTACGATGAACTCTTCCAATAAGTTGAAAGTGCGTGTACCCTTGTGGAAACCAAATCAAGGGGACTTTTAAAGTCACTTTAAGGCGTGACCTTTTAATATTAAATAAAGACCTTACTTCATTTTCTATAAAAATTACACGTTTTATTATCTAAAATATTCTTTGTTTCACTTATTTATTTTCATGAATTCTCTTAACCAGTTAACAATTAGTAACGCAGCTTATATTAAGATTCCCTTCTTGACGTCTTTTATAATTAAAAGAAAGGAAGTATACACTTACATTAACATCTATTTTATTTGATTGTTGCTTGGATGCCAAGCATTTTTTTATATAACGGTTATTGTGAAACATGTAATTTTTATACACTTATATAATTAATTTGTTTTCGCATAGTATCTGTTTTATCCTAATTGTACTTAAGTGCACCTAGCAGCAAGTTATACTCTTTATATACATATATGTTTTGAAATAATAAGCTTATATTGTAACCTTGTCTTTATTTTTTCCTTAATAATAACAAACAATATTGTTTTTAAGCTTATTTTAATATCTAAATCTATGTTGTCCAAAACATATTATGTAGTGATGTTTATATTAATAAGTCATGATACTAGAAGAGACTACCATTGAGCACTTGAAACTGAGATAAGAGCTGACACTGACAGCCAGTCTAATTTAATTTACGTCTATTTCGCTTTTGTGTGTATGTGTGTCTTTTTATATATAATTAGTACAAATATGTATATCAAACATAAAAAATATAAAAGGAGTAACTTTCTTTTATAATTTGCGCTTAATTTGAACTTATATATTACAATGGATGTCGTAATAAAGCCTACCTTGCTGCTCTGTGTAACATTCGGGCAAAGCTTGTCACAGACTTATAGAATAATATTGTATAAACAATAAAGCACAAATGAGACATGCATTGTCACATCTTTGTATGAAGATAATCATCACAATTAATTGTATTTAACAGGATTTCACGTTGGATTTCTACTTCCGGCAATTCTGGACGGACCCGCGACTCGCCTACAAAAAGAGGCCTGGTGTGGAAACTCTTTCAGTGGGGTCAGAGTTTATACGCAACATCTGGGTGCCTGATACCTTCTTCGTCAATGAGAAACAGTCCTATTTCCATATTGCTACTACTAGCAATGAATTTATTCGTATTCATCATTCTGGTTCTATCACACGAAGTATAAGGTACGTAGTTGTGACTTTATGTTCGTAATAATCTTCTTTTATTAATTAAACCACGAAAACTAAACCAAATTTTTTGATACCATAACCTGAATTTGTTTTTGTAAGAGAAAAAGTAAATTATGTTCGTTTCAGACTGCTTAATAATAATCGTCGATCATTAAATATATTTCTAATTTTGTGAATATTACTCTAAGATTTATTCTAATTTCATAAATTTAACTACAGGTTAACTATTACTGCCTCGTGCCCTATGGATTTGCAATATTTTCCTATGGATCGTCAGCTATGCAACATCGAGATAGAAAGCTGTAAGTTGAATCTGTAAATATTAGGTATATTTCAATTTATTAGACATTTAATATATTTTTAGTTCAATTCTGAGTATGCTTTTAATCAATTTGACATTAACATACAAAATAAAAAAAAATCACGCTGCGTGCTAACATCTACGTCATTTGATAGACAACCGAAGCAAAAAAAGCTTCATAACTTCATACGGCGCTATTATTTGTACGCCGTTTACACAGCTTTTGGTAGTGGAACACTCATTTGGAGTTTGTGAAAACCCAGTGCGATGGGTGTATATTTTACTGTTTCGTATCTCTGCATGGTACAGTTGGCTACACCATGCGGGACATCAGATATAAATGGAACGAGGGACCTAACTCGGTTGGCGTATCGAGCGAAGTATCTTTGCCCCAATTCAAGGTGCTTGGTCACCGCCAGCGAGCAATGGAAATTTCGTTGACAACAGGTACAAGCACAAAATATATTTTTTTGTCCATTTATTGTTTTGATCATCTCATATGTTTCGCTTGCGGCACGTTTATCGCTTCCAATTTGTATCATTGTAACGAAAGATGCTTATATTTTAAGATAATGTTATTAATTTTTATTTCCAGGAAACTATTCACGGTTGGCCTGCGAAATCCAATTCGTTCGATCTATGGGCTACTATTTGATTCAAATTTACATTCCATCTGGTCTAATTGTCATCATCTCCTGGGTATCGTTCTGGCTGAATCGGAATGCTACACCGGCTAGGGTCTCCCTAGGCGTCACTACTGTGCTTACTATGACTACGCTTATGTCTTCGACGAACGCCGCTTTACCGAAAATTTCATACGTCAAGTCCATTGATGTTTACTTGGGAACATGCTTCGTTATGGTCTTCGCAAGCTTGCTAGGTAACAAAAAAATTAACTTGATGTATATACAAAATGAAATTTGCGTATATATTTTTACAGTGAATGATGATCTATGCTATGCACATATATGCGAAATACTACCGTTATGTACACTGTAGCTAAGCGTTTTATATTATATTTCGTTAGATAACTGATAATGTGAATTGCAGAATATGCGACTGTCGGCTACATGGCAAAACGGATCCAAATGCGCAAACAACGTTTCACGGCTGTTCAAAAAATGGCTGCCGAGAAGAAGCTTGCTATTGACGGTGCACCTGGACCATCTGGACCTGAACCCCTACCTCCACCACGTACTACAACGCTGAACCGACCTGCACCACCGAGTCGATCGTCTGTGAGCATCATGTTTTTCGTGTTCTATTTACATCCGTATTTCTTAAAGAACAAACTTCTACGTCTAATTTAGTCATACAATCCCCACACACAGGAAGTTCGATTCAAGTTTCACGACCCTAAAGTGAATACGATCAGCACTGCTCGAGGCGGCCCTTCAACGGCACCTGTCCCTGTTAACGTCCCGGTATCAGTTCCACCTGTAGATGAGGAAGCTGCAGCTCATTTGCTCCAGGCTGCCAAGGTTTGTAGTCAAAGAACGTTTTATTTAAGTTGCATTTGAATGTTTCGAGCACTGCGAATGTTCGAGCAATGCGAATTTAAGATTAAGCTTTGTTGCGAATTTTCTAAAGTGCAAGCTTTTTTATTTCATTTTATTATTAATATAAGCCAAGAAAAAAATATTTCAGGGTATCAACAAGCTCCTCGGTACGACGCCCTCGGACATAGACAAGTACTCTCGCATCGTTTTTCCTGTGTGCTTCGTCTGCTTTAATTTAATGTATTGGATCATTTACTTGCACGTTTCTGACGTGGTTGCTGATGACTTGGTATTACTTGGCGAGGAAAACTAAATATTACTAATCACGGACGGACAAAGAATTATTACGCTTCAACATCATAAAGACGGAACAGCTTATAACTTCATTCTACGGCCTTGAGCTTTTTATGAATATTGTCTTGCTACACGCATTTTCCCTGTCAGGAATTATAGGGACGAAAAAAATTAAAAAAAAACATCACTAACCAAAAATACATAGCAAATTAATTTAAAATTCAAAAAAATAATATGTTAATAAATGTGTTTTTAGTCATATTACTAAAAAGTATTACATAATGTCGTGACTTTCCCTGATGCGTACATGTGTGTCTGCACCAATAGTGAACAATGTTAGTTAACTAAATTAGAGTATTATCAATCGTTTTAATTCATTCTGCATTCAAGCGAAGACTTACTTAGCGTAACTCAATGAAACCTTTACTGTAGTCTCTTATTTAAGTAGGTACTATTTTATAAAATTTTATTAGAAATAGTATTCGTTTTGTTTTCAATAGAGTTATATAGAGTTATTTAATTTAGGTTTTAATATAAATATTGTGTTTAATCATAAACTATTTTACAATTAGTGCCTATTTTAACTTGTTACCTGGTAAGAATCATACATTTAATTATATTGCGGACGATGAGATTTATTAATGACTTTGTCAAGTGGATGTGATATGAATGAGTAATACAAACTATTAATTAATTATGATTAACTTTCGTTCTTTACTTTCATTTATATATATATATATATATATATATATATATATATATATATATATATATATATATATATATATATATATATATATATATATATATATATATATACATATATATATATATATATATATATATATATATATATATATATATATATATATATATATATATATATATATATATATATATATATATATACATATATATATATATATATATATATATATATATATATATATATATATATATATATATATATATATATATATATATATATATATATATATATATATATATATATATATATATATATATATATATATATATATATATATATATATATATATATATATATATATATATATATATATTAAAACTTAATTCAACGACGGGTTGTAAAGAAACGACCATGGGTATAAGAATAAGATGATTTGTAAATATTTATACGTATTCTAGAATATTCTGATATAATGTCCAATCCAAACGATGTCATGTCACATACTCTTACAATTTTCGAAACATACACCATTCAATATTAAATATACTGCACCCAACACTTTTACTGTATACATACGTACATGTTACAATTAGTATAGTATACATAGTTGATATGTTTAATAATAATTTTATTCATTGTAATGATCAAATCACTTTTATGAAAAACGGGTTCCGGAATTTAAAACAAAAAAGTATGAATGAAAAGTTTTATATTTCGTTTTGAATTAAAAAATACTTGATTAGGATTTTGTGGGCTGTGAAATAATTTTGGAAATTTTTTACTTATTATTTATAGATTGTACTGTGTGCTTGCGGAACCCTTAATACAGATAAAAAATAGCAGTAGTTAATTTATAATATTTTTCAATAGTCATGTCCACTTTGTGTTTTTAGATTACCCATAATAAAATTGTGTAAAAATAAAACATAGATCTTAAAAAAAGAACCGAAAAGATAGTTACTAATCTAAAAAAAGTATTGTAGACGTTATACCTGTTTTCATAAAAAATATATAATACAAATATTACTATAATATCTGTCTATTGTAATTAAAATTACGAATACCTAGATAATATTACAGCCAACTCAACAAAATAGTTGCTAAGTAGGAGTGGATGGAATTAAAACAACACAATCCGATACATTAAAGAAAACAAAATTGGTCCTTTCAATTGGTATCAAGCAATATCCAATCGATAAATACCTGCCATGACAAATGGTTACCGCTAAAGAAATATTTATTCACACGTGCCACGCAAACCTTACTTTATTTATATTAAATTTGTAGATAATAATATTAATCATTTTTTAAATATGCTCAATAATTTAATTTCCTAGTGGTTATGTAATAAATATAGTATTTACTATTTAAGGTATGTACATTTTAAATTATTTTAATTCTCTTTTGAGACTGAATTAGTTTGAATATGTAACTAACTTCACTTTTAGTTTTTAATAATTTTAATTCTCTACTTATTTACAAAGTGGCTAGAAGTATTAAAATTTATAGATGTACCTGATGAAATGAATGATATTAGATATTATGGAATCCTTTAAAATAATTGTATTATTTATGAAATTATTTATAAACGATATGAATGTGTTAAGTTTGAAAATTAGCAAAATATAAATAAATGTTATATATAACGCAGATGTAAATAATTTACGATGATTATATTAAACTTCATATGAATTTTGGATTATCTATAATATTGAGCATTATTATTGCACTTAGTGAGTAAGTAGTGTAGCAATGCAAGAGGGGGAACGGACGATGTGCGTGTGTGCACACTTCCAGATATTTCAAGTTGTCAAACGTATGGTATGTATTCAAAATTCAAATAGATACATTTTTATATAGCTAAGGTTGTATCTGGCCGCGTAGAGATTACATTTCCGATACCTATCAATTTGTGATGACTAGTGATGTACCACAAATAACATTAACAATATTTAGTAATGTTATTTATTGCAATCGTTATTCATAACTATTTAAATTAGAATATATTTAGTGATTTTTTAAAGGAAATATATCTGAAACACTATTTATAAAATTACGATGAATGAATTAAATTGAAATTTAATTGCTGAATGTTATAAAGGGAAAAATTCTACATTTATAATAATAATAATATTTTATAAAAAAATCAACCAAGGTATGAAAACAATCGTTATTACTTATTATGGCAAGGGACGCCCATCGTCCGTACACCCTGAATGCGCAACCAAATTCTAAATCACATTTAATAAATCTAGCATTTAAAATATATTATAATCTACTTTAGATGTATTGAAACAAAATATTTACTATATAGAAATCTGATTGAATGCAATGTATTTTATAAATGTTATGTAAGTCAGCTCGTTTTATAATTAGTATGGGATGGGTATGACGGTTACATTTGAAGTCAGATACTCCGCGAATAACGGCTAGAAACAGATAATATAATGTAGAGATATATTATGATAGTGGAATAATTGAATTCATATAAAATTAAAATATATTAAATTCAAAATGGAGCAGTTGGTGAATTTTAGGCCTGCAAAAAGCACAGAAAGATTTAAATATTTTAAAAAAATGTTTTAATGGAGACTGGCTCAGTTGATCGTTGTTGCACTAATGATGAAGGGACAGGACTTAAAACACATTATATGTAGGAATATTTTAAATTAGGATTGGATTGTTAATAAATACCGGCACTACTAACGTTGATCGATGGGTTATCAGGTATTACAGCAGTTTTCGCCAAATTCAGAGTAGAAAGAATATCCAAATTAAAAGGAACAGCCTCGTATTATACAATTGTGAGTAAAACAATTTGCCTATTTCAGGAATCATCAAAATATTATAAGCAAAAAATATCTAAATGTGATAAAGGAAAGTACAATTAGAGTAGGATTTTTATACGATATGGCATTCCATCTGGCGGAAACGGGTCTAATTCTTACTTCCGATATATCAGTCCAATCCTGTTTAGGTGGTGTTACAAAAGATTTTGTACTTTAAAATGGCAGGTTTGAAACGTTTTGATAGTCGGTTTAATTGGAGTTAATATTTATATCACAGATTGCTGTTTTGTCGCTGTCGTAGTTTTAGTATTTAGTAGTTGTGAATTATTATTGGTGTTTAATATTTAATGTATTTGCCAGTCTCCTATCTGTATTATTGAAGTCAATGTTAAATGTATTTTCTGTGCTTAAGATATTCTCCTCATCCCCTCTTATTCGAGTTATAGCCCACATTCAAATTCAATTTTTAGTGCCAAAATTTCGATGGTTATTGTTCTATATTAGGCATCTTATGTAGACGTTTGTAATTGTTTTTATCCATTATTTCCCAATGAAGCTCTTGTGAATTAAATTCATTGCTTGAAATAAATGTTGTTGAACAATATACACTGTAGTGATATCAATAACGTCATTAACTAAACTTGCACTGATCCCTAAATGTTGGTCCTATCATTAACCTGACGCTAAAGTCTTTTATCCGTTCTACGATGTAAAATCAAGATTTTACAAAAATTTCGATATTTTACAAGAATTTAATCAAAAATATTTAAAAACAAATAAATAAAAACAGATTAACAAAATGCTTCTTTTAATTTACACTACATCACTGGCAGGAAAAAATATTTAAATGTGGTATTTGTTTAAGCATCTATTATAATAATCGAAAAAAAATACACAAGTAATAATATTAACTTATATTACAAAAGATTCAAAATTATATACATTGCATTTTTAGCAAATTTCTATACTCGATTTAAAAGGAAATGATGTGCTGTTTGCAGTGCTTAACATTCTTACCTTTTTATGTATACACATTTCATGCCATATCCATATCTATTAGTGTTAAATATTTATTTCTTTTTATTTCTTGTAAATTATTATTATTTTTTTACTTTCACGCTTTATTCCGCTCATAACAGGATGGGCAAAAGGAACAGCAGGGACGTAGAGACAATCCATATCCCACTTTCCTTCTTTTCATGGCATTGCATGTTGAGTGGTGGAGCCTGTTTCTATTATATTGTTTTATTTAAATAGTTTATAAGCTTTTAAATTTAGTTTTCAATACATAACCGAGTTTTTCATTAATTGTTCAGATTCTGTCCGGTATTAGAATTGTATATTTTTATTGAGTTTATTTTCAATTAAAGTATTAATTTTTCTACTGTTACAGCGATTATATATACAAATTTATAATTTACGTTTAGAATTTACATTTAAAGTAATCGGTTTCAAACTTACATTAATGGGTTCTGATGAATAACTGACTGAATAAATCTAAATTATCTCAAATACTTGGTATTGTGTACATATTATATGTTTGTTAAAAACAGTGCATTTTCATTTTTGTTAAGTATTAAAAAATAATACAAATTCTAATGCCAGATCGTTAACATATTGTGACTAAATTCAATTCATGCTCGTTATTGTTCTTGTTAATTTTTTTCCATTTACTTATCTATGTGTACTTTGAACTTAATATATTTATTTAATGTCATTGCTATATTGATGGGTCCTATGTTATGCGAAAATTAATTAAAATTTTATTCAGAAATTGTTTAATTATCACGAAAAGAAATTAATCAATTAAAATTATATATTAATACCATATAGTGTTTTTATTAGAGAACATGAAAATCTACATAATTTTACAAAAAAATCATACGACCCATTCAATATACTTACGGCCAATAACATCGTTAAATCGAAATTCACAATTATATCTGTTTATTAATTATTAAATTATTTTTATTATATTGAAGTAAATTAATATATTTTTACATAGTATCATTTAGTTAATGGTTATCGCAACTCGTCAAAATGATTATCATATTTCGTTATTCATTTCATCGGCGAAGTTAATGATGTTGCTCAAATGTATAAACTTGTATGTTTAGTTTTGTGATCTAATAAAATTGTATGATCACACAATTGTTTTATTTTGTATATAAATGTTACATCCAACTGTACTTTCTAAATAAACCCAAAAAATATGTGAAAAATGTTTTATTATACCCAAAGGCTTAATTTACTTACAATTACATCTACTTTATTTCTGTTATAGTATAAATTTTGATGAAATTAAAAATCAAGCAATTTTATATCGATTGATAACGGCGCGCTTTTCTCCAATTATTGAAGTACCCATAATAAAATAATACGGATGCAGTCTCAACTCCTTTGGACTTTGATAGAAAAAGTTCTCCTTTCATATTTTCATAGTTTATTTATAAGCAGTAACTTCTTAATTATATAGGATAATCACGTTACATTTAGTAAATTTTATCGTTTTTAATATTGAAAGAACTCGACTTCTACTAAAAATAGCAACGAGTTTTAGAAAAGCTTTACTATTACAACGATCACTATTGTAGTCTGTATACGGTCTTTATTTTTGTATAAAATATTTTATTTTTTACATACGTGTTAAGAATGAGATATATCCTTTTATAACAACTAAATTCTCGTAAAAATTAGTAAAATATCCTGAAAAATATATTTTTTTTAATAAAAATTATAATTGCTTGTAAGCGTAGGGGACAGGTTAAAAATGTCACGCTCGCATGAACAATAAATAAGATCGCAAGCGGACTTTAACAATTCAAAGCACAGTGAAAAATATGCAGTATTTAAAATTCCATCTATTTACACAGTATTAATACAACTTAGGCAACTACTTGTTATATTTAAGATGTAAATTAACTAAAACACATAATTCTAAAAAACAAATACTAAATACAAAACGCATTGAAATTTTCCATCTTTTGGCAGCAGATGAAGGGTCGTAAGTTTCATTAAAAGTGGCTTCTATATGTCTGTTTTTCCTATGATAAACTGATTTTAATTTTATTTTCAATTTAATTGAATATTTTTGTACGGATCTATTTATCTACCATCTTTAGTTCCTCCCAAAGGTAGATGTAGCTTAAAATATAAATTTCGGTAAATCATTTGTTTCTATAAAGAAACTCAAATTAGTTCTGTGGTAACTTAATCACATATGTTTTTGTTACCTTATCTATCTTCTATATTTTTTTATAATCATTGAAAGGATATTTTAAAGCAAATCTTAAAATTGCTTTATTTAATTATAAATCTAATAATAAAATAAATAATTTTTTATTGTAATTTGTTGTTAAGCTTCGATTTGTATACAATGGAACAGTACAAATTACCGTAATTTAATATAGAGAAAATTAAGGCTTTGAAGAGTTACAGCTAGTAATTTAGATTATTTTAACTCGCCGCCTTTCGATTATTTTCAAACCTATGTAGTCCTCTAGAAATTTTGACTGAAATGTAAACCGCCTGAAATAGGTGGCGCTGAACGGAAAATGTAGAGCCATGATATTAAAAATCCAAATCCAAGTAGCGCCAAGATCCCGATTTCATGTAGTATAAATATTTAAATCTTTTTTTCTTTACGTATTTACATATAAGTAAACCCACTCATATGCATGAATAATAAATAAAAATTACAGTACTGCAGAAAAGAGAAATTGTAAGAACTTGATTTTTTATATATGGCATGGTACGAAAAAAGTTCAAACAATTTGTATATACTTGACATATTAACGTGAAAATTAACTACAGATGTAATTTCCTTAATATACATATAAAACATAATATTAAGGTTAAGGTTAAGGATATGAGTATCATTATTGAATTATTTAGTGGACTCAGTTTGTTTTTGAGATCACAAGTTTAAAATATGTTTGTTACCTGTATATATATATCAAAGAAAACAAATCATATCATTTTATCTTTAGTTACAGCGTTTCGAGCAAAACGATTCGAAAATCAATACTCTTGACAAAGTATCATGTTGCTAACGGAAAAGGACCTAAGATACTGTTAAGTTATTCTAACACTATAATGTAAGTGAAAAAATAGTACTTGTACTCTTTATAAAGTAGTTTTAAAATGTTCACCAACAAAGCAAACCAGAAATATCGACCACGTATCTCTTTTCTACGTGCCCATCCCGGGAGACCATTGTATAATGGCTACCGTGCCATAGTATGAATAATAAATGAATTCAAGTCACCGTTGGAGGAAAAAGTATTCAAACAACTTTTGAAGCAGCTTTTGAGGAGATTATGTATAGTAATATATTTGTTATTGTATACATATTTTTATGAAATATTATGATGTCAATTTATCCAAATGATGTCGGCAAAAATCAATACACTGTCCAAATTTGAAATTCCATTGGAAATTCTTATATATAAATATATAAAACTTTTTCACTTTATTTACGTACTTATATTGTTTAAAATACATATGAGTGGTTTTTATAATGTATTATTGATACTGATGCACTATTTACATTTGATGTTTGGCAATCGACCATTTTTGAGATTTTAGAAAGTAAGCTTAAATTAAATAAAATAAAATTTAGCTTAGGTTTTAAGGCTTCTTGATAAAGCCTAATATAATTTTATTTTTATTTTCCATTAATTAACTACGTATAAAATTTTACAACACACAATAAACTTACCGGAGTAATCACTCCACGCAGCCTTACACAGTTGCATTAAAACACTAAAATTAATTGATATGAAAGTCAAGTAACATTATTTATGGTCACTATTAAGGACGATTCAGGAGTATTAACACGAATCTTACATTAAAGAGCAACAGGTGTTGCGTGAATTTTCTATACAAAGGGGGTAAAAGATATGAAACCGCATTCAAACACTTTTATAACACGATTAATACTTCGTTAGCACGCAACAAACATAAATCTTTAATATATTCAGAAATATTGAGAGGACGCCATCAAAATACTGTTATCAATGTACGAACATACGTGCATAATCGAACAAGCTGATATGCACACAGCGCAAGTTCCATAAATCTGGATGGAGGTGCATTGACAGGTGGCCCCATTATTTTGCCGCCTAATTTTAAATTAAGGACTCTGTTAAATATATTAGAAAATTGGAGAATAATCTATTAGTATATTATGATGATTTTTAGTTATATTATAATAAGATATTTGCATTTAAAATATATATGTCGTTACTTGGCTTTTTTGAACAGTATATTCACAGTTGCCGATTGGCCCTTGAGATTTAATATAAACAATTTGTTTATTAATAAATCGTTTTCTGAGTGGAATTATCAGAACATGAAATTAAACATGGCTCATTGTTAGTATTGTTTAAGATTCTACATAGATAAAGGTAAATTTTAAAATTTTACGAGACTTTTAGCATGATTTCAAAAACAAAGGGATGGAACTCAACGCCGCGATTTCGTCTTTTCAGAAGAGATTCTTGAAAAAGAATCTCTCTGCGGAAAATCGGACCCAAATTCTATTATCGTACAATGTTAATTATTGTTTAATAATAATATGATTAAGTAACTTTAGACCTCGTAATTTATAAGATAGAACGTAATAAATTCAAATTTGTGGAAAGAGCAGCATTACATTGCGACATACAAACTGTTACCTTGTTTGTTTTAGCTACTTTCAGAGTATTATATCTTACGGTATTATGCTTTCGGACAATAAAGCCGCAATTATTTCAATTTTATCTTGCAAGGTAATCACGTAATGTAACACAAAATACGGAACTCATCTAAGATATGTGTAAATGTCCAAGATACTACTATATGACAATTTTTTAAAAAAAATCAAAAGACGTATGTGTCTTAAAGATTATTATTAAAATAAATAAATATATATATATATATATATATATATATATATATATATATATATATATATATATATATATATATATATATATATATATATATATATATATATATATATATATATATATATATATATATATATATATATATATATATATATATATATATGTGACAGCGTGCTCCTAATTTTACTGGAACAGAAAAATTTCCTTTTATATATAGAATAATAAAATTTTATTAACTTTCTCTGTAATTTTAAGTAATACAGAAAATATTTCATTAAATAAAATCGCAAAGATATATCTAAATATTTTTGGAATTTTAAAACAAAAATAATCCAGTAGCTCCATAAATGTAAGCTTGATATCATTAATTGTACTACGAGTGTCCTTCACAATAATCAATAGCATGCCAACTGAACTAGAAAATGGCGTAGTTATAAAAGTAAATTATATTATAATTATTACTATTTATCATTAGTGTGAAATAATACTTGCTATATATAAAAAAAATAAAAAATTTTAATTAGGTTAAATGGTCCAAGATGTGTGTATAGACAAAAATTCTTTACCTACCTTTTCCTTGTACTTAACCTATACAGTGTAGAAAAATAAGCTCCTTCTAAATTGCACAAGAGCAGCTCAACAGCATTATAATTTGCATAATTATTTGCTAAAATTATTAGTAGAATAAATATTACTGAATTTTTGTTTTTCTACTCTGACGAGACTAAATATACCTTAGATTTCTATCCGTCAAGATGTAATGCCCCCTACTAAAGTGGGCTCGAGCTCTATTTAGTACGATAGGTAAATACTCGTAGAGTCTTGTGTTATAATACTTAAGTCTTTACTTTGTACCTTAATTAAAAAATTACTTATTATTTTTTAATTCATCTGGTTTTAAGAAAATGTGGAATCTGCTAGGCATAGCATTTATTGACATGGCCAATTTTAAGAATTATGTAATAAATTCACTTGCAATATAAAATTAATATTGAAACAATTCGCATAGATAACAACATAGATGCATAATTTAGAAAAAAAACACAATAAAAGTTTTACATAATACAATTTAATGCAATATTACGCTATTACAGTTTTGGAAAAATAAATAAAATTTTTATTCGTCTGAGTCACAGCGTTTACTAGCTTTGTTGACCGAAATATGCTGATATTAAGATAATTTATATTTACAAAATTATGACCAAAGGTTACATTTACGATTGTGTTATTAACCGAATTATACACAAAATACTATGTTAGTACCTTGTTTATACATATAAGTATATAGAAGTATAGTTTTTAATTATTGAATAAAGTTACTTTTATATAAAGTCAATTTATTTATATATATATGACATACTCTGAGAAATATATATATATATATATATATATATATATATATATATATATATATATATATATATATATATATATATATATATATATATATATATATATATATATATATATATATATATATATATATATATATATATATATATATATATATATATATATATATATATATATATATATATATATATATATATATATATATATATATATATGTATATATATATACAAAATAAAAAAATGTAAGGATATTGATATAATTTTACTATTGAACTTATTGCTTTAAAAAATTGTAAGTAAATATTTTAATTATATATAAATACTATCGTAAATGTAACCATTCGTTTAAGCTATATACAAATTCTTGACTAGTAATGCCAGTCATTATTAATATACAATGTAATAATGAAGTTGATTTATTGTTTTATTGACTTATTCTCGAAAGGGCCAACTAACTTAAAAAATACAAAAAAATGAAGCAAATCGAAAAGTAGAGTTAGTTACTGAATAATAATAAGAATAAAATAAGTAAGATATAACTAGTAATACTATGTTTATTTATTTGTCAAAATAATTCGCATCAATTCAACATTAAACGTTAATTTAAAATAAATTATAAATATAAAGTTGGGCCTTACGAGGTAAGCTTTGAAACTGTTATCTACAAACAGTGCCAGATTAAAATCTGAAGAAACAATCATTTCTTAAGTAATATAATCGACAGTAAACATCGATACAATACATAATCGATATATCTTAGACATCTAAAAGGAATTTATTATTTAATTTTCAATTGAGATTAATAAACATAAAATACAATCCAAAATCGTTATTGACATAAGAAATCAACTGTTATATCACAGCTATTAGAGATTCCAAGTGATATTTGTCCAATGATTTGACGATATTATAGCTTAAAGGTAAAGAAATTACATTCATAATATAATTATTACTAGTTCGACAGTGCTGTTAGTACCACTAAATCACATTGTATTGCTGACAGGCTATATAATTTGTAAGGAAATTTAATATTTAATTATTATATCCTGTTTAAATTATTTATTATAAGAAATTGGTAAGCTTGATAATACTAGGCTCATGTTTATAGTATAACTTTAGAAATAAAAATCATTCACAGTAAACTAAATATTACGTAATATGTATACATATGTAGATTAATAAATATTAATACTTGTTGTTCCGATAGCGACATAATAGCTTATAGGCGCAGCTTGTGCATGAAAATTGTGTATAAAAAATATAAATAGAACCATCTCCTAGGTTGTGATTCCGACAAGTGTTGCCGTTGTAGTGTTCTTATTTCCAACATATAGTTTCCGCGCCTTACACCCGCTCGTAGCAGCACTAACTTATTTCATTTACAATATACTATCTTCCTACCACATTTAATAGAACATATATTGAAAAAAAAAACAAAACTTAAGCTACACCTAGACGTACTGGTCGTACATAGGGTTAGTGCAAAAAATTCTGTCTCTTAAAGCTTTTAAATAATGTACAAAACGTACAAATTGAATGTTTTACGCAATTGCCCCAATTTTATATTGTCGTCACCGCATTGCCAAAATCAAAAGAAAAAGTGACCTTACCTTAGAGATCTGTATTTTGATTTGCTAATGTTTAAAATTTCTTTTATTTCTTATTTATTGAATAAATATAAAAGAAATTAATCAACTTTATTATAGAAAGAAAATATTTTTTTACGATTAAATGAAAATGAATTTTCTGCCTTTTAAGAGAGCGCGTTCCTAACGTGATCGAAGACAATACACTTCGTATGTTAACCAAATAAAGTCTCCTGTGTAATCTCTTTAGAGACCAAATCTTTTAGCCAGTCAGTATCAGCATATATGTAAATGTAGACAAGACGTTACTTAAGCTCTGGTCGAAGTATACGGGATATAAGCTCAGCTCGAATTGACAACAAAATGTTTTTTCCTGGTAACATTTAGATTTCCAAGTGTATCTATCTCAGCAAGTTTCTCGTGACTAACTTAGCTGATTATATTTGAGATAAATTAAGGTCATATAACGGAATTATATGAAAACACACCTAGAGTAAATGTGCAAAACAAAATTGAATATAAAGATATCTTTCAGTATTTTCTATATTAACTTTTTAGAATAAAAAATCATAATTTATAATTTCATTACGCTATAATGCAGATAATAGGTCAGGCCACTATTTCATTACACAAATAGCACCATCTGATATACAAATTTTGAAGCCTCCTTCTAATAGCCCACAATCTTTGTTTTATCTTAATTCATCTTTTATCATGAGACAGTATTATTTGCAAAACCTCGAACTTGATAATTTCACAGTCACTTAGCGTTTAACTTGATTTGAGCGAAAGTATGTACATTAGAGGCATACAGAGGTTGAGGTAATAAATGGAAACTAGACTACGTGTGTTTTTTAACCATCTAAAGTCTTAAATTTAATAATTTTCTTGAACCTGTTTCTTAAAAGGAATTATTATTATTATTATTTTTAACATATGCTAGTACGCTAAGAGTCTGTGAAAGATGTAAGCAGAATGATATAAATAATATAGTAAGGTTTGAATTACTCTATATATATATCCTCGATTGGATATGCTGTTTCGATAAACTTTTGATAAAACCTTTGAAAAGCTCTCCTGAAAAAGAAAGAAAACATTATTATTACTAATATTATATAAGGTCAAAATATATATTTAAAGGAAACATATAGAAATTCAAAAAGAGGCGCGGACTGAAATCTCGCTGCGCCAAAATGTTACACACGTTTCCTATAAATATTTTTTCAATCCTTAATGTAGATTTATGATCCTTAAAGTGTTGACAGTTTAAAAATCAAAAACATGATTGCATACGTTAAAATGTAACATATATTTTATAATGTATATTAAAATTTTAATCGCTGTAGAATGTTTTAGTTACAGTATAAATATAAAAGTGAATTAAGAACTTTTTAGGGTTCCGTACAAAAATAAAAAAACGGAATCCTTATAGAATCACTCGTGTTCCTGTCCGTCCGTCTGTCACAGCCAATTTTCTCTGAATCTACTAAACCGAATCAGGTGAAATTTGGCAGAATGGTGTAATGCCCTGACCCAGATGTGTAACGTAAAAAATATTTATTTGAAATAAGGGTAATTTTCGGGGGATAAATTAGGTAATTAAAAAAAAAAATTGCGAGCCTTACTGAGTCATATATCAAATGAAAGGGCTTGTTATCAGGATCTCGAATATATTATTTTAATTTTTTAAAATCAATAGTTTCGATGATATTTATGAAAAAAGCCGAAAATTGACCATTCCCCCCCCCTAATCTGCGAAACTACTGGGCCGAAAAAATTGAAAAAATTACTGAATATAGTTTATGGCTTGTAGATTACAGGAAAACCTATAAGGATTTCATAAATTAAAAATAAAATAGTAAATTCGATAAAAAATGTTTTTAGGGAAAAAACGTTTTCAGGGGAAATATTTCACTATACTCTTTCCACGTGAATTCAACTCGCACTTCACCGGTTTTTATTTATTTATAATATAATATATTAATTATTTATGTTTTGTATGCTTATATTTTTTGCACGATTTTTTTGTGAATTATATATTCTTCGATATTCATAATTTTTCAACATTTATAATATACTCTTGCATCAGATTAATCGAGTACGTGACCACTGACCACGGACTACTGCAAATTCCCAAAACATTATGTTTAACAAAAGAATTATAGTTATTGTATAAAATTAATATAATTATTGTCTTATGCTATCCTAATCCTATCGGATTAAAAGATAAAATAAAAAATAAAAATGTTGGCCAGACTTGGTTTGGTTGGACTTGGTTGTTATTATGATTTAAGCAAAATATTGTCCGAACATCAGACCAAAAGTATAATCAATTGTATTGAGTTTAGTCGCATAAGAATTTGACTTCACGTACCCCACAAAAAGTAGTCATGTTATTAAGTTATACAATGTTGCCGTCAAATAAGAGTCATTTCTACAATTTTCGCTTCGCAAATTTGCTATTGAATTTTAGAATTTTAAGGCGGAAAATAAGTTTAGAAATAGCCATATGACCGCAAGGCCTTGTCGTCGTTAACAAGTGATGGCAACTAATTAATAGCTATCAAAATCAATCAGCATAAAATCCTAAATTGTCCATAAAAATCTAAGCTTTTAATATTTACAAATTTCAGAGACACTGCTCAGAAATACTGATATTTTAAATGTAATTATTTTCCTTCGATTTGTTATCACATTTGCAATAATAACTTTATTCTTAAAATATAACTATTTAAGGTGTTAGCAGAACACAGTTATGATTAATATTACATATCATCATCAATATATAAAACGTGAGACTTCCACTGCTGGTCAAGGGCCTTCCACATATAGCGCCATAAACACCGATTCTACGCCACCTTTATCCATGCTTTTTATGAGATTCACATGATAAGAAACACTACCTAGGTTATTGAGCATTGCGCTTAAGTTTTCCAAGGTATCAGCAATGACTGCGATATCATCGGCAAGTCAAGAGTCAGTTGAATACTGGTCATTCAACTAGTTCGAATCCTCTTGAGTTCTGAAGCTTGATAATAGGTTTCAAGTATATGCACTTCAACAATTCAATATAATCATAATCGAATTAGAACCTCTAGAAGGACTGAAGAAATTTTAAATAGAATTTAATGCTTTATTTCTCATTATTTCTGATTGCCAGACATAGGAGCCGGTTATACTCTTCAGCTTTCTGTATAACCTACTTCTGCGTATGTACGTATATAGTCTATGGTATTATAGTTTTTCGAAATATCGCTCGTTCATGAGGCTGGAAGTCATCAAACTTTTTGGTAAGACATTTCATGATGACTCCTGAGAACAGCTTTCTATTTTTAATATGTCATATAGCAATATTCTTAAAAACTTATTACCTTACATTTTGTGTAAGATAATTAATTTTTAGCTTTAAAAATCATTTCGTAACTTTAATATTGTTGTTAATTATTATAGACTTACTACTTACTTGATCAATATATAATTAGTTAGTAATTCAGATAGTATGTACGTAATATCGCAATATATAAGTTTTTTTAGGTCACACACCTTTTGAAGTCCAATAAAGCTGCGGATCCTTGATTATAGAGATAGCAGTAGGGTAGCAAATCGTTAGTAACGCAAATGTACTTTTCTTAACTGTATTACTATAGCAGAGACCGCGTGTATGATTTACTTTTCCTGGCTTTGTAGTTTATATTTTTAATTTGTTAATTTGAGTTAAATTTTAATTAGTTTTCTGGAAATATATTTCTCTCTAAAAGTAATATAGCAAATGTTTTCTTTAAAATCACTCAAAAAAATTACATGTCCAAAGAGCATTTTTTGATTTTGAACACAAATCCATAACTAGTTCAAATTGCGACAAGGTAGAGAATAGATTTATGTTTTAGCAACGTATTAGTAATTATATAAATTTGAAAGAGTAATCTGTCAAGTGCTAAAAGTACTCACACACTGAGGATTATGTACCGCTTCCTTGATTCTACGTATTTCACTAAAGTACACGTAAATTTGCGGTCGTATCCAATCATTTTGTATGAAATAAGCAAATGTATATTTGCAATGGTACTTTTTATATGTTAAACTTATGAATTACCAGAGAGATTTCCTCAATTTTCACCAAATTTTATAAGACCACCAACAGGATACCTGTTACTTTAATTTCACTGTAACATACGTGCAAAATGCAAAAATTTTAAGCATAAACACTCACATTTATTGTTTGCCTTGACTTACAAGTTTGACCTGATTTATATTATTTTTTTATATATATTAAAAGATACCAACATTATACTAAGATTGATGTTTTCATATGATTTAGAAATGGTCTTGATAGACGGACAAGAGTTTAATTTTTCTTATAGATTTTGAGGTAAGGAACCATAAATATAGTTATTTGGAAAGCACACACTTCAATTCTGTATATTATATATAAATTTTAATATTGCTATATCTCGATAATTGAGATAGTTGAACGTTGTTGCTTCCATTTGCCATAAATAGTAAGTTTTGGAACTGTATCAGGTAAGTTACACTAAATTATGACTATTTTGGATACTATTTGACGATTTAATATTAATATAAAAATCAGAAGCACATAAAAATAAATAAAAAGCTGTCAAGGAATACAAGTTGAATATAAACAGTGTTAAAATAATGCATTTGTCTATCATTATTATGATCTATAACTAAGTCTAAGTATTTTAACTAGGTCTTCTGAATTATTCTGAATTCTAATGAAACCCTAGGATATAAGGAAGTGGAGCTACAAATAAATTTGCTCAGTATCTTTATATGAGCTGATTTCTTTGTTACTGAAAAATATAATAATAATAGTAATAATACTTAGTGATCTCACCAACATAATATAATTATAAGAGTTTATATAAAGCTAAAAAGATGGAATATTTATGGAATTATTGCCAAAACACTACAATAGATATTCAAAAAAATAAATTTGTAACACACTCATTAAATATATAACTATAAGGAAGTATAAATTTCTTAAAAATTTAATTTTTTCAATATATCTATTGAAGTCTGAAAAGTTTTCTGAAAAAATAGGTGATGATGTCCTATTAAAGAGACATCCTCCGTAATGTTACCCTAGATTAGCGATAATATGAAAAATAATAAGTTGACATTTATCTTTCGGTACAAAATCTATTTTTAGCTTACTGATAATGGTAAAAGTAAAAAAAATATTTAAAATAAGAAGCACATGCTTCATTTTTTGAACGTCAAAAAATTTAATTTACCATGAATGATATGAATGAATGATAAATAAACCTCTTTAAAACAGTACCTTAGAAACCTTGGCTGAGAAATTTGATTTGCAGGTTTTCACGTCAAAGTTTTAAATCATATACATTATACTGTTTTATTACGTTTTAAGGATTACGAGAAAATATTTGTATAAGTTTAAGTTTCTAATTTTGAGCAAAAAACTTACGTGAACACAAATTTAAAATTATGTCATATAGAGAAATGGTTCCTTTATAAGTAAAACCACAAAATATTTAGAAAACAGCACATATCAACATTTGCTTTAAAAGATGAATCTATGCACAATTTTATTTCAGTTTAAATTAGTCGAGGATTTCTTTTCAAAATCCAAACCTACAATTAGTCATAGTCATTAGTGCACTTTGACTATAAATCAAGCAGTAGGCCTTATGAAGTGTTTTTATTGTATTGTATGTGATAATTGTCATCAAAAGGAAAATTCACTAGCACCTTTGTCGTTTTTACTATAGTGGAAGAGAGAGAATTATATAACCAAAATAAATATGTACGCACATATTATTTATATTGTATAATTATATAACGTTCCTGTAAATTTCTTGATTTCTGTACTTCTGAATGTCTAAAACGAAAGAAAATAATAATATTCTTGTGCTAAGGAAATACAATAAATTTAAAATAATTACATCTTTTTTTTAACTTTGTTAACAGTTTAACAGCTTGCGTATCAAGCTTATTTTGCATATCAATATTATTTTACAAATTGTAAACGTGTTGCTTAGCTCTTAAAAACGTTATGGATAACGAATTTAAAATGACCATAAAATACACATATGAGTATATGATTAAACTTCTGCTCATAAAAATTACTTATTGTCATAAAAATATGGGTGACATGTAAATATTACATTATAAATATTTATACATACGTATTATAAATTATATCTTAAAATCATAACATTAATTCTACTTGTAATTTACTATTTGATACTTATATTAATAAAAAAGTCTTTATATATCTTACCCAACGGCTTCAGCGACAGGTCTTGTTGATTCTTGTCCCCTAAACACGTGGCAAGCGAATCTTTGCAATGTTGGATGTTTAGTAATAAATCCTAAGTAGCGATGATCACGGGGATGAAATGCACAGAACGAAACGTTTTTCAGGGAATAAAAGTAATCGATGCAAGGACCGCTTCTAGTTCGCTGTAATATATAAAAATTAAATATGTTTAATGTATATATTGTAAAAGAATAATAAAAATATAGATATCTTGTAATAATAGGTTGAGTAGATAAATTAAAAATCAAGAAAAAATAGAGAGGACCGTCGTGGCGCAGAGGCGGAACGTCTGCCTGTAACGCGACGGTTACTGGGTTCGATCCCCAGTCGGAGAAGATGGATTTTTCTATTTCCATTTTCTTCGCTCTGGTAAACTAGGCAAAGCGCGGCGTTGAGTTCCGCCACTCAACACGCAATGCCTCGAAAACGGCGGAAGGCGTGGTCGGAGAAAGCAGGGACTGAGCAACGGAGTGTCTACACACACTAGGTTCCCACGGTCCCTGCAGTTCCCTCTGCCTACCCTGCCTTGTGCGGGATAAAGCGTGAAGCTAAAAAAAAAAAAAAAAAAAAAAAAAAAATGAAAAAATATAACAGTAACAAAATTAGCAAAGATAAATTTAATTAAGTAATAAAATGAATGTATATTTTTGGAATAATATAAATAGGATGGAGATAGATATTTTCTTTCAATGAAAGCAAGCTTGACTTTAATTAATTTTTATAATCATTGTAGATAAAAAGAAATTGTATGATATATAAAAATTTCGGCGAACTGGAATATTGATCTAATTGAATTTAAATTGGAATTTAATCTTATAATGGCATATAAAGTTAAATATTATTGTTTTGTTCATTAGAACGAAACATAATGTGATAGTAACGTACAAAAATGTATTTTGAGTCTACTCTCATATAACTAGTATAATAGTATAATCATATAACTAGTTATATACTAACAAAAGTACTGATTATTTAAATCTCTGAATATTCTTCAAAAGAGTAAGTGTCACAGAAATATTGTTAATGTTTTTAAAATATAACATAAAACTAGCTTACGTCGGGCTTTGATCTATCAACCATTCGCAGGCCTTGATCTGATACTTCAAGAATACACGGTTGAGCTCCAGGATCACCACTGCATTCCCCTACGATCTTCTTAACTGCTTGGCACACGACACCAGTTCCTTTATGTGCTAATGTTTCAACTGAGCCCATATACCTAGGATATTTTAAAAATTATTGTGAAATTCATTTGATTTTGGTAAGATAACTTAATTGTTTTATATAATAATGTTATAGTTACGTAATATTTAAAATTTAAGCTCGATTAATTTTAAAGACAAGATTTTATATTTACCCCAGTAAATATCGTTCTCGTTTTACTTTGGCATTTGCGGGATCGAAATCATTGTAATCCATATCAACCGCGTAAGCTGACGGAAATATACCTTGTTGACCAGTTCGCAGATTAACACCTAATTAAGGATAATTGAATGAATTTTATTATATTTGTGAAATATAAAAATATTATGTAATTAAATAATATATATTTTTAGATATTATCTCACCTTCACACCATAAATCATCAGCTTCTTTTTGCACATAGATTGGGTCTCCGATTTCAACTTCGATTTCATCATGGTGCCTAGGATTGAACTTGTGTAGGCCTCTGTGTGTTGCTTCTAGCATTTCTAATTGATTATGAGGAACTGTTGTCATGTTACCAGCAAAATTAACTCCACTAATACTGCAACTTGATGATGGCGAAACTGTAAGCAGAAGTCAGCATATATTTATGGACTTACACAAAAAAGAAACGAGTGATAAGAAAAATTCGAGATGAGCACCGGTCTTATATATGGATAAATCAAAACTGAGAGAAACGAGGGGATGGTATCGATTTGTCTAAAAATAGAATATTCCATTTCGGATGTAATTAGTATATTTAAGCTTATTAATGTCAATTGTATAATTTAAGTATTTGATTTCATAAAAATAACATACCATTTTGTTGTAACGGTGTTGGTGATAAACTTTTTGGGCCTGTATCAATTGGAGAGTGTGCAGTACTATGTCCACTATCAACATCTCCAAGACTTTGCAGTCTTTCAGAATCTGGACTAGAGTCTTCATCGAGAAGATAACCACACTTAAGAACAAGTAAAGGTCTTTGGCATCCCGGCCTTATGAGAACACCGGTTAGAGCTCCTAATTCATCAGCCAACGATGCAGGCTGATTAGAAGGAACTACTGCGGCTGGAAAATTAAAATCATAATTATTTTACCCAAATGTTAACTAATATACATATAAATAATGACGTATATGTATAATTTACGATTGTATAGATAAATGTATTTATTAATGATTTTTATTATATAATAAAATAGTCTGTATTTTCGTTCCTAACAATTAAATTACTTAATTTAAAGTTCATTTCTATACAAACTGTAATTTATATGGTATTTTGTACTGTATTTTAGTTTTCTAATATTTTACTATACATAATCATTAGTTGTGGTTTATTTGACATTAAATTAATTTTGCATTGACGATGTAATGATAGACAGAATGTTAGAATAGATTAATGATCACATGTGATCATCATCAGTACGAAATAGGAGTAAAAAATGTTAAACAACAGTACAAGTATCACAAAAAAAGGAAATAATGGAGTCTTGAAAATAATTTAATAAAATAATAAAATTAATTAAGATAAATAAGTAATCATAGTGGTTATTATTATTTTACAGTAATATAGATAAATTGTGACTGTAAAAGTGATTGTTGAAAATTTGACACTTGTTCACTTTCCTACTCCGTCGCTCAAATAGAGCTCTCATTTCGGTACAAAAATAAAAAATAAAATAAAAAAATAAATAAATTTAATTTATAATATAATCTGTAATATTATACAACATTTAATAATAATCAATGTTCAATGAATGTCGGGGAAATGACAATAAAATTAATTTTAGGTCAATCAATATTATGTCTACAAGATCCTTAAAACTGGTAATTTTTTTTTAATTTAGTAATTTTTTTGTGCAGTAATATCTTATTTATTCAAAATGTTTTTACATTTATTAAATATTTTAAAATTAGATATTTTTTAAGTTTACTTAATTATTTAAATTATTAGATTTTTTAAAAACTTGTTATCTAAATAACTTAGGCAGTTATATTTTATATTAAAATATTTAGAAATCAGCATAAATCAATGTATTTCGTTAGTATTTCGCTCGCTCAGTTACGCAGAGTATAATTACAGAATCAGTCGCTAAAGCGCCGTTGCACTTATAAGTATACACATTTTCGCGTCTAGCACATAGGTAAAGTAACTTAATGTTATGTTTACACATAAAATCAAACTTACATTTTCTGTTCTTGGGGATTTCTGGCAACTTTCGACGTCTTCGTTCACCATTTCCAAAAGATTGGTGATGAGGGCTATGTTGTGCGTCAGTAACGTCTGTTTGATGGACAGGAGAAGAATCTCCGTTTGCAGCGCTGACCGTCTCACTTTCTCCAACTTCTTCATCAGGCGTGTCTTCGCTTTTTGAAGACGGCGACTCATCTTCAAGACCAACGTTTGGCACTAATCTGATTAAAACAAATAAAAGTTATTATTAATCTATTAAAAATATCGCATTCAAGGGTGAAGTACTTAATCAAATACATAAAAAGATGACATGTTAAATCCACTTACGAATAAAAAGGTGTGGGTGCCTTTATATGTTGTGGCAATTTATCAAAAACCCTACGAAATTCTTCGAATTCGCTGTCGGCCATGTCGAAATTACACCTGATATAAGAACCGGATGGGTGCATGCGCGACTTCAACTTTATCGACCGAAATTCAAAGCCATAATGAATAGTATGTTCTTTGCGCATGCTCAGACTAAATGCGTGCGCAGCCAACCCCTCTAGTGTTTAACATGTCACCCCTGCTATACTTCTTCTAACGTCACGCGATTCAATTTGTGAATCAGCGGGAAACCCTCAAGATGTTTTTGACTTGAAATTTATTTACAATACATGGACATCATCAAATGCACGACCATTTAACAATTAAATTAAATTCAAATTCAATTCAATTCAATGATTGGATTTCATTTATCAGTTTTAAGCTTTTGTCACTGATCTGATAAGAGCATGAAGACAAATAGAACCGACTGTCAGTCACACTTAACACTCCTTTTCTTACCTTTCTTCCTTACAAGTATATGAGAAAAAGATCACCATTAAAAATACTTTAATATTAACAATAATTATATCAACTTAATAGCGTGTTATAGCGCAGCGACTCAGCGCCTGACTATAATTATGCATTTGATTCCAATTTAGGGAGATTGTCTCATTTTGTTTCCTAGCCCTAGTAAGAAGACACAGCGTGATGGTGACGTCGGCTTCCAAAACACGTGTAGTCTAGACTCTAGACAATTGAACAAAAAAAAGTTAAAGTTAGTTGTAAAGTTATAAAAAAGTAATATTTAATATTTATAATTTTTAAATTTATTTATTTAACTTTTTCTGTCACATGGCAAACCAATACAACGATACGTGAAAATTTTGAACATCTAGACGTGACAGGGTAAGTGATAAAGGGAACTAAATTACTCTTGTCTCACGTACAATTGTAATATAATAATACAAATAAATATATGCAATGGCGGAGAGCACTTGTAGTGGTAAACACTATAAGTGATCTCTGACTGGCAACCATTCAATACAATATATTATAAAAGAGACCGGACGATCCTAAAAAAGCGTTACTCTTACTTTACTTACTTACGATAACATACACATATATCATGTATATATACGTACATACATACTGACACACATACATACATACATAAATAAATACATAAATGCATAAATCACATTCATAGATATCACAGATATCATTACTGCTCGAAGAAAATAAGCACAAGGAAATATTCTTTGCCTGTGACAAAAGGAATTGAGGTCTAAGATTTTGGACTTTAACATACCTGAAGATCGACTGTAATATCGTTTTGAACTTAATTATTTTAATTTACAATCAATTTTATAGAGTCAAGTATGCTGAAAACGCCATGGCAATATAAGGTCATTGCAGTCATAACATGGCTCTACTCTGCGATAAAATATCGTAGTGTAATTTATAATGTTTATTAAAGGAATAATTTTTATACAGTTTTGTAAAATGCTAGATTCCATTTTTTGGTACTTCCTATTGTTTGAACTGCTCATATGATAAATATTTTTATATGTATTTTTAACTATTATAATATTTTATTGCACATATTTTTAATAATATCGTTAAACTCGCTAAAAATATGTGTATCATAATTATATCTTGTCTATCTAATCATGAGTAATAATAAAAAACACTTAGACGTGGTTGTAGGTAGCGCTACAGAAGCCATTCCAGTGCTTACAATTCTGTATGAAGATTAGAGCGCCACATCATAAAATAAAATCTATATTCGATGGATTTTTTACTTTCACCAAATAAAAATATAAGCTGCTATATGAATATAATTAATTGTATCTAGTCACAACTCGAGCTGGAAGAAAGTCTATATCGAGTTACAATCAAAATAAAATCCAACCTTAAAGGCTCCAGGCTTAAACCATGAAAACTATTACCGAGATTTTAACTCTTTTACAAGTGGGATGGTCTCTTTAAAATACTAAAGACTCACACCCCACGCCCCTGTCTGCCGATCGAAATGACTACTCTGGGAATCCTTAAAAATATATGTAGGAACATAATAAAAGAATTAGTTTACAAATATAGATAAAATATCATAAAAAAATGTTTTTAAAATTCTCCACTGCCATTTTTTATATCAAAGGTGAAAGTAAAAGGTGTGGCATGAATATTAAAAACATGGCTGCTTAGAGTTTTGGACTTTTATTGTTTTTGGACTTCTAAAATGAAAATAGTGGGCACTAAAAGGATATACCACCGTCAAAGAAATCATGAAACTAGTCTTTTGGGATATAAAAGAAATATTGAAATTAATGGGTTGTAAATTTGTGCACACATGTGTTTACAATTGCTTGAATTTCAGTCAGATTAAAAGAACTAATCAAAGATAGAAATATAGTAATAGTATATGAAAAACATTATTTTAATCTTTAAAAAAATATTTACGTAGAAATATAAATTTATTTCTTATATAATTAAAACTTAAAATATTATGCTGTATCTTTCATAGACAAATACAAAATATATAAGTATAAAAATGTAAGGTAAATTCTTTTTTTATTGGATTTAGAAATTGTAGATTATAAACAAAATATGCTATATTTTTTACTACATTTCAGTTAGCTAATACTAAAAATAGTCTTATTACTAGAAAAACTGGTCTAAACATCATATTCAGTTCAAGTGCTGGAGACATTCTGACGGCTTCTGGTCTTTACTTGTTTGCTTTTCTCTTAGGACGTGCGCTAGTTCGCCTCATGGGGATGAAGGAAGACCAATGTAAATACTCCATCGTTACTAAGGTCCAATTTTACTTTTAATTTTTAATAAATTTGTAGTTTGTATGCTAAGTTAACTAAACTGAATAAAACATTATAGTTTTATTAGTTGTTTTTTTATTTAATATTAATAAATAAGATGCAATTTTATTATATTTATATAATATTTGCAGTTCTGATTATTCTAATTCTAATAATCAATTGGTGATTTTATATGTAATTTGTAATATAATAGCCCAGTGTTGGTCTCAAAATTATCGATAAAAAACTGAAATCAATCAATATAACATCACAGATCTTTCAATTTTTTACTGTACAATTATGTACAATAAAGTATATTAACGTTTTACATACGAATAACAAAACTGTACGACCGAATTTAGTTCTAACATGTATGTGAGCAAGTAAGGATCAGCGATTTCGTAAAAGTATTAGTAAGCCGCTCGCAGCTTGGCCTTCTTAAATCGTTTCGAAATTTATACTTTTAATAATATATTACGATCGAAAATTTTTCTTGTTAAATTTCTTAGATTATATTAACAATAACGATATATAATAAAGCGACCCAATTAATAAATCTTTGAAATTTTATCTCTTATTATCTCTAAATCTCTATCAATATTTTAAAAATGTTTTGTTGGATTTTCAATTATTGATTTTCGTATTATTTAATATTATGACAATTGTATTAATAGCCTGTTGTTTTCAGATACATTAGCATGAGTACAAAATCAATTCGTCAGCGGGAAGTAGAAATTTTATTACAACGAATAATACTACACAACAAATATTGTAAATCTTAAAGTATTTATAATGTACAAAACGTTATTGAATACCGCGTTTTCACCCACATAATTACGGGAACGGGATAAAAAGTTACTTTTGTACTTTTTTAAAGGTTTTATCAATCTCAATATTAAATTTTACAATCATTTGTTTAGCGGTTTAGGCGATAAAAAGTAGCAGACAAACAGAATTGCTTTCATATTTGTAATCAGTAAGGTAATTTAATTTATTCACACTATACTATTTAAAAATAGATTAATTATGAAATAATAATTTTAAGTGCCAACTTCAGCTCTTACAAGAGGAGGTATGATGACCAGTGTTATCATTTAACAGCGAAATGGTTAGCGTTCTGCGAAATGTTTTACTTTATTATTAAATATGTTGTAAGAAGTGTTTTCATACAATAATTTTAAAAGATATGTATTGCGGTTTTATTTTACTAATGAAGAAAATGGATACTATCTGTTTGATCTCTAAAGTGCATTTATAAGAAAATATAGGACAATATTGATAAATGATGAAGACTGAATCGGAATAATCAGCGAGCGTTTCTCGGCGTCTCCGAGGAAATTGAGTTAAAATCTCCTTTCAATGTTGAATTGTGAAATATTTGTATTAGATGTATCTTTCAATAACTTAATAGGTACTCGTGTGTATGTATATATGTACGTATATAAAGTAAATAAAATTAGAGCTAAGATCACTCGCTGACTATACATCGCGTATCGCATAGTAAGTACTTATATACTCATTGTTTGTCATACCTTTTAATATTAATCATTGAACTTTGCTCCAAATTTATATAGGCTGTAAAAATTTAAATCTTGAAATATTTATTATGTGTTGATAAATAAGTAATAGATATCTGAATAAAAAGTTACCTTACTATTTAATTGAAAGTGATCTTTTATAATATAACTTCGTTGGCGTGGACTTAATTCAATATAATGATGTTTCCGATTCTGATTTGGTATTGATATTCTGATTCTACATAAAGCATTCTAGAATGTTCCAGATCTAAGATTTTCATCTTTCAAAGAAAAATGCTTATCACGCCCAACAACTTTTGTTAAAAATCAAATTTCTGGTTTCTTATAGCTTGAATATTGTAATATATCTTGTCGTCGTCTTTGATTTAGATAAATTATTGGAACGTGATTATTTTTTCATTATTTTTTATAATTTTGCATATGAACTCTTCAAATAATTCATTAACAACGTGTGGTCTATTATAAGATACATAAAAAGCAATGCCTTAGTTTCTCTTACCTGGTGTATAAATTAAAATACAAAATTAAAAAGGTACATTCATACACAGGTACCTTACATATGAAATTGGTGTTTTGACATACTGGCCGTCACAAAAATTTTTTTCGCGTCGCAATAGTGAACACAGCATTTTTTGTTTTTACTCTGTTAACTTTATTCTGCAAAACAAATCCATCGGATGGCTTGAGGCCCAAAATCATAACAAAGAATTGAAGGCTATTGTGGAAGCGGAGCCATATCAAACGAGTTAGCTTCAGACTGCGGTGTTAGTGATAAAATTTATTCTACTTGAAGCAAATTGGGAAAATTAAAAATCTTGAAGGATGAGTTTACTTCATATATTGAACCAAACTGGAAATGCGCGACTGCCGAGTTACGTTAACCGCAATAGTTGGACCCTGGCAAGCTAGCCAGATGCCGCAAGAGAAAATCAATCCATAAAAGTTACTTGTAAACGTTTAGTAGACTAGTACTGGTGTGCTTCCGTTTTTCTCAAATTTAAATTTAATCAAATTTAATATCTACAATTAAGGCAGATGTCTATTGTGAGCAATTGAAAACCACGATGGAAAAAGTAAATGCCAAACACCCAATAATATTTCTGCTTCACGGCAGCCCTATGCTACACACTGCACAACAGTCGTCTTTAAATTAAAAGAGATTCAGTAAAATGTTCACCGGAACTTACTCCAACAGAATGCCATTTTTTTCATTTTCATCAACAGAATGCCACACTGATGAGATAGTCTGAATGACCTTCAAAAATTTTGTTGATTTCCGGCTAAATGGTTTTTTTAGTAAGTAAGTCAATTAATTACCTATAAGATGGCAAACATACATAGATAACAATAATCAACTTATGTTTACCATACTAAACGCTAATTTCATATGTAGGTATATATGACATATAAGAAAAGTGTTTTGAATTAAATATACAGCAATCGTAATGTTATTCCCATTTCCCTATCGCTTCTATTTATATTTATTACTAAAGCGTAAGTAGGCCTTTGTAATACTTTGTGTATTAAATAAGAGATTTTTTTTGCAAACAATAAACTCGACTCTGCTTTGTAATTTGTGTTTTCTCAGTAATTTATTAGTATATCTAATTTACGTGATTTAAAACATATATTTTTAATTATTTAACTCAATATTTTTGGCCTTCTTTATTTAGTGACAGTGAAGTTTATGGAAACAGGTAACGCAAAGATTGTCTTGGTAGCCATCAAAGTGCCTTATGCCCGTTCGTGAGTATCATAAGACTAGAATGATTACAATAATAAGCGTTTCATAACATTGTTATGTATAATAGTTATATATGCACAAGATATTGATATTTTAAGGTAAGGTGTATTGAAACGTGGTTGTATTACCTACTGGTAATGCATATGCGGCATATGTCATTAGCGCCTGATTGTTATCTTTTATGACTTAATATTGCCCTTCAGAATGCCACCTGCGTATGGGCATTAGCAGGCGGTGGGTGCAGTTACTACAACTGCTAGTGAGATACTCTTTGACAAAGTCATATTTCTCTATATTTGTCTTTCTATTTGTCAATGATAGTTAAGTTCAATGGCATAGATAATTTTTTTTATAAGTATTAAGTAAATCTGTATATTTTAAACGTAATTTTCATAAAGTTAACCTTAAAAGGCGTTCATAAAGTTAACCTTAATATGCAACTAAAGTTCAGAATATTAGAATATTGGTCATATATATTAATGAATATTGGTCATATATTAGAATATTGGTCATATATTAAGTGTTATATGTGTAAGTAAGTAATAAGTGCATCGTTGTATATTAATATTTAAGTGTTGAACAGTGCATCACATGTTAATTGATGTAATCGAAGGCGCTTTGAGTCCTTGGAGTGTATGTTACTCAACCCCTTCATATTTCTAAATAACCATATAAGCAATAGAAATGTACCATAATTATCTTTAAATATTCACACGGAAAAAAAACACTAAAACAACATTATCCTCGAAATAAAATACAGATGAAGCAAACAAAAAGTTAAGTAATACAATAAAACCTTCACTAACTATAACTGATGCACAGGCATATATTGTATATTGATAGTTATCTAGTTAGCCCCTATCTTGTCTTATACATACTTCACAAAGCCGGTGTCTGACGTCATTGATATGTCCAGTTTACGCCTCGTTAACTTTTCTATTATGTTTTACTCACTATACTAACTTAGTCTTTATATATGTTAAACTAAATATATGTAAAAAATAGCAGTTTTAGAATCTGTAGTAGTTGTTGTTGTCGAAGAAGATATAATTTCCTATCCGACTAAATACATTACTCAAATACTTTCAAAGGCAAAAACTAAAGTTATAGAATTCACTGCTCTGATTTGTCTACAGTCTTTTTCTGATCTTAAGTAATTTAAAAAATTCAGGTAAGCTTTAAATATATATATATATATATATATATATATATATATATATATATATATATATATATATATATATATATATATATATATATATATATATATATATATATATATATATATATATATATATATATATATATATATATATATATATATATATATATATATATATATATATATATATATATATATATATATATATATACATATATATATATATATATATATATATATATATATATATATATATATATATATATATATATATATATATATATATATATATATAGAATAGAATAGAATGTTATGTTATGTTTGCACTAACTTCAGGGTTTCGCTAAATTAAATTATGGATGCATAGGTCTCAAGTAATTTTGAATAAATATTACCGACCATTTTGTCTTAAAAAACCGTTTGCCCAGTAGATCAAGGGACGCGAAATTAGAATGCTAACGAGATAAGATAAGAGGAGGAACCATAGTGTACCAGCACAACAAGCAAGAACCTCCACCACCCAACCAAGCTTTCATTTAAAAAAAATATTATGATATCCTAACTATTGAGATGCGTTATGTGACGAGATTCATATATGAACTGAAAATAGCACAAATAAGATTATAATAACATAATAGACAGTAGGCATAAAAGTAAAAATAAGTAGCTGGTCCGATAACGAATGATACGGACGCTCTTTTCGCTAAACAATGGTAATAAATACAGCGACTTGAGCGTTTAACACCCGTCACTGTGAGGTGGGTGGGTTACATATGTATACCTATGCAGCAATCAGAATAAAAACTTTTGTTTACTATAGTGAAACAAATATTTTACAATTAAAATTGTGTTACGTTATATATCTCTAAAACATATATTTTCTGTTATGGTAGTCACCATTAATTAATATTATTGTTTATTATTTTTGGTAATTTTTATTTTAATTCTATTATATATTTACAAAAATAGGTTAAAGATTACTCTGTGTTCTTTATTATAATTTATTCTTGGTTAAAATTAAAATATTACGTTTGATTTTGCAGTCTAGAGTAAAATATACGCTTCGTAGTAGTTTCAAAATTAATAATAAAAGAGACTAAAACTTAAAGAGTTATTTATATATACTATATTATTTTATTTTTTATCTTTTTTTAAAAATATTTAACTGTTATTTTTATTATAATTAACAAAATCATAAAAGTTTTGACAAAGAAGCGAAGTGTGTCCGTGACTTAACGGAATAAAAGATCCAAGTTACACTGAACACTTGATTCAGCCAATCAAATAAACCCACCCTCTAGCGATCTCCCGCGCCTCTTCTCCTTATAAAGCGGGATACGTTGCGGACAAGCCGCAGTTAACTTTAGTCATTGCAACTGTTGGTACCCTAGTGTCAAAAAATTCCTTATTCCAAAATGAGTGGATCAGGCAAAGGACTTCTTGGTTTATGGTTATATAGAAATGGATCGGATTGGCAAGTAAAAAATGAAGCTCCTCATCATCCAAAGTTGGCAGAACTTCATGCTGCCCAACATCAAGCTCAAGAAGGGGAAAGAACCTCAGTAATCTTTACAGTGAAGAACCAAGTGGGAGGTCTTGTCAGGGTGCTGTCTGTGTTTCAGGATCTTGGCATAAATGTCATACATATTGAATCTCGAAAATCTACAATGGAAATATCTGCTGTGAGTTAAGCTTATTAAGTTACTAATAAGCTGTAACGAAAGTAGGTTTTATAAGTTTTAATTATTTTTAACGTACATAAACAATTTTAATGTATTTTAGTCTGATATCTTGGTAGACGTGGAATGTGATTCGCGAAGAATGGAACAGCTTAAAAGGATGTTAAAAAGAGAAGTGCAAGGTTTTGAAGTAGTTTCCTCTCAAACTGGAGAAGAGTTTCCGCCACCAACTCCACTATCTGCCGCAGCTAGTTTTGGTATTAAAAACTTATGTGTTTAGATTAGTTATTTTTTTTGTCTGCAAAGATACGTACGGTACAAGTTGTTTTTTACTCGACAATGGTGAAGACTAATTGTGAACAATTAATCTTTACCAGTACAACTTCAAATAAAGTATAAACTATCATAGTTTATGTAAATAAAATAGCTATTTAATTTTTTAAGAATTAAATAAATTACTTATTTAATTAATGGAACGAATAGGCTCAACGAATAACCATATTTGTACAATAATAACCGAAAAGCAAGTTTTAGCGACAACATTATAAGTCATTAGTTAATTTGAATTAACATTATCTTCTAATTTACATGTATTCAACCATTATTACAAATGAAATTAAATTGATGAACCGTATAACAAAAATAGCACATCATTTAATTATTATGTAAAATGGCTTCGCTAAGTTCGGTGAATGTGGTATATTTTGTAATTCTTTACTATTATGCATGTTTTATTATCTTTAAATAGTCAAAAATAATTTTAGATTTTGGTGAAATGCCGTGGTTCCCTCGTAAGATTTCTGACTTAGATAGAGCTCAGAATGTTCTTATGTATGGGTCAGAGTTGGATGCCGATCATCCCGGATTCAAAGATCCCGTTTATCGTAAGCGACGTGAACAATTTGCTGCAATTGCTAACAACTATAAATAGTAAGTATTGATGTGGATATGTATGTGTGATTTAGTAAAAATGTTGCATTTGCTATATAATTTTAATATTATCTATGTTGATAATTGTTATTTTTTATAGTGGTCAACCCATTCCAAAAGTGCAATATACTGACGTCGAAATAAAAACCTGGTAAGTTAATAATTACTTCTACCGTTAGTGCAAAAATTATAATTTATCCTGAATATCAAAATCTGTGGAGTTATTGATTATTCAATTCGATTATTGAATTGTTTAACGATACAATATCTAAGCGATTGTATTGAACTTATATTATTCTAGTTAATCTTAATATAGGTAATTTTCATCCAAATTTTTCATTCAATGTTGAATGACGAAACTTAACTCCAAACTTTGCCTTAACAGAGTAAGCAAACGCTGATTTTTCTCTAAAACCGGGCCAGTTGCCTACTTGCCCGGCTAAAATATCAAATACCATATAAATATAATTTATAAGTTGTTGCCAAATGCTAATATAGCTTTGCGATTATTTTTCTCTTTATTCAAGCGAAAAATATATTTAATATGTCCGATGTTTAATATGATATTACATTATTATACTAATGTAAAAATATCATATGTTATATGTAGGTTTTGATTACGCGACGTCTTTTCTACAAAATGTATTGAAAATAATAAGTAATGTAATGTAACGTGTATTCTATTAAAATACATGTTAAATCAGTATAAATTTTGTTTTAAATGAATTTAGGCGTTACAGCGTCTGAGAGCGAAAGTTGTGGGTTAAATTCTTATTCGATTTGGAATAGGATATACTATTCGTTTCCTTGCTCTAAGAAAACGCAGCGCAGCGTTGATATCCATCACTTAATATGTGTTTTTTCCCTCTTCATAATTTAACAGAAATGTTCTAGACTAGCTGTTCGTTTCATTCACGCGGAACACAGCGTTAAAGTTAATAAAAAAATAATAAAATAATACCAGAATATTTCCAAGACGAACATATTTCTTTCTAACTTTTTGTCGAATCTGTTTTAACTTTTTTATAAAACAATGTAAACAATCTGAATCAAAAGAATTTATTCTATTATTCAAATACCTTGAAAAAGTTTGATTAAAAGGCAGTTTATTTGACCATTACCTCAGATGTTCTTATTATAATACAATATCTTACTTCCCCGCTCTAGTAATAAAAAAACAAACGATGCTGAAAATTTACTCCAGAGAAATATTTGGCTCTCTCTGTGTTACCGTGCTGTGCGAAAAATAGTTTGTAGGTACTTTTATCTTAATTTACTATTGGTAGCAAGTTAGATGAAAGTGTAATTCTACGAAAATGTATTTACATTTATTTTATACATACGAGTATGCCTGTACGTATGCTTTATTTGGGTGCACTATAGTGCAAGTATAAGCGGATCTACCACTTTGAAACGATATTAAGCTCTACATGCGTTAAAGTTAGTGGAACATCCTTCATGTTTGCTACTAAATTAAGTTTCTATTCAAAGTTTATCTTCGAGTTACAATATATATTCTATGTTACATCTATATATTAAAGTTTTACAAAAGTCATATTGATCTATTGTTTCTATTAGATTTATAATTTGCAATGAAAAGATGTTAAAAATGTAAGGTACGTGGTATGACTATGAAGGTTGATGATAGTGCACGAGGCAAAAGAGCTATGCAGAGACTGTAGCATTTGACGCTCCTTTCTCTCTAGATAAATATTTCGTGGGATAAATTTTGAAGCTACAGATGTATTATAATTATTAGTAATTAATTACCCACTGTTCTGACCTGGTTAAAACATCGAGTTGCATTAAATTAGAAAAATAAAGAAACTAACTCAATATCTAAATATGTTTTTTTGCTCCATAATATCTATAAGTCCTTTTGTATTGTTTTGAATTCTTTATACTGAATCACCTCTCGTTTATATCTGTAGTATAACAAATACAGAGTACTTCTTTTGTATGGTTTTTCTTAATATTTACTATAAATACTTTTGATTTATACCAATATTTTCGCAGACATGCTATTTGCATATTGCATAGATATTGTATGATTGCATAGATATTGTACATCACTTGTTTTCGACAAATATTTCACATTATAAAATTAATCTGTGAAGTTTCATTTACCTTATGCCTTTTCAATTCAATACCCATATGCCTTTACACACTGAGAAACAAAGTACACTGAGGTACACTGAGAAACAAAGCTCCAAAGCGTCCATTGACAAAGGACCCTGCACAGCCCCCTCCTTATTATTATGTTCCTAGATAAGAAGATTTTGACATTCATAAATTTTGTGTAGAAGCTGCTGATATTTTTAATGATATGAAATTATAATATCTTATTTCGTCCAGTTTATTTTATATATTTCCTATTTCCGTGGTTTACTTTTTTTAAAAAGGGAGTGAGAAAAAAGCACAATGACAGATGTCTGTGATAATTTAGAAAATTACTTCCTTAGCTTCACGCTTTTATCCCGCACATGGCAAAGTAGACAGAGGGAACTGCAGGAACTGTGGGAACCTAGTGTCAAGACACCTCGTTGATTAGTCCCTGCTTTCTTCGTCCTGGCTTATCGCCTTTTTCGAGGCATTGCGTGTTGATTGGCGGAACTCAACGCCGCGTTTTACCTAGTTGCTAGAGCGAAGAAAATGGAAATAGAAAAATCCATCTTCCCCGAGTTGGAATTGAACCCAGAAACCGTCACGTTTTATGCAGACGTTGCACCACTGCGCCACGACGGTCCTCGTTAATTACTTGTCAAAATATAATATAACTCTTCAACTTATTGTACTCAATCCAACACCATAAAATGTCTATAAATTTGTGATTTGGTTATTCATAATAATAACATTTGCTATGTCTATAATTAACAGGGGAGTAATCTTTAGGGAGCTTTTTAAGCTATACCAGAAGCACGCCTGCGATGAATATCTCGAAAATTGGCCTCAACTTGTTAAATATTGTGGCTATAGAGAAGACAACTTGCCTCAGGTACGTAAAAATATAATAAAAAAATAATAATACTTAGTTCGAGTTAAGATAAAATTGTTAACATATTTATTTGTGCTAATTCAATTTAGCAAAACATCATTGAAATAGGTTATTTTATTGTATATTTAAAAGAGTGAAAAGAAACGTATTTGTTTAACTCTCGTAGATGTGAAATGGTTTACAGTCTCCCTGTAGTGTGTGGATCTTAGAAGAAATAAATTGCTACGCAGCTACAGTATTCGTAGCTAGATCTATTGGAACGAATACATAGATTGCTAGGTCACTAGGCGTGACATTTAAGTTTACGTTATAATGAAAATCATTTTAAGATGTTTTTTTACATACTTTTATGGCTCATGGTTTACTGATGTTTTGGCATACGTTACATTTATTATTAAGTTATTTTGAAATATTGCGCCCTTTTGTTATATTTTCGGTGTAATATCAAAATTTCATTTATATCTTCTACTAATTTATTTGAAATATCATAGCAAAGCTTAATTTTTATGATATATAACTTATAATTAATTTCTTATATAGATACCACGTATCTATACACTTAAGTAAATATTCATTCATTATTTTTACATTTTTTTTCACTTTTTTATTATTTTTTAACGTATTTTTTAATATATATCGTAATTACGCCATCTTGTTGGGAATATTTCTATTGAATACATTTATTTGATTCTCAAAGTTTTCCTACTAAAACTGTAGATGGCACCTGTTCTTGAGGCAGTGATGACGCTAGATGACAGTAGTGTTTAATTTAAATATTAAAGTGTATATTAACGAGGCATCATCAAGATAACTGATAACACATTTTTTTAGTATATACTATACCTATACTTGTTTAATTATTAAAATATTTTATGAAACTATTAAAATTTATTCAGTCTTTCTGCAACATTATATACATGCTTTTTTCGGATACGACTAGTATTAAATTAGTCATTAATTAGTATTAAATACACATTTGCGATTTCACCAATCACAAATCTCATTTCAGGATAGGCTTGAATTTTTGCAAAACATACTACAAATTTTGATTGTTGACTAACAAATATGTAAGTGTTGATAAAGAAGAAGAAACAACTTAGCTTTCCATGGATTCACCGTGCGGGTGCCGGGTCCATCTAAACATAAAAAAATAAAAAAGTACACCCAAATACCTAAAGAAATAAAGCACATATAAATATTCTATTAATAGTATTCCATTATTCAGGCAAGAATATATTACATAAATATTTTCTCTCTACTATTAAATAATTTTCTTTTTTAAAAGTTGGAGGATGTGAGTGCGTTTCTAAAACGTAAAACTGGATTTCAACTTCGTCCCGTTGCTGGATACCTGTCTCCTAGAGATTTCTTATCTGGCCTCGCTTTTAGAGTGTTTCATTGTACTCAGTACATACGCCACTCTTCTGATCCATTTTATACACCGGAACCGTAAGTATTGTGCCCCACATAATAGTATAAAGTTATCTTACATTAGCTATTTCTATTAAATGTTAATAAAAGTGCAAATTGCATAAAATGTTTAAGCGGAGACCGTCATATGTCATTCAAATTTCAATTTACATACGGGCTCGATTTTCTCGTTTCTTCGATTAGCTCGGGAGTCTAGAGAATTGTTGAGTCATATGCCATAACATTTTGAATAGAATTCAATGCATATCACGGAGAATAGAGTGTTGTGTCAATTTAATTCTTTACTTACCGACCTATATATAAATACACGCGCACGTGACACTATAAATTAAACTTAAGTTATTATTATTCATGATTAGCTTGTTTTATACGTTATTTATAATAGGAATGGAAAGATATCTCTATATAAGATATAGACATTTCTATAACCTGTATAAAATATTAGGCTATGTCTAATATTTAAAAAAAAATGGTAGAAATAATTTGATGACATTATATTTTAAATTACGAAAGTGGTCATAATTTATTCCATTAAAATCTATACATGACATGTTCAGTGGTCATAATATTTACAATAAAGTATCGAAAAAATTCAATTCATAATGCAAAATATGACTAGAAAACATATTCTCAATATACATTCATCTAAAACTATGTGGAAATCATAGTGACTGCTGCCACGAATTGCTCGGACACATGCCGCTTCTAGCAAATCCGAGTTTTGCGCAGTTCTCCCAAGAACTTGGCTTGGCTTCGCTTGGGGCATCAGATGAAGACATTGATAAACTGGCAACGGTAAGTACAATTTTTCAAATCTGGCATGAGAATGTTTATGTATAAATGTTAGCATTATATAAATATATTTTAAAGTTGGTTATATATTTTATATTATTGTATCTATGTAAATATGTCTGCATAGGACACAATTTTAATATGATTAATGCTATACACGAATTCGTAGTAACATGATATAAATATACTTATTATTATACAATTATGTAAATTATTAATAATGATGAATAAATAACTATAATATATTATTATACTTTCGACTACACTACATTTATTATTTATAGTATCTTTGTTCCTGATTATACTTAAAAGTTTTAGTCGTGGACTTAAAATTTAAAATTATAGTCGCTTCGTAGTTTATAGATACTTTAAAATGAAGTAAAACAACCGTTAAATGCTACCGAGGGTACAGTTAATTTTAAGTGCACTTCATTTGGACAGTCGTCATTTTGTCTAGCCACATTATTTATATAATCGATATCGATTCAATTGGAAATATAATGAATGGTTTTTGCACAATATTGTATTTTCATACTATAATTTTTAACAAGTGAAATGTTATCCACAACATTTAATTAAACACAACATTAAATATATAATTGTTATAATAGTTAAATTATTTACATTACTTATAAACTTAGTTTTTTATTTGATATAATTTGTTATTAAAAAGTGAATGGCAAGATAATTTTATTATATGTGTTTTTCTATTAAAATAAAATTAGAATAGAATCTGTTACTCAATTTCACAACATCTTTAGTATGGCACAATGTTTAAAAATACACATGTATTTGTGAAACATTATCCAAAGTGTAAATGAAACATGAATTAGCAAGTCAAACACAAAATGTTTATAATTCTTATAAGCTTGAAAATTATTTATTAGTCTAGAAAACTCCGTTTCATTTTGTTTACTGAAACATTACACTACAGATTTAGATTTTTAACAAATATCAATTTATATATTAAGATCTCAGTGTAATCTCTGAGGTCTTAAATATTTTAAATAATAATAGTAAAATTAAATTACAAAAGAATTAGTTTGTCAAGAATAATGTAAAGTTTAAATTAGTAGGAGTAAGCATTAAAGTTAATGATTTAATAAGTTATAAATGATTAAGTTATTATTTAAATAATGATGTGAATATAAAGTATTTTTTTTTATACAAAAGTGATACATATTTAAGCATCTGATTTCGCTAATTTAACTTACCATATAACAAATATTTTTGTTATAAATAAGACTTGATAAATTATTAATTTGATTTTAATAAATTCTTGAAAACTTCAAGTACCGAGCTGACTGCATTGCAGAGCATTGTGTGAAAATTGGGTAGATATTAATTAAATATCAATAATACCTAACATACCCATTAGTAAAATGGTGCATATATATATATATATATATATATATATATATATATATATATATATATATATATATATATATATATATATATATATATATATATATATATATATATATATATATATATATATATATATATATATATATATATATATATATATATATATATATATATATATATATATATATATATATATATATATATATATATATATATATATATATATATTATTTAGATGTTTATATTAGACAATACATTTTTTTATATCATTTAAACAGCTATATTTCTTTACTGTCGAGTTTGGACTGTGTCGCCAAACTGATGGTTCATTCCGTGTATACGGAGCCGGCTTGCTCTCATCTGTAGCTGAGCTCCAACACGCGCTGGCTTCACCTGACAAGATAAAGAGATTTGATCCAGAAGTCACTGTAAATGAGGAATGTATAATCACATCCTATCAAAATGCGTATTATTATACCGACTCGTTTGAAGAGGCTAAAGAGAAAATGAGGTCAGTTATTTTTATGTTAAATATTTTAAAAGCTTTGTCACGAAATTTATTAAATGAAATTTTATAGTATAATTGTTGAGAAAAATGGCTTTTTATATAGAAGTATCACACGAAAACCTCAATACAAAGTTATTTAATAAAAATGAGTATATACGCCCAAAAATTTCAGGTTATTCACTTTTAAAATTTTGATACTTCTCTATTGACACCGATATTCGTATGTGCGAATATGACTCGTTTGTGAGCATTATACTGAACTATCCTCATTTCCTCAAAAAAATAAAATTTATACACATGTTTTAGTAAATCATAGATTAACACAACGTTTTTTTTTTTATTTTAGAGCTTTCGCAGACAGTATTCAACGTCCGTTTGGCGTGCGTTACAATCCATACACTCAAAGCGTTGAAGTATTGAGTAATGCCCAAAAAATAACCGCCCTCGTCCGTGAGCTGCGAGGTGACATATGCATTGTGTCGTCCGCCATTAAGAAAATATCAGCTCAAGATTCCACTCTTGATGTTGAGACTATTGCAAATATGCTGCATACTGGTTTACAGGTTATTTATTTTCTTTTTGTTATTTATTAATAGTATTTATTTATAGAAATAGTAATATATTTTTTGCTTGTTATTACAAATTATATACATTACATTTTACAATTCAGAAAATTTGATTTACATGTTTTAAACTGATGTATGTAAAAAATATTTGTATTTAAATTGATCTATAGTAAAATATCTAGATTGGACTATAAATACAATATATACCAAATAGAAAAGTTAATCAATACTAAAATCACAGGTAAGCGATAAAAGTCCCCAAAGCACATCGGGCGGAAGTTCACCGAACTCTGAGCGAGCTTTGTCTCCGAGACCAGACGCGTCTAAGTAAACACTAAGATCACTTCGAACTCATGATTGAATATCATATCCAGCTATGAATGTCTAATATCCTAATATAATAATCATTTAAAAAGCTATATTCCTTATCCATATGAGTAAAATAGTGATTTATGTAAGTTATAAGTATAATGAAATGTTTATATAATAATTAATTTAATACTATTAAGTAAATTGTTATATAAACATTCCATCCTTCGATCAACAAATGCTTCACTTAGTGGTATTTATTTGTATGTAGCATATTAACCAGCATATAGTTATATAACTGTTAACGTCATTTCAATGTACGATTTGGAAAATGTTTATATAATTATTCTAATTAAATGTTATAAAATATAAATATTTGTAGTAATGTGATGCATTTATTGTAAGGCTATTTAGTCATAATTATTAATAGATTTATATGTTTCTCTTCTAACAAACTAAAGACATATTATCTAAATATATCTTATGCATTATAATAAACTGAGAAGCTGAAAATAAAAATTTTTCATCTATAACTATGGTCCTTAACTATAGCAATATGACAAAAAATATTGCGTTAAATTGTTACAAACGTATATATACTTAAATCCTTTTACAATAATATTCTCAGATATCTCTATATAGTATTTTTAAAATATATTGAAGCATATATAGACGTGTAACTTGATAAATATATTATAAGTTAAATATTGGCGTTTTATTTTATCGCACTTTTATAATGTTTACTTGTGGTTAAAATAGACAAATTAATATTAAATCAAAAAATTATATTGTTCTTATAGTGATCTTCTTCAGTTATTATGGACAGTACCTGAAATATTGCAAAAAACCCACGTGCTCTAATTACTCCACTGCTTCAAGTCTTTGACTAGTACGAGTTGCAAAGAGTCGTAGTTGATAACGAAAAAAAATGATTAATTAGACATTTAAAGGCAAATCACAAAAATATACAAAGTGCTTGAGTACACCTCATATTTGTTTGATATTTTTTTTCGAGTAAGTTTATGTAGTCAGGATTTTGGTTTCTGTATAATATTGTAATGTAATTTTTTATATCATATTATATAGATAAGATTTATTTTCTTATTAAAGTACCTTTGCGATCTAATCATACTATCGAGGAAGTTACTATCGTGGCGATCGCTGCTTTCTCACTAAAACGTCTATCATTATTACGAACTAACAAAACGATAAAGTAACGAAATCCCAAATAAGTTAAAAAATGGTTGCCTGTAAAGTGGGTTTTTACGGGCGAAAATTTTACGTGACAACGTCTTTTTCTCGGTAGAATATTTATTGATATGAATAATAATTATAGTATAAATTGCACAAATTTTAACTATAGAAAATATATTTTGTTTACTAAAACATTGTACATGTGTCAAGTGATACGCGCGGCGGACCGATCACAGTTCGGTGACAGTTGACACATCGTTACGTTACCATTTTCATATTTGACTCCGAGCCGCACAACCTAATTTAAGACGTTGTCACGTCAAAAATATTATTATTATTAAAAATAAGAAAATACCTTTTATTTATAAATTACTATTACTACAAAATGAAATCGTAGGTGGATAAATATTTAAAATACTATTTTATATTGATAAATTTATAAATCTGTTATAGGTTGTCGATTTTTAATTGTACATTTTGTACAGAGTCTCGTCGCTGTTGTGTATTTTTAATATCTCCAGCAATTGCAATATCTCTAGCGACACGTACAAGGTTAAGACAAATGACGTAAGAAACGTCAAAATCGGTCAACTCATTTAATCTTTGAAATGTTTCTTGACAAGGATATATATCGATAATTAAGACGAAACTCCAGTGCGTGTCGCAGCTGGGTAAATAATTTTATGTGAAACAAGATGTAATTCTTTTAAATACATATATTTTTTATATGTAAGTTATGTATTAAGCACAGAATAATTACTTAAAAAAAATATATAACCAATAAGTTCGAAGTTCGTCACGCAACGAAAACGCATAGTTTAGTAGTCAGAGCGCTTGGGCGGTTTTCAAGAGCCGCGGATTCTATTCCCGTGTGTTCAATTTTTTGTTTCTTTAAATATTTTTAACATTATATATATATATATATATATATATATATATATATATATATATATATATATATATATATATATATATATATATATATATATATATATATATATATATATATATATATATATATATATATATATATATATATATACATATATATATATATATACATATATATATATATATATATATATATATATATATATATATATATATATATATATATATATATATATATATATATATATATATATATATATATATATATATATATATATATATATATATATATATATATATATATATATATATATATATATATATATATATATATATATATATATTATATATATATATATATATATATATATATATATATATATATATATATATATATATATATATATATATATATATATATATATATATATATATATATATGTAGAGGATTTCGAAAGAAGAAACAAAAATGTTGACCCTGTGTCAGTCGGAGTCGTAAAATATTTCCACGAATGCATATTTCACGAGTATGAACTGAATTTCTGACGCATTTATTCAAGATATAAAATTAAATCGTCAATGTAAATATTTAACTTGATTTTTGCAAACAGAAATAAATGTAAAACAATTTTCATTTCATGCAGCTTCCACTTTTGCCAAAGTCATACTATTTATTACTTTATGAGATTGTTATGATTTATAGGCTCATTCACTCCCATTGAAATGAGCAACCGCCTTACGGCAAATTATTTAGTTGAGAGACTCTTCGTATTCTGACTAACTCACTATTCCGTCTGGATATTTATCAGTGTTGGCCATTTGCCAAGCAGAGTTACTACTATATATTATAAATTTTATCATTTTTATGACTAATAGGCAATATTTTAGACAGGGAAATTATGAAACATATTAAAATTTAATTTTGGACAGATTTCACAGTCAGTACATTAAATTTTAATATTTTTGACAGATGATATTTAAAAGCTCAGCAGCTGAAACAGTGCCGTCATTATTGCTGCCTGGCTGGCTGATAAAATATACGAAAAAAAACTTTATTGTAAAAAAAACAACTGTATCTACTTCAAAGTAAGTAAAAGAAACAGATCGTGTACAACAAGAGAAGAACAAGTAATGCAAACCTTAAAATACAATTAATTTTGTTGTAAATGATATAAATCCAAAATAAAATAATAGTTTTAAAAAATTATTAAGATTTATTTTTTTAACTAATTTTAATTAGGAAATGATAATTTTTCTAACATTTTCCAACAATACAACAAAAACAAACAAAGACGTTATAGTTACAAAAACGTTACGAAACGTTACAACAAGTTAGACATTTTCTTACAGGACATGTGTTTCTAGTTACTTTAGAAAATACCATCATTAACGCTGACCAAACCGCGAACGTAAACTCTATAAAACAGAGTTTTCTTTATAAACAACTGTAAGATTTAAATAGATATGATTTAATGGTCTCATAACGATAGATGAGTCAGATAGTTCATTTTGTGTCTGGTTATTTTCACGTTCATCTGATAACACCGTAGGTAACAAATTTTCTTAATATTTAAACATTATAGCAAATAATATTTTGTAGAACTTATTGTAGAATACTTAATTTTATATAAGTAAATAATTTAAAATTTAATCATATAAATAATAATACTTGTTTGTTTAAATATAAATCAGTTACCTCAAATGGGACGGACGTGACTTAAAAAAAGTAGCTGGTAGTACTGGAACGTTGTCGAATATCGTAAACTCTGAGTAAAGTTACGTAACGTTACTTCTCTTACGTTTAATACGTTTCTACATATTTTGTTCTTTTTTCTTATACAAATGTTATTAACCTTTGATAAAAATGGACATTAGAATTAAAAAAATAATTATAAGTGTATTTACAAAAATATGGCTGAAGTGGCAATTTCGTACCGATTTCATTATTGTAGGTCAACGGTTATCCCGTTTCAACAACTTATAAAAATCTTACTTTCATTTTTATTTCCTTTTTAAATTTAAAATGATTAACAGTTTTTCGATAAATGTTATGAAATCGATGAATATTATTGTGCAAAGTATTACAAATACTAGTAAAATTTATATTGATACCAATTTAGTATTAACAATATCATATAAAATATATTCTACCATAGAACATGTGAGTTACATTATAATATATATTTATAAATAGGAGGCCTTTGGAGACAGTGTCTGATTGTAAAATGCGGTGGTTGTGATTGATTCGCTCTATCCCCCTGGAGCGTAACTTTTGGCAGTGATTGGAGGAATAGGACGCAAAAAGTTACAGACAATGGATAATTCATTAAAGTTATTACTTGAGTGAGTGAAAAATGAATTTTGACCATAATGAAGCAAATTTATTTTCCTTTTTTTTAACTTCCCACTTTATTCTACTTAAAACAGAGGGAACCGCAGGAACCTAGTGTTAAGATACTCCATTTCCTGCATTTCACTTTGCATGTTGGATGGCGGAAGTCAACGCAGGGCTTGCCTAGTTACCAGTATGAAAAAATGGAAATGAAAAAATTTCATTTTCCCCTTATACGGAAATCGAACCTACAAACTGTCGCGTCTACATGCATTATATTGCATATTACTAAAGTACAATATCTAATATATTGTAATTATTAAAAATAAGAAACAAAGTTACAACGAAATAATAACTAAAAGTATTCCAAGGAGACGTAATTAGAACAAACTTATATTCTTTTATTCTTAAGATATGTATCGAAGTTTTGATTTTGTTCTCCGCTGGTGAAATTATCGTTTCCTTGCAAAAATAGTTAATAAGTGAATAAAAATTGCACAATAATGATGCTCAAGCTGTATCCCGCGTATAGCAGGGTATGAACAAGTAATGCACTTGGAGATACTACTTACCTTTCCTTGAAGTGCGTCAATATTTTTGATGCTCATAGCTTGATTTTTGTTTTATATTATATAATCTAAATTAAATAGATATGATGTCGAGAATAAATTTGAGAAATATATGAAGTTAAATTTGCATTATTTATTCAACAATGTTGAATTGTGTTATGTAGCCAGCATTGGTAAACGAACGACAAAAAAATTAATTCACTTTTTTTATTCTCAAACTTTTAAACTATGAATTAATGTAGACAGAAATATTATATGAAAATTCAGAAAATTTTGACACGAGATCTGAAAATAGATAATGTTACTGCTAGAAATAAGAAAACAATAATATTCTGGATTTTCAAACAATGCCCCGTTACCCTTTACAATTTATTTATAACTGATATTACTTACTTACTAATATTAATGTAACGTGCTAACTCTAATTATAACTGGGTTGCTATAATTCGTATCGAATCAAATCACAAAATAATAGTTAAAATTAATAATAATAATAGTTTTATTAATTTTCGTGATATAATCTTAACTGGATGACAATTCGTAACCAAGTGTACTAACAAAAATTTAACCTTGAAATGGTGATCAATGTGAACTCCTAATCCGCTGCCTTCTACTTGTGGCTTGAGTATCTTTTACTGAAAGTAATTTTTGTAATAGAAATACGACATTGTATTAACTGTAACATTTGAATTAAGTTTTAAAGGAAGATAAGGAATGAATAACAAATAAAGGCAAGAGTTTTACAAATTCCTTTCAATATCACTTTATTTGCTTAATAAACAGAAGCTTAGCAATTATATAAAGACAGATGCATTTACAATTTTTATAGCATATTTATTAAATCTTACGGCTCAAGATATCTGTACTCTGTAGACTTCCATTTATATTCATAAAAAAGAGATATTGAATAATGATTAGAAACTAAAATAGCCTTTTTTATTTTGAGTGTTCAAGCTATAGTATTTTATTTGTTATTATTTGTGTTATTATAAACATCTTGTTAAAATTCATTTTAGTTTACTGTTTTGTTTCATGTCTGATTATTTATTATAAGAGTCATATATACATCAAGTTTCGGTCTTTGATTCTTTAATAATAATGGGTTATATTTTAAAGTAGACCAGTACTATAAAATACAACCCATCATTACGTTGGTTATAATTTCATTTTATAATTAATATATTATTTTTTGAGGACCGTCGTGGCGCAGAGGCGCAACGTCTGCCTGTAACGCGACGGTTACTGGGTTCGATCCCCAGTCGGAGAAGATGGATTTTTCTATTTCCATTTTCTTCGCTCTGGCATCTAAGGCAAAGCGCGGCGTTGAGTTCCGCCGCAATGAAAGTGGGGAGGGAGGAAGTAACGGAGTGCCTTAAACACTAGGTTCTTATGGTTCCTGCAGTTCCCTCTGCCTACCCTGCCATGTGCGGGATAAAGCGTGAAGCTAAAAAAAAAAAATATTTTTTTAAATAATGTAGAAGAGATAATAGAATATTACATTATTTAAAGCAATAATAAATTATTATTTATTTTAATATTGTAATATTCTCAATATATTATTTAAAGAAATAAATAATATTTTAAATACAAGAACAGTCTAGTAAGAACTTTAGTAATTTTGTTCTATTATAGGCACATTGTAAAATTTAGATTTTTTTTTTAAATCTTATCTCACATAGCAAAGAACACAAGATAATACTTAAAAAAATAACTATATCTAATTTAATTTCGAACGAACGTTACTACGGTTATACTACCTACCCGATTTGTGAGAAGTTGAAAATGAAGTTTAAAAAAATCAAAGAATTAAACTACTTGGTACTTAATTTTTAAAGATAATTTCAAGTTAGAATGAATTTGTAAACTAATAAATCATCTTATCGTATGCTGTTTATCGTTAAAGTAACGAAACTCAGTTCTATCTGTTTAATGTCTCGTCTTGTCAGTAAGAACATGTTGACGATATGTTCAACGCGAGTGTGCTGAACTAGAAGTTCTTTTTCGTGTTACGTAAATATGTATTCAAGAAAAAAAACAATAGTTAATTACGTAAGCAATAACGCTAATATAAAATACTGCCATATTGCGAAAAATATCTTAATTAAGTCATTGTTTAAATAGAAAAATAGAGAAGAGAAAAGTGATAATGGACTAAGTTCTCCAGATATTACTTATTGAATGTTGGGAGTCAAAAGTCTGGAAAAGAAACACTAGCATCGAGTTTATAGTAAGTTGCGGACCTCACTTCTTTACGACTTAATAGTGTTTATAATCAACCTTACTCATGCTGGGCAGATCTGGGTGCGATAGGGATTCCAACCCTTCACCTTTCGCATCCAGTCAAACCTATATCTCTGAATAATACAAATTATATATCAAGTTTCGTATAAACAAAAACATAAATACATTTTTAAAACTAGTTAATTCGTCTACCATATAACATTATCAGGAACTATTAAAAACGTAAATTAACAGCTGTTAATATTACCACGATCGGTCCTTGGCAATGCTCCTCCAATTTAATTATAACCTACTTGCTCGTATCTGTCACATCTGTACGAACGTTGGCAGAGCGACGCGGCTACTACTATTTAAAATTAGACTATAACATTGAAATTTCACGTATGTCACGAGTGTTTGGTCATTTTTATACTATTTTTATATATAAAATTATGTATTAGTTTTATTATTTGAACTAAATTATGTGTTATTTTTAAAAAAGTTAACTTTGCATCATCAAAATCAAAAAGGAACAAATATTTAATTTAATTAATATATTATGTTGATCTATTTATTTATAAATATTTGAAATAAAATTTAAAAGCTTAAAGAGCCCAGGTTGAATTTGTTATATAAAAATACGTTTTTTTATGTCTTCACGTTTTGTCCCGCACATGGCAGTGAAGGCAGAAGGAACTGCAGGAACCATAGTAACCTAGTGTTAGGATACTCCGTTGTTTAATCACTGTTTTCTCCGTCTCCCCTTTTTTCCTTTTGCCTAGTTTCCAGTCACGTTTACGGGTAGACGCTACGCTCTGCACCACGACGATCTTCAATTCTTATTTTCAGATTGATTTTAATTCATTTCATTAAAAGGTATATATATACCTTTGAATTTCTAAAATAATCGCTTTAGTAATAAACAAAGACTGACAAGTGACAGCAGAACCTTAATTTGATAAGCGAAACCAATTACGAGAATTGGTTATTAGTTTCTACAATTTTATTAATTAGAAACTGGGAAAATTAACATTAAATTTTGAAATAATTACTGAAATATATTAAATTTAAAATCAATAGAAGAATAATATTAGAACATATTATATATTTCAGTAGTAGCAAACGCAGCATGAAAAAACGATTCTTAAAGTTGAATCGTATCATGGTTGAAATTTTTTTAAAAATGATTTTTTCCAAGCTCTACTTGTGCTTGTGAAGGTTTGAACTAAGAATTATGACAATAACTCTTAAAATATAAATTTGACTTTAACAAATAAAACTTCACTATCATTATTTTCTTATAATGTAAGAACATTTGGTTCAGGTGTAAATCTAATTGTTAGCCCGATAAACAAAAGTTTATAATTTCAAATAGTTGACAGTGGGTAAACAAGAATTAGTGTTAATTACGTTACATTTCCTTCATAATTTTGGGACCGCTTTTGAAATTTGCTGAGCAAGAGAATCTAATGCTGCTAACCTACTGCAGCGTTATGGCTATATATAAAATATATAAGTGAGATTATTATTTACTGACATCAATCATTAATGATTTATGAACAGGAACTTTAAACATTAGACTAAGCGTACAAGCATAATATTATAAGAGAGACACTAATTAATTATGCATCGCATTAATAAATTGCTACACGTGGCGCATTATGTGACATAAATATTATGGACGTACTAGATGACAGTTATTCAAATGGTCTCAAAATGAATAGTGACACACTCGACGAGCAATTAAATTCTCTTTAATGCGATTCAGTGAACAAGTTAGTAAAAGATGGAGTTATGTTTATAGTAGAAAATGTGGATAGGGGAAGTAAATGTATTGGTTGAATAGCACAAGTTCAATTTTCAAAATGTTTTTAAACGTTTCTACTGTGATGTAAAAATAAAACTAGTATGTTATAAAAATCTTCTTTCAAATAAAGTGAGAATTTCCATTTTATATAGCGAAAATAATAACATTATCTGAATTCATCTAACTTATAATTATTTTATGTACTGAAACTTCAAAACAAAGATGCTGTAATATTTTTATGTTACATGTTAAGTTACAAATTGGAAACAGGATTTACCATCCTACCACTATCACCAGCCTTGTTAATGATATCAGTCCATCTGGTCGGAGGGCGTCCAACGCTACGCTTAAGGAGGCGCGTGGTCTCCTATGGAGAATTGCTTTACTCCATCCTCCGTCAGTTCTATGAAAGATGTGACCAGCCCAGTCTAGACTAGATCATTTAGGTTCTGACTGACTAAAAGCTTTTAGGACAGATATACTGTCAGATTTTTTAGCACATCGTTGTAGTATGGATGAGTATGACGCAATTCCTAAATATATAGGTACATGTTATATACATATCTAAACTAAGTAACATACCCAAACATAGGAAGTACACAATTACACTAATATTCGTCTTAAATTGAATTAAAATCTGCAGTTAAACCTAATAACTATAATAACTCGTCGACTTCGACAACAAATCAGATCAATTTTAAAGGTAAAACTTATAGTTTAAAACTTATAGTTTTATGCTATTAAATAAATTTAAAAATAGAATATCAAAGAAGTTCTCCCTATTTTTACAGTAAACGAGTTCATGAACGTTTCCCAACCTTGCTCCATTTCGGCTCTTCGGTTAGGACATTCATATTATAAAACTTAATTCAGGTGACATATTATTTATGAAATTAATAGAATTATGACTGTGTGTCGTGTGTTGTTATTTCATAATAAATACTAGTTTACTGTAATATTTACTAGTTAGGGTTCCATAAGTCTAAAAATAAAAAAACAAAACTTTAATAGGATCACTTTGTTGTCTGTCTATCTTGTCGTCTGTCAATACTATTTTTCTCAAGAACGTCATGAGATATTTGCTCAGGTCTACATAGTTTCAAAATAATGAAGATACTTAATAACAAAACGAAAATAAATAAGAGAATTGTAAATTATTTGTCTACAAATTAATTAGTACATATATCTCAGTGTGTAAATTCGATTCAATTAATATAAAAATGATTTCTACAATCTCTTGATAGGTGTCAATATCATAGTTCTGTTTGTAATTTATTTATAAATAACTGCACTACGACAAGTATTACACTAGAAGTAATTCCATATGACGTCGACGTCAAGAGCTAACTATGCGTAAATAACTGATTTACATTGCCACGGACGTTTATACATTTTAGGACACAATGAAAGCAAATACATGTCGTTTATTTAGTTTTAATTATATACGAAATTGGCTCTACTTTAGATATTGTACATTTTTAGATTATATGTTTATCAACAAACAAAATTTGAATTTTTGACAGTGCGGAAGTACAGCATATTACACGCTTAGAAAATGTTTATTTTTTATTGCAAAACACTTGTCGTTAAGTTCCGTCACTCAACAGTAGCATTCAGTAGTTCAGCATCCCGGAAATTGAAGATGAAGAGTGAAGATTGAATTATTAAATAACATATAATATTGTGAAGTAATTGTAAAGATAATCAATGTTCTAACATTGAATGTTTATTTGGTTGTTTAATTTTTTTTATTTGGATTAGTTTTTTTAATACTTGGAACGACCTTGACGCATTGCAGACGAAATCTCTTCAATAGAAACCTTTCAATAGGGATAATCTACGAAAGCTCTGATATCGGAAAAAAGATTCAAAAAGGTATAGTTCATTATGTGAATGTAACGTATACTCATTTAGAGTGATATTTAGAAAAAAATAATAAATATCTTATTTATTATATCTTGAGATGACGATGGTATGTTCCGTGTGATATTATTACTATTGTTTTTTTTTATAATGCAAAGTATTATTTTCTTCAAACATGGTTAAAGTCAAAGAGCTTATCAAGACAAAGCTTTCTACTTTAAGCATTCAAATTTATTTTGATTGAAATCGTCGATATGTACAGCACTTTATGAATCTTCGCCGAATCACCATGTTTGTCTGTTTGAACATGCTGCTATAATTACTCTAAACTCATCACTTAACATCTTAACTGATTACGCCCAAGACTTTTCTTTATTTTCACATTTTTTTTTATTTATTTATTTACTTCTTTAACAAGGCCAAAATAATGACAAGCTTGAAATAAATAATATACTAAATAAGCAGCACTTTAGAAGATAAATGTCGATTGAGGCAAGTAATAGTGGTTAGGGCCACTAGCACCTATAAAATTAGTTTAAAAAGTAGTCAGTTAAAAAAAGTCGGTTTCTAGTTTAATATTTTGATAAATTAATTTTTTGGATTGCCTGATTTGAATTTTTTCAAATTTCCATTTACTCATTCTTTCATATGATTTTCATGTCATTGGGACAGCATATAACTAAAATAGCGTTGCTTATTATTTCAATTCACATTCGTAGAAAATATTTGCATATCCGTATCATAGTATTATTATGTCTAGTAGTTCGTAATATATTAACCGTCTTGATATTAATTTGTCTCTCCTAATAAGTTAACGGAGAATATATTATTATACTTACTCTAAGCTCTAAAATTATAATGGTAGCTAATACTAGTAAGTCTGTAGTAAATCTGCTCCAAGACGTCAACCAACTAAAACTGTTTTCTTAACATATTTATAAATATACCCATAACCCAATTAAAATTATTTAAAGAAATCTATATTTAGTCAATATGAAACTCGTTTTTATGTCATTTTCAAATTATTTTGGTTGAATATAAGGCTACTATCATGTTATTACTCCACAACCGTACTCTCAGTGGTGAATATTTGCTATGAATTGGAAAATTAGATCTTAGTCTTCCATTATAATTATAAATTTTGTCATTGTCATTTACACAGTTTGCTTTTTAATATTGGACTTATCATAATTATTCATAATCTCGTCTAAAATGTAATTTTTTTAGTTAAAGAGTAAGAAAAGGATATCTAGTGTTACACTATGTTCTATACGCATGTTGAGAGGCGTATTTCCACAATATGTTTTGGTATCATTTGTCTTAGTAACAGATGGAGCAACATCAAAACCCTTCATTATTTTGCTGTGGGTATTGAAACCTTATAGACCAACAGTATTGTCATGATTCGCCTCTTTGGAGCTAATTAAAAATAAACTAAAAAGCGTTCATTTAATAAATCTATTATGACATTTAGAAGGAAATTTTGTAACTTATTTGTAACAAGTATATATTTCAATGAACATATTTTCTCATTTTTAAAATATGCATTTCTTTAACTTCCATGTGTATAAGTTACCATATTCTTCTATTATCAAGCTAAACGTAATTGAAATTTTTAATTTTATATATATATATATATATATATATATATATATATATATATATATATATATATATATATATATATATATATATATATACATATATATATATATATATATATATATATATATATATATATATATGTATATATATATATGTATATATATATATATATATATATATATATATGTATATATATATATATATATATATATATATATATATATATATATATATATATATATATATATATATATATATATATATATATATATATATATATATATATATATATATATATATATATATATATATATATATATATATATATATATATATATATATATATATATATATATATATATATATATATATATATATATTTCGTTACTAAGAGAATGAAATCAAGATATATATCAGGTGTAGACTGTATTGAGTGATTGCTACTAGATTTAGTAACTTAGTACCCTCTTTGGGAAGCAAAGTAGACAACCAAGAGAAGAATTACCATAAAAAAGATATTAAGCTTAGAAATAATAAGTTCGTTTCATATAAAATATAAACATTTTTAATTTCATTTCGATGCTATCAATTCATAATCTCGTCTAAACGGCTTTGTTTATTTATTTTTCATCAGGGAAAGTATATTCTGTTGAAAACGAATTAATGGAAAGAATTTTTCAATATCCAGCCGTCGGGTATCAGATGCTTCATAGTTATATAAACAAAATACTTCTAATAAATCAACGAACAACCATGTTTTCTTGATTTCCCTTGAAATCGTCTTGTAAATTATTTTACTGGAAATTATTTCTCTATATTATAGATTTTGGTTATATTATTTCTGGTTTCATATAAAATTTTAGTCACTATTACCTATATATCAACTATAAATAAAAATCAACATTTCAAGAATGATTGGTAATATTTGATTCTATAAGTAGTTTATTTGTATTGCTGTTAATAGTTAATAGTTTATTTATATTGCTGATTAATTACTACCCATATTTACTTAAATACGTTCCTACGTATTTCTTTTATATCATAAATCTTATAATTATTGCAAATTTTACAAATCGTATTATGTCAATTGTTTCTATAAAGTCGTAATTATATATATATATATGTATATATATATATATATATCTATATATATAAAAATGAATTGCTGTTCGTTAGTCTCGCTAAAACTCGAGAACGGCTGAACGGATTTATCTTATCTTGGTCTTGAATTATTCGTGGAGGTCTAGGGAAGGTTTAAAAGGTGAGAAAAATTCGAATAATTGCCGGAATTTTTTTTCTATTTCCCATACAAATGTTTTCTAAATAAAATGAAGAGTCAATTTGTAATTTATTACCGCTACATAAAGTTCAAATTCGCGTGCGCGTTGGAGGATCGCGTTCTGAAATTCAACAGAAGTGAAAGTGAATCACGAAACCC